>OU342745.1:419031714-419631714 GCA_910589775.1 Avena eriantha | reverse complement strand
ACATTTATTGGCCATAATTTTCAGGCGCCTGGCTATTGGAATAATCGGTTGAATCATGATCCTAATTTCACTTGTCCAAATTTGGAACATGTCCTGGATCATAGGCAGGCGGGATACTCTGATTTTGAAATCCAGCGAGCTGTTGGGCTTTGGGGTTTGCCTTCTTCTAAAATCATCTACTGTATAATTTATTGGACCGTTGCTCCCACTGCAGCTCAATGCATTCTTTTAAGGACTGCCCATCTCAGCAACGTGCACAGTCTGCTGAACGAGTTTTGGCAAATCAGCCTGTTGTGGCCCCTGACCATGAGCTTGTTTGTGGTAAATGTTTGGCCGCTGGACATTCTCGTGATGCCTGCTTATCTAAAGTGCGATGCCGTGTCTGTCGGCAACGGGCATATAAGTCCACTACAGGAATCGGACGCTACGCCGAGGGCAGATAGCCGTCGCGTAGCCAGCTAAACCGTCGGCCTAGCTCCTCGGCGACACTGCTCTTCGGCGGAAACGACGAGGCCGTCGGCGTAGATGGAAAACCCTCGGCGTAGCGTACACCGACGGCGCCGTCGGCGGAGAGCGCAGACGCCGTTCGACGAGGAGGTAACGACGCTACGCTACGCCGAGGGGGATGATGTCGGCGTAGTTGGACACGTGCCCACTCTGAGGCGCCCAGCCGCGGAGCTACGCCGACGGCATCCCCCTCGGCGTATCGTGCCATGTGTACACGCCGTAGAGCTCCCAGGCCTGGACCTATGCCGACGGCCTAGCCCTCGGCGTAGCCCTGGACACGTGCCCGCTCGGATGCGCCCAGCCGTGGATCTACGCCGACGGACTAGCCCTCGGCGTAGCCCTGACCATTTGGTCACACGCAGGGAGCTACGCCGACGGCCTGGCCCTCGGCGTAGGACCAGCCTAGTATTTTTTTTTGTTTTTTGTGTTTAATTTCACAAGAATGACCCGCCCCCTACATGTTCCCTACATATTAGCAATTTGCGAGGCAAAGTAAAGCGGTATCCGGTGGTTTGGCAAAGAACTTACCGGTGATGATCCGTAGTATATCCGACGGAAACTTTCCCCCGATGGCAGGAATGGCGCCGGCCCTGGCATGGGAGGCATGGGCCCTAAATTAACACTCTGCCCTCGCTTGCATAGCCACAATCACCGCCTACAAGATAGTTTAGATGTCAGCCCTAAAGCACCAAACTAGGAAAAGTGGGACTTGTATGTTTTGCAAAAGTAAAGGTTCAAACTTACATTTACGTACTGCGTGTAGACCATACTCGCCGCCTGATGCTGCTGAAAGGCCACCTCATATTCGTCATGAGTGGCATCGTAGACTGCCTCGAACTCAGGCTACAAATTCAAATACAATGACTCTCGTCAACACTTAACCATGCATGAACAAAAGTCGTAAAGATGGGGAAAATAAGGAAACCTACATCATCTCTAGAGGTGGATCGACGAGGCTGCCCACGAGGCGGGATAGGTGGGCCGTCGGCAGGGTGGGTAGCCTTGAGACGCGTGAAGCTTGTGGTGAGGGTAGGCTTGACCTTTTTATTAAGATTCTTGAAACGTCCATCCTCCAATCCGTGCGACGCCAAGAGCAACGACTCCTCATCGATCTCCGCATTAATGGGGTCATCCACATGCGGGTGACGAGCCTTCACCATCGTGCTATAGTTCTGCAAGTCTTCCTGGGCATTGCTGAAGAACTCGGGGAGCGAGGGCTGAGGCTTCGAGAGATCGGGCTTCTTGAGCCGCATCTTCTCATAAACGGCGACGTCATGAGTCACCTCCCTGGGTAGTGCCTCGGCCACCTGCGTTGCGAAAAGAAATGTTATGCGTATCAAGTATGAAGATGATGGGAAATAAATGTAGGGCATTCCATGTGTATACATACCATCTTCCCCTAGAAGCGGTCAAAGTTGCGGTTTCACGCGCAGTGTGTTCCACCATTGCCTCGGTTATCCGCGTTCCGCCTCGACAAGGTTGAAAACTCCTCGTCTGCTCTGAGCCACCTCGTTCTAACCAGTGATTCCCATGCGTCTCGATGCGGCTCAGCCCAATCGGGGACAACCTAAAAATACAATACTCAACTCCACATAATGTAATGGCAACTTAGCAGCAATGTAGAATCTCATGACATTTTACTCACCGACATGTACTCTTCTGGAGTCATCGAGTAGTCGGGATTAGGATTTTTACCGACAATGTCCTCCTTCTTGACCCTCACGCCCCTTTCAGCCCAGAAGTGACTAGCGGCCGTGACCTTTTGGTTGTACCACACCTGCGGTGTCAACTTCACACAAGCCCCAAGCAAAGTCTTGTTCGCCTTCTCCTGTTGCTCCTCATCCCCACGATAAAAGCACTTCAATCATGCATAAAAATAATTGTGAGTCATGAGTTAGCACGGTGTTTTCATCACTTGTGAACGAAATTACATGTTTAAAAACACGAGAAATATGTCTTACCCAAAACTTGGTGATCACAGCATCAACAGTTGTCGGAAAGCCCGGGATAATAGTAGCCTGGTAGTCCGCCCAAGTAGTGGCTAGCCTCCTGACGCCCTCGGGGGAAGTGTACCAGCCCGGCCAGAACTTCCTAATCAGAGCTCCAATCATGCTATTAGGAAGGCGGGTCGTGCTCCCGACAGGAAATGTCCAATTGCTGCACAATAATCAAACATTAGTACACATGCCAAATTATTTATCACCAACAAGAAATTACATGTTTAAAATTCTAAATTAGTACACTTACTCATTGCCATCTGGAATAATAAGGGCTTTCGCCTCCTGGGTCCTAGGCTCAAACCTCTCGTCAGGGACTTTCGATTCCCCACGATTCCACAATTTCTTCCGCGGCCCCTGCACCACCAACTCGCATGTGGGGTCCGCCTCCTCCCTAGACTCCGCCTCCGCCTCCTCTCTAGACGGCTCCTCCCCCTCCTCCGTAAGGAACAACTTAGGAGCCACGTCTCCAGAAGCGGAGGGTGGTGGGTCAAAGTCCATGCCTCCTCCCCCGCCACCTCGTCCTCCTCGACCTCGACCTCGACCTCGTCCTCCTCCAGCACCGCCAAGATCGGGGTAACGCGGATTGGGAGTTGGTTGTCTCCCACTCCGTGTAGCATTTTTCTTGCACTGTTGCAGCGCCTTAAGCAGAGACGACGAGCTAGCCTTGCCACTGCTCATATTGTTCAATCACCTACATTGAGTAAGAGAAAATAATTTAGCACAAAGACATCATAAAATATAGACACTAATCGTAAAATGCATTGAAAAATAATAGAATGCATTGAGAAATAATAGAATGCATTAAGAAAACAAGCAAGCACAAAGACATAATAGAATGCATTGAAAAATAAATACTCACTATCATTCTCATTTTCATTCTCGTTCTCATTCTCATTCTCATTCTCACTATCACTATCTCTTGAGTAGAAAGCTGGAGCCTCATCAAAGGGTGGAGGCTCATCATCGTTGTCATTCTCCTCATGGAACTTCTCAAGCATATTTATGTCATGTAGATCCACCACTGACTCACCCCGAGTATCTGCATTGTTCTCGAGGTCCTCAAGATCAACATGTTTTAACTCAAAGTGCCCAAAGTCCTCTTGCTCTTGATAGAAAATTCCCTCGTATGTTACAGTGTCAATGTTGCTGTAATCATCCTCGGAGGGAATCGGTAGGTTACCATGTGGCGATACCTGGAACACGACTTCCCAGCCCTTGAGTTCCGCTTTCTGGCATGGGTAGGGCAAATAATAAACTTGGTTGGCTTGGTGAGCCACAACAAAGACGTCGGCTCCGCTATAGGTGGTTGAAGGCCTAACTTCAACTAACCCAATGGAAGGGGTACTTCTCAGTCCACCCCTTGGGTCGAACCAGTGGCACTTGAACACAACAAGATTGAGTTGTACGTTCATACGATTGAAGGTCAGCTTGTATACATTCTCTAACCTTCCATAGTAATCAAGGGTATCGGCTCCTATGGTGAAGACTCATGTATTTACCGTTTTTGCATTCGGTCGGCCCTTCTGGTGCGTCATGCATGGTATACTGCAACCAAACTTTCATCAAGAAGTTTCTCTTCGATGCTCGGTCGTATGTCAACGTCCCGTGTATCTAGGAGTGGTTCAAATCATCCGCAATCGGTTGCATATAGACACTCAAATTCTTCCCTGGGTACTCGGGCCCTGGAATGATAAGCGACAGAAACATGGTCTTCCGTTGCATTAATACTACGGGAGGGAGATTGAGCGGAATAACAAACACCGGCCAGCAGCTGTACGCGGCCGTCGACAAACCATATGGGTTGAAGCCATCTGTTGCTATCGCAATTCTGACATTCCGAGCCTCTTCTGCCAACCGAGTGTATTTGTCATCGAAGTTCTTCCATGCCTTACCATCAGATGGATGTCCCATCTTCTTCCGCCCGTGCTCGTCCTCGTATCTCTTCCCCTTCTTGTGCCACATCATTTGTTTGGCAGTATCCTCACTCAAGTAAAGCCGCTGGATTCTTTTTATGAATGGGAGATACCGAAGAATCTTTGTAGCAACATTCGACTGCTTCATCTGACCATCTTTTCCCTTTACCTCATCATACCTAGAGGCCCCACAAATGGAGCAGTACTTGTCATCCGCAAACTATTTCCAAAACAAAAGGCAACCTTTTGGACAACAATCTATCTTTTTGTAATCCATGTTGAGCTCGTTCATAAGTCTCTTAGTTTCGTGAAAGGTTTTAGGCAAACAATGCCCTTTGGGCAACATGTTACCACATGTTCTCAGGTTAGCTTCAAAGTGAGCAGGGGTGGCGGAGTGCTGGCATTTGTCGGCTAGACATTGACAGATGGCATCGAGCTGAGAAATCTTTGCACCCTCGTAAAGAGGCCTCTTAGCCGCTGCCATCATATCAAGGAAGGCCTTCGCGGTTGGCTCCGGTTCCTCCGGTTCTGGCGGTTCCTTCGGTTCTGGTGGTTCATCCCGTGGAGGTGGCAAATCCGGCTGGTCGGCATCGATGAGATCATCTATAAAGTTTCTAATCCCATCGTGCTCATTGCCATTGAGCCGCTGCCGCATAACCTCACCTCTGTCACGTTCGTACCGAGCAAAGTCGACCTGCGTGACATAGTGAGGCATGTACCCAGCTTGTAGAAGGTGTCTATACATCTCATCCTTTCCCTGAGGATGACGCTTATTGCAACGAGCGCAGGGACAAAGTGCCCGAACGATTGCCTTCGAACCACGCGCTAACTCATTCACTAACAAATGAATGTTCCGTGTCCACTCTTCTGTTTTATTAGTCGCACTAATACGGCCACTGTACATCCATCCATTATCAGCCATCCTCTTCTGCTTTGTTGGGAACCAAACAACAAATATAGCATTTTGTATCAAACAGGAGATTAAATGCTTCATATTTTTACGCATGCATCAACCTACATGTCTAATAGGAAAAGAGGGTCCTAACCAGCCGCCGGATCCGTAGATTGGGTAAGTTCTCCCTGGCTCTATCCCGATCCGAGCAGAATTTCGGCAGCACCTCCCCGCTGCTCTCCCGATACACGTCTCGACAAAAAGCCGAGAGAATGTGCATCCGGAGAACAACGAGGAGCCGCCGCCGAAATCCTATCTCGGATCGAGGTAGAGCTAGGGAGAACCATACCCAACTACGAATCCGCTGACTGCCCGATAAAAGCCGTAAGCATTACGGTTATTAATATGCGAGACCACTAATGCATATTAACCCGCGTAACGCTTACGGTCGGGAAGACGCCTAGGTAACGCGACTTGACTTGGTGATCTAACATGAAAATAAACCTAGGGACAAGAGAGGCGAACTGATTCTCACCCTCGAAGCGTGATCAAATCGTCGCAGATGATCCGGGACCCCGCCGTTGAAACACTCCCCCCCTCAGCCTCCGGTAACTGCAAAAAACATGAAAAAAATACAAGGATCAGCATAGAGGCCACTACAACTCACGCCTAGACCCACTACTCCACTAATCTCCACTTGACTTGATGCAGGTCAAGTGAGACATCTTCTGTTTGAACTAGTACCTACGACTTCAGAAATGTATATATCGCAAGACGAGGGAATAAAAACAGGATGAGGCTGAAAAAAGAATGGTATGCTCTCTGAAACAAAACAGGAATAAAATTAGGCTGGAGCCAAATTTGTGAGCAGCAGCTAGCCTTGGCCTTTTGGAAAATGGGATGCTCCTTCCGCGGAGTGAATCCACCCGGAACAAGATTGGACCGATGCTCACACTTGACTTGTGCTATTGGGGTACATCACAAAGCGTTAGTATTTGTTCAGTGGCTCGCTTTGTGCACCTAATGCTGAATGTTTCCGCGAGCAAAAGTACTCTACTTCCACCTCCGATCATGAACCACTAGCCAAAGGGAAAGACAACTCTTTATATAGGCACTAGCAGTGGTTCATGAACCACCAACCAAGTCTTTTACCCGCTAGATTAACACCTAGAGATCCTAATAGAACTAACACTACTAACCATAAAACTACAAAATAAAAAAATTGAATCACCTGTGGAGGGACGAGCCGGTGGTGCCGGCGGGGTCAGCGGCGGGGTCGGGCGTGAGGTCAGCGACCTCCTGGCGACAGCGGGTCCTAGCGGCGGCGGCTGCACGGGGCAATGCGAGGGGAGGCGGGGTCGGGTGCGGCGGAAGGGAGGCGGCTGTGAGCTCTAGGAGGAGGAGGTCATGGCGGCAGTGCGGCGGAGGGGCGGCCACGAGCTCGGGGAGGAGGAGGTCCGGGCGGCGTGGTCGGGTGCGGCGGGGTCGGGTGCGGTGGAGGGTCGGTGGCGAGCTATGGGAGGAGGAGGCGGCGGCTGGGTCGCAGGGGAGTGGCGGCGAGCTACGGGAGCTACGAGGTCGGGTACGGGGCTGGTCCGGTGCGGCCAACCCCTTTCATTTGATTTAGGGTTAGAGCTACGCCGACGGCTACTGTCGGCGTAGCTTAGATTTTTTATTTTTTATTTTCGCACGATCTAGGTAGAGCTACACCGACGGCCACCCACCTTTATAGTCACCCTGTTACGGTGTGACGTTTGATGTTATCAAGATACTCTTCCGGTGTTAGCAATTAACATGATCTCATGGTCTAAGGACTAAGATTACTTCGTATGATGTTATAGCAATATAAATATAATGACTTTGATCGTAATGCTATACTTCGGATGAATGTTCATCACATCATTCCACCAATGTTGTGACCTCGTTATTAACAACATCCAATGCCCATGATCATGAAACCTTGATCATCTTGTTAATCAACGAGCTAGTTTATATGAGAGGCATTATTAGGAACTTTGTATTTTGTTTATCAAACACACATGTATTAAGGTTTCCAATAATACAATTATAACATGCAAAATAAACATTTATCATAAACATGGAATAAGATAATAACCACGTTATTATTGCCTCTCCGGCATATTCCCTTCATCTGGCTCCGTGTCTCCCTCGGTGAAATATTGACTTTGGCTTTTGTCCCGTCCAATTCCGAGAATATTCATTTTCTGACTTTTCTAGAACCAAAAACAGCAGAAAACATGCAACTGGCACTATGGCTCTTGTTAATAGGTTAGTCCAAGAAATCATATGAAAAATACTCCAAAGTTAAAACAAAACATAAAAAATAGATAAACCAAGCATAAAACATTAAAAAGTATAGATACATTTGCAATGTATCATAGGACTCGTGCAAGTTGGCCAGGAGTGGAGGTATGTGTATAAGTCATCGCGGCAGATTCAATCGCTCTAGGCATCAGCGGCAGCAAATTCACCTAGGAGGGAGCCGATGGATACAACACAAGGATCTCGATCTTGTCGTCAACAAGAGCACGAGGTTCAGATATGCTACATCGCGAATAGCCTCCATGGACGCTCCACAGATCGAACTCTGCGACAGTATGTAGCCTCCATATAGGAGCCTCTCACGATTGATTGAACTATACGAATAACTGATTGTTTTTGGGTTGGATCTTGCAGTGCAAGGCAGAGTGCTTCCTCCTGATGAGCGAGAGTCTCTTGAGGAATCATCGCCGGCAGCACAGTCACCTTCAGCTAACCGAGATTGATGAATGCAATTGATGTCAGAGTACTTTTATTTTCTAACACGGCTGGGCCACTAGAACCACTACGGTCATTAGTCTTCAGTATAGAAGGCAGCCATGTTATTCTAAAGTTCGGACCGAGCCGGCCCATGATATGCTACAATCTCATCAATTCTATGGCAATCTGTATATTTTGTAATTTAGGAATGTAGTTTCGAGTGATATGGAAATTCTATTCTTTGCCTTTTCAAATGTAGGAGTATTAGAGAGAATACACAACGCAACATGACAAATTTCATAAGCCTAAAAAAAGTGAAGAACTTCTACGAGCTTCTCCCCACCAGAGATTATCCAGACTGAAAACCATAAGCCAGCTTCTCTATAATAAGCATAAGCCTAAAAGAAGTTGCCCTTGGTCTGCTAACTTATTACGATCATGTAACTCAATGGTCAGAAAAATCACACCGAGCTTGTCTAATCAGGATACGTTAACTTAGCCTTAATTAGTACATGCCTTGCTGGCTTACTAGATGGAGGCTCTGAATGGTTTAGTCTAAAGGTGCATATCATTATCATGTTAGCTATTCAAAAATGCTCTTCAATAAACTGATCTATTAGTTTGACCAATTTAATATGTCGGGCAAAAAAAGATTTTTTGTACTGAACCTCAGAGTGCTTGCTTACCTGTAGGACTGCAAGCAGGCAACTTCCCAGTTGTCTTGTAATTTTTTTCTTTATATAGTAGTGTTGAACATTGATCATGTCAATTCTTTGGATATTTTAATCCTATTACATGAATGTTGGTTAATCGGTGAAACTTGAATCTGATATAGCAGCCCTATTGGTCTGTTTGTTTCTTTGTTTTTTCTGGGTGCTAGGTCTAAAATATGTATTCTTGTTCAATGAAGGTCCCTTATGCGCCAGGAGGTCTTGAATCTATTATTTTTACCGCTGGTGGGACCATGAGACAAGCTTTGAATAATTTGACATCTACAGTTAGTGAGTTTCGTTTTGTTAACCAAGACGATGTGTTCAAGGCTGATACAGTACGTGCTATCTCATTGCGCATCATTTGAGTTCTGTAATATTTCATTATTTATTTAATAGTAATGATGAACTGGCTCCAGTCATACGGTCAACCACAAACCTTGTATGTGAAGAATATCGTGAAAAATGTAGTTGATGGAAAGTTTGTTGATGCTTACTCTGGTCTGAGCAACTCTATGGTATGGGATACTCTGCTACTATATAACTACTACTTTCTTTGATATTGTCAAGAACTAGAATATCTGAAGCTTGAATTCATGAAGGAAAACCCAGTATTGATACTTATGTGCTTGATTGTTCAGTTTATCTTCCAATGACTAAAATTTCAGTATTTGCACATGAAACAAGATTTGCACACATCGGAATCTTTGGTGGTATCCGGTCACTCCTTCGGCTCTCTAGCCTTCTAGCTAACCTGGCTAGAGAAACAAAAAAGTGTATGTCATGCAGCCGCTCTTATCAGTTAACAGTGTTGCAAGGTTTTCTTATTACAACTGCCGTGGTATCCCCGTGTGTAAGATACTGCTTAACTGTAGTGATCTATCTGTCTTTACTAGATCATGTAGGCGCGCGTTGCCGCGCACACCACTTCACAAATGAAATGCTAGAAATTTGTATAAATATTGAATATGAAAGATAAGATATTACGCGGTACAAATATAGACAGGAGTGACTTCAAAATAATGATTGAATATTGGTTCAAATAGCTTTTCATGAGAATGTAAATAATAATAGCCATAAGCTGGTACAATATGGACCGAGGGGACTTAATATTAAATTTATCATATTAAGCTCGTCCATAGTGCTTTGTAAGGTAGTGCTGACAAGAATGGGCAAGAAAGTTTGGAACAAGAGGTGCAATGAAGTATTACATCTTGTGCCATACAAGTTCCCGCTAGTTAATATGTTTGAGTTAGTTCAAAAAAGAGTTGTTTCAAAAGACAAAAAGAAGTTGAAATAACCGATCTTAATAGAGAGCATGATTAGCTTATACCCAGCTAAAAGCCTGACCCAAAACTCAGAAGCAAGTTAAGCATAGATCAGCTCCTTATCTCCCTCACAAGAGCACAAAATGGTCAGGTGCCAATAGTGGAGTCGAGTCTGAACTCATTCTCTCTTCCAAGGACAAATCTCCCCCGTGGAACTCCTCTCTCCCTCGTGATTTTGTCTCCCTTACATTAAGATTAGTAAATGTGAACAATGGATATGCCAATGAAAATTGCTGCACGACACTTGCATGAAATTTTCCTGAAAAACTTGTGTTTGCAAGATAGCAAGTTTAAGAAGGCAGGTTTATTATATATATTAAAGAAAAAGCTATTGTAAATCTAGACAATCATCTAGTGGAAAGCATGTAAGAAATCTTCAGCAAGAAAGTGTGTTCCAAGGCTAAAGGAATGATGAAACTGTTGGGTTCGTAGCATGGAAAACAAAAAAATTCTACCGCAAGAACGAACAAAACCCAGATCTAATCTAGATAATCTATTAGACATGTGCAACGAGATAGATCTGTACTAACCCTTGTAGACCGAAAGCGTTACGAGATTGGATCTCGTGGTTGATGTAGTCGATCACTTGCCGATCTCAAGATCGAGTGGATGATCCTTCCGGCGCCGCGTTCCGGCAGCGCTTCCGCAGTCGGTCACACGTGCGGAGTCGAAGCAGACCTTCCTCTCCCCGTTCCAGCGAGCAGCGGAGGTAGTAGATCTCTCCATGGAATCCCAGCAGCACGACGGCGTGGTGGTGGTGGTGGAGTAGAGGATTCTGCAGGGCTTCGCCTAAGCCTGAGCAGAAGGAAGGAGGAGGAGAGAGGCGGCTAGGGGCAAGAGTGGAGGAGCTAGGGGGGGTGGCGCCTCCACCCCTCTATATATAGAGGGAGGGGTGCGGCCTAGGGTTCCCACCCCTAGGCCCACCCCCTAGGGCCGGCGCACAAGGGAGCTTGGGGGGAGAGTCCTTCCCCCCCAAGTTTCCCTTTTAAATTTCCCTTTATCCTTTTATCCTTTCTTGGTTTTCAAGTAAACTCCAAAAAATCTTCTAGAACCTTCCGGAACATTCTGAAACCTTCTAGAATCCCCATATAAATACTCCGAAACATTTCCTAACTTAGAAATGATCTCCATTATACGAATCTTATTCTCCGGACAATTCCGGATCTCCTCGTGATGTCTCAGATCCAATCCGGGACTCCGAACAACATTCGGTCTCCAATGCATATTCCATATCTACCTAAACAACATCGAACCTTAAGTGTGTCACCCTACGGTTCGTGAATATGTAGACATGATGGAGACACCTCTCTGATCAATAACCATCAGCGGGATCTGGAGATCCATAACGGCTCCCACATACTCAACGATGACTTCGTGATCGATAGAACCATTAACATACGAAACCAATTCCCTTTGTCACGCGATACTCTACTTATCCAAGGTTTGATCGTCGGTATCTCCATACCTAGTTCTACCTCGTTACTGACAAGTACTCTTTACTCGTTCCATGATATGTCATCCCTTGTGACCTCGTGGCGGAGAGTGAGGCGATCGCAGCCAGGATGCGGTCTAGGACTACACCGGCGCGAGGACTCTGCTCCTATAGAGAACACAACGGAGCACGCCACGGCCAAGGCCGACGCCGCGGCACCAGCGGCCGAGCCCGTAACCGGGGCCGGAGCCGACGGCATGCCCATGTCCATCTCCTGCGCGGACGCCGCCGCGAACCTCCTCGAGATCTACTGCACGGTGTCCATCAAGTACCAGTTCTCCGCCAACGAGACTGCCTCGAGAGCTACCGCACGGTGTCCGACACGCGCAGTACTTCGACATCCGCGGCAACGTCGCCATGTCGGTCTTCGAGCTCCGCACCGGGGCATGCCTTGGCGTCGTCGAGCTCATGATGACCACCTTCATCGACACCCGCAACGCGAACTGCCTGACCGCGACGGCTACCTCATCCAGCTCGGCGGGCGAGGCAGACCCATCCCCTGCGACCTGCCGCCCGACGGCTGCCTCATTCAACCCGGCGGCCGAAGCGTGCCCGCCGCCCGGCGATGCCATCCGCCCACGCCCACGAGGGCCCGCCGGCTGCCCCACGAGCCTCTCCACCCCGGCCGCGCGCACGCGCCGATTGTCGCGCGACGCCCACCATCTTCGCCCGCATCGACGCCGGTGGAAAGTGGAACGGGAGATGCTCGCCGATTTTAGCGGAAGGTTGAGGTAGGAGAGGAATTAATCTCATGATTAAGAAATTTGGCTGGGGTGCTCTGGAGAAGTGGCCTTGCATCCCAAGGGCTTCCGTACGCTCTAATTTTTTCCTGCGCCATTCCTGAAACGGGGATCGGGCAACCAAACACGTCCTAAGAATCTCAACAAGTTCCCTTTGGATCTCACTTGGAAGACTTAGGGGAGAAGTGACAATAATAAAGGTATCAAAGAATATACTACTCCCTCTGTCTAGGTTTATTCGGCTACTAGCCCTGTGCAGCGCGACCAAGATAGTTAGGCAGTGGGATGGAAACTTGTTGTTTTAGCGATTTGGTGAGAGTACGTATCTGCTGTCATAATGGTGAGAAAGCATGCAAACAATTCTCATCGTTTTCACACAGAGCATGCAGTACTACTCCGTGTACATGCAAACACACAATAGGCTGAGCTTTAATTGGTAGAGGAAACGAGGAGTAAAGTCCAACGGACTAAGGAATAATTGACGGCAATTAATACTGCTATTAGGCAAAATTTTCGATCCAACTTCAAAACGGCTAAGGCTGGTCCTAGTGGGAGTATAAATAGCTAGAATCATGCATGTCATGTTGGTAAAAATCTGATATGGTACAGAATAATTAATGAAAAAGAGATGGTTAGAGTATCGTAGGTATATACCATATTATAGCACGTAAAACTATAAAATCCTCGTACAAATAAATATTGTACGCAATTTTGTATTAGATTCTATAAATCATTAAATATAGTACTAGTATGATATTATCATATGATACCATGCACTATAAAGATAATATCATACAGTAGTTTAATATGCATGATACTAGTAGTATGACAATATCACTATCACCAGCCTAATAGTACAATAAACTAGGACGGAGTGAGCAGTGTCTACACCGCGTTTGCTCGCCGCCGGGAAAGCACCGAGAAAGTTAACCGAGTCATTGCCAATCAAAGCGGGCAAAACCATCCCGAAGCTTCAGGCCCGACTAGTAAACAGAGACAATCTGAACATTCAGACGCGCACAAGGCACAGCTCCACACACATAAAGAGCGTTGCTTTCCGGTCGTCCCGTGAGTGAACTTACAAAAGTAATCCCGAGTGCGAACGGATAAAAGATAAAGAAATTCAGAAAATATGAAGGAACAATAGATTCCTTTAAAGTGGACTTAGACAAGTAGGGCAATGTCAATTATCATAGGCAGGCAGCCACAAACCAAGCGAGAATTTCTGCTGTAAAAAAGAGCTGAGAATTGGCAAGAGCAGCACAGACATGCAGGTCACTAGGTAGAGAATAAACACAAACTACTCCATCCATTCCACTTGCAGGAAAATGTACAAGAAGCATATCTGATCCGGCGGTTCTAATAATTACTCAACATTCTGTAGTAGTAGTAATATCATCAGTTCATCACAGGTACCGAAAGAGTAGTAGTACCCTGTGATAGACGTATCTGTATAGGACTCTACTAACATGTACTTGTACCTGTATTGTAACACTACCCCATATATAGAGATAGGCTGGACCCTTTGAGGTACCGTGCAATACCCCTACATATTATTTCTCACATGGTATCAGAGCCGAAACCGGCCTAAACCCTAAAATCGCCGCCGCCGACGACTCTCATCTCGGCGCCGCCGCCGATCTCGCTTCCGCCTACTGCCCGACCTCGCGCCGATGTCGAACTCTACCTCGACTGCTACCTTGGCTCTCTCCTCGGGCTCCTTCAGCGCCGCCTTCCCGGGCCTCTTCAGCTCCACGATGGTCGGCGCCACCATCGTGACCTCGGTCATCCTATCGTCGCCCATCAATCTGACGGGGCAGATCACCGTCCGCCTCAACTCCAACAACTTCATCTACTGGAGGACCCAGGTTGTTCCGATACTCAGGAGCAATCTGCTCTTTGGGTTCGTCGATGGCACCCTCCAGTGTCTGTCTGCGACGATCCCTAACCCTGCGGCTGGAACCGTTGGTGCACCGGCAACCATCCCCAACCCGCAGTATGCGGCCTGGCACCAACAGGACCAGGCCATCCTCTCCGCCATCGTGTGCTCCCTTCACGAGAGTGTCCTAGGGATGATGACGATGGTGGCCACGTCCCATGAGGCGTGGGAAACCCTAGCCACAAGCTTCGCCTCGCAATCTACGGCGCGTGCGATGCAGATCCGCGGCGAGCTCAACAAGGCCAAGAAGCTAGACAAGACTGCCTCCGTGTTCTCCAATGAGATCAAGTCCATGCCAGATGTTCTGGCCTCCATTGGTCAGCCGCTACACCCCGACGAGTTTACTAGTTACTTGTGTGCATGGCTAGATGGTGACTATGATGCTCTCGTTCAGATGGTCTCGGCAAGGGCGCTTAGTGATCCGATGCCGGTCCGGGACGTCTACGCGCAGCTCCTCGCTACCGAGCAGTGCATGAATGCGCGCCGTGCGGAACTTGGTGCCGAAGTTCACAAGGCGAACATCAACTTCAGGGCGCGTGGTGCCGCCTTTCCGCCACCTCCCTCGGCTTCCTTCTTCAACCAGCCGACACTGCCGCCGCAGTCGCGTGGCGATGGTGGCGGTTCTTCTCGCAGTGGAGGAGGCGGAGGCCCGCCCTCTGGTGGTGTCGGCGGTGGTAACCGTCCCACTTGCCAGATCTGTAGCAAGATCGGCCACGTTGCCTTCTGCTGCTTCAAGCGGTATGATCCCGTATACCTAGGTGCCAGCAATAATGGGCGCTACAAGGAGAGGCAGCTCGCTGCCTTCACCAACCGCTCCACCAACGCTGCTGCCACCAACACTCGCGCCAACAACACCAACAACATCTCCTATGGCGCGACACCTTCCTACCCGATCGATCCCGCCTGGTACGCTGATACGACGGCTACCGATCACTTCAGCAACGACCTTGCCAAGCTCTCCGTCCACGAGCCCTACAACGATAAGGAACAAGTGCAAACTGCGAACGGTTTAGGTATGCGCAGTAAACATATTGGTCATTCTATTATTCCCTCATCATCACATCCACTTCATCTCAAAAATACCCTTCATGTTCCTGACATCACACGTAATCTCCTCTCCGTCAAAAAATTTACACGTGATAATAACGTCTTCTTTGAATTTCATCCCTGGGTTTTTCTTGTTAAGGATCGGGCTTCGAGAGACGTTCTTCTTAGAGGAGGTTGCCGTGGTGAGCTTTATTGTCTTGATGAGAAGTCCGTCAAGCAAGGTTTCAGCGGTGTCCGAGTTTCCCGTGAACAGTGGCACTCACGTTTAGGGCATCCCGCCACCCCCATAGTTCAACATGCTCTTCACCGTCATGAGCTTTCCTCAGTGTCAATCAATAAAGTTGTAGTGTGTGATGCCTGTCAGCAAGGCAAGAGTCATCAATTGCCGTTTTCTTTGTCAACTCGTGTTACTACTTCCCCTTTAGAGATTATATATTCAGATGTTTGGGGCCCTGGCCCTATTTCTACCAGTGGACATGTGTATTATGTGAGTTCTGTCGATGCTTACAGTCTCTTTACATGGCTCTACTTGCTGAAACGCAAATCTGATGTCTTTCATGTCTTTATTGAGTTTCAAAAACATGTTGAACGTCTCTTAAACAAGAAAATTATCCATATCCAGTCGGATTGGGGGGAGGGAGTGAATATCATCGTCTAAACAAGTTCTTTACTGATCTTGGTATTTCACATTGAGTTTCTTGTCCTCATACACATCAACAGAACGGAACTGCTAAACGCAAACATAGACACATTGTTGACACTGGTTTAACTCTTCTTGCACATGCTTCGGCGCCGTATCATTTTTGGGGTGATGCTTTTTCCACAACGTGTTTCCTCATTAATCGCTTGCCTAGCCGTGTCATTAATATGGAGACTCCTCTTGAGCGCCTCCTTGGAGAGATGCCTGATTATACTTTTCTCAAAGTCTTTGGTTGTGCATGTTGGCCGCATCTCTGCCCATATAATGGCCGCAAGCTTGAGTTCTGTTCTAAACAATGTGTCTTCCTTGGTTATAGTTCGATCCATAAAGGCTACGAGTGTCTCCATATTCCTACCAACTGAGTGTATATCTCTCGTGATGTTGTTTTTGACGAGACAGTTTTTCCCTTTGCTCACTTACCACAAAACTCCACCATACCGTCTACCGTTACAACTCCTCCGACTCCTGACCAATTTGTTGATGCTGCATATACACCGTCTCTTTTGCCTAACCATGGTGTAGGTGTTGGAAGAGGAGCTCGTCTCGAGCTATTGGATGATGCAGCTCTAGTTGACGTCGCCCGTCATCACGTCGATCACGGCGATCACGTCGATCACATGCATGGTGCTAGCCATGCACCCGAGGCCGGCCCGCCCCCGCCCGACTCGCCTCGAGCTGGGCCGCCGTCTGCCGGCCCGTCTACACCCGAGGGCTCGCCTGGTACAACAGTCTCCTCCATGTCACCCGCCTTGCTGTCGGTTGTCACGCCGTCTGCGAGGACGTCAGCATCACCTGCCTCTCCTCCTGGTATGACCACCAGACTTATGCGTGGTGTTCGTCAGCCTAAGAAGCGGACATATGGTACCGTCGCTTGGAATGCGTCTCGGTTTGTTGATCTTGTTCATAATGAGCCCCGCAATCATCATGATGCTATGACTTGTGCTCACTGGCGTGCTGCTATGGAGACTGGATATTCTGCTCTACAAGCCAACAAGACTTGGCGACTCGTTCCTCCTGGCCATGGAATTAATATCACTGACTACAAGTGGGTCTTCAAGATCAAGCAGAAATCTGATGGTACTATTGAGAGATACAAAGCACGCTTGGTTGCAAAGGGGTTTAAGCAGAGATATTGACTTGACTATGAGGATACCTCCAGCCTTGTTGTCAAGCCCACTATTATTCGGTTACTGATGTCTATGGCTCTTACACGTGGATGGCATCTTCGGCAGCTAGATATTCAGAATGATTTCTTGCATGGCGTTCTTGAGGAGGAGGTATACATGCGCCAGCCCCCTGGTTTTGAGGATTCATCATGTCCTGGTTATATTTGTCGACTTAATAAGGCTCTCTACGGACTAAATAGGCTCCTCGTGCTTGGCATGCTCGGTTGAGTGCTGTTCTTTCTGGTCTTGGGTTTGTTGCATCTACTGCTGACACTTCCCTCTTTATTCTTCAGAGGCCTGAGATCACTATATTCTTGCTTGTCTATGTTGATGATATTATTGTGGTGAGTTCCTCCTATACTGCTAGTGATCGCCTCCTTGTCCAGCTGGGGTCCTCGTTTGCTCTCAAAGATCTTGGTGAGCTCCATTATTTTCTTGGCATTAAGGTGAAGCGTTCCCCTAGTTGTCTTCATCTTAGTCAACAGAAATATGCTTCTGAGCTCCTCCGACGTGCTGGTCTGTTGAAGTGTGCCCCCGTGACTACTCCTATGGCTTCTACTGATAAGCTGAGTTCTATTGATGGCACTTTACTTTCAGCAGATGAGTTCTATTGGTGGCTTGCAGTATCTTACTATGACCCGGCCTGATCTTGCCTTTGTAGTAAATAAGGTGTGTCAGTTTCTCTCCGCTCCTTGTTGTACTCACTGGGCAGCAGTGAAGCGTATTCTGCGATATGTTCATGGTACATTGACATATGGTCTGCACTTGAGATGGCCTACGTCGCCTCCTGATATTTTATCCGCTTTCTCCGATGCGGATTGGGCTGGTAATTCTGATGATCGGCGATCAACCGGGGGATATGCCATCTTCTATGGTGGTAATTTGATTTCTTGGAGTGCTAGAAAGCAAGCTATAGTGTCTCGTTCTAGTACTGAATCTGAGTATAAGGCGATTGCTAATGCCACTGCAGAATTGATATGGGTACAAGCCTTGCTAGCTGAACTTGGTGTTCCTTAGCGTTGTCCACCGGTGCTATGGTGTGACAATATTGGTGCAACGTTCCTTTCTTCGAACCCAGTATTTCATGCACGGACTAAACACATTGAGGTGGATTTTCACTTTGTTCGAGAAAGGGTTGCACATAAGATGTTGCAAATTCGGTTCATATCATCCAAGGATCAGTTGGCAGACATATTTACTAAACCTCTCCCATTACCGTTGTTTCAGTTCTGTAGACGCAATCTCAACATTTGTACCCCTGTTGAGATTGAGGGAGGGTGATAGACGTATCTATATAGGACTCTACTAACGTGTACTTGTACCTGTATTGTAACACTACCCCCATATATAATGAGATAGGCCGGACCCTTTTAGGTACCGTGCAATACCCCTACACATTATTTCTCACACCCTGTCCTAGCTAGCTAGTCAGTGTGCGCGAAATAGAGGCGCACTGTCCATCGCCACTGCACTAGTGATCAGCTACGAGCTTCCTGCCTACTATACGGGCGAAACAGAGAAAACGGTCGGCACCGGCATCACGCGTTGACGGCGAGGCGTCCCAGCTTCGACATGCGGGGCTTGAAGTTGAGGCAGCGGTGGTGGTCGCTGCCGGAGGACGGCGGACTGACCAGTAGCCGCTGCAGGTGCGCACGTAGAGTAATTGACCGCCCCTTGCTTGCTCTGCCGGCCCCGCTCTTTATCGCCGACGCCATGGCCTGCTGCGTAGCGCGACCGGACAATGACAAAGACGACGACAACCGCCAGCCGGGTGTGTAGTGATGGCTATAGCGGAAGGAGCCTAGGTGGTTCGTCGGCGAGCAGAGGCAGGTCTGCTTGGTTGCTCTGCATCTCACGGCCGTCTCAGCACCGGCGGATGGGTTCGCCATGGCTTGGCTGTCTCTTGGGCTCGTTGGCTGGTTTCTCGTCGAAGATGAGGGCGAGCGCGGCGGTGGGTGTGGGTAGCTTTAGATGGCGCCTTACTGGGGGGTGGGGGGGTGGGGGGAGGGGGGCTAGCGCCCCCGTTTTATAAGTGAGCCGCGCGACGGCGACTACTTGAGGAGCGAAAGGTGACATTTTTCGCGATTTTTTTAAATAATATACTTTTTTTAATTAATTAATTTGACAAGTGTTGTACGAATTCAACATTTTATATATCTAGCGCTTTGTCGACGACGGTCACGCCGAATGAAATACATTTGGCGACAAGCAGACTGAGAGGTCTATTCGGCGTGGGCCTAGCCGAATCAAACTTTTATTCGGCGTCGCTGTTACCGAGTGCATGTGGTGGCGGGTCCACTCTGCTCGATTGCCTCACTCGGCGACAGCGTGACCAGTGTCGCACTCGGCGAAAGCCTCCAAAGAGGACCACGCTGCCGCACGAGCCCGTCCCGCACACAACGCTTTCTTCCTTGCGCGTTGCTTGCTGCCTCTCTCTCTCCAGCCGACGAACCTCACATATTTTGCACCAGATTTCTCCGATTCAGCCCAGATTAGCCACTAAATCTTCTGTCTAAACCCACTATAGAGATAAGGGAACCCCGATCTACTGATGGGTAAGCTCAGGACTCGATTTGGTGGTGGATTTTTGGAGGAATGGTGGTGGTGCTGGGGTGGAGCAATGGCAATGGTGGTGCTGTGGTGGAGCTTGAAGCAGGGGCATTTATGAGCTGCACCGTGTTGCTTCTTTGTGAACCGAGGCTACTGTACCGAGTGGCTTCTCACGCTTCAAGGGTAAACTCTAATCCCTCGTTAATCACAGTTACTGTATATGGTTATGCGGCTACTCGGGCTGCGGTTAGGAGGCTATTAGAATAATTAGGAGGGTTTTAGTAAATTATTTAGAATATTTGCGGATAGTTGTACATAGTTTATTTAGAATAGGTGGATTTCTAGAAATATTTGGCAGGTGGATTTGAAGGAATATTAGTCAGACTATTAATATATTATTTAGAATATTTGCGGATAGTTGTACATAGTTTTATTTAGAATAGGTCGATTTGTAGAAAGATTTGGCAGGTGGATTTGCGTGAGTTTCATTTTACAGAGTTGGATTTGACTGCCCCTTAAACCTGGAGTGTTAGTCAGTTGAAGGAATGGTTGACGAACTGTTTAGGATATAATCTCGAAACATACACCGTCAGTGTCCAAGCATTGTGGACAAAGTCTACCAAGAACATTTTCTGGATTTTGAAGGATGTAGATGATAACATAAATTGGTTTAAGTGGTTAAAAGATTGCCAGGACAGGCACATACACCCTATTGCACTAGTGCTTCCTGTCTTGAAGGAGATCAATCCGCAAGCATCGGAGGGTGGGCATGGTCCTGGCCATAGTGCTAAATCTAGTGGCGGGACGTACTCTATGTCCAATGCTGGAGGTGGTGGTTATGAATCAGAGCAGAGCAGTTAGATAGGAGGCGGTGTTGGTGGTTACGAACCATCGCAGAGCAGTCATGATGTAGGTGGAGGATACGATAGTGGAGAGGTAGATGGGGACGAGGAAGGTAGGCACATACATGACTTGATGGAGGATGAGGATTACATGGATGGTGAAAGTGGTGATTCTGATGATTCAGATAGTTCGGATGAAGAAGGCAACGGAGAGGACATGCCGATTCCTGCATCCTGGAATCAAGACATCTCCGATGTCATGACCATTAACGACTCTCATGATTCTGTGTGGGAATATCACAAAAATGAAATTGCGCAGGGCGCCAGATATCCAGACAAGAAACATTTGCAAGATACAGTCATTGCTTGGGCATTGTCTACACAGAGGGTTCTCAGGACAACCATGTCAATAAGAGATACTTGACAATGGAATGCATGGATATAAATTGTCCAGCTAGGGTGCATGGATATCTTCCTAAATATGACACAAATTGGTTGGTGAGTGACATGGTGATGCACACGTGTCAGCTTTCATCTATCCCTACAGATCATCGTAACCTCTCGTCCACGCTTCTAGCTCAGTTGTTTTACATGGAGATGGTGGAGAGAAAAGCGGTGGAAGTGAAGGCTATAATAAATAAAGTAAGGGTCAGGTTTAATTATAACATTTCGTACGGCAAGGCTTGGAGGGCAAAGCAAAGGGCTCGTGAGGACATGTTTGGTTTGTTTAGAGACGCGTATGACTCTGTAGTCAGACAACTCCTTACACTGTAGGCTAGGAACCCAGGCACCTATGTCGACATCCAAGACTATGTGATATCAGCGGATCCATCCGTAAAGGTGCTTCATCGAGTGTTCTTCTCTTTCTCTGTGTGCATCCAAGCTTTCACTTATTGCCGACCAGTTATATGTCTAGACGGCACGTTTCTCACTGGCAAGCATAAGGGTCAGATCCTTACGGCCATTGGTCAAGACGACAACAATGAAATTGTCCCACTCGCCTTTGCTTTTGTTGAGGGAGAAATAACTGAAAGCTGGACATGGTTCTTTAGGCAGCTCAAGATAGCAGTTGTGGAAGATAAACCCAATGTGTGCCTCATTCATGATAGGTATGCAGGTATACTAAATGCGGTTAAGCGTTTTACACAGCCTGGGCCTGAAGAACAAACTACTTGGCTCGACATGCAAAGCCGTTGGTGCATGCTCCATTTGGGAGCTAATTTTTTCTCACAGTTCAGGAACAAGAATCTGATGAATCTTTTCAAAAAACTGTGCAAGCAGAACCAAGAATGGAAGTATGATTTCATACGTGCATATCTCGATGACTTCACTCAGAGACATGTTAGGGCAAGGAAAGCGGCCCAAACCGCAGCTATAGCTGCACATCAAGCAGCAATTGTTGCCCAAGCTGCTACTACAGAAGCGCTTCTGGAGGAAGAGCCTGTAGGGCTTTGTGACTTGCATGGATTTGATCTGCCTGGTACTAGGAGAAGGCTCGGGAGACAGATTAAAAAATTTCAACAGTGGATAGAGCACGAGCCTTTGGAGATGTGGTCTTTGCTACACGACACCCATGGAGCTAGTTATGGTGTCATGACTACAAACCTAGCTGAGTCATATATCTTTGTCCTCAGAGGTAGCAGGGCTCTGCCACTTACAACCATTGTCGAGGGTATTTTGTATGGCACGATCAAATATTTCAGAGATAGACGACAGAGAGCTTAGTTGCATATATTAAACAATCCGAACACACGCTTCTGTGAAAATATTATGGACTACATGGATAAAAAGATGGGAAAAGCTCGGACACACACTGTCGTGGACATCGGTAATGCGGAGAGAAGGTTTGAGGTGCGGTTACCTACCGATAAGTTTGGGTGTGGTAATGGGCCAAGGACGCATGAGGTGAAGATTGGAAATGAGCAATGGCCAACCTGTGAGTGCACGTGCAACAAACCAAAATTGCTTCATCTCCCATGCTTGCATGTGCTTGCTGCATGTGGACAGCTGGGGTTGGACACAATCTCGCTCGTGTCTCCGTACTACCTGAAAGAATCTGTAGTCAATAGCTGAACCGGTGAGATGTCAGGATTTCGAGTAGTGGGCAATTTCAACATGGTAAACTTTGATGAAAAAAAGTACATCTCCCACCCTGCTCTAATGCGAACTGGCAGAGGAAGATGCCATTGTAGGCGCATCTAGAATGACATGGATGAATCAAAAGCTGGAGGCCCAACACGATAGTGTGTTTTCTATGCAATGATTTTGGCCATAGGGTAAGGTGTTGTCCCAAGTTTGGTACAGGCGTAGTACCTACGCAAGGACGTGGTACCCGGGCTCGAAGAGGTAGAGGACGCGGGCGAACTTAGGTTTTGATGAACTATGTTCCATGTGTAATATGTGATGAACTATGTTTTAATTTGTAATATGCGATGAACTATGTTTTAATATGTGACAAACTATGTTTTAATTTGTAATATGTGGTGAACTATGTTTTAATTTGTAATATGTGGTGAACTATGTTTTAATTTGTAATATGTGATAAACTATGTTTTAATTTGTAATATGTGATGAACTATATTTTAATTTGTAATATGTGATGAACTATGTTTTAATTTGTAATATGTGCAGAAATGGCGAGAAGATTTGAAAAGAGTTTAAAGTTATTTAGGGTAGATGATTTTTTTACTGCAAAAAAATAAAAAAGGGGTGAAACTTCTATGGCGCATTTCTCCCATATGCGTCATAGAAGTCTTGGGCGGGATTCGAAATTTGAATCCTGCCGGCGCCCTTCTCCATCTCTTTTTCCTTTTTCTCCCCCCACTTCCTCTCCCCTCCACACTTCTCCCCTTCTCCTCCCTCCTCCTTCTCCACTCTCCGGCGACCTCCTCCTCCTCCTCCACCAACTCCGGCGACCTCTTCTTCCTCCACCACCAACTCCGGTGACCTCCTCCTCCTCCTCCACCACCAACTCCGGCGATGTCCTCCTAGCCCTCCTCCACCACCAACTCCGGCGACCTCCTCCTCCTCCTCCACCACCAACTCCGGCAACCTCCTCCTATCCCTCCTCCAGCCCACTAGCCACTAGCCACTAGCCAATAGCCAACAGCCACCAGCCACCAGCTGCCACCACCACCTCTGGCCAGATCTAGATCTGGCCCGGTTTTTTTTTGAAATTTGAAAAAAAACTTTTGTGGCGCATATTGGCCATATGCGCCACTGAAGTTTGAGATTTCTGTGGTGCATATGTGCCACAGAAGATAGTTATCAGTGGTAACAGTGGCGACTAAGATATGAGCCACGGATAGTGGAGAAAGGTGCGCCACTGATAAGCTGTTTCCTAGTAGCGGGGTGCCCGAGGCGGCCACACCACCCCCTGGCGCGGGCTAGACCTGGCCGCGTGGCCAGGTGGTGTGGCCGGCCCCTGTCCCCTCTCCGTCTCATCTTCTGCCTCCATGTTCCCCTCGGTGAAATATTGACTTTGGCTTTTGTCCCGTCCAATTCCGAGAATATTCATTTTCTGGCTTTCCTAGAACCAAAAACAGCAGAAAACAGGCAACAAGCACTATGGCATCTTGTTAATAGGTTAGTCCAAGAAAGTGTATAAAAATACTCCAAAGTGTGGACAAAACATAAGAAAGTGGATATAAAACAAGCATGGAACATCAAAAATTATAGATACATTACCAATGTATCAAAATCCCCAAGCTTAACTCCTGCTCGTCCTCGATTAGGTAAGTGATAAAAGGAAAGAATAACTTTTTAGGTTACATGCACCATCATAGTCTTGTTCAAGGCATATTGATAGCTGAGATCATAGTACTTTAACATAGCATGAAAGATATAGTTATAACAATAAGACATAGCAACTATGTTGTAGCAGGAAAAGGTACAAACAAAAGATTCATGAATAACAATGCTTTGCATGACGTTTGTTTGTTTCAAATAAAGAAAACATAATGAGAATGGTATTCAGCTTGTCCCTCATAGAGTAGCAAAACATAAATGCATAGGACACCTTCAAAGTTCATAAGGGTGATTAGATACAAATAGTTCAAGAACAAGCAATATCAACATTATGAATCAATCAATAAGTCTTGGGAAAATGCACATTAAACTAAGAATGGCCACTATGCTCTCTCAATAGGTGCAGAAAGATAGAAGATGGAGACTCAACATAAAAGTAAAAGAAGGGCCCTTCATAGAAGGAAGCAGGGATTCAAGTCTCATAAAGAGCTTCCAAAAATTATGGTACTTATTAGCTTTCAGCTCTCATTGCCCCTATCATAAGCATCTTGAGGTGATTAAGATTAAAGTGAACAAACTATGGAGTATATGCTTGACAAATATAAGTTGGCAATCTCATGTCCCTTTAATACGAGGGCCGCTCCTCATGCTACTCAAGTTTAGTTACCGGTAAGTTCTTGTCATAGTAAGTACATGTGTATCATAAAGAACCGCCAACGGGGTACCCCTTGCCCGATGATACGGAAGAATCCCCATATCAAAATGACAAGGCAAGCAAACAATGAGAATCTCAGCAATCTTCATATTTACCATGGGAATATGGTGCTTTTTTCTCTTTCCTCTTATTTCTCATTGCTCAGCTGCTTGGTAGACCGCTGGAGGCCCGAGACACACTTTTCACTTTTGTTGGGGAGAAATGGCTCCTACTCTCCAGGATGTGTCATACCTGTTGGGACTTCTTTTGGCAGGCCAGCCCATTGGGCCGCTGGATGCACCAACCAGTTGGCAAGGCAATATGGCCCAACGTTTCGAGGGTATTAGTGCCTTATCTTGTCCATCTGAGCACGGCCGGCATGATGAAGAGATCATCGAAGTCTTCACTCTCTTCTAGCCAAATCCAAGGGAGCTTGACTTTCACCTGCCTTGCCTCTTCGTTAAAAAATCTTTGCTTGCCCCACCTAGCATTGATCCGAAGTAGCTCTTGCCGTATCTCCTCTAGAGTCCTCTTCGGCCACCCTTTTCTGTGCAATCCCTCACCCAGCTTAGTGTGGAGACAATCACTAGCAATGAGTTCCTCCAATGGGGATGGATTGTTGTCTATCGTAAAGTTCCTAGCCAAATGAAAAAGTCCGACGGACATGTTTGTCTCGAAACTGCGATCGTAGGGTAAACCGGGAAACATATTGGCTAAAATGGGGTGGCTTTGCTTAAACAATTGCGTGAGGATGGGGTTTTATAGGGTAAACGAACAAAAAATGGAGGGAAACATTCGGGCGGAAAAAATTCTACCGGGAAGCATTTTGGCAGGAAACATTTTGGCGGGAAGCATTTTGGCGGGAAACATTTTGGCGGGGAGAACTAAGATACATTGTCTCTGAAATTAACTGACAAGTACAAATGAATGTCGCGCTTAAGATACATCACAACACTATAACTGAAATGAAGATACATCATGGAACTACAACTGAAATGAAGATACATCAAGACACTACAACTTAAATGAGGATACATCAAGACACTACAAGTGAAATTAAGATACATTGGGACAGTACAACTGAAGTGAAGATACATCGGTACTGATACATATGTCTACCTGCCCTGAGTCTAGCGCGAGTACTTCTCGGTCTTGTCCCCACGTTCCTCTACCGCCCGCACCTCAGCAGCCCTTTCTCTTAATCTCTTCCTCTCCGCCTCATGGGCCTCCTTGCGCACTTGTTCCTGCCGCTCCTCTTCCTCCCTTCTCTTTCTGTTCAGCTAGCGGTTTCGAGCTTGCTCTACACGGAATTCTTCCATTTCCCTCTCTTGTTCCTTCTTCTCCTCTTCGACCATCCTTTCAGCATGTTCCTCTTCGTGAAAGGCATCCCACGCAGCTCGGTTCCTATCATGACACTCTTTCTTGGCCCAAGCTGGCTGCTCCTTGTCAATCCAATGGTACCACTTGCAAAGTGGAGGAGGAGACTACAAGCAAATCAATGGAATCAATAAAAGGATACATGATAACAGGAATGGTTCATATTAACCATGTTCAAAGTGGAGGAGGAGACTACAAGCAAATCAATGGAATCAATAAAAGGATACATGATAATAGGAATGGTTCATATTAACCATGTTTTTCGAACATGCCGGAGGCCTCTCGTACGACAAACTTGCTTGTTGGGGCAGGCTTGCGTCGCAGTTGGGACACAGGAAAAACTTCATCCCATGCAGGTGGAGAAATCGATCGACTCCTTGACCTTGGCGAGATGGCCGCACCAACAACAATCGTGTGTCACCCCTTGTGGCAACCTAGCATCTTTCATCCTCCTAGGCCTATACTCTGGGTCCGAACAAGGCACACTCATGATGGAGAGGAGAAGAAATGCGAGAGAAAGAGGAGGAACAGCTGAACTAGGTGAAGAGAGAACATCTCGGTGCCTGAATTTATAGAGGCAATGGGACGAATAGGCGGGAAAAACGGCAGGAAAACGTGGCGGGAGATAGTGGCAGGAATCAGCTGGCGGGAGATAAACAACGGGAAATCATGGTGGGAATCAGCTGGCGGGAAATAAACGGCGGGAAATAGTGGTGGGAATCGGCTGGCGGGAGATAAACGGCGGGAACCAAAAACTAATTTTGACGTTTAGGGCTTGCATTGATCATGCAGGATTTCTTTATGCATTGATCATGCAAGATTTGGTCAGGGGCAAGCCGACTTGTCCACTCGGTCCGGGCCTGGCCGATTAATCCACTCGGCCTGGGCCTGAACGAAAGGAGCATTCGGCTTCGGCCTGGCCAATTGGGCCAGCCCTAGTCGGCTAGGTCCTGACCGACTGAGCCAATCGGCCACGGCCTGACCGATTGCATGTGGCATGTAAGCCGAGATCTCACACGGCGAGGCCCAGGACGAATGGATCCATTCGGCGATGCCCTGGCCGACAAAGCACTAGATATGTAAAATGTTGAATTCGCGCAACACTTGTCAAATTAATTAAAAAAGTGTATTATTTAAAAAAATCGCACGTTTTTCCTGCGATTGGCAATTGCTGCCTTTCCTGAAATTCTCGCCGGAATTAACTATAGTACCCCCTCCAGTTGAATCGAATTTGTCTAGATTAGGATGTATCTAGCACTAAAACTTAACTAGATACATTCATTTTTTAGATAAATCTAAGTCAACTAATATGGGTCGGTGGGAGTAGCGAAAATTGCTGGTTCGGTTCTCAGTTTAGTTAGTTGTTTAGCTTTTCTCCACGCCAAATCTTCTTCCCCGTCGCTGTTCTATGGACACATTGGAGTATCTATCGGAAGCATGGTCATATCTATGTGTGGCTGTTTATTGTTCCCGAAATATTCTCATCTTGGGTTTACTATTCTTTTTTGTCCTGATTGTTTGTCATCCTACTGTTCTATGTTGATGGTCTGCTATCAGCACTGATAGTTTACCTGATTGAATAGGTGTTCTGAGCTGCAGTGCCTTTTGATAGCTTATGATCCTGTATTGTGTTGTTTCGATGATCAGCTATTATTGTTTATGGTTTTCCATACTTGAGTCCTAGTACACTACAATATTGCAACAGGTGTTTATTGGTGCAATGCTTATTGGTGACTTTTCTATAGCAAGTTGTGTATGGTTGTGCTTGTGTATGCTGGTAGCAAAATGGCTGTATTTGTGCCTATTTAGGCCTTTTTGTGCAGGTTTTTCTTTTTGAGTTGCCAATGTTTCACCGGAATGTTGATTCATTTCCGTTCCGGCGAATTTCTGGCACTCTGAGACATAGAAAATTAGCAAAGGTTATGTCGAAATTTTCTGTGAATTTTTGTGCTTATTAGTTCCATTTATTTGTGTGTTTAGAAATGTCGGCGGAGCCGGGCCCTTCTAGCAAGAAGCCCTTTTGGGAGCAGCAGGCGGAGATGGAATCCCAAGAGGACCCGGAATTCGTTTCGCGGGACGACGAGATGAAGGTGGACGAGGATACCTCGTCGGGTGATTGATGACCCACAAGTATAGGGGGTGTATCGCAGTATTTTCGATAAGTAAGAGTGTCAAACCCAATGAGGAGCAGAAGGTGCTGGCTAGTGGTATGGAGCAGGAATTCTCTGCAAATACTTAGCAAACGGATTTTTAGGGTTTTTTGATAATGCAAGTAAATAAAGTATGAGTAAATAAAAGACAATAAGAATAAATGCAGCAAGTGGCCCAATCCTTTATTCAGCAAAGGACAAGCGGGTTGTATTACTTAAGATGACCAAATGTTCTCGAGGACACATGGGAATACCGTCAAGTGCTTTTGCTTCACTATAGTTGATTAGTCTTCTTTAGTTTGCTAAGTGTTGTGTGGGTGAACCTGTGCTAATGTACCGACCTTCCTAGGACTAATACATACTTGTGACTATACCCCTTGCAAACATTCGTAAGTACAAGAAAGTAATTAAGGTAGAAACCTAACCACAGCTTTAAACTCTAAGATCCTGACGTCCCTTGTGCAATGGTTTCCTAACGAGGGTTCAGGTTTCTATCACTCCGGCAACCCCTACGATTAGTAGCCAAATACAAAATGCATTCCCTAGGCCCATATAGGTGAAGTGTCATGTAGTCGACATTCACATGACACCACTAGAAGAAGTACACCACAACTTAAATATCAAACTATTGAATCTTTCTCAACACAATTCCACTACTAAGAACATGACTTCTCCCATGTCCTCAAGAACAAAACGAACTACTCACAAGACATCATATGGATCATGATCAGAGATGGAATAATGATGTGTAACAATCTGAACATAAAAAATAATTCAATGGTTCACTCAATAGCATCAACTACAAAGAGTAATCAACACCGGGAAATTTTCCCCTAAGAACTATGCAAGATTCAACCCAAATGTTACAGCCATATGGAGATGGTGATGATGGTGTTGGTGGAGATGATGGTGGTGATGATGATGATGATGATGATGATTCCGATGAAGTCCAGCTTGATGGTGGTGTTGCTGGGGACGATCTCCCCTCTCTGGGAAGGAACTCCCCCGACAGAATTCTGTCTACCGGAGAGATCTTTCTCTCTCGGTGTTTTTCGCCCCGCAGAGGCGGCGGAATCTTTATGTGGTCAACGCCCCGAGTCTTAGGGTTTCGGGAGGATAATATACGCTAGAGGGGAGATCCAGGGGTGGACTAGGGCGGCCACACCACCTGGTGGCACGGCCTAGGCTGGCCCGCGCCAGGGGGTGGTGTGGGCCCCCTTTGGCCCATCTCAGCCTCCCCTTCTGGCTTCCTTCGTCTTCTAGAAAAATAGGATTTTCCATGTATTTTCCCGGATTTTCTGATCTTCGCGATTTTTTCCTCGAAATAGCACCTTTTCCATCAGAATCCTGACTGCAGCGGTCCATGCTCCAAAAGTCATCAACCATGCAAAAACAGAATAAATAACATAAGTATCATCCCTTAATATGAAATATATCAATGAATAACAGTAAATTATGATATAGAATAGTGATGCAAAATGGACGTATCAACTCCCCCCAAGCTTAGACTTTGCTTGTCCCCAAGCGAAACTGAGCTCAATAAACATGGCCTCGGGTTTATGGAGTGAAGAGTCGATAAAAGAATATGGACAGGAAGCATCACATTCATCAATACATAGATCATAATAGAAGATAACTCACTATTATATAACTTAACTTGCAATAAGTAAAGGAAACACAATAAAGATACATAAAGTGAGTCATAATTGGTAATGGCAAACTTAGCTCTTGGTCGAAGAATAGTTGACAATTTGCTAGAGTTCACAAATAACTGATTTTCAATGATAGCTTTCAAAGTAGTAGACACCAAGATAAGAGAAGTGTGCAAAATAAGGAACATAAGAAACATGATTGAATAAGTCATCATATGAATGAATGAAACACAACAACTCAAAATACTTGCTGAGGTAGAAGGGAATAGGTTTACTTACTCAACTAAAAACTAAAAGATAGGCCCTTCACAGAGGGAAGCAGCGATTTCAAGTTTCATAAAGAGCTTCCAAAAATTATGGTACTTATTAGCTTTCAGCTCTCATTGCCCCTATCATAGGCATCTTTAGGTGATTAAGGTTAAAGTGACACAACTAAGATGGATATGCTTGACAAGTTATAAGTTGAAATCTCATGCCCCTTACTTACAAGTACCAAACCTCATGCTACTCAACTTCAGTCACAAATAAGCTCTTGTCATTGTAAATACATATGTATCATAAAGAACCACCAATGGGATACCCCTTGCACATGATACAGGAGCTATCCCATAATCAAAATCACAAGGCAAGAAGACAATGAGCATCTCAGTGATCCTTTTATTTGCTATTTGCATAGGTTCTTATTGAGGATCCTTCATAGAGTGCTCATTATGGCTATGCTGCAAGTTTCCACCATGATTAGGCATGTCTTAGGCTAGCGGCCCAGGCGTTTCTCTAACACACATATAAACTCCATGATCTTACAAGTTCCCCTTTTATTTCACACTGCCGGGATCCATAAGCAAAAGAATCATGATATCAACGGAATATAAGTGCAATGTTGAAAGCGTTCCCCATGATACATGGTTCTGCTAACTTCAACTTATAAAGCGCAAGCATATACACAACAAAGATGGACACAATGGTTCAAGTTTATTAATTGCAAGAAAGTAAAGTGTGCCATCTAGTTCGTGAGAGATTTAATCACTAATTTTCTCATAACAAGTTTAATTTGGAAGGTAAATAAAAACAAGAATTTACTTGGAATAGCAATAATGCTAGTGGGTAGGTATGGTGGACACAAATGACGTAGGTTTTGGTTTAAGGATTGGATGCACGAGAAGCATTCCCTCTCAGTACAGGTTTTTGGCTAGCAAGGCTGGGTAGCAAGCATAAGGGTTGAAGGAAACAAACAAACATACAAGTGACAAAAACAAACATGCAATCTTCCTTGGAAGCACAAAATATCTTAACTAGAGAATACTAAACTTATGAGCAAATCAAGAAAGAAAGATGATGAAATTATATTTCTTTAGAGTACTTTTGTCTTTTTCATTCAATTCACAAAATAGTGTTGCTACTAACCGAGCCAGGTTTGCCAAAACCAAGTAAATTAACTCAATGATCCCAAAGTGATACCAATACTAACAACAAGATCAATCATATAACCATGAATTGAAAACTAATATAAGATATGCAAAAGAGTAAATGATAGAAGTTCTCATTAATATTCCATAACGGTAACTCACACCAAGGGATACATATCTAACGAGAGAGGGGACACTTCCATAATGCAAACCATCCTACATGATAAGTTCTTTATTCATGATATGACTCTACTAAAAAGGTAAAAAGATAGAAGATAGTCATGTGATACCGCGGCACTCCCCCAAGCTTGGAACAAACTAAGGAGATGCCAAACGTTATGATGAATTACTCCTTCGGTGGTGGTGGTATCCTCTCGATTGGCGCGAGGAAATCTTCTAGTATCTTGCGAAGCCTACTATTCTCCTCTTGAAGCATATCCACCTTCCTCCTTAAGACTCGGTACTTGTCGAAGAACTCATCAGTTACTCGTAGAGCTTCCACTACTGCAGGGCAGGAACTGAGATCTAGAGTTGGAGGTATCAACCCCTTCATGCCTGATGTCGTGTCCTTTGCTTCCTCCCTGCCGTTCCGATCCCCGCCTTCGCACCTAGATGTGATCCTTTCTTCTTCCACCCATCCTACGAAGGTCTTCTGCTCAAGATTGTGATGGAGCTCGCGACGGTGTCGCAGCTCATAATCCTTTGAAGATGAACCCCTGAACGACATCTGAACAAAACATACCAAAACAAAAACATGACAAGAACACGATAATACGAACCTCGAGGGGATCCAAGGGATTATATATTACGAAGTTTTACAACAAAAGGAAGGTACTGAGAGAAAACGGGTCGGAGATGGAGTCCGAGGTGGCCACACCACCTGGTGGCGTGGCCAGGAGTGGGCCCACACCACGGGGTGGTGTGAGCCACCCTGGCTCTGTTTCCGTCCCTATTTCGCTTCGTAGCTTTCCTTGTTGGCTAAAAACTGCAAAAAAATAACTAGATAGATCTTTCACGAAACTTTTCTTACCAGAACTTTTACCTATTCGAAAACGGACTCTGCAGGTCTTTGAATTTGGTAGTAATAAATTTTTCTGGAGTTATAACTTGAAAAGCCTCAACATCTTCATTGTAAGAGTCCCCAGCAATATAGTGCTTGAGTCGTTGCCCATTCACCACTTGTGTAGTGTTGTCTTTTAAAGAGGAAATTTTTATTGCTCCTGACCGGTACACTTCTTCAATAATGAAAGGTCCCTCCCATTTTGACAGTAGTTTTCCTGCAAAAAATCTGAGACGAGACCTATACAATAGAACTTTCTCACCAACATGGAATTCTCTCTTAAGTATTCGCTAGTCATGCCATCTTTTAAATTTTTCCTTAAAGAGTCTAGCATTCTCATATGCTTCACTCCTCCATTCATCCAAAGAACTTAAGTCAAATAATATTTTTTCACCAGCAAGCTTGCAGTCTCTATTAAGTTCTTTAACTGCCCAATAAGCTTTGTGTTCTAATTCTAAGGGTAGGTGACAAGCTTTCCCATAAACCATTTTATAAGGAGACATCCCCATAGGGGTTTTATAGGCAGTCCTATAAGCCCATAAAGCATCGTTCAACTTTTTAGCCCAGTTTTTTGTAGATCTATTAACAGTCTTTTGCAAGATAGATTTAATTTCTCTATTTGATAACTCTACTTGCCCACTAGTTTGGGGGTGATAAGCTAAAGCGATTCTATGATTAACGTCATATTTAGCAAGGGTCTTTCTAAAACTACCATGAATGAAATGAGAACCTCCATCAGTCATGAGATACCTAGGCACTCCAAACCTAGGAAAGATAACATCCTTAAGCATTTTTAGAGAGGTCTCCCAATCAGCACTCTTCTTAGGTATGGCTTGTACCCACTTAGTAACATAATCAACGACAACAAGAATATGAGTATAACCTTTTCAAGGGAGGAAAAGGACCCATAAAGTCAAATCCCTAGCAATCAAAGGGTTCAATAACTAGAGAGTAGTTCATAGGCATTTCATTGCGTCTAGAAATATTACCAACACGCTGACACTCATCACAAGATAACACAAATTTTCTTGCATCTTTAAAAAGTGTATGCCAGTAGAAACCTGATTGTAGCACCTTTTGCGCAGTTCTATCTCCTGCATGATGTCCTCCATAGGCACTACCATGACATTTCTGCAATATCTCCTTTTGTTCGTTTTCTGGAACACATCTTCGCATAATACCATCCACTCCTTCTTTATATAAATGTGGGTCATCCCAAAAATAATGCCTCAAATTGTAAAAGAATTTCCTTCTTTGCTGAGTTGTGAAAGTTGGAGGCAAATACTTGAAAACAATAAAGTTAGCATAATCAGCATACCAAGGGCTCCCTCGTGAGCTTATCCCTATTGCGGCCAACTGTTCATTCGGGAAACTATCATTAACAAGCATAGGATCAAAAGAGATATTTTCCATCGAGATAAATTATCAGCAACAGGATTTTCAGCACCTTTCCTATCTACAATATGTAGATCAAACTCTTGTAAAAGCAACACCCATCTAATAAGCCTTGGCTTAGCATCCTTCTTTGCCATAAGGTACTTAATAGTAGCATGATCAGTATGAATGGTGACTTTTGAGTCTACAATATAGGGTCTAAACTTATCATAAGCAAAAAACGACAGCTAGGAATTCTTTTTCAGTAGTAGCATAATTCCTTTGACCCGGGTCAAGAGTCTTACTAGCATAATGGATAATGTTTAACTTTTTATCAATTTGTTTCCCAAGGACAGCACCTACAGCAAAATCACTAACATCACACATTATTTCAAAGGGTAAACTCCAATCATGTGGTTGAACGATAGGAGCTGTAGTTAAAGCCTTCTTAAGAGTTTCAAAAGCTTCCTTACAATCATCATAAAAAAAGGGTACATCTTTTTGAAGAAGATTAGTGAGGGGTTTTGATATTTTAGAGAAATCTTTAATAAACCTTCTATAGGAACCAGCATGACCAAGGATACTACGAATACCTTTGATGTCTCTTGGGCAGGGCATTTTCTCAATTGCCTCAACTTTAGCTCTATCTACTTCTATGCCTCTTTCGAAAACCTTATGCCCAAGGACAGTCCCTTCATTAACCATGAAGTGGCATTTCTCCCAATTAAGAACAAGATTAGTTTCTTCACACCTCTACAAAACTTTATCAAGGTTGTGCAGACAATTATCAAAAGAAGTTCCATAGACGGAGAAGTCATCCATGAACACTTCCACAATTTCCTCACAAAAACCATGAAAGATAGCATACATGCATCTTTGAAAAGTAGCAGGAGCATTACATAAACCAAAAGGCATACGTCTATAAGCATAGGTTCCGTAAGGGCATGTAAAAGTAGTCTTTTCTTGATCTTGTTGTTTAACAGCAATTTGAGAGAAACCGGAATATCCATCAAGAAAACAAAAATGGGTCTTTTTAGACAACCTTTCTAACATTTGATCGATAAAAGGAAATGGGTAATGATCTTTCTTAGTAACTTTGTTAACTTTCCTGAAATCAATGCACATTCTATAGCCTACTACTATTCTTTGGGGAATAAGCTCATCATTATCATTAGGTACGACGGTAATTCCCCCCTTTTTAGGGACACAATGAAAAGGACTAACCCATTCACTATCAGCAATAGGGTAAATAATACCAGCATCAAGGAGTTTCAATACCACACAGCCGTATCGCAGCCATCCATTCAAGATTGAACAAGAAGGCACCGATATGTTCTGCAGAGTAGCATCCCTCAAGACATTCGGGAAGCGACCCACGCGGAAGAAAACAGGCATCGGACAGTGAAAAAACGACCAGAACTTTTGATCAGATGGTAAATGTCTCTCATGGCATGAGAGACCTTCGAGTTGGCTCGGTTATAATATCTCTAATTTCTTACCACTTCCTTCATCTTACACTACTAGGAAAATGCACGTCTGTGGCGCACTAGTTTTCCCCTTCTATGGCGCACTAGGGGTGCGCCACGAATTCTGCGCTACGGCTAAAAAGTGCCCGTAGCGCACTGCCAGGTGCGCCACAGGTATCTCGAGTTAGTGGTAGCGCACAGCCTTGTGCGCCACTACTGTTTTTCCTGTGGCGCATGACATAGTGCGCTACTAGTATTTGACAACATGCGCCACTAACGTAGTGCGCCACTAACCAAGTATTTGTGCGCCACAGGTATCTCGAGTTAGTGGTAGCGCAACGCCTTGTGCGCCACTACTGTTCTTCCTATGGCGCATGACATAGTGCGCTACTAGTACTTGACAACGTGCGCCACTAACCAAGTATTTGTGCGCCACGGCTGAGCTTTTCAAAAAATAATACTCAATACAGATGATATTCAATACAAATGATATTCAATACAGATTATATACAATACAACTGATATACACAGATATACAGTACCGAAATAAATACACAGATATACAATACAGAAATAAATACATATACAAGATAGAAAAAAATACATATAGATAAGTCACATACATAAATACACAGTATAAGTTACATTATTTCGATCAAGTTACAAAGTAGCTAGTGATGACATGAATACATGTCTCAACGAAGTTAGAGCTTGCGGAAGCTCGCCTAGACATCTAAAGTAGGAACATGCAGGACAGACAACCAAGGACGATAACCATCACGGCGACGGAGGTGTAGGTCTTCATCCGGTTCCTCGTCCTAACTCCCGCTAGATAGCGCGCATATCTAGCTTCCGCCTCCGCCATAGTGTTGTACCCTTTGTAGCTATTGCCGCTGAAACGGTGCACCTGTCTCCGGCAGTCTTCCCAATCATCGTAGACTCTAGGAACCCGTCCCTTGTACACGACGTACCACGTCATCTAAAAGTTGGCAATAATAATTAAATGGTGGGTGAAAAAACAAGTAAAAGTCGCATATAAAGATATACTTATCAAATAAGGTAACAAAGTAAGCAAAAAATACCAAGTAGTAGCATGTACATGTCGACACACACAAGTACTTGTGGGAATAAAGAACTACAACTAGACCAACACATCAAGACTTCTGGTTTGGCTTAGGGAATGGGAGGATGCCTTGTTTCTTCATGAACGCCCTATAGTCATCCTGCATCTTTAGGCGATCTACTATGTCACGGTTATTTGGTGGATTGCCTCCGTAGAAGACCCTCCTGAAGTCATGAAATCACGGCTGATGATTGCCCCTAAACTGTTGCTAGATGCGATACATCTCTTGTCTAATATCTGAATCATTGATCCGGGCCTTGACTTCGGCCCACCGTTTGAGATGATCTGGCAGCGTAGAATTCTGTTGCTCTAGTAGGAACACCCTCATGTGATGGAGTGCATAGTAGGCTTCCTTTTGACTACCTAGCGGCTGCTTCATGCAGGGGAATTCCGTTACATGGGTGAAGACGTGCCTGCCAAACTTGAGCTTCTTACGGATGAAGGTGGTGCCTTCCGCTGAGGCATAGCCGGTGAGAGCATCATCCAGAACTTCCTTGATCTTGTCGTAGTTTTTCTTATTTTCTTGACTCCCTGAGTCGAAATACATGGCCTGCGAATGTTTCAGCGACAAGCAGATGAATGTGCAGTGTTGATCTCTGCGCAAAACAGTTCAAACGGAATGTGTTGGAAAAAGAATGATGAAAATCTAATAAAGCATGTTATGGCGACGAGTGAATAATGACTTACTCGGGAAAGAAAGGAACGAGAATGTATTCCTTTGCCTTGTTCGCCACCAAGATGCCTTGGAGGTACGAGGCCACGAATCGCCGTTCAATGGCGCTTCCCAAGCAGCCATCACGCATGTAGTAGGGGTCCACTATAGCGATGCCTGGGGTGTTCTCTCTAATGATCTGAATGGCCAGGCTGAGAGAAAACAGGCGTACCATGGTATAGTGCAGCGGATACAGGTGGAACATATTGAAGATGTCGTCAAACCGCAGGAAGAACAGATCCGCGGGGACATTATCGATGAAGCCCAAGCCTCGTGGCACCTTAACCACGAATACCGGGTGCGAGGGATCTTTCTCCGCAAGAAGGCGTCTCTCTATCGTCAGCACACCGTCATGCACACTCCTCATTTCTGAAGTGGCGAGCCTGAGCAATTTCTTAGTTAGCATGGGCTCACCCGCCACATGCATCCTCCACATAATACCCTTGGGTCTTGGTGGCCCGTCCTGAAACCTGATCGGATTCGCAGTTGATGCCACCGGCTGGCTCGAGCTACGAGATTTTTTTTTCCTGGTCTTCTTGCCTTTTGGGAAGTAGGTAGGCACCGTAATCTAAGCATCGATCGACCTATGTAGTGTGTCAGGGCTTAGAACAAAGGGCCGGTTGGATGTATCCACTGGCTCGGTGAAGGTGCAAGCTGGAGGCGTCTCTTGAGAACCAAAGAGACGTTTGTTGCAAGTGGCTTTCTCTACAGGGCCACCAGCTGGGTCTTCGTTTAGGTCGCCGGGGAAAAGATTAGTGTTGATGAAATCATCGAAGTAATCTTCGTCATCCTCGTTTGGATCCTGCGCCATGGTCATGTCAATATGACCACCCGAACAATCGCGTGGAGGTGACGGCGGTAGCGGTGTGGGGGTCTTGCCATGGCTTGGCGCTGGCACGACATGCGGTGTTGTTGTCTGTGGGGTGATGGCCCCGGCCGTCCCCAAACGAATCATGCTCTTTGACCATAGCAGGAATAAGCCGAAGCAACTTTTGAGGACAGCCGACTCTTCTTCATCCGCTCCTTGGGGTTGAATGGGAGGTTCTAGGTCGTCGCAGCCCCTTAGCACCCGGATAATTTTAACCCTATGCACGCTATCTGGCATCGGCTTTGAGTGGAACGTGCGGTGCAAGGGTTGAATGATGGTACCCTTGGTAACATCCCTCAACTCATTGTTCAGAAGCTTAAGAGAGTGCATGGAACATCCGTCTACAAAACATGTACGGCATTAAAAAATGCCATAAGATTAATAAATGGCAAGGCGGTAAAGTATTTGGTTTACCGTGATGGCGTCGAGCTCGGCTAATGTCGAGGCACTGCATACGACAACGGGCGTGCAAGAGACGGAGGGGCTGCGTGACGCCGTGGTGCCGGCCGGCGGTGTATTCTCCCTATTGGTTGCATTAAGCTCCAGTGCCGCGGTGATGGCAGGGGGAGTCACCAATGCTTCCAGCGCCGCCGTGCTAGCGGGCGGAGTAACCAATGCTTCCGGCGCCGCCGTGCTAGCGGGTGGAGTCACGAACACATAATTCACCGGGTTCGCCGGCACCGCATTGTTTGAGTGGCTACTGACCATGCTTGGAATCGGGCACGGCCCTTGTCGACCACCCGCACTCCAGTTCGCTATTGACTCCACCAAGGTAGGCAGGATGGAGGTGAGGGTGATTGCCAGGTTGTCTTGGACGATCTGCGGGATCCGTGCCACTTGTTCCTTAAGTTCCTGAACCTCGCGGTTTTCCTCGTCGCTCCTTCCCTCCACATGCGTCCTCGGGGGTGGACCAAAATGATCTAGTCAATTCTTAGCCCCGAAGTCGGCCAGACGGCCAGCTGACGATGGCTTCTTTGTAACTGGCGTGATTTTCTTTGCCCGGTTCATCGCCCTGTTAAAAGGGTTATCCCACCGGGTGGCCGCCGTCGACCCGTGGGATGAGGAACCATGGGATCCCTGACTAGCAATTTCCTACTCCTGCAGAAGAAGTAACGTGAACCATTTAGAAATTCGACTTGATCGATTAGAATGTACTCGACCTGATCCGCGGTAATTAAATTACTTACCACAAGAACCTCGAAGTCCTTCACCTTAGTTTCCACGGCGAGTTCTTTGGTTTTGGGGTCCACATGGTAATGAGCCCTGATAAAGTTTCGAAGCTGCTTGTTTTCGAATTTCGAAAAGGGGTCAGGTGTCCCCTTAGCTCTATACTCGTCGTCCTCCTTATCCCATTTGGGCTCCGCAGCTCTGTAACCACCAGAACCGAGATGGTGGTGACCTATATTCATCGCCTGCAATTCCTTTCCCCGCCTACTCGAGACCTTGGCTTCTTCGGATTTGCACTTGGCCTTGAACTCCTGGAATTGATCTTCGGTGATCTGCGGGTCAATCTTCTGGAACTCCTCGAGACTTTTCCCTTCTTTAAATATCCTCTTCTTTCTCTGGGTTCGCCAGCTGGCCAGGGCGGTGCTCATCCTCATGAGGGAAGATTTATTTACTTCATTCCCATGATAATCTGTGTTCCGATACTGAAGGGGGACTTGCGTGCAGCTTCTCAAAGAGGAATGTGCGCAAATGGCCATTATCTTTATGCCGGATATTCTCGATGTTGATCGAGATGGCGGTCCGGGTGATAACCGCCACTTACCCACCGTACCCTTTGACCACATGGTCGGGCGCCAAAGGAACCCCTGTTGGGCTCACTTCAGTAATTTCCTCTCTGACGGTGCCGACCTTGTTCGGGCGCCTTTCCTTCTTCTTCTTAGGCGGATTACTACCACTTGTTCTGCCCTCGCCGCCATCGGTGGTTTCATCATCAGCCGTTCCTTCGGCCGCTTCTTCTTCCTCCGCGTCTTCCATCTGATCGGCGTCGCTCTCGGAAGGGTTGTATTCTTCATCGCCCCCTGTCATTCTTTCTAGCCGCTCGACCTCCTCCCAGAATGACAAGGGTCTGTTTTGAGGTCGCACATCTCCTTCAGCGTTGATACGCTGAGAAGAGCCAGCCTCGTCGTTGTCACACATGTTTGCACTAATAAAAGGCAAATAATGGTTAGTAAAGTGCGCAGAAAAATCCGGCATGACCTTTGCTCATTTTTGTCAAACTAGGAGTGCCCGATTTCTGCCGAAACAGAAGTTAATCAACATTTCGGCGAAAATCGGGACTCATTTCATACAAGCACCTGCATACGAATACAACTAGGCAGGGTAATATAGCTACGAATACAACAAAGCACATCAACCACTCTAACTGGTATTTAAAGGAGAGCATAACCAAAAATGGTGGAAAGAGGGAACATATATCAGCAAGTGCACTTCAATAAAATTACAGCAAGTGCACTTCAATGAAAACAAGCAAATTACAGCAAGTGCACTTCAATAAAATGGTAGCAAGAACAACAATTGACAACAAGCAAATTACAGCAAATAAAATTCATTTACTAGGGTAAGATAAACTTGTAGTAAATGTGTTCTTACATATAAATATATAATAACAAAGTCTGATGTATAGTGTTATTCAGTTCTATGTGCCGGGTTATGGTCTCCAGCAAGTGCTTGAACATTTGAAGCAATCTTATGGTAATCCTCCTATCTATATTCATGAGAATGGTAAGTATTTTTCCAACTACCAATAATCTGGTTGAAACTCTAGGGTATATTTTTTCTTTCCCTACATATTCTTCAGTGCTACAGGAACATGTAATTACGAGACAACTTACAAAAGGTTAAAACTCTAGGGTATCCAATGCATCAAGAAGTGGTGTTTGATGATGGCCCTAGGGTGGAATTCTTGAGTGAGCATCTTATTAGAAGCCTGCTTATTTCTATAAGGTATTACCCTTTTCCCCTCTAGTGGTCATGCATTATATTTCTCTTCAAAATATAACAACTATGTAGTACTAAGGTATACTACTAGCTGATTCATTATGGCTATTCATGCCTAAATACCTCTGTCACATCAAATGAAACTAGACTGAATAAACAGAGAAGCAACTGACACAGGCAAAAATTCTGATGATAATACTTGGAAAATAAGAAGCCACCAATCCTAAGAGAGCAGGTACAAACCCACAAAGTATTACTACAAGATTGAACATTTCACATGTCCTTGGCAATAGCATACTATATGGGGCTACAACATTTACTACAATGCATTATATGTATTGGGGAACACATAGAATCTCATGTAAAAAAGCTTTGTAAACAGGAACATGAAAGAAAAACAGTAAAACCATGAGACCAGAGCATACATCAAAATAAGCAAGAAGAGCTTCTAGTAGAACAAAGGAAAACAACTTGGTATCTCCTACGACTACTAATACCACAAAGTTGCTTCAACATACTCCCTCCGTTTCAAAATATAAGATGTTTTAGCTTTGTGAAAGGAGTGAATCTAGACCCCGTTTAATATGTAGGTTCATCTAGGTTTGGAGTGAACCTATACACTAAAAAGGGTCTAGATACACTCATATCACAAAGCTAAAACATCTTATATTTTGAAACGGAGGAAGTACAAGGCACCTCCATCTGCAAGGCTCCAATCGCCTTAACCAAGAAAGAATCTATTTAATTTCATAGAATCCAGGTTTGCTGAGTAAACAAACAGATTTTGCATGGAAGCAAATTGTCAGGCTCTTATGCGCTGGAAGTGCGTATCTACGAACTGTGAAACCTTACAGTACTACTACTGGCAATGTGATACCTAAACCTCTTGTTAGTTCTAAAAAAGGTTCAGCAATTAACTGACGTTACTTTCCCTTTGCCTAGTTGTTTGTAATTCTTCCTCTTGCATGCAGGAGTAGGACAGTATCGTAATCATCCATTGAGCTCCCGAAATGGATAATAAACTCTGAATTCAGCAGTTATCAGTTCAGATCAGTTGAGAAACATAAGACTATGATGCAACTGTGTAGCTGCGAGCTACAAAACCTTCCATTACTACTAGTACTTCTACTGACAGTGTGACACCTGAAGCCATTGCGTGTTCTAACAACGTTCAGCAATTGGCTACAACCCAACCCAAGTGAGGAGGAGAAGGGGTGGCAGAGAGCACTCACGCGGATCCCTGGTTATAGAGGTCGAGGGAGATGGTGAGGCGCTCGAGGCCGGGCTTGGGGCGAGTGAGCGCCACCTTCTTGTGCGCAACGATGAAGGGCGCGTCGGACGCGGTGAAGGAGGTGGAGAAAGCGGCGAGGAGGAGGGCACAGAGGAGCGCGAAGGAATTCGCTCGCTCCGACCTTTAGTTCCTCGGCCTCCACGGCCTCCTCGGCCTCCTCCTCCTTGGACGCGCGGGCGGCGGCCTCCTCGGCCTCCACGGCCTCCTCCTCCTTGGACGCGCGGCGGCCTCCTCTCCTCCTCCTTGGACACGCGGCGGCCTCCTCTCCTCTTCCATGGCCTCCTCCTCGGTAGCGGTAAGTGCGGCGACGGGCAGATCTCGATCTGTGTCTAAGGATGATGGGGAGAGGGACAGGTCCGTGCTCGATAGTTGAGCTGTCATGGCACTTAGCCGTAGCGCACTAGGTAAGGGTGCGCTACGGCTAAGTGCTGTGTCAGGTCAAATAAGAGGGCGGCCGCCCCTATTGTTGACACTAGCACTAGCAGTATCCCACTAGTTCCGTCCTATGCTCGAAACCTGTGTGAGCACCCAGGTTCGAACTCTGGTGCCCTCCTTTTTTTGTTTTTATTTTGAAACTACTTTAAAATGCTAAAAAATATCCCAAAAACTATGTAAACTATATAAAATATGTGTTATATGTTTTATATGACAAAAGTGGTACATGTATATCATAAAAGTGGTACAAAAGTGATTCAAAGTAGAACGAAATTAAATAATAATGTGTCCATTAATAATATGCCATCCATATGCATCAATACAATTTTTTTGAGCATGCGTTTTATAATCTTTTGTGAGCTAGCAGTTTTACAATCTTTTTCCCTTCTTTATCGCGGTTGAATAATTTAGCCCTGGCACTTTTATGTTTCTTCGCTCGAACGGGCTACCTTTTTTGGGTAAGGTTGTCCTTTTTCTTCTTGTGATGAATGTTTCTTCATCGTAGCCGTCGTCATCTTCAATCTTTGGATCGTCGTACTGGTCGAAGTCTTGCTCGTTGGCGACTCCATCCATTCTGATGATGTTTCTTTTTCCTCTCCTCACGACAACACGACTAGGCTTTGTCGAGTCGGTAATAAAAAAACATTGGCCCACTTTGCTAGCCAGTACCCACGGTTCATTTTTCGCGGCGACGTACGCACCGGCGGCCTTGGATTTGGCTGCTTCGGGTATTAACATGGTTGTGAAATACCGGTCTTCTCTTTCGACGCTCTTGGCCCATCTGACACAGAACATCGGCACCTTTTCTCCACAGTAGTCGAGCTCCGAGATCTCCTCGATCCTTCCATAAAATATTTCCTTCACGTTGTCATCGGTGTAGAATTCCGATGTTACGCCTGAGTTCTCATAGTCACACTTGTTGTCCTTTTCCTCTGTGTGGAATGTGTAGCCGTTGATATCATACGCCTAATAGGTCACCAGGTTGTGCATGGGTCCCTGCGACAAGGTGAATATGATGTTTTCCTCCGTAGAATGCGATTGCGGGGTATTATCTAGGAGCGTCTGCCTAAACCAACGCGTGAAATCTGAGTTGTGCTCTTTGATTATTTCTCCCTGCGTCCTCTGTATGTCCCCGGTCACTGTACTTCTTCTCGATTGACCTTTTGTGCTTTTGTACCCAAGGATCGACCAGTTCTAAATGTTGTAGCACGACTAGGTTTGCTCTATCAAAGTCTATGCGTCGACAATCATAGTCTGCATGCAGTACGCGACGACCCTCTCGGTGACCCGATCCATCGAGCTTGCCAAGGTGCCTATTGACGGGAAGACCGATAGGGTTCTCGATGCCTAGATAATTCGTGCAGAAAGAGATGCACTCTTCGGCCAGAAAGCCCTTGGCTATGCTTCCATCTAGATGGGACCTGTTGCGAACCTATCATTTGATGTTTTCGTTCATCCTTTCGAATGGCATCATGCTGCTGGAGGAACATCGGCCCGAATTGGATGATATCCTCCACGATATGGACCAGTAGATGCACCATAATGTCGAAGAATGCGGGCGGAAAGTAGATCTCGGGCTCGCATAGTATCACCACGATCTCCTCTTGTAGCCTCCCGAGCTGTTTCACGCCAATTGACTTTCGAGAGACGACATCGAAAAACTTGCAGAGACCAAACAATGTTTCTCAGACATGCTCGTCCATTATACCTCGTAGTGCAACATGAAGTATATGCGTCATTAGCATGGCACAGTCGCGAGACTTCATCCCACTAAACCTCTTCTTAGCCTCATCTAGGTACCTGCTTATCTTGCCCACGTAGCCGTAAGGAAATTTGACTCCTAGAAGGCACTTGAAAAACTGTTTGATCTCATCCTGGCTTAGTGTGAAGCACGAAGGGGGGCAGTAATATTCATTCTTCTTGACCTTTTTACCCTTTCGACGACCTTGTGTCGCCTCCGACTGATCATCATCGTCATCTTCCTGATCATCAGGAGTAGGGCATCCTCCGTGAAGATCCTTCCGGATGCCCATGAATATCAAGTCGTTCCTTGCTTTAGGACCATCTTTCGTCCTATCTGGCATGTTGATTCGGGTGGCGACTAGACTCTCACACACGTTCTTTGTGATATGCATGATGTCAAGGCTATGAGGCGTGCGGAGAAACTTCCAGTATTGCAACTCCTAGAAAACATACCTTGCTTTCCATACCTTCATCAACGGCTTGTCTTGCTGCCTCTTTCGCTTCTTTCCCGGTTTAGGACACTCTTTCCAGTTTTTCAGCAATTCATCCACTTCTTCGCTGCTCCTCCGCTCTGGGATTCCTCGGGTCTCGGATTTTCCATTGAACAGATCTCCAAGTTTTCTCCATGCATAATTCTTTCCAAGCCACCTTCGGTGCCCCATGAACACGGTTTTTGAAGACCCTGGATATTTCTCTAGTTGGAGATAGGTCGTGTTATCCATGAACCTAACGCATGCGTAGAATCCTTGGATAACCTGCCCCGAGAAATATCTGCAACCTGGATAGTCTTGCACCGTAGTGACCAACGCGGCTCTCATAGTGAAATAATCTTGTGCAACAGCGTCATATGTATTGGCTCCGGATTCCTATAACATGGCTAGCTCCTCTTTCAACAGCCCGAGATATAGATTGATGTCGGTACCAGGTTGTTTTGGCCCTTGAATTAGCATACTCATTTGTATGTAATTCTTTTTCATGCACAACCAGGGAGGGAGATTGTACATCCATACAAACACGGGCCAAGTGATGTGCGTGCTGCTCTGGCTACCGGACGGATTGAGTCCATCGGTGCTTGCACCTAGCCTGATGTTCCTCGAATCTCCACCGAATTCTGGGAATTCGAGGTCTAATGCTTTCCACTAGGCTACCATCTGAAGGGTGCGTCAGCAGCTCGTCCTTTTCAGCGTCATCGTCATATCCTGGCTTCTTTCTTTCCGCATGCCAGCACATGAGATTTGCTTCCTTAGGGTCTGCGAAATAGCGCTGCAGATGAGGAGTGATAGGAAAGTACCATACCACTTTTCGAGGAGCTTTCTTCCCTTTCTTGTATCGACTAACAGTCGCACACCGGGCATGTGGTTTTCTCCGTGTCCTCGCCCCGATAAATGATGCAATCGTTGATGCAGACATGGTATCTAATGTGCGGTAGATCAAGAGGACACACGATTTTCTTGGCATCCTCGGTACTAGTTGGACACGTGTTCCCCTCCGGGAGACGATCGTGCCAGAATGCCATCATATCATCGAAGCTTGTATCGGTCCATTTATGTTTTTCCTTCATCTCCATAGCCTTGAGCATTACATTCAACCGGATATCATCGGTCTTGCATCCTTCATACAATGGAGTAACCCCGTCTTTCTCAAGTTGCGTAAGCTTGGCTTTCTCTCTAGCGGCAGAATTGGCATTACTCGTCTACTTGAGAAGCAGTTCTTGAACATAAGGGTCCCGCACCCAGCCTGACGTTGTTCCATCGTTTGCTCCGACATCTAGATCATCATCATCCTGGTCTGCTTCCGCACCTTCACCATCTCCAGTAGACTCTTCTTCATCTCGCCCGTCCTTGCCGTTGTCATGATCATGTTTCCCGCCTTCCTCATTTTCCTGCCGCCCCATTTACGACCTCATCGTCTTCGTCATCACTTATCCACCGAGTGTAGCCATACATGAAACCATGGCGGAGCAGGTGCACCTGCAGATTTCCGGAATCTGGGTCGATCAACCAATTGAGTTTGCATCTTCTGCACGGACATCTTATCTCCGTCATGTTATTTTGTATCATGTCGGCCGTCACGCATTTCAAAAATCTAGCCACAATGCCTTCGCTCATTATGCGGATCATGGTTGCCTGCACGGTGTACATGGTAGAATTAGAAGTTTATTACAACCACAGAACCAATGCATGCATGCTATGGTCGATGGAAAATTTCGGCATGACCTATCCTAAAATTTGGACCTTTGCGAAATGCCAAAGTCTTGCCAAAATGGAAATAAATCAACATTTTGGCAAAACAATGCCAATATATGAGAGCATGCATGCATGCTCTCCGAACACATGAGAGCATCGATCCTCTCCATAGATATGTGACCATATCATCCATACACATAAACACATCCTCTTACATAGACAACTTACCGAGACGAGAGACCGCGAGAAGATCTCGAAGGAGAGGTGAGAGACCGAGAGATGGTGGCCGGAAGGAGAACCTTCCTCTATTATGTATGTAGCATCCAAGGTAAGTTTTACAAGCTACAAATGGTGAAAGAGTGGAGAAATTGAGGTGGTAAGGAGGAGGGGGCGAGATCCAAAGAGGAAGAAGGAGGGGAAAGTGAAGTGGGAGATGGTGGATCTAGGCAATGTGCAAAAGGTTATCTGCCAAAATGTAGCAGGCAGCATGCACACCCGTGGCGCACATGGCGCGGTGCGCCACAGGCATAAAGAACAGCCGTGGCGCACATACCATCCGTGCACCACATACCTGTTTTCTCAGTTGCACAGCAGTGTGGCCCGATTTTTCCTATAGCGCATGGTGCCCAACTACGCCACAACTGCCGGTCACACCCAAAGCGCACTAGCCGTAGGTGCGCTACGGCTATGTGGTATACGGTCGGCAGTGCCCTGACCCACACACATCCGTGGCGCACCGCACACGTGTGCGCCATGCTTACTGCAGTTATCCGTAGGGCACCTGTCGGCAGTGCGCCACCCCTATTTTAGCTGTGGGGCACCACTAGAACGTGCGCCACGGATGTGCGTATTACCTATAGCCGTTTTCCTAGTAGTGTTAGGATTTAAACGTCGTTGGTGCTCGGCCACTAGCTTTGCATCTGGTTCTATATTGATAGCATGCTGACATATAGTAGGAGAAATCCCTTTTAAATCATCCAGATTATAGGCCATAGCCCCTCAGTGTTTCTTCAGTACCTCCAATAACCTTTCTTCTTCCTTCCCTGAAAGTTTAGAGCTAATAATAACAGGATATATCTTATTGTCATCAATGTAAGCATATTTAAGATCATCAGGGAGAGGTTTTAGATTGAAGACCAGATCCTTTTTAGGCGGCAACATGGTACCCAAGTCTTCTCCAGGAAAGTTGTGCTTAAGCATCTTGGGTTGACGACGGAGAATCTCATCAATCTCATTACTTTCTTCCATGAAGAACTCACTTTCAGTGATCTTCCATAAATTGCTTGCAAAGCATTGTTAGGAGCAAGAGAAATATAAGCAAGTTGTTCAACTCTAAAATCCTCATTATGGGTTTCCTCTTCACAAGGTTCTTTAGTAAATTTCGAAAAATTAAACTCATAAGATTCCCCATCAAACTTAGTCAAGATTTTCTCCCTCTTGCAATCTATAATAGCTCCACAAGTACTCAAGAAAGGTCTACCAAAAATGATAGGATAAGTTTTACTAGCAGCTGAACCAAGTACTAGAAAATCAGCAGGATACATAATCTTACCACAAAGAACTTCCACATCTCGTACAATACCAATTGGATAGATGGTCTCTCTATTAGCAAGGTGAATCACCACATCAATATCTTCCAATTCGCAGGGACTGATTTCATGCATAATTTCTCTGTAAAGCTCATAAGGAATAGCATTAGAACTTGCACCAATATCACATAAACCATAATAGCAATGATCACCAATTCTAACGGAAAGCATAGGGACACTAGCCTTTTTAGTTCTATTAGGATGTGAAACAATATTATAAGCATCCTCACAAAAGACTATGTGTCCTTCTTCTATGCTTTTAGTGACAAGGTGTTTCACAATGGCTACAACAGGTTCAATGTTTATTTGTTCATCAGGTTTTACAGTTCTCTTTGCACTTTTCTTGATTACACTAGTTATCATAGGATTATCCTTTACCTTATCCGGGAAGGGTATTTTCTCGATATAAGGTTACTGGTAAGATGTGATCAATAGTGTAAAACTCAGTACTCCCAATAGGAACACAGTCAACAGTATCTTTATAAGGTGCATGGTACTTGCTCCATCCCTTTTTGGGATTTCAATATAAGAAGCAAAAGCCTTAAAACAATTTGTAATAACTTGTGAGTCTAGAACATAAGCATTTTTATTATTTTGAAAGTCATCAGTTCCCATAAAAGATTCAATGCATTCATAATCATAATTTATACCTGACTTTCTTCCTTTGTCATTCTCCCATGCTTCAGCATTATCTTGAATACGGTCCAGAAGATCCCATTTAGCTTCTTCTTCCATGCGAGTGAATGATCAAGCACAAGAAGCATCCAATAAATCCTTATCATCAATAAAAGTTATTGATAATAATATTGTTAGGGAGCTCATGAATGGGACATTTGAGCATTAGTAACTTCAATTTCCCCCAAGCTTGAGTTGTACTCTCTCCATCAAGAGGCCAAAAGTTGTATATTTGATTCCGATCTTTATGAATCTCACTAGGAGGATAAAACTTTGAATAAAAGAGAGGTACTATTTCCTCCCATTCAAGAGCTTAACCATTCTTCAGCAGCTTATACCATTCCTCAGCTCTTCCTTTTAGTGACAGTGAGAATACCTTCTTCTTAACTTGATCTATAGTAATACCTGCACACTTGAACAACCCGCATAATTCGCGTATAAAGAGCAAATGATCACCGTGATGGACAGTTCCATCCCCAACATAGTAGTTATCCATAACACGATCAATAATTCTCGTAGGTATTTTAAAAGTATCATTCTCAGCAGGTGGTGGTTCATCTACTACCTTAGTAGTGGTAGTAGCATTACGAAATAAGAAACTCAGTGAATTATCCATATTGAAAATAAAGCAACTAATAGAAGTAAACAATACTCACAGTAGAAGTTTCCTTTACCAGTTCCACTCTCCAATAGCGCTTCACTCCCTTGGCAACGGTGCCAGAGTGTCTTGATGACCCACAAGTATAGGGGGTGTATCGCAGTATTTTCGATAAGTAAGAGTGTCGAACCTAACAAGGAGCAGAAGGTGCTGGCTAGTGGTATGGATCAGGAATTCTCTGCAAATACTTAGCAAACAGATTTTTAGGGGTTTTTGATAATGCAAGTAAATAAAGTACGAGTAAATAAAAGACAATACGAATAAATGCAGCAAGTGGCCCAATCCTTTATTCAGCAAAGGACAAGCCGGTTGTATTACTTAAGATGACCAAACGTTCTCGAGGACACATGGGAATACCGTCAGTGCTTTCGCTTCACTATAGTTGATTAATCTTCTTTAGTTTGTTAAGTGTTGTGTGGGTGAACCTGTGCTAATGTACCGACCTTCCTAGGACTAATACATACTTGTGATTATACCCCTTGCAAACATCCGTAAGTACAAGAAAGTAATTAAGGTAGAAACCTAACCACAACCTTAAACTCTAAGACCCTGACGTCCCTTGTGCAATGGTTTCCTAATGGGGGTTCAGGTTTCCTGTCAATCCGACAACCCCTATGATTAGTAGCCAAATACACAATGCATTCCCCTAGGCCCATATAGGTGAAGTGTCATGTAGTCGACGTTCACATGACACCACTAGAAGAAGTACACCACAAATTAAATATCAAACCATTGAATCTTTCTTGACAATTCCACTACTAACAACATGACTTCTCGCATATCCTCAAGAACAAAACGAACTACTCACAAGACATGATATGGATCATGATCAGAGATGGAATAATGATGTGTAATAATCTGAACATAAACAATAATTCAATGGTTCACTCAATAGCATCAACTACAAAGAGTAATCAACACCGGGAAAGTTTCCCCTAAGAACTATGCAAGATTCAACCAAATTGTTACAACCGTATGGAGATGGTGATGATGGTGCTGGTGTAGATGTTGGTGGTGATGATCATGATGATGATCCCGATGAAGTCCAGCTTGATGGTGGTGTTGATGGCAACGATCTCCCCTCTCCAGGAAGGAATTCCCCCGGCAGAATTTTGTTTGCCTGGAGAGATCTTTCTCTATCGGTGTTTTCCGCCTCGCAGAGGCGCCGGAATCTTTCTGTGGTCGCCCCTCAAGTCTTAGGGTTTCGGGAAGATAATATACGCTAGAGGGAGAGCTAGGGGTGGACTAGGGCGGCCACACCACCTGGTGGCGCGGCCTAGGCCGGCCCACGCCAGGGGTGGTGTGGGCCCCCTGTGGCCCATCTCAGCCTCCCCTTCTGGCTTCCTTCGTCTTCTGGAAAAATAGGATTTTCCATGTATTTTCCCGGATTTTCTGATCTTCGCAAATTTTGCCTCCAAACAGCACCTTTTCCATCAGAATCCTGACTGCAGCGGTCCATGCTCCAAAAGTCATCAACCATGAAAAAATAGATGAAATAACATAAGTATCATCCCTTAATATGAAATATATCAATGAATAATAGTAATTATGATATAGAATAGCGATGAGGAGATGGGGGACACCGATGGCGACGTCACGACCACTGGCGGCGGTGAAGCTACTACGGATGGTGGTAGCACACTGAAGAAGGCCCGGAAGTATCGGACCCCGATCGTGGTCGACATCAAAAGGTCCATCATCACAAGCGTGAGCGCTAAAGGTGCGCCTTTGGAGCCGGAAGAGTTTGTCATGGGTTACTCAAACTAGCTCGTGGCAATCCTCCAGAACACCGTAATGATTAACATGGAGAACCTGAAGGCCGAAGAGAACAGGGGTTTCCTCATCCAGCTCTTCCAGAAGCTGCACACAAGATACGCGTTCCCGGGTGATGAGGAACACAAGTACAATAATGACAATCTCAAATGGAATCGGGTGAACAAGTATGCCCTTAGGAAGATGACCAAGGCCTTGTCGAATTGGAAGGTCCAGGTGAAGAAGCTCATTTTTGTGGACAAGCTAAGTTATACGGAGGTCGTCAAGAAGGAGCCTCTGGTCAAGGAAGAAGACTTCAAGGTGTTCAAGGCCAAATGTGAATCCGCCCTAGACAAGGCCAAGAGTATGTTCTTCAAGGAGTTGTACGAGAAGAACATTGGTACCCTCCATCTTGGCTCCGACGGTTATAGAGCTGTGATTCCCAAATGGGAGACGGAGGACGCCAACGCTCGTGCAAAGGGGTTGACACCTCCCTTTGATGACATAAAAGAGATGCAGGCAAAGAACTTTGTCAGGGCCCGGTTTGCCAAGCCGAAAGGGAGTTCTGATTATTCCTCGGAGCCCGCCAGCCCCTTCACTACGAAGGTGACAGACTTCATGGGAAAATATGTAAGTAGTTTGCATGCAAGTTGATTAATTTCGTTCACGATTAATCAATGAAGTCCAGTTTTCTAATCAAATGCTTCGCATTCCTTGTGTGTAGGACGAGGAGTGTAGGAGCTCCTCATCCCAAGGGTCGGTGCCTGTCGCCAAGTAGGACACCACTTATAACAGGGCGCTGAACCGGACCAATAATGTCGAGCCCCTGGCGGCCCCGTCGTCGGCTGGTCATGTGGTCGGCTTTGGCTGGATAACATGGTCCGAGTACTATGGCACCACGGAGTGGAAGGGCAGGAAGGCCAAAAGCATCGAGGTAAGACACCTAAGGGAACATGTGGAAGCCTTTCCCAATATAGTCCAAGATGTCATCAACCAGGCCGTGTCGGTTGCCGAGACAAAGTTGCAAGAACAAGTTCATACACAAGTCCAGGCACAAGTGAACGATAATCTCAACACCATCCTTCCCGCCTACATGGAAAAGTACAACAAGTGGCAGAAGGGTGGTAAACGTGGGTCGCACCCGGTTCCCTACCTCGACAGTGCCCAATCGGACAACATGGCACGTCGGAGGCGCTGGTGACTCCTCCAGTGGGGCTGGTGGTGGTGGAGAATCCTCCAGCTCCGGAGCTGAACTTGCCCGCTGCGGTGAATGCGCCGGCGCGAACCACCATGCCATCAGGCAACCACTCCGCCACTTGCACGCTCAAGCCTGCCAGCGGCGGTGCCTCGACATTGGCCGAGTTCGACGCCCTCAAGGTAACTAACTAATGAAAGCGAGAGTTGGGAGGCTTAACCACACCGATGACTTGATCTCCATTTTACTGACGCATGGTCTACATGTCTTTCACAGGGAGACACTCCTTGCACTCTAATGCACTGGGTGGGTGACCAGTTGAAGGATGTTGCCAAGGGTACTATCGTTCAACCAGAGAACCGCAAAATACACAATGTCACAATGCCACCCGACATTATGAGGGTCAGCTATAGTATGGTGCTTCTGGGCTACGAGCAAGTTGAACCTCCCTCTCAACCTCAAGGATGCGATGAGGAGGAGACGGCGGCAGTCCTCAATACCGGCTTCGGCTACATGTACCTATGGCCGAAGAGGAAGATCCATTTGGGGACGGAGGACCTAGCTCAACATCACCCTAGAGGCAGCACAGCCAGGACATGATGAAGACTTCGAGATGGCAGACTTGGACAACATGGCACATAATCCCTATGATGATGGATAAATTTACCCGTACTTCAGCGACCAGTTTGTTAACACAAGGTTTTCTGATTGGTATGAGCCTGGCACCATCAGGCACACAACAAGTTGCCGATACCCAACCAACAGCGGCGAAACCCCCTTGCCAGGTGCGTCTTTTCCCAACTAGTCAGGAGACGCCGCCACCCACCCCCTTCACCGAGCCTCCGGGCCAGCAGTTCCTTTGATCAGCCCCAGCACCCTCCATAAGGTGATCGGTGAGGTGAACACGGTGGCCGACACTGCAAAGGGCAGGAAGCAGGGTCGCAAAAGGAATCCTAAGGGTGACCAGGGCAAGGATCCAAATCTTGTTCTCCGGGCTCAGGACGGCCCTGCGGGGGAAGCCAGGAATTAGCAGCACGTGGCAGGTGCACCTATGATGTGTAACTTGTTGCTCGAGGTCGCAGGCTCTCAAATGCGCAATCTTCATTATAGCTATCTCACAATTGAGGAGCGTCGCATTCGCGAGAACGATCAGTCGTACCTTGTTTTAAAGGCTAAGGTGCCTTCTATGCCGTGCTTCGTTAGTGTACCCCCCTAGGGATATCTTCTACGTGCGGCATACCGAAATCTTCGACTTGTTGAATGGGTTCTGGCTGCACAATACCCTGGTCCGGCTATTCTCCCTCAATATGGCCATGCAGATCACCAGAGACAAGATACCGGGCATCCAGATAGTGGATCCCTACTTCATGCTTGACGTCGTCCTGAAAGATGCTGAGGACATAGCGTTGGCGGCCGACTACCTCTCAACCTTCCTACAAACATACTCAGACAAGGATGTGATTCTCCATCCCTACCATCCCATCACGGAGGATGATCGGATAGGCTGCATGCTCATATGCTTGAATTTGAAACACTCAACAGCCGTGTACCTCGACTCAAATAGTGCGATCCCGAAAGACTACACCAATATCAAGAAAATTCTTGATGGTGCTCTCACCGGCTACGTCGCAGCGGGAGGCATCAAACCGGCAACACCACATGTGAAGTTCGACACGCACGTGCTCTGCCACAACACCAAGTTCGCCTGCGTGAAGCAGCCGTCTGGCAGTGGGAAGGATGCCTTCTACACCATTTACCACATGAAGGCGTTCTTCAATGACATGGAGAGAAAAACGGTGCCATCTAAACTCGCGAAGTAGGCTGAAAGGATTGCAATAATACATGATCACCACCTCAGGTAGCACTTCTTCAACATCCAGGAGGAGATTACGACAACCGTGCACAAGGGATTCATGAAATCTGGGGGCACCTTCTATGGCGGCTATACACCGCCCAACATGGAGATAGATGAACGCTTAGCGTAGCAGGGTGATGCAGGACGTTCATGCAGATGGCGAAAACTTGGTCGGGCTTCATCAATGCCCCCGAAAGCTGAGTCAACAGCCGGAGAAGTCTTGATGATTGCATTGCCTGGGTAGCTAGCTGCTAGTTCTGAACTCGTGTTGTAACCTCTTATCAATATGTCAAACTTGCCTAGCAAAACCTCTAGAGTATGTTTCATCAACCGTTGAACTTGATTGTGAGCGACACTAGCTAGTTATTTGCGTTATGGACTATTTTAAGTGCTTGTTGCTTTTCACTCGTTATTGGCGCCCTACTTCTTATGGTTTTCATTCTTTGTCTTTCTTCGAAATGTCGATGATTAAAACATGTTGTGGCATCATGTGTGTGACCATGTTGTTGCTGAATCTGGTGTGGCAAGTAGACTAGAGGTTTGTGCATATACTCTACTTGCCGCACCAGATCCATCAGCGGCATTGTCATTTTCCATGCCCAACCTAAGTATGAGGCAAGTAGACTTGTAACAATCTCGCCCAAGTTAATACTATTTCATCTTGTAGCCCCAAAGTTGGAAGAGGACAAATATTTTCGAGATTTATATACATAAGACATAATATGTTCAGAGGTAAGCCAAGGAAAGGATTCTGGGGTCCACAGCAATGACTTCTTTTGACACACCAAACTCGAAATGAGTCTTTGCCGTGGAAGACCGAATCCTTTCCTTGCTTTACCTCTGGACATATCATGCCGATGCTATATGAATCATGGAAGTATTTCTCTTCTTTTGCCTTTGGCGATACGAATAGATTGGATAGCGTGAATTAAATGAAATGGTGAATTATGTAGTTTCAAATATCTCATTGTAGCCCCAAAGTCGAAAGGAAGAAAGACATTACTTCACTATTCGTATAGCACTGGCGACATTGTTATATGAATCGTGGAATGATTTCTTTCCTTTCGTATTTTTGGCGATATAATTAAATGATAAATTATTTCATCTCGTAGCCCCAAAGTTGAAAGAGGACAAATATTTTTTAGATCCATGTACATTAGACATAATATGTTCAGGGGTAAGCCAAGGAAAGGATTCTGGGTCCATGACAATGACTCCTTTTGACACACCAAACTCGAAATGAGTCGTTGTCATGGAAGACCGATTCCTTTCCTTGCTTTACCTCTGGACATATCATGCCCATGCTATATGAATTGTGGAAGTATTACTTGGTTACCCCAAAGTCGAAAGGAAAGACATAAATGAAATGGTGAAGTACTTAGTTTCAAATATCTCATTGTAGCCCCAAAGTCGAAAGGAAAGACATTACTTCACTATTCGTATAGCATTGGCGACATTCTTATATGAATCGTGGAATGATTTCTTTCCTTTCGTCTTTAGCGATACAATGAAATGATAAACTATTTCATCTCGTAGCCCCAAAGTCGAAAGAGGACAAATATTTTCGAGATTCATATACATAAGACATAATATGTCTAATCGTAAGCCAAGGAAAGGATTCTGGGTCCACGACAATGACTCCTTTCGACACACCAAACTCGAAAGCCGTGGAGACCGAATCCTTTCCTTGCTTTATCATTAGACATAACATGCCCATGCTATATGAATCGTGGAAGTATTTCTCTTCTTTTGTCTTTAGGCGATACGAATAGATTAGATAGTGTGAATTAAATGAAATGGTGAAGTATTTAGTTTCAAATATCTCATTGTAGCCCCAAAGTCAAAAGGAAAGACATTACTTCACTATTTGTATAGCACTGGCGACATTCTTATATGAATCGTGGAATGATTTCTTTCCTTTCATCTTTGGTGATACAATGAAATGATAAACTATTTCATCTCGTAGCCCCAAAGTCAAAAGAGGACAAATATTTTTGAGATTCATATACATAATACATAATATGTTTAGTGGCAAGCCAAGGAAAGGGTTTTGGGTCCATGGCAACGACTCCTTTAGACACACCCAACTTGAAATGAGTCATTGTCGTGGAGACCGAATCCTTTCCTTGCTTTACCACTAGACATATAATGCCCATGCTATATGAATCGTGGAAGTATTTCTCTTCTTTTGTCTTTGGCGATACGAATAGTATGAGGCACGAATCCAAGTCATTCTTGGTTTTATTTTTTTGGTCTTTCTTCAAAATGCCGATGATTAGAACGTGTTGTGGCATCATGTGTATGACTATGCCGTTGTTTGATCTGGTGTGCCAAGTAGACTAGTAATTTGGGCATATACTCTACCTACCGCACAAGATCAAACATCGAGCATTGTTATTTCCATGCCCAACCTAAGTATGAGGCACTAATGCAAGTCATTCTTGGTTGCTTTTTTTGTCTTTCTTCAAAATGCCGATGATTAGAACATGATTTCTTACATCTTGTTGCACCCATATATATATATGCATGATCTTATCTTGTGAACTGCTACTACTTTCCACTAACATAGATAATATCATCTATCTTGTGTACAGGAGATGGCGAAGAAGTGCTATGTCGTGTACGTCGGCAAGGTTCCAGGTGTGTACGAGGAGTGGGAAGACTGCCAGAAGCAAGTGTACGAATTCTCGCGCAACAGCTACAAAGGCTACAAGACTAGAGAGGTGGCGGAAGAGAAGTGGAGGAGGCACCTAAGGAAGAAGTGGAGGAACTTCCTCGTGATCACCACCTTGTTGCTCTTCATGGTAGGTTATGTGCTCTACTTCAGCTAGATAGAGCTTTGTTATCGGAGTTGTAATGTGATTGTGAACTTGTACTCGGAGGTGTGAACTTGTGGCACAAACACTTGGTGTTGTGTGAAAACTTGGCATGCGCCTCGGATAGGGTTTCTGGTGCGCCTCGGGTAGGGTGTTCCCTAGTAGTGTAACAACAACAACGGCCGTTTCGAGCTAGGCAAGTTAAGTTTACTACACACTATACACGTCCATCGATACCCAAACTCATGAAGATAGTAAAGTTTATGACACACACACCACGCGTCCATCGAGAATATATACACACACACCACGCGTCCATCGAGAATATATACACACACTCGATCATGCTAGGCACACATCGATTATGAAGACTTCTTCTTGCTCGGCTTTTGGAACGGTTGATAGCCCTCCTTCGTATTCCACGTCCTTGTGTCACCTTGCTTATGGAAGCGTTCTTCGATCTCCCTCTTAGTCAACCCTCTGACTTGTTGTAGGCCCCCCTTGTGTTGACATCTTCAATGATGATTTCTGACAACTTCAACTGAATGCGATGGAAGTTTTCCCTAAGATCATCATGGTCGGTTCACGCCAAATTTTTGGCCCATCCCCAAAGACTAGATGGCAGCGTTAGGTTCTGGCAATCCTGGACAAAGCCTTTAAGGCGATGGAGGATATAGAAGGCCTCCTTGGTGCTACAAGTAGTCGGATGCTTGACACAGGGGAACTCGAGCACGTCCTTGAACACTTGTTTGCCATCCTTGATACATTCTCCCTTATTTACGAAGGTGCATCCCTTGTTGGCGTAGCCCTCGAGAGCCTCAATGAGAACACCCCTTATTCTGGTGTAGTCTTTCTTCTTCGTCAAACTCCTCGAGTCAAAATACGTGGCTAGCGAATACCTCGGGGAAATGACAATGAGTGTGCATGTATTTGTCTCTACGCAACACTATTGGAACAGAATGTTTGAAAAAGAGCAAAGGAAGAAATCTATAAGAAAGGCATAAGTTACGGCGGTGAGCGAGTGTGTACTTACTCGGGAAAGAAAGGCAAAAGAAGTGTGCCCTTCCTCTTGTTGTCCACCATGAACTTCTCGAGGTACGTCGTCACCTTGGTCCGTGTCTCTAATACTTCGACCAATTGGTAGTCCCGCATGTAGTAGGGATCCACTATCGTGACTTGCGGGGTACTCTCTCTCTCTTGATCTTCATCGCCAGGTTGAGCGTGTATAGGCGGACCAAGTTATGGTCCAGCTGTTTCAGAGAAACAGCTTGAAGATGTCCTCGTACACTATGAAGAGTAGATCTGCAGGGGCTTCTTAGATGAAGCCCACGTCCGATGGCACCTTGGCCATGAAAACCAGGTAATTTGGATCTTTGTCTTGAAGAAGGATGCCCTCTAGTGTCTTGATACCCTCATCCAAAGTTAACATGGGTCCAACCGCGATGTGTGGAGCAGATCTGGAGTCAATATCGGAACACCATCTACATGCACTCGAGGTAAACCATCCTGGCTCGCTGGTACGACAATGGCATGCTGAGCTCGAATCCTCTTCGGAGGTGGCTAGCTCGCAGCCTTCTTATTATTACCTCTCGTCCTGTACTTCTTCTTCGTAGTAGGGTCCTCCACTGGGGATGCTAGCTGCTCACCGGTCACCTTTTGGAGTGTGCCAGGGCTAAAAATGATTCCTGGCTTGTCATATGGATCAGTGGACGTAGGCATCTCGTGAGAAAAACCATGGAATACTAGGTGTTGCGTGCATGTACTGGGACGACCAGCTTGATCATGGTCGCAAGATGTGAAGGGTTCTTCATCCACACAAGGCATATACAATCCTGCTTTGTTGGTGCTAGTGTTGATGATGTCGTCAACGTCGATCAATTCATCATCATCTTCGTGGTTGCCATCATGTGGTGGTGGTAGCGGGCGCGATGGTGTTTGCGATCCAATGTCTTTGCCATGGGGCGCTACACACGCTCCCAAGAGTTGTTGGTGACGGCTGGTGGTGGCGACGACGGTGGCTGCTGGCTTTCGAGGTGGTGGCCGGACGATCGAGGTGGAGCTGGTGCACCCCCCGCAAGACAAACCTGGGTCTTCGGCCATGTCAAGGGCTAGTTGTAGCATTATCCAAGGGTCTTGTGTTCGTCGGCTCCTTGAGGTTGAAAGGGGGGTCCATGTCATCACACCCTGGAAACACCCGAGCCAACCTGACCCTCATCATCCATTGGATTGTTGTGCATCATGCGAGTGCCCTTGGCAACCTCCTTCAACTCACCGCCGACATCTTTAAGCAGGAGTACGCAAGCAGTGTCCTGAGGAAAAACATGTTGGGCATCATGAGATGGCAGTCATCAAAGGCATAAAGGATATGACGTGCACTAACTAATTAATTAGTAACCTTAGTGATGGCGTTGAGCTCGGCTAATGTCGAGACTCGACTGGTGCTGCCGGCCGGCCTATCATCAACATTCTCTCACTCAGGTGTAGCTTTATGAAGCACCACCGTTGTTGAATGCGCCTTAGTATTTTGGTGGGAGGGGTCATCGGTGCGACCAAATCAAGTGGTTGCGCCGCGGCGTTGGTGGTGGCCGGCAGGGTCACCAGGTCCGGCGACACATTAATGTTGATGCTCAAGTTGCTACCTATGAAGCTGGGCAGCTGTATCGGCCCCTGTCGACCTCCCCCATTCCAAGCACATAGCCCGTCGAACAACCTAGGGGGAATAATCGCGCAAAGTTTCTCTTATACTAAGTTGTCTACTACTTTCTCGTCCACTCTTTGCTCAAGTGTCTGCACCTTCATCTTCAGCTCTTGAACATCGGCTTTTTCCCCTCAATATGTTGAGCTCGTTGGGGAACCCCAAGAGGAAGGTATGATGAGTATAGCAACAAGTTTCCCCTCAGTTATGAAACCAAGGTTATCGAACCAGTAGGAGCAAGGAAACACCTCCAAGGTGTTGTTTCCAACTTAGAATCCTGCACAACACAATCACAGAACTTTGCCCCCAACTTAGTGAGGTTGTCAATCTCATCGGTTTTCCTGAAAACAAAGGATTAAATGTATTGTGTGGAAGATAGTAATTTCTTGCAGAAAGTAAACAAAAAATAGTAAATAGCTTTGTAGATTGATGGTAAAAGAAAGGATCGGGGTCCATATTTTGCTAGTGGTGATTCTCCTTAAGATAGATGACATGTTGGGTGAACAAATTATAGCGGGGCAATTGACAAACATCGAGAAAGCATACATGCATATACTAATCATCTTGACTCCTATGATATTTCATTGGGCATTACAACATTATACATAGACCGTAATCCAACTACATCTATGACTAATAATCCACCTTTAGGTTATTATCCGAACCCCCTCCAGTATTAAGTTGCAAGCAACAGATAATTGCATTAAGCAAAGTGTGTAAAGTAAACAATACGATTGTTCTATAAACAAAGGATTGTTGTTTTGTCCCTAGTAGCAACAACACATCTAGTACGTTAGAGTTTCTATCACTTCCCCAGATTCCTAGAGGCATGAACCCACTATCGAGCATAAATACTCCTTCTTGGAGTTGCTAGCATCTACTCGACCAAGATAGCTACTAACAACGGAGAGCATGCAAGATGACAAATAACAAAGACATGATAGAATCAATAATCAATCTGAAATAGCATCTCAATATCCATCGGATCCTCGCAAACACAACATGTAGGATTACAAATAGATGATCTTGATCATGAACGGAGCTCACAAGATCTAAACATGGCAACACAAAGGAGAAGAACCAACCATCTAGCTACTACATGGACCTGTAGTCCAGAGATGAACTACTCACGCATCACACCAGAGGCAGGCATGGTGATGAACAAGGCCTCCAGGGTGAATTCTATCCTCCGGTAGGGTGCCGGGAAGAGCTTCAGATCCCTCCTGATCTAGGGATGGAGATGATGGCGGCTACAAACTCTTTCGTGGAATTTTGATCGGGTACTTAGGGTTTCTGTATCGGAGGCTTCTTATAGGCGAAAGGGGAGGCCGAGGGGGCACTACTAGGTAACAGCTTATAGGTAGACAAGATATTCTATGGCGTATATGTAAAACCATGCGCCACACATATGTATCAGTGGCGCACTAGTAAATATGCACCACAGAAGTTTGGTAGTTCAGTGGCGCACGGAACCAATATGGGCCACAGAAGTCCAACTTCTGTGGTGCATATTGTCGTGTGCGCCACAGAAAGTGATGATTCTGTGGCGCATATAGATGTATGCGCCATAGAAAGTTGATGGTACCTAGCACCAAAAAAAAGCGGGAGAAACTTCTGTGGTGCATTTGTCCATATGCGCCATAGAAAGTGATGTTTCTATGGCGCATATAGGTGTATGTGCCACAGAACATGCAAAAACAGATCCCCCTGTGGATCGCCTTTTCAGTTTTGTAAAAAATAAACAAAAATGATAGAAACTTCAAAAAAATAATACCTTTGAGTTGTAGTTAGATTTTAGTGTATAGATCTAGACAAAATTGAAAAACATGAATTTTGATGTATTTTGCAAAAATAGGTCGTGGCACGATAAAACGGCTATAACTTTTGCATACGATGTCGAAAAAAATCATTCTGGATTTTATAGAATCCCCAAATTCTGGATTTTATAGAATCCACAAATTTGAAAAGAGTTTAAAGTTATTTAGGGTAGATGATTTTTTTACTGCAAAAAAATAAAAAAGGGGTGAAACTTCTATGGCGCATTTCTCCCATATGCGTCATAGAAGTCTTGGACGGGATTCGAAATTTGAATCCTGCCGGCGCCCTTCTCCATCTCTTTTTCCTTTTTCTCCCCCCACTTCCTCTCCCCTCCCCACTTCTCCTCCCCTCCACACTTCTCCCCTTCTCCTCCCTCCTCCTTCTCCACTCTCCGGCGACCTCCTCCTCCTCCTCCACCAACTCCGGCTTCCTCCACCACCAACTCCGGTGACCTCCTCCTCCTCCTCCACCACCAACTCCGGCGATGTCCTCCTAGCCCTCCTCCACCACCAACTCCGGCGACCTCCTCCTCCTCCTCCACCACCACCAACTCCGGCAACCTCCTCCTAGCCCTCCTCCAGCCCACTAGCCACTAGCCACTAGCCAATAGCCAACAGCCACCAGCCACCAGCTGCCACCACCACCTCTGGCCAGATCTAGATCTGGCCCGGTTTTTTTTTGAAATTTGAAAAAAAAACTTTTGTGGCACATATTGGCCATATGCGCCACTGAAGTTTGAGATTTCTGTGGTGCATTTCAATATGTGCCACGGAAGATAGTTATCAGTGGTAACAGTGGCGACTAAGATATGCGCCACGGATAGTGGAGAAAGGTGCGCCACTGATAAGCTGTTTCCTAGTAGCGGGGTGCCCGAGGCGGCCACACCACCCCCTGGCGCGGGCTAGACCTGGCCGCGTGGCCAGGTGGTGTGGCCGGCCCCTGTCCCCTCTCCGTCTCATCTTCTGCCTCCATGTTCCCCTCGGTGAAATATTGACTTTGGCTTTTGTCCCGTCCAATTCCGAGAATATTCATTTTCTGGCTTTCCTAGAACCAAAAACAGCAGAAAACAGGCAACAAGCACTATGGCATCTTGTTAATAGGTTAGTCCAAGAAAGTGTATAAAAATACTCCAAAGTGTGGACAAAACATAAGAAAGTGGATATAAAACAAGCATGGAACATCAAAAATTATAGATACATTACCAACGTATCAAAATCCCCAAGCTTAACTCCTGCTCGTCCTCGATTAGGTAAGTGATAAAAGGAAAGAATAATTTTTTAGGTTACATGCACCATCATAGTCTTGTTCAAGGCATATTGATAGCTGAGATCATAGTACTTTAACATAGCATGAAAGATATAGTTATAACAATAAGATATAGCAACTATGTTGTAGCAGGAAAAGGTACAAACAAAAGATTCATGAATAACAATGCTTTGCATGACGTTTGTTTGTTTCAAATAAAGAAAACATAATGAGAATGGTATTCAGCTTGTCCCTCATAGAGTAGCAAAACATAAATGCATAGGACACCTTCAAAGTTCATAAGGGTGATTAGATACAAATAGTTCAAGAACAAGCAATATCAACATTATGAATCAATCAATAAGTCTTGGGAAAATGCACATTAAACTAAGAATGGCCACTATGCTCTCTCAATAGGTGCAGAAAGATAGAAGATGGAGACTCAATATAAAAGTAAAAGAAGGGCCCTTCATAGAAGGAAGCAGGGATTCAAGTCTCATAAAGAGCTTCCAAAAATTATGGTACTTATTAGCTTTCAGCTCTCATTGCCCCTATCATAAGCATCTTGAGGTGATTAAGATTAAAGTGAACAAACTATGGAGTATATGCTTGACAAATATAAGTTGGCAATCTCATGTCCCTTTAATACGAGGGCCGCTCCTCATGCTACTCAAGTTTAGTTACCGGTAAGTTCTTGTCATAGTAAGTACATGTGTATCATAAAGAACCGCCAACGGGGTACCCCTTGCCCGATGATACGGAAGAATCCCCATATCAAAATGACAAGGCAAGCAAACAATGAGAATCTCAGCAATCTTCATATTTACCATGGGAAAATGGTGCTTTTTTCTCTCTTTCCTCTTTTCTCATCTCTTTTTTCTTTTTCTCAATCTCTATCTCTTTTTTATAAGAAGAATGCTTCATAGATAGCTCATTATGGTTACGCTGCAGGTTTCCACCATGATTAGGCATCAATTAGACCAGCGACCCAGGCGTTTGTCTAAGACACATACATAACTCCATGGACTTACAAGCTCCCCTTTCATTTGACACCGATGACATCCATAAACAAAAGAGCATGATATCAACTGGGTATACAAGTGCAATGTTGAAAGCGTTTTCCATGATAGCATGGTTCTGCTAATTCCCAACGTATAAGTGCAAGCATATACAACTTATATGACACAATGGTTCAAGTTTATTAGGTGCAAGAAAAGTAAAGTGTGTCATCAAGTTCGTGAGAGCTTTAATCACTAATTTTCACATAACAAGTTTAATTCGGAAGGTAGATAAAAACATGAATATACTTGGAATAGCAAATGCTAATAGGTAGGTATGGTGGACTCTTTGGAATAACTTGGTTTTATTTGGAGTTGGATGCATGAGTGGAACTCATACTTGGTTATGGAGGCTAGCAACAGACTAGGAGCGACCAACTAAGAGAGCAATAATGGCCATAATCATGCAAAGCGACAAAACATCATTAATTAAAGCATAAAATGATATTATAAGTCGAAAACTAAAGGATCATAGAGGCTATGGTGACTTGGGATAGTCATAACATGGTGTGAGCATGTGCCAAGTCAACCCAAATAAAGCATCAAAGGAGAATACCACAATACTATGCTTTAATATGCTAAAACAACGCATGATTCTTTCAAGGCACATTAAGCAATCTCAATTGTTTATAACATGTCATGCTACAGGAAAAATCACTAAGAATAAAGCCAAAACAATACCAAGCATGACATGACAAAGCATAGGCCACAGTCAAAAACAAGCTCCTTTTTACCACTTAAGCATGAACTTTTCCTACTCTTTTCCAATCCAAACCGACTTATTTGAAAACTAATGCATGAATGAGAGGGTCCAACCGATTTATTCAAGCTAACTAAGCAAACGAAGCAAACGAAAACAAAAACAAAACAAAAACGAAGACGCTCGAAGAACAACACAACTGTGCATGATACAAAAAAAATGAAGTGTTCGGAAGAAACCTGAGATTTTTATTAATGAAGAGGGGGATGCCTTCGGCATCCCCAAACTTTGATGCTTGTACTTCTTGGATATTTCTTGGGGTGACACGGGGTGGCATCCCCAAGCTTGAGCTTTTGTGCATTCTTCATCTTATTCTATTACTCTTCCCTACACTTTAATATTTCCTTCATACAAAACTTCACAAAATCTTCATTAGCAACATTAGTGCACTCAAGATAATAAGTCTTTTGGTTTAGTTTCAACACATGTAAAACTTCCATCAAAACAAAAGCTACTGCAGCACTTCCTTTAAAAAGTTCAATTGATCAAAGAGAACTCAAAGAGAAAGAGATTAAGAGGCAAATGCAAATAATGGCAGAAATCTGTCAAAACAGACTAGCAGGTAAAAACCAATTTTTTCGAAGACCTTATCTTGCTAAAAGTGAAAAGTTCTGAACTAATGAAAGCTGGGTAACAACCTGGGGCAGAAGCACAAAAAATTACAGCTCAAATTGACGTACAGAGATTTTTCACGAATGTTTACAGCGAAGCACAAAAATCTGTTTCGGGACAACAACTTTCCCAAGCATTACTTCTCTCTCATTAGAGGTTACTCTTGGCACAAAAACCACAAAAAGATGATAAGGAGAGGTTATTACTGAAGCAATAAATTCCAAGACTCAACAAAAGATTCCTAACAAAATTTGGGTTATCTCCCAATAAGTGCTTTTCTTTAACGCCTTTAAGATAGGCATGATAATTTCGATGATGCTCACATAAGAAATAGGAATTGAAGTAAAAGAGAGCATCAAGAAGAAAATTCAAAACACATTTAAGTCTAACCCACTTCCTATGCATAGGAATCTTATACGCAAATAAATTCACAAAGAACAAACTGACAGGCATAAGAAGATAAAACGAGAGTAACTTCAAAACTTTCAGCAAATAGAGAGTTGTTTCAATACCATGAAAACTTTTACAACCATATTTTCCTCTCTCATAATAATTTTCAGTAGCCTCATGAACAAACTCAACAATATAACTATCACATAAAGCATGTTTTTCATGATCTACAAACACATAATTTTTATCAAGCTCAAAAATAGTGGGATTAAAACCTTCAAACCCACTTTTAACAAATTTATAACAAGATGACCGATCAATCTCATTTTCAATAGTAGTATAATTAATATTATCAACCAATATAGGACCATCATCTAGAGCTTTATTATAAACATTTTCAAAAGAATCCACAAGAACATAACATTCATCCTCCTTTGGTAAGCATGGGGACAATCAAATAATATAAGGGGTAAAGAGTTACTCTCATTAGAAGGTAGGAATGGGTAGATCCGTTCTTCCTCCTCTTTTTCATCCAATGAGCTTCAAGTTTCAGCAATTTCTTCTTCCATAGGCTCCTGCAAGGCTTTAGTCTCTTCCGTTGGTGGAGAGCATCTATTAATATATTCAAGAATATATCCATTTTCTACCTTGTAATTATCAAAGCAAAATGTAAGTATATCATAAACCTCATATTTATAAGGTGCATCATCAGTATTTTCAAGAAAATAAGCTAGTTCGAATGCACCCTTCCAAGCAATAAATTATTCAATTTGTTCCACATCATAAAAGTCATAATTTCCCTTAACATAAGAAGATATGGTAACATCATCATTATACTCACATTGAAAAGGGAGGTGTTTATATCTCTTACAGCAACAAGATTTATCAAAGAAATAAGTAACATTATAAGTAGAGCACATGTTTCTTACAATGGTATACAATTTATTAATTTGTTCCCATAAGTGTTTCCCTTTTTCTGACAAGCGGTGTTTCTTATAATAATATTTTTGTTCTTTCGTGAACCCACCTTTCCAATTAGATTTAGTTTCAAAGAAACTTATCATTGATAGAAAGCATGATAAAGCAAGACAATAACAAACCAACGACAATAACAACTATAGTAGGAACTATTTTTTTATATTTTGATAAAAAGAACAAGCAAACAAAGCAGAAATAAACTAAGAAAAACAAATAAAACGAAGTAAAGAGATTGGTTATGAGGGACTCCCCTTGTAAAGATGTCCTTGACTCCCCGGCAACGGCGCCAGAAAAAGTCTTGCTTACTCAATATGTTGAGCTCGTTGGGGAACCCCAAGAGGAAGGTACGATGAGTATAGAAACAAGTTTTCCCTCAGTTATGGAACCAAGGTTATCGAACCAGTAGGAGCAAGGAAACACCTCCAAGGTGTTGTTTCCAACTTGGAATCCTGCACAACACAATCACAGAACTTTTCCCCCAACTCAGTGAGGTTGTCAATCTCACCAATTTTGCTGAAAACATAGGATTAAACGTATTGTGTGGAGCATAGTAATTGCTTGCAGAAAGTAAACAGAAAACAGTAAATAACTTTGTAGATTGATGGTAAAAGAAAGGACCAGGGTCCATAGTTCACTAGTGGTGATTCTCCTTAAGATAGATGACATGTTGGGTGAACAAATTACAACGGGGCAATTGACAAACATCGAGAAAGCATACATGCATTTAGTAATCATCTTGACTCCTATGATATTTGATTGGGCATTACAACATTATACCTAGACCGTAATCCAACTGCATCTATAAATAATAATCCACCTTCAGGTTATCATCTAAACCCCCTCCAGTATTAAGTTGCAAGCAACAGATAATTGCATTAAGAAAAGTGTGTAAAGTAAACAATACGATTGTTCTATGAACAAAGGATTGCTATTTTCTCCCTAGTAGCAACAACACATCTAGTACCTTAGAGATTTGGGTCACTTCCCCATATTCCTAGAGGCATGAACCCACTATCGAGCATAAATACTCCCTCTTGGAGTTGCTAGCATCTACTCGGCCAAGATAGCTACTAACAATGGAGAGCATGCAAGATCACAAATAACAAAGACATGATAGAATCAATAATCAATCTGAAATAGCATCTCAATATCCACCGGATCCTCGCAAACACAACCTGTAGGATTACAAATAGATGATCTTGATCATGAACGGAGCTCACAAGATCTAAACATGGTAGCACGACGGAGAATTACCAACCATCTATCTACTACATGGACCCGTAGTCCAGAGATGAACTACCCACGCATCACACCGGAGACAGGCATGGTGATGAAGAAGGCCTCAGGGTGAATTCTCCCCTCCCGCAGGGTGCCGGGAAGAGCTTCAGATCCCTCCCGATCTAGGGATGGAGATGACGGCGGCTACAAACTCTTTTGTGGAATTTTGATCGGGTACTTAGGGTTTCTATATCGGAGGCTTCTTATAGGTGAAAGGGGAGGCCGAGGGGGTGCCCGAGTCGGCCACACCACCCTTGGCGTGGGCTCGGCCTTGGCTGCATGGACAGGTGGTGTGGCCGGCCCCTGGCCCCTCTCCGTCTCGTCTTCTTGCTCTATGTTCCCCTCAGTGAAATATTGACTTTGGCTTTTGTCCCATCCAATTCTGAGAATATTCATTTTCTGGCTTTCCTACAACCAAAAACAGCAGAAAACAGGCAATTGGCACCGTGGCATCTTGTTAATAGGTTTGTCCAAGAAAGTGTATAAAAATACTCCAAAGTGTGGACAAAACATAAGAAAGTAGATATAAAACAAGTATGGAACATCAAAAATTATAGATACGTTAGCAACGTATCAGCACCGACTGGTTCTTCCTCTCGCTTCTTTTCTTGGCGTCCTCTTTGTAGTAATCCTTAAACATCATGCTCGTACCGAATCCGGACACATGGCCAGCTGAGGATGGTGGCAACCCATTGCCCCTCTTCTTGTAAGTGTTTGTCGCCCTATTGAAAACTGTGTCCCACGACTCCGTCGAATCCTACGATGACTCTTCGGCAGGAGCGTTCAGTTCTTTCTCCTGCAAATACAAGCAAATGTAAACCCATTTAGATTCTTGGCTCCATTATTTTAATTAGAACGCAGTAGACTTGATATCAGCGGTAGATTCCTTACTAGCTCTCTCTTGAAGCCCTTCACCTCCGGATCGTCGGTGACGAACTCCCCTGTAATCAGGTCCAGGTAGTAGTGGGCCCGGACAAAGTTCCTAAGCTGCAAGTCCATGATTTTAAGCCACGAGTTGTCCTTACCCAAGCGTTCAAGCTCAGCGTCCTGCTTTTACCAAATGGGTTATTTCCCTTAGTAACCGCCGCTTCCAAGCCGATGGTTACCTATGTTTTGTTCCCGCATTCTCCTGCCCAAGTTAGTCCATTTTATAGCCTCATCGGTAGCAATATCTGCCTTGAATATCTTAAAATCTTCTTCGTCGAGCATCGGATTTTCCTTACCTGCCCCAGATTTCACCTTTCTCAATGCTCTTCTTTACCCGGGTTTTCTAGCTGATCAAGGCATTGCTCATCTTCATGAGGGCTAGTTTGTTAACCGGGTTCTTTCTCTCCAAGTTTCTGAACCGCTGTGGGAATGTGTATCGCTTGTGAAGCTTCTTAAGGAGGTTATCGAACAAAGCCGCATCGGCAGCACATCTGATGTACTTCATGTTGATCGACATGCTTTCACGAACGATGCACCCGAGTTGCGTGCCGTACCCTTTGGCAAACGCCTCAGGCGCAATGGGTTTGCCACTTTATGTGACTTCAGTGAACTCGTCGCAGACGCTGGCGAGCACTTGCGGCTTCCGATCCTTCCTTCCTTTCCTTCTTCGTGTTCTTCTGAATAGCGCCTAGGTTGTCGCTACCACCATCCGTGCGCTCGTTGCCATCGGTGCAGGCGTGGCCATCGTTGGAGTTGTCCTCCTCACCGCCTTTACTAGTTTCATCGTAGTCATCTTTGTCCTCCTTGTAATCAGCATCTCCCTCATTGTCCCCTAGCAGCTCTGGCGGCGGTCGCCTCCTCCTCCGATGGTGGTGTCATTCTCATCTCCTCCTCCTCCTGCTGCTGTTGGGACCCCCGCCAGAATGACTTGTTGGCTTGTCTAGCTTATTCTTCGATGCTCATGTGCTTAGAAGTGCCAACCACATCATTGCCCGACATGTTTGCACTCTATTAAAAGGAGCAAAAAGTTAGCACAAATCTTGACCGAAAAATTCGGCATGACCTTTGCTAATTTTTTGACCTAGGAGTGCCCATTTCTCAACCAAAACAAAAGTGAATCTATACTTCGGGAGAAACGGGAAACCCAATTGAAGAAATCCCTACAAGACAAAACACCCCATCCCCATATTGATAGCCCCATGCATTGACCCCAGCATCTATCATCCATCACCCACATGCAGTATATATAACAGATACATATGTATAAATAACTGAATGGATATATCCATCATCCATCATCCATGTAGTAGTCCACCATCACATCATAGTAGTATAATAGATACATGTATAAGTACTTAAAAATCTTTAAAAATACACTCCGGGTACCATCAGCTACATGTATAACAGATACACATCAGGTACCATCAATTGCAGGCTTCTTGAAGAATGTAGATGTACCCTCGGCATAATAGTTGTTAGTACAGGAAATTAAAGAAACAACAAGTATTTCCTAATTAGTAGAGTGAAAACAGTACCCTCGGCATGGAATGATCTAGAAAAGCATATATGATCATAGAAACTAAAAACTTCATCCAAAGGAGTAATTATTACAGGGACTAATCATACAAACTCAAAACAATGTATTCAAGGATATTTTGTGTGGACTACTAATTATTGCTGAATATTTGCCTACTGCTCCTTCTCCAAACAAGCAGATATTCACTTGTCACTTCAAATGTATGGATACAAAAATGAAGTGGACATGCTTCCTAAAAAGACAGATTAGTGTTTGGAAATTCCGAAAACAAACATACAGTTCCATTGCTACTACTCCATGAACACTAGCATGCTACGCCTCTTGTTGGGGATATACTTTCCGGGTATCCTCACTGTGCCTCGTTGACCAGGGTGGCCCACTTTGGGTTAGAGCTTTCCTTCATGGGTAGCCCAGTCAGAGAGAAGAGACGGAGTCTAGTCTGGCTATGAGAAGGCCAAGAAGACTTACCGACATAGGCCTATAGTTAATTATAGTTCAAGATGTACTTTGTAACCGACTCTTAGTTGTAGCCGGATAGGTCTCTCCTATAAACCCTAGGTCGGATATCTATATAAGCCTTCCTAGGGACCAGCCTTTAGGGCACCCCACAATAGTCTACAATCTCAACTTGCATAGGCAAAACCCTTGTAACCCATATTCCGGCTCTGCCGTATTACTAGATTGCTAGCAAGAGTAGGATCCATCCATCATCGGCGGATTTGAACCTGGGTAAACTTGTGTGCTCACCGTCTTGGAACACCGTACGACTCACACCCCTCTCTTCCACACGCCCCGAGGACCCCCTCATGGCATACTTGTCCTCAATACGATGACAGTTGGTGCCCACCGTGGGGCAAGTGAGCTTCGGATCTGCGTTCCGAGCGGAATCTACAACAATCAGAATCGGCGAAGCAATCACCCTCGGTCGCATCCTCTACGCCAGTGATGTCCCTCTCATTCTTCTCAATGAGACCTAGATTCCGGCTAGGGACATCGTGACTAGCTACACAATCATGTCTTTCAGCGAGCTTGACGTTTATCTCGGTTTTGCTGAACCTGCCCCACCCACCCCAGCAGTGATGACAGAGGCAGAAGAAGTTTCTGGGTCCACCTTATCCATGGAGGCGACTGAGTTCTAGATCCCAGAAAACCCTAATCCCACCCAGCCCGCACCTGAGGTGGAGATAGTGGAGAAATCTGAGCCTGAAGCAGATTTTCCCATGGAAATCAAATCTGAAGTGGATCTCCTCAGCGAGGTCAAATTTCAGGACGATCTCCCCAGCGGGGTCAAATCTTAGGAGGAGCAAGTCAACAACAACTCCGAATCCGGCTCTATCGATGCTGGATCAGGTCAATCTTTCCTAAGGCATATGTGGAGGAGCATGATGCTGCATGACGCCATCATGGAAGAAATCCTGGAGACCATCAAGCATTTCGACGAAGCCCACGAAGAAAGACGCAACTACCTCAGGGCTCACGCATCGCACTTTGTTGAATATGTTGGATCCGTATCCGGCTCTACCAATGCTGGAGATAGAGGTGATTTGGAACAAACATCGACTTACCAGCATCTTCGGATGATTCAATGATGTTGACGGATTTCCAAAAGTTCTCCGAGGAGTATGAAGAGAAGTTCAACTCCAAAGCTACGAAAGAAGGAGAAGCCATGGACAAAGGAATCGGAGAAAACTCTTCCAAAGCACAGGATGATATGGATCTCAGAGATAACCCCGATGTCCATATGTCCGAAAGTACTGATCAGAGCTTGACTCCAAGAAATGGACCCAAATCCGTCTTTGCTACTAGCGTGGCCAAGAAGGAAAAGAAGAAGAACAAAACTCTGGTGAAGGATCCTCCGGCTGAGGAGGTAATCATCGAAGAATACTAGGAAGACTCGGATGGAGCCCTAATCCCAGACGAGCCAAAAGATACTCTAGTGTATGGACACATGGTTACCCCTGGTGCCCGTAAACTCATTGGAGAAGCACTACCTATGCTAATCCCTACTGCTGGAGATCTTACACCTACAGAATTGGAGGATAGGGCCCAAGCCCTAGAAGCGCATCGCTAAGTACTCCTAGATGAAGCTAATAATCTCTTGGAGGAGAAAAAGCGCAAGGCATCTGTGCGGCAGTTCAACTCCCTGCAGCATTAGAAGACCCGGAAGTCCACAAGACCCTCTTTGAGGAAGGTGACATCGTTAAGGGAGAACCTCGGCTCGATAGTAAGGGAGATCTGGTGTATGGAACACCAGTGGAAAACACTGATGCGGCCTGAGATATCCTGGCAAACAATCCAAACCCAAACCAAATCTGGTTGAGCATAAAGCTACTTACCAAGGGTCTGGAGCAGTAGAAGGCCGCGAAATCCGGAAGCAAAAAAGTGGTCTCTAAATTTGACCAATGTCGCACGGATCCGGCTTGGCATGACATAAGGCCCCAATGGGGCCTGGAACAGCATCACCGTCCCGATCGTCGGGAAGACAATTATTCAAGAACCAGATCATCAGGGCAACGGCACAGTGTCGCACGCGACTGGAATAATGTTGCTCCAGCCGCAGAGGGAGATGTAGTTGCAACACTAGTTCCAAGGCAGCCTCCCCGGCGATAGTCGAACAATCGCAGGGAAGATGAAGAAGAACGACGTCGGGAGGAGGACCGACAAAGGATGCCACCTCCTAGACATGCAAGCCATCCGGCTGAACCTCGACACAACAGAGGAAACGACAAACGAAGGAACGACAGACACCATGCCGAGTCAAGCCGACAGGGGGCTCGTCGTAATCAAGACCCTCTCCGGAACCAGAACAATGAAGCTCTGGATGGAGGTCGGCGCAGCCGAAAACAATCCACCTACACCACACTCTCCACCAAGCAACCCCCATAGCGGCTCTTGAGGGAGCCAAGGAGGTCATCACGGCGGAGGAGGTGGTGGCGGAAGCAGAAGTCCGGCTCCAAGGCACCGCAGCCACAGTGAACAACCACGACGGTGTTCTCTGTCACCAAGTGACCCGAGGCACCAAATCAACTCTAACATAGAGGCGTGTCGCTACGAGTCAGACAACATATATGTGGGTCCAAAATGCTTCGGACCTTGCATTCCACAAACAAATTCCCAGAAGGAATTGCTACCTCAAGACACATCCAACCCTACGATGGTGTGGCCCGGCCAGACACTTGGCTCTAGGGTTTTTTCTAGGCTTGCTGCATCGCCAAAGGAGGAAATATCTTGGTCACGACCCGGTATCTCTCGCTTATGCTGAGGAAGACAGCACGATCCTGGCTCAATGAACTTCCGGAAAACACCATCCACAACTGGTATGACATGTAGAGCGCGTTCTTTAGGAATTTCGAAGGCACATATCAGAGGCCCTGTATGGTAGGAGACCTACAACGTTGCACCCAAAAATCCAGAGAAACTTGCCAAGATAATCTCAGATGATGGATCGACACCAAGAACTCCTGTGAAGGGGTAAATGATCAAACTACGATTGAAGCTTTCATTGCGGGACTCCCAATTGGTTTACTACGTCACCGCTTGAAGTGCAACAGGGTCACCGATCTGGGAGAGATGATAGAGACGGGAGATTTCAAAGATGACACAGAAGGACTACCGAACGTCCTAGTTATGCCACAATCGGCAAAACAGCCGAAGCAACAAACTCAGAAGCGCAAAAACACCTTAGAATAAAACCCACCGCCGAAACAGTAGTAGTCGATGCTACTTTTGGGTCTGGAGGACGAAGAGGATCTGGAGGCAGCCACAAATGCGGTCGTGGGACATCCAGAGTCCAAGGTAGAGGAGACCAGCAACCTGGCAAAACCTACCCTTGGGACGACATTGCCAACAATCCGTGTGTGTGCATCATTTAGATGCCAACGGGGGTCATCCCACAAAAACACCGAGTGTCGTTTCAATGACAACATCAAGAAAGACGAATCCGCTAGCTACAGAGCCAAGCGAAGAAAATGAAAGAAAATTTCCGAGAAGGAAAAAGAGACCAATGAAGATTTCGACATGGAGGAAGCAGAGCCTTCGACTCCCAAGTCGGATGGAAAGAAGACCTTCCCAACAAAGAAAGACACCTACGTCACTTTCCTTGGGTCTCAACCAGCTAAGGTCAAGAAAGCAGTTTTGCATGAGCTCAACGCAACTGTTCCAGCTGTCCCTCTGTTTTTGGACTGGTCGGAAGTGGCAATCACCTTTGACCACGCTGATCATCCGCCTAAGTTGCACGGGCGAGGAAAGTACGCTCTAGTCGCCAATCCACTTATTAAAGGCTATGGATTCTCCAAGACCCTCATGGATGGCGGCAGCAGCATCAACATCCTCTACATCGAAACACTGCATCGGATGAGGTTCTCAGAAACACAGCTATATCATAGCTCTGTGATATTTCACGTAGTTGTCCCAGGAAGACAAGAAAATTCCCTAGGAGAGATCACTTTGGACGTTACTTTTGGAACTCCAAAGAACTACCAGACGGAAGCACTTTCTTTTGAAGTGGTCCCATTCAAGAGCGCATACCACGCTATCTTCGAACGGCCGCCTCATTGGGCTTGTATGGCTCGTCCATGTTACATTTACAATATGATGAAAATTCCAGGTCCCAAGGACGTGATCACCATCAGGGGGGACCCGAAGAAAACACGAAAATGCGAGGACAGAAATGCCGGCTTTGCTAAAGCCGTACTACACACCTAGGAGTACTAGGAGATCAAGAAGACCATCGACCCGTCCGAGATGCCCACGACGAAGAAGGAGGTGACAAAGCCAACTTCAGAGTTCAAGGCATTGGAAGAGACGAAGACGACACCATTGAAGGAAGATGACCCCTGCAAGGTGACCCACATAGGTATAGGTTTAGATAGCGCATAGGAAAGCGTGCTCGTCAAGTTCCTCCAACCAATAAAGATATCTTTGCATGCCAGCCATCTGACATGATCGGAGTACCTAGGGAACTTGCCGAGCACTCTCTAAATTTACACCTGAATGCTAAACTCGTCAAGTAGTCCTTACAATGTTTCGGCGATGAAAAGAAAAAAGCAATAGCTAAGGAACTAGCTCGGCTTGAGTTAGCCGGATTTATAGAAGAGGTCATCCATACTGATTGGTTAGCCAACCCTGTAATGGTCCCTAAGAAGTACACTGCTGAATTAAGGATGTGCGTTTGATTATACCGCCTTGAACAAGGCTTGTCCCAAAGATCCGTTCGCTTTGCCTAGAATTGGTCAAGGTATTAATTCTACGGCAGGCTTGGAACTCCTATGTTTTCTTGACGCATATTCCGATTATCACCAAATCCGGATGAAGGAATTAGACAAAGTCAAAACTTCATTCATATCCCCCTATGGAACCTTCTATTTCGTTACGATGCCTTTTGGGCTCAAAAATGCAGGAGCTACTTACCAGCGCACTATGTAGCGTTGCCTCCATGATCAAATCAGACGCAATGTACATGCATATGTGGAGGACATAGTGGTGATGTCCAAAAAGAAGGAAACTCTAATTTCTGACTTGGAGGAAACATTCGCCAATCTACGCAAGTACAACATAATGCTTAATCCGAAGAAATGCTTCTTTGGAATACCAGCCAAAAAATTGTTAGGTTTCATCGTGTCTCAAAGAGGCATAGAGGTGAACCGGGACAAGATTAAGGCTATACTCAACATTTCTAGGCTGACTCGCCTAAAAGACATACAAAGGCAAACTGGTTGCATTGCTGTAGTCAGTTGGTTTGTAAGCCGGCTCGGTGAAAGAGCCGCACCACTCTACAAGATCCTGAAAATGACCAAAAAATCCGTCTGGACTGATGAAGCTGAAGCTGCACTACAAGACCTGAAAGCGATACTCTCGTCTGCTCCTATCCTTGTAGCGCCGGAACCACAAGAACTGATGTTGCTCTATCTCGCTGCGATAAAATAGAGTCGTAAGCATAGTCATGGTGGTGGAAAGACCAGAGGAAAAATAGGAACACATGGTGCAATGTCTGACTTACTACCTCAGTAAAGTCCTAACTGAATCTAAGCAGCAGTATCCGCACTATCAAAAGTTGGCTTATGGTGTGTTCTTCGCATCCAGGAAGCTACGACATTATTTTTAGGAGCACCAAATTACCATGTGAGCACAGCTCCCATGAGAGACATAATTAACAACAACGATGTTACATGACGTGTTGCAAAATGGGGAATAGAGCTTTCAGCTTTCGACGTTGAGTATAAACCTCGCACAACAATAAACTCCCAAACCCTTGCTGACTTTATCGCTGATTGGATAGAGACAACGGAAAATATGACCCTGCCAGAGTTAGAATACTAGACCTTACATTTTGACGGGTCCAAAGCGCTCGGTGGCTCGAGGGTTGGCATGGTGCTCAAATCACCCCAAGGAGATAAGCTTTTCTATGTGTTGCAGATCCACTTCATGGCAACAAACAACATTGCTGAATAGGAAGCACTGCTGCATGGAATCTGGATTGCTAAGGATATTGGCATCCGACGACTTATGTGTTATCGAGATTCAGATCTTGTTGCTCAACAAGTGTCGGATCACTATAATGCAAACAAACACATGGCAACATATAGGGCTGTCGTGGATGAACTATCTAAATCGTTCGGAGGTTTTAAAGTACAACACATCCCTCGAACAGAAAATGAGGAAGCAGATGCATTACCTCGAATAGGCTCTGCATGGAAAATGTTGGGTTCGCAGCATAGAAAACAACAGTTTTCCTATGATGGGAACTATACACCAAGATCTATCTACTAGATACAAGCAATGGGTGGATATAAATCCATAGAGAACTTACCCTCGAAGACAGCAAAGCTTTGTTAACGAGATGGAACTCGTGGATGATGTAGTCGTACACTTGCCGATCTCAAGATCATGATGAAGTCCTTCAGGTCCAGCAGTTCCAGCACCATCAGGTCCAGCACCATCAAGTCCAGCACCGCAAAGTAGCAATGCATCCGTGATCGCACACACGTTCGGTCCATCGAACAACCTCCGCCTCCTCGCTCCAGCGATGCAGCGGAAGCAGCAACTCCTTTCTAGATAAAGCCACCGGGAACAGGTATCTCGCTAATCCGAGACCATGGAGAATAACTAGAGGGAGAAGAGAACCTTCACGAGGAGGTGGGGCAAGAGGAGAGGAGCCATGGCTGGCCGGCCATGGTGGGTGCCCCCACCTCTCCCTCATTCATGTGGGTGGAGCTTCCACTAAGCCCACTCACATCAATTTCAACTCCACTCACTTTGCATTTAATATCCACCAAATTAAATGCATTTTCTCTTTAAATAAAACACTTTTATTTATTTTATTCAGAATTTTGTTAATTAATTTAATCAACAAACATTCACATAAAACTCCCTGCAACATTTCAATATCACATGCAGAACCAGTTTCAGCAATTTCACCCAAAATAATTCCGGTTTCCATCGAAATGATTCCAACGCTGTATTAATCTTTATCTGAAACATATTTTCTCCTAAATGGTGTCGGTATCCCTTAAGTGTGTCACCCTACGGTTCACGAATAATGCAGACATGATCGAGACCCCTCTCCGATCAATAATCAGTAGCGGGACCTAGAGATCCGTACTGACTCCCACATATTCAACGATGACTCTTGTGATCGTGTGAACCTTTAATGTCGTAACTAAATCCCTTTGTCTTGTGATATATTACATGTCTGAGATTCGATCATCGGCATCCAAATACCTAGTTTGATCTTGTTACCGACATGCACTCTTTTCTCGTTCCCGTGATATAACATTCTAGTGATGACATCACTTGCTTGCAAGCTATATTAATGTGATATCACCGAGAGGGCCCAGAGTATATCTATCTGCCATCAAGATTGACAAATTCCACTCTTGATCCATGAGCCTCAACATAACACCTTCGGAGTGTCTGAACCCACCTTTATAGTCACCCTTTTACGGTGTGACGTTTGATGTTATCAAGTCACTCTTCTGATGTTAGCAATTAACATGATCTCATGGTCTAAGGACTAAGATTACTTCGTATGATGTTATAGCAATATAAACATAATGACTTTGATCGTAATGCTATACTTCGGATGAATGTTCATCACATCATTCCACCAATGTTGTGACCTTGTTATTAACAACATCCAATGTCCATGATCAGGAAACCTTGATCATCTTGTTAATCAACGAGCTAGTTTATATGAGAGGCATTACTAGGAACTTTATATTTTGTTTATTAAACACACATGTATTGACGTTTCCGATCAATACAATTATAGCATGCAAAATAAACATTTATCATAAACATGGAATAAGATAATAACCACTTTATTATTGCCTCTCGGGCATATTCCCTTCAGAAAAGGTCCCGGTTGGTGCTTTTTTAGAACACCTTAAAGTTCCCTCTATCACAGGAGTTGATGAGGAGTATCCGACCAAATCCGACTCACCTTTAATAGCAGTTCTAGCTGTGATTCCCAGCTGGAAAAAACCCTACATTGATTTCTTGGCAGATGGAAAATTACCTGAAGAAGAAGTTCTGAGCCAGCAGATAGTCTAACGAGCAAAAACCTATACAATCATAAATGGTGAGCTCTATAAGCGGAGTGTATATGGGGTTTTTCAGCGTTGTGTATCTCCGAAAGAAAGAGTGGAAATCTTAAGAGAGATCCACGAAGGTGAATGCAGCCATCACGCTATAGCCAAATCTTAAGAGAGACACAGATTTTTCTGGCTTACAGCCAAGGCAGATGCCAAAAGGCTTGTCAAGAGGTGCAAAGGCTTCTAAAAATACGCCAAATAAGCTCATTTTTGGCTGATAAGCTGCGAACAATCCCAATAACATGGCCTTTCGCGGTTTGGGGGATTGACATGGTAGAACCGTTTAAAAGGGCTCCAAGTGGATTTACTCACCTCTTAGTAATCGTGGATAAGTTCACAAAATGGATTGACGCTAAACCCATCACAAGTTGTGATGGAGCAACACCCAAAAGATTTGTCGAGGATGTTATAATCTGATATGGTTATCCACATAGTATTATTACAGACAATGGGAGCAATTTTTCAATGGGGGAGCTTTCTGAATTATGCAACGATCAAAAAATCCAGCTTGACATTGCGTTAGTCGCACATCCACAAGCCAACGGACAAGTTGAAAGAGCAAACGGTTTAATCCTTCAAGGCCTCAAACCAAGACTCGAAACACCACTTCGTCGTGCTGTAGGGGCTTGGGCAAACGAATTGCCGTCTGTGATATGGAGCTTGAGAACAACTCCAAATAGGTCAACCTCGGATACACACCTTTCTTCTTGGTTTATGGCGTAGAAGCAGTTCGTCCTAGTGATTTGATTCATACTTCTCTCCGAGTTGCTGCGTATATCGAAGAGGATGACGAAATTTCTCGACAAGAGATGATCTCAATTTAATCGAAGAAGTTCGCGTCATTGTGAAGCAGAGATCAACAACATATCAGCAGAAGTTACGCAAGTATCATAGCCAGAGAGTCGAAACCGGTCTTTCAATAAGGGCGATTTAGTTCTTCGGCTTGTGCAAAAAAGAAAGCTCAAACTTTCCCCAGTTTGGGAAGGGCCCTTTTTAGTTAGTCGAGTATTGTACAATGGTTCTTACTATCTAACTGATATGCGGCCAATCAAAGAAATACCAGCTACTAAGAAGAGAAAGAGAGCTGGAGGCAATACACACTCGAAAGAATTAGACAGACCCTGGAATATTGCTCAGCTGCATCCCTTTTATTCTTAAATTCTCTTTCTTTGTAATCATATATGTGTACATGTTCAAAGTGAAATAAAGTATTGGTTGCCTCATTATTTTCTAAGAAGTTTTATATTACCATCTTATTTCCAAATGATGATGCCATAGTCGAAAATCCTAGAATACTTGAAAGTACTTTATGCTCATGTTTGTTCTGGTTAGATTTCCGATTCTGAAAATGCTACCTTCGGGTATAAATCTAATGTTTTCTTGTTTATACTTTGGTTCTTTTTTTGATTGCTGGATGCGGTTATTTTCTGACTAGTGAATTGTTGGTACTTGAAGCCGGCTTTGTTTCCGAGTTTAAACTAGTTTAGCAAATGAGCTCCGTTGCTCGGCAAAGTTTCCGTGTTGAAGATTTGCCAGCTCACGAAAGGGACGAGGCAGAAAGCTAGATAAACGATAAGTATAGACAACATAAAAAGTGCTTATGTAAAATTTCAGGCACGTCAAAATAAAAGCCAAAAGTGCTAAAAGGAAGTAAAAAGCATCAGTTCTTACTAACTTAGCACTAGCAAAATATTACCCTACTTATTACAATAAGATTTGTTTTTTGGAATAACACATTGATTTCCTGGCATTTCTTATGCAACAGGTGAAGATGGAGCATCAGCCGGCTCACTGGTGACATCACCTCCGCCTTGGTATCTTTCCGAAACAAGGATATCAGACTCAGTCTATTCATCGTCGGAAACTTCAGCGTTTGCTTCTAGAGGCGAAGGAGGCGTTTCCACGCAAGTGAAGAAGGGAGTGGCATAACTGGTCAGATCAGCTATGTTGCACCCATAACTGGCACAGGCATCCATGATATCCTTGATGTTTTGTTCTTTGCTGTCTTCATCAACAGTCGAATAACCCCTGGTTACTTGCCAAATTTCCATGCTTCCATGGTGGCTCATAACCATTGTTAGGGAATTCTGTGCTGCGGTTCACGCATATGACATGTTCCAATCTTGGATAAGCAGGGACATCTCCTTTGCCTTTTCCCGCACCTCAAAGGCAGACATTTTGTTCATGCCAGAAACCTTTAGAGCTTCGCCAATATCCTCCAGTGACTGGCGGAAATCGTGAAGCAGATCTCCGACTAAAGTAAGCCGGCTGGTGCGAGACTCGGAGGAGGAAGAATCTAGAATATCCAAATGACCTACATATATAAAGCAAAGTCAGAAACATATCCAAATTACTAGATTCGGAAAAAAGGAAAGGTCAGAGACAGAAAAGCATACCGAACATGGCATCGTCAACTTTGATCTTCTCTGCCCGAAGACTCTGGAGCTCATCCCGGAGAGCTTGGGCGATGCCCTTCTCCCTAGCCAATTCATCTGCTAGGTCTGAGATTTTCTTGTCCTAGATGGCAATTTGGCGATCACGCTCCTCGGTGTACATATTGGATGATTCAAGAACATTGTTAATACTGCGCTCATGATCTACCTTAAGCTCATTCAGCTCTCGCCTTAAGTCGGCATTCTCCACCTCTAGGGTCTTGAAATTCTTAGCCTCATCAATCATTTTGCATGACTATTTAACCAGTTATGTGAAAACAAGAAAGTAGTCGAATAAATGTTCGGCTATGAATCAAGGAATCAAAAAACAAGTATGAGGAATGAAATGATTACCTTCAGCCTCATCCTTGGAAATTTTCAACTGAGCATTTTCTAGACGGAGAGATCTGATCTCTCTCCATTCATTGAAGATTTTCTTCAGAAAATCCTGTTTCTAAGCATTAACTTTCTGTAAGTCAGAATAATACCTAGAGTCATAAGTCTACTAAACACTCAGGTTAATATTTTAACTAAGTTAAATATAAGCACGAGCCTTGGGGGCTATACTAGTTTGTTCTTTGGCATCCTATGAAAGCACAATCTGGATTTCCTATCGAACTTCATGCTTGGGGGATAGAGGATATGATATGAAATAAAGTAAAAAAGAGAGTCAAATTATGACTTACATAATGTTCATCGGTTAGCTTGCTTAGACTCATGTTCAACTCAGAGGAAACCTTCTCGGAGAGAGTCGGAGGGATCATTGGTGGTGGTGGAGCCACACCGGCCTTTAGCTTGTCATCACTAAGACAAACTTGGTCAAGAAGCTCGGAGAGTTTTATGTCCTCGGCTTCTTGCGCCTCTTCTTCGGTAGTGATGTTCCGGCTCTCCAAGCATTAGTGAGCCAACTTTTGGATCTCTTCTGCAGTTTTCCGAGTAATGATAAGTTTAGCGATACCCATATTACTAAGAAGGTTGTCCACGAAAACCTCTACCAAGAGATCATTACCCATTGAGGGTTCACCCTTATCAGTCACTGAATCACTCATGGTGACGTCGGTTTGCAAGCCAAGGATCGCTAGCTTAGAGTGCTAAGCCGGATCTTCTACAGCATGAGGAGATGAGGTAACCTCCGGTGCTGTAGAAGGCGTTGGTGTAGGAGTCGCTGGCGGAGCAGCAGGCGAAGTCAAATTTATCTTTGACTGGCTTAGGGGTTTTGCCGTGATTCCCTGCCCCTTGCCCTTGACGAGCTGTTTATCTCTAGAGAGGTAACAATTTAAGATTGTTGCGCTTCGGAAAGAATAAGAAATAAAATGTAAGACTTTGTGAGGAAAGTTACCTCTTCACAAAAGGCACTTCTTTCATGCCAATGGAAACAGTGGGAGCTTTGTTCTTCCGAGTAAGCGCATCTGGCAGCAGTACAAGTTCTCCTTTCTCCTAAGACAACAGTATCTCAGGAGGATATTGATACGTTGCTAACGTATCCATAATTTTTGATGTTCCATGCTTGGTTTTTATCTACTTTCTTATGTTTTATCCACACTTTGGAGTACTTTTTATACACTTTCTTGGACTAACCTATTAACAAGATGCCACAGTGCCAGCTGCCTGTTTTCTGCTGTTTTTGGTTCCAGGAAAGTTAGAAAATGAATATTCTCGGAATTGGACAGGAGAAAATCCAAAGTCAGTTTTTCACCGAGTGTGATACGGAGCCAGAATACGAGACGGAGAGGGGCTAGAGGGCCACCACACCACCTGGCCGCGCAGCCACTCCTGGTCCGCGCCAGGGGGTGGTGTGGCCGTCTAGGGAACCCCCTCGGCCTCCCCTTTTGCCTATAAGATGCCTCTGATACAAAAACCCTAAGGACCCGATCAAAATTCCACGAAAGAGTCTGTAGCCACCGTCATGTCCATCCCTAGATTGGGAGGGATCTGAAGCTCTTCCCAGCACCCTGCCGGAGGGGAGAATTCACCCTGGAGGACTTCTTCCTCACCATGCAAGCCTCCGGTGTGATGCGTGAGTAGTTCATCCTTGGACTACGAGTCCATGTAGTAGCTAGATGGTTGGTTCTTCTCCTTTGTGCTACCATGTTTAGATCTTGTGAGCTCCGTTCATGATCAAGATCATCTATTTGTAATCCTAGATGTTGTGTTTGCGGGGATCCGATGGATATTGAGATGCTATTTCAGGTTGATTATTGATTCTATCATGTGTTTGTTATTTGTGATCTTGCATGCTCTCCGTTGTTAGTAGATATCTTGACCGAGTAGATTCTAGCAACTCCAAGAGGGAGTATTTATGCTCGATAGTGGGTTCATGCCTCTAGTAATCTAGGGAAGTGACAGAAATCTCTAAGGTACTAGATGTGATGTTGCTACTAGGGAGAAAACATCAATCCTTTGTTCATAGAACAATTGTATTGATTACTTTACAGGCAATGCGGAATGCAATTATCTGTTGCTTGCAACTTAATACTGGAAGGGGTTCGGATGATAACCTGAAGGTGGATTATTAGTCATAGATGCAGTTGGATTATGGTCTATGTATAATGTTTTAATGCCTTATCAAATCTCATATGAGTCAAGATGATTAGTATATGCATGTATGCTTTCTCAATGTTTGTCAATTTCCCTCTGTAATTTGTTCACCCAACATGTCATCTATCTTAAGGAGAACCGCCACTAGTGAACTATGGACCCCAGTACTTTCTTTTACCATCAATCTACAACTGTTTACCGCTTTCTGTTTAGTTTCTGCAAGCTTTTACTTTCTTCCACACAATACGTTTAGTCCTTTGTTTTCAGCAAAACCGGTGAGAATGACAGCCTCACTGTAAGTTAGGGGCAAAGTTTTGTGGTTGTGTTGTGTAGGATTCCAAGTTGGCAACAACACCTTGGAGGTGTTTCCTTGCTCCTACTGGTTCGATAACCTTGGTTTCATAACTGAGGGAAAACTTGTTGTTGTGCTCATCATACATTTCTCTTGGGGTTCCCCCACGAGCTCGATATATTTTGGGCCATTAAGCTATTTTTCTGGCGCCCTTGCCGGGGAGTCAAGAACATCTTCACAAGGGGAGTCCCTCATAACCAATCTCTTTACTTTGTTGTTTTTGTTTTTCTTAGTTTATTTTCTGCTTTGTTTGCTTGTTTCTTTTATCAAAAATACAAAAAAATTAGTTCCTGCTATAGTTGTTATTTTTGTTGGTCTGTTATTGTCTTGCTTTATCATGCTTTCTATTAATGGTTGGTTTCTTTGAAACTGAATCTAATTGGCAAGGTGGGTTCACAAAAGAACAAAAATATTATTATAAGGAACACCGCTTGTCACAAAAAGGGAAACACTTATGGGAACAAATTGATAAATTGTATACCATTGCTAGAAACGTGTGCTCTACTTATAATGTTACTTATTGCTTTGATAAATCTTGTTGCCGCAAGAGGTATAAACACCTCCCTTTTTAGTGCGAGTATAATGATGATGTTACCATATCTTCTTATGTTAAGGGAAATTATGACTTTTATGATGTGGTACAAATTAAAGAATTTATTGCTTGGAAGGGTGCATTCGAACTAGCTTATTTGCTTGAAAATACTGATGATGCACCTTACAAATATGAGATTTATGATATACTTCAATTTTTCTTTGATAATTACAAGGAAGAAAATGGCTATATTCTTGAATATCTTAATAGATGTTCTCCACCAGTGGAAGAGACTAATGCCTTGCAGGAGCCGATGGATATTGAGATGCTATTTCAGATTGATTATTGATTCTATCATGTCTTTGTTATTTGTGATCTTGCATGCTTTCCGTTGTTAGTAGCTATCTTGGCCAAGTAGATGCTAGCAACTCCAAGAGTTAGTATTTATGCTCGATAGTGGGTTCATGACTCTGGTAATCTGGGGAAGTGACAGAAATCTCTAAGGTACTATATGTGCTATTGCTACTAGGGAGAAAACAACAATCCTTTGTTCATAGAACAATCGTATTGTTTACTTTACACGCAGTTCGTAAAGCAATTGCGTCCATCTTTGTTGCGTATATGCATGTGCTTTATCAGTTGAAGTTGGCAGAACCATGTATCATGGGGAACGTTTTCAACATTGCACTTATTATTCCGTTGATATCATGATTCTTTTTCTTATGGATCCCGGCGGTGTGAAATAAAAGGGGAACTTGTAAGATCATGGAGTTTGTATGTGTGTTAGAGAAACGCTTGGGCCGCTAGCCTAAGCCATGCCTAATCATGGTGGAAACTTGCAGCATAACCATAATGAGCACTATATGAAGCATCCTCAGTAAAAACCTATGCAAATAGCAAATAAAAAGATCATTGAGATGCTCATTGTTTGTGTGCCTTGTCATTTTGATTATTGGATAGCTCCTGTATCATGTGCAAGGGGTACCCCATTGGCGGTTCTCTATGATACATATGTACTTACAATGACAAGAGCTTACTTATGACTGAAGTTGAGTAGCATGAGGTTCGGTACTCGTAAGTAAGGGGCATGAGATTTCAACTGATAACTTGTCAAACATATCCTCTTAGTTGTGTCACTTTAACCTTAATCACCTAAAGATGCTTATGACAGGGGCAATGAGAGCTAAAAGCTAATAAGTACCATAATTTTTGGAAGCTCTTTATGAAACTTGAATCCCTACTTGCTTCTATGAAGGCCTTTCTTTTACTTTTATGTTGAGTCTCCACCTTTTATCTTTATGCACTTATTTTTAGAGCATAGTATCCATTCTTAGTTCTATGTGCATTGTCCCAATACTTGTTGATTGATGCATAACTTTGATATTGCTTGTTCTCAAACTATTTGTATCTAGTCACCCTTATGAAATTTGAAGGTGTCCTATGCATTTATGTTTCCTACTCTATGAGGGACACGTTGAATGCCACTATGCTATGTTTTCTTTATGTGAAACAAACAAACGTCTTGAAAAGCATTGTTATTCATGAATCTTTTGTTTGTGCCTTTTCATGTTACAACATAGTTGCTATGTCTTATTGTTAGAACTTTATCTTTCATGCTATGTTGAAGTACTATGATCCCAGCTATCAATGTTCTACAAATACTTTGATCAAGTTTATGATGGTGCATGTCACCTCAAAAATTATTCTTTCTTTTTATCACTTACCTACTCGAGGACGAGCAGGAGTTAAGCTTGGGGATGTTGATACGTTGCTAACGTATCCATAATTTTTGATGTTCCATGCTTGGTTTTTATCTACTTTGTTATGTTTTGTCCACACTTTGGAGTACTTTTTATACACTTTCTTGGACAAACCTATTAACAAGATGCCACAGTGCCAGCAGCCTATTTTCTGCTGTTTTTGGTTCAAGGAAAGTCAGAAAATGAATATTCTTAGAATTGGACGGGACAAAAGCCAAAGTCAGTTTTTTACCGAGGGGGACACGGAGCCAGAATATGAGACGGAGAGGGGCCAGAGGGCCTCCACACCACTTGGCCGTGCGGCCAGGCCTGGCCCGCGCCAGGGGGTGGTGTGGCCGCCTAGGGCACCCCTCGGCCACCCCTTTCGCCTATAAGATGCCTCTGATATAGAAACCCTAAGGACCAATCAAAATTCCACGAAAGAGTCTGTAGACGCCGTCATCTCCATCCCTAGATCGGGAGGGATCTGAAGCTCTTCCCGGCACCCTGCCAGAGGGGAGAATTCACCCTGGAGGCCTTCTTCCTCACCATGCAAGCCTCCGGTGTGATGCGTGAGTAGTTCATCCTTGGACTACGGGTCCATGTAGTAGCTAGATGGTTGGTTCTTCTCCTTTGTGCTACCATGTTTAGATCTTGTGAGCTATTTTCATGATCAAGATCATCTATTTCTAATCCTACATGTTGTGTTTGCGGGGATCCGATGGATATTGAGTTTCTATTTCAGATTGATTATTGATTCTATCATGTATTTGTTATTTGTGATCTTGCATGCGCTCCGTTGTTAGTAGATATCTTGGCCGAGTAGATGCTAGCAACTCCAAGAGGGAGCATTTATGCTCGATACTGGGTTCATGCCTCTAGTAATCTGAGGAAATGATAGAAATCTCTAAGGTACTAGATGTGCTGTGGCTGCTAGGGAGAAAATAGCAATCCTTTGTTCATAGAACAATCGTATTGTTTACTTTACACGCAATGTGTAATGCAATTATTTGTTGCTTGCAACTTAATACTGGAGGGGGTTCGGATGATAACCTGAAGGTAGATTATTAGTCATAGATGTAGTTGGATTACAGTCTATGTATAATGTTGTAATGCCTAATCAAATCTCATAGGAGTCAAGATGATTAGTATATGCATGTATGCTTTCTCGATGTTTGTCAATTGCCCAGGTGTAATTTGTTCACCCAACATGTCATCTATCTTAAGGAGAACCACCACTAGTGTACTATGGACCCCGGTCCTTTCTTTTACCATCAATCTAAAACTGTTTACCGCTTTCTATTTACTTTCTGCAAGCTTTTACTTTCTTCCACAATACGTTTAATCCTTTGTTTTCAGCAAAACCGGTGAGATTGACAACCTTACTATAAGTTGGGGGCAAAGTTCTATGGTTGTGTTGTGCAAGATTCCAAGTTGGCAACAACACCTTGGAGGTGTTTCCTTGCTCATACTGGTTCGATAACCTTGGTTTCATAATTGAGGAAAAACTTGCTGATGTGCTCATCATACCTTCCTCTTGGGGTTCGCCAACGAGCTCGATATATTTTGGGCCATCAGATATCCCTCAAGAGGAGCAACCTCCAACTCGGGGAGGTCAGCAAGCTGAAATAAGAATTATCTCAATATTTTGAAAAAGCTATGACAAAGTACGGATGAATTCATATACGAGTAACTGCTGGAAAACTTACCGGTGTCACTGGATCGTCCGCCGTATACATGTCCATAGAGAGATCCGGAATCTTCCTCTTGACCCATTCCTTGATCAACCATTTAATTTGGGACTCGTATTCCTTTTTTGGGATTGGTCCAGAGCTATTCCGGAGAGAATCCGTCTTTCCCTTGGTGATTGAATGCATGAGACGGTCACCATGGTGCTGGAGGGGTTGAATCCGGCGTGCCAGCCAACAGTGAATTAAATCAGATCCTTCTAGACCCTTATGCTTCATCAGGTACTCGATCCGCCGGCGAGAAGCATATCGTCGGTGAGAGCCGGAGCTTCCGTGTCCCAGGACTCTTGAGGCATGGCGGCGCCATCGATGAAAGCCGGCAAAGAAGTTTCTTTCCCGGGAGCCAGTCCGTCCTTATGATAAAAGAACGTGGATGGCCATTTCTTCACAGACTCACTAGCCTTGATCTTAGGATAGACTCAGTCTCTCCTAACAGTAAGACTAAGAGTTCCGGTAATGTAAGGATTACCGGAAGTCATAGAATTTCTCCGGGTACCGAAGTAGTACTGGAATAAAATAAGACTCAGCCTAATTCTGAGATACCCCTCACACAAAGATGCATAAGCGCTCATTTCTAAGATTGAGTTTGGGGGGAAGTTGAGTTGAACTCTGTAGTAATCTATGACCTCATAAAAGAAATCTGAGGGACGAAAGCTTAAACCTCTGTCGAGGTGAGTGCCGAAGTGCACCCGCTCGACGACACGAGGGGTGGGGATGGTTTGATTATGGCCGCTCCGCCAGTCACCGGTGCAGAGGAGACCTTCCTTCTCCGTGATGTGGAGCTTCCCATCGTCGTGGACACACGGGATCCATACCCTGCGGATATTTTCCTTCTTCGCTGCTGCAGAGGTCGCCGTCGCGGTCATCGCCGCGCCGGAGGAAGACGCGTCCACCATTTTGAGGGCGGCGATGGCCTAGGATGGGCGGTGTTGTGCGTTTGGAGGAGGGAAGCAGAGGAGCCTGAGCGCAGTCGCGTTTAGAGGAAGAAGAAGGTACTAGCGATGGTAAGGAAGGAAAAGGAGATCTTGACCCCTTATATCACTCACCTGCGCCAAGATTCGTGCAAGCTAAACAGTAACTATGCGACGCGTCGTGGAAGGAGCTAGGTAACCTCCTCACGAGGATTACGCCTCCTCGATCTCTACGCACGCATTAAAACGACGCCTCGGTTCCGCGAAAGGCGGACCCACCAACGGTCGTGCTGTCAACAATGTCTGTTAGTGACGTGACTTGACCTTGATTGATGTCAGGTTATGTTAGAGACCAAGTTTTGGCTTAGTTTGAATTCCAAGCTGGAAAACCAAATAATATACATTGATCTGAATTATGTTAAGACACGGATTCTATCCTTTCTTTTGAGTTTCAGGAACCCTTCAAGATTCTGCAAGCCGAAGACGAATCAAGCTAGACGATGAAATCCGACTCTGGATCTTGGAGGCTTCCGGGGGCTGTTGTTGGGGATATACTTTCTGGGTATCCTCACTGTGCCTCGCTGACTAGGGTGACCCACTTCAGCACTAGTGGAAAAAGGGCCTATAGTCCCGGTTCATAAGGGCCATTGGTCCCGGTTTTTGAACCGAGACCAATCACTCGGGACCAATGCTGGTCCTGGTTTGGGCACAGACCGAGACCAATGGGTCTCCACGTGGGCGCGCGCGCAACGAGGGGGTGGATCATTGGTCCCGGTACGTGGCATGAACCGAGACCAATGGGTCTCCACATGGATGCGCACGCAACGAGGGGGTGGATTATTGGTCACGGTTCATGGCACGAACCGGGATCGTTGGTCTCTGCATTTCGGGCTATTTTTGTACCGCAGCAGGGTTTTCTGTTTTTTTTCATTTATTTAATTGGTGTTTTGTATTCAATTTAATGGTACTACATATATACAGAAATAATGAAACCACGATATGTATATATATATATATATATATTACACATCATGGTCACGAATACATTATACACCGTCTCATCTGTCGTGCTTGGTCGAAACATATTAATTACAAACGGTACTCACACAAATTTGATCTAATTTACATCTTCTTTTTTACACTTCACCCTTCCAAATGAACCGGGTAATAATATTCTCCTTTCAGATCTATGACATGTTCTAATAAGAATCCGGCAATTTCCTCTTGAATTGCTTGCACGCGTTCTTGTGATAGAAGACCGTCCTGCATCCGTTCGATCTAATTTAAAGAAGGGGATCAATATATATGAATGAAACTAAACAAAATTGGTGGTAATAAAATAAAGTTGTGATTCTTGTTTATCGTACTTTAATTTTTTCGATGTTCTGGTCTACGCCCTTCTTTTTGGTCGTCTGGTGAATGAACTCGCAGACATAGTATCCACATAAGTTATTCCCGGCTTCCTGCCTCAAGCACTTTATGAGAACGGAGTTCAATCAAAATAATAATCAAGCATGATAATGGTGGTATTGAAACTAGAATCGTAGAGATGCATGGATCTAGACTGTAGTACTTACAGTCAATGGTTGAAATGTAAGCTCTGGCTTCCAAACACCCCTAGTGTTGGCGGTGAACCATTTTCAAGCCTTCTGGAGGCATTCCTGCATGTTCGCCCACTTTTCTAAAGGTGTGCGTTTTGAGTCCATGACTTTTACTAATCCTTGGTCAACAACAATGATAACAGAATATAGTGGAAGATGGACACACTAACAAAATATAACACAGGTCAATTATACGCTTAACATCGAGTAAGATAAAATAGAATGTGTACCAAGTTATCCTCTATCTCTTTGGGTTTTGTTTTTAGAGCAACTTCATGAACAAAATTGTAGTCAACAAACCCAAGGTCATAGATTTGTCCTTTGTTGCATTCGAGAATCTTCATTCTGCATATATAATTAGTATAGTGATAATTAAGATTATACAAGCAATGAATGAGCTGAGCTAGAAAGACTTAATTACATAAATTAATAATACTTACAAACAATAGGCATTGACGATAGTTTTGTCGAGGGCGTCTCGTTAGTAAAACTGAAATAATTCTGAAAATTCAATCAGTAGGAAGCCATCTCCATGACCGTAATGGTGGTGTTTATATCCAGCATAGATCCAGTTTTTGGATTCAGTAGAGGCTTGCATGTACCACTTATGCAATCTTCGCATTTTTGTTGGTAGATCTTTGACTAATTGGGTTTGACGAGAGGAGCCCCGTGTTGGTATATGTATGCTATTAGTCGGTACCCCTCGAACTCATCCATACGGCTCATGTACTCAGTAATAGACATTCCATATAATTTGGCTTTTTCTTCATACAGTTGAATAAACTCCGGATCAATGTTCGGATCATGCCACTCCTGGGCTCTCCACTCATTGGTATCATACACTTTGAGCGGTTCGATCGATTGATTTTTCTGTTGTCCGAGCTGGGAAACTTCTTTCCCGACTCTCCGCTCTTTTTCCTCAGCCGACTTGGTAATAGAGCGATTATAGTCTGATGTGAGCGCTATGGGTTGTTGAAGCTGAATCTTAAGCGTGGCTGCTTTGGCTTTATCTTCTGCGGTGACCGGGAAAAATGGATCTATCTTATTTTTCTTGTTAGCCATGTCAATCTTCCACTTTTCATAATGGGCATCTGTGGCCGCAGCAATTTCCTCATCTGTCTTCTCGCAAGGTAGCTTCTTCATATTCTTATGAGGTACTCTTGGGAGGGGCGCTAACTTACGTTTCGGTGATCGAAACGTGCTCTTGCTGCTGCTGGTGGTGCTTTTCCTCTTAGTATACTTCCGCTTTTGTCTCTGAGGCTCAGCGGACGGAGACGGCTGACACGGCGGCGGAGACGGCTGAGGCGGCGGTGGAGACGGCTGCGCTGAGTGGTGACGCGGTGAAGGCAACGGTTGCGCTGGAGAATGGTGAGGTGGCGGCCAAGGTGGATTGTTGCTCTGAGGAGTGGGTGGCCTTGGCGGCACATAATTTGGAAGCACGATGTGCTCCTTTGGCCATACAACAGTCCCCCCTTTGGCTTCTCCTAGTTCAGTCAGCTCTATATCTTCCCCTGCAGTGTTCCAGCTTTAGCTCCTCAAAATCTTGCTTCAAATCATCCACCGTGATGACAGTGTACCCTTTTGGAACCGCTCTGCAATGCCAAGTTGGGTTAGGCGCAATTGGTACAGCCATGCCGACCGCCGCCGTCACCCTTAAGTTCATAACTTGCACCTTTAGCTCACAAGTTGTGCTCCCCGTGATATCATCCACTGGGTAGCGTTTAGGAGGAGCCATCGTCAGTGCATCATCATCAACATCCTAGAGTTGCGTGGAAGCGATGCTGCTTTTCTTATTCGATAGGGCGCCGGTACCAGCGAATGCAGCTTCTACCATGTGTCGCTGAGATTGGCCGCTAATATCTTGTTGGCTAAGTCTGTCGAGTTGATCCTGGTGCCGCTTTAATGCTTCTTCTACATTACGCAACCGGTCTGCAGCAGCCGCTTTCTCAGCTGTCTCCCTTTCCTTTCTCCTCTGATGGCTTTTATCGGGATATCTCTTCATTTCCGTAGGGAAGGCAGCATTCCACGACTTAGAGCCTGGTGTGCCTCGTGCTCGTCCTTTGTGTTCAGGATTTTTAAGGGCTTGTGTGAGCTCGTCGTTCTCTCTATCGGGAACGAACCGTCCCGCTGCAACATCATGTACTGCATTTCTAATATCGTCAATGGGAGTAGGGGATGATCTTTGTGTTTTTGATTATATATTGCCCTCCCTTCTTCGTCCAATGTGCCCACATGGCCGTAAAACCAGTTTCTCGCCCGTGGTGTCCATGTTGTGGGCTCTGGTATGAGCCCGGCAACAATATAATTGACCTCAAGTGCATCCCACTTAGGCATGCAACCGGTGTAGCCAACATGCCCCATATTATGATGGTACAGTTTCTTAGCAATGTTCTCCGTATTTATTCTAGACCTTTCCAAAGCTTTCTCCGATGTCTTGTACTTCAAAAAATCAGCCCACTAGTGTCTTAACTTAGCATAGCCGCCTTGATTGAAATCCAGAGTCTTCTCTACCTTGACAAAGTTATTGTACAGTTTCTTCTTCCAGTTCTTGAATGCCTCAGCCATCTTGATGAGAGCAAACTTCTTGACTCTTTGCATAAGCTCCTTTCTTGCTCTCTCCTCCTCATCTGGATTCACATCTGGCCTCGGCAGGAGGAAATTAATTATGAGCTTGGTAAAAATCTTATCTTTGGCGATGTCGCCGACATACGGGACTTCACCGCCGCTTGGTCGATTCCATTCTTGAACGGTGATCGAGATGTAGTCCCTCACAAGAACTCCGCATTGTTTGACAAATTTTTTTGCGACATCGTCGGGAGCTTGCAGTTCGCCGTCTACACCGACCACTTCGATCCTATACCTCACAGTGTCATCCAACTTTTTTGTTGGGCCTCGTTTCGTTCTTAGGGAAGAAGTTCTCGATCCGGAGGGTTAAAAGAAGAAAGAGTGTTAATATATGCATGTATATATAGACAGCTTCATTTTAATTACAAAAATACATATATACACCTCGTCAGAATTTGTGAGATTTAAGGTTCCGCCGGAGCCATCGCCTTCTCCCTCGTCGGCTTCTCCCCCATCCCAGGCTTCGCCTTCTAACCGGATCGGTCTTCTCAGTTGAGAGACTCATCTCCCTCACCGGATTCGTTCAGAAACTTCTTGGTGACATCGACATCAGTTACGTAGTACATAGAGGAACTTCTTTACATAGAGGAACACTGACACCCCCTAAGTACCATGGGTTCGATGGTTTGTCCACCTAGGGCATTCTGAACCCATTTAAATCGATGTGGCACCTAGGGCTATTCTAATACATGAAATCCATCATATCATCCATATTGTATGAGCATTGCACGTGCCATGTGTTGATTGTTGCTTCTTCTTTCCGGTGTTAGTTCTTTGCGAATAGGAACCGAGACCGAACCTGAAGTCAGCGCCACCGAAGAGCAGATACTATGGATCCAACACACCAAGATACTATGAATCCAGAACATCAGGAAAACATCCTCCACGGAATGATCTGCGAAAATGAGGTAGAAGTCATTTTGCGAGTGAAGTGGATGGGGAAGAAGGAGGGGCAACAGTTACGTAGTACATGCCTTTGGTCCCGGTTCGTCCCACCAACTGGGACTAAAGGCTCAACGGTCCCGGTTGGTGCGCTGAACCGGGACCAAAGGCCCTGCGTGCGCGCGCGCACATGGCGGCCCAGCAACGCTCCTTCCCAGACCTTTGGTCCCGGTTACCAAAGGTCTGGGAAGGAGCGTTGCTGGGCCGCCATGTGCGCGCGCGCACGCAGGGCCTTTGGTCCCGGTTCAGCGCACCAACCGGGACCGTTGAGCCTTTAGTCCCAGTTGGTGGGACGAACCGGGACCAAAGGTCTGGCCACGGAGCGTTGCTGGTCCGCCACGTGCGCGTGCACCCAGGGCCTTTGGTCCCGGTTCGTGGGACGAACCGGGATCTTTGACCCATTTTTTAGATTTTGGCCAAACTTTTGGTCTTCTCGCCATTTTCAAATTTGTTTTCTTCTTTAATTAATAAGATGATTATTTATTTGGCATTTCAAAACCTTTTAACAGGAAAAGTGCTTCAATTTAAATAACTAATCAAAAACCATTTTATGTTTTCAAATATTTTCATTTTAACTATACAATTTTACTATTTTCAATTAAAATTGCATTAACAAATATTTATTGCATAATTTGGAATTTGAAAAAACTTTCAATAGGAAAGTGCATATATTTAAATAACTAATCCAAAATCATTTTCTGTTTTCAAAAATAATTATTCTAACTATACAAACTATTAACAATTTTACCATTTGCAATTAACTAAGAAACAAACGACGGGAAAACGGGGTGTTCAAAACCTTTTTCTGATAAAAATAAAGAATTATTCTAACTATTCAAATTATTAAAATTTATGCCATTTTTAAGTAAAAATTCATTAACTATTTTTTTTGCATATTTCATTAACTAAGAAGCCGGGCTAGGAATCTTCATCCCCGCCGTTTTGAATATGGTTTCAATCGGGCATAACAAATTCAAAAACGATCCAAACAACGTGAAACCTTCGCGTGGTGTCATATTATGTGTCATAGTTGCAGGAAAATATTGAACTTGAAAAATAGCAAACATCATAAAAAATCCTTCACAAAATGACCTATCATGTTCGAGGTTTCATGGCATTTAGGTCAAACCACCAATGTTATGGCTAGAATCAGGGCATAGTTTGTGATAATGTGCCCATATTGTGCACACATGTGCATATTGGGATGTCTTACGATGTTGCAGGAGGAAGTTTTCCTTTTCGACGCACGAAAAAGCCAATTTCCTTTTTTGAGATGTTGAAATCGGGGTGTTCTATGAAGCAACCACCAAATTAAAGTTTGGCATTGGTACCAACCCATTTTTTAAAAATACTAGACCACCTTAGATGGACAATTTCCCAACCGGTGTATCTGGAACCTTTCCGCCATCCCTCATGAAAAAGACAAATTCTTGCCGAATCGGTAGGAGGTTGTCAAGATTTGAACTATAAGTACATGATATAATGCTTGTGAATTTTTTTAAAAATCATTTATAAGTTCACAACATGCTATTTCATCAGAGATCCACTTCAAGTTCAGCGAGGCTTAGCCCCGGGCTAAGAAGCTTCATGCCCGCTGTTTTGAATATAGTTTGAAATGGGCATAAGAAATTCAAAAATGATCCAAACAATGTGAAACCTTCGTGTGGTGTCATATTATGTGTCATAGTTGCAAGAAAAAATGTTGAACTTGAAAAATTGCAAACATCATAAAAAATCCTTCACAAAATGACCTATCATGTTCGAGGTTTCATGGCTTTTAGGTCAAACCACCAATGTTATTGCTAGAATAAGGGCAGAGGTTGTGGTAATGTGCCCATATTGTGCATGCATGTGCATCTTGGGATGGCTTACGATGTTGCAGGACGAAGTTTTCCTTTTTAACGCACGAAAAAGCCAATTTTCATTTTTGAGGTGCCGAAATTGGGGTGTTCTGTGAAGCAACCACCAAATTAAAGTTTGGCATTGGTAACCCATTTTTCAAAAATACTAGACCGCCCAACTGGTGTATCTAGAACCTTTCCATCCATCCCTCATGAAAAAGACAAATTCCTGCCGAATCAGCAGGAGGTTTCCCATATTTCTTCTTCCACATGGTCGTGTGTCCGGTAATGGGGTCTTTCGGAACAGATTGACCGCCAGGACCCTTTCCAAAGATTACTTCTAGGTCCTTCACCATACCAAATACATCAGCACCTTTAGGGAGCTTAGGCTTCTTCTGGTAATCTGCCTCACCGTTGAAATGCTTTCCTTTCTTTCTTACTTGATGATTGGTCGGAAGAAATTTACGACACCCCAGGTACACAACCTTCTTACATTTATCTAAATATGTACATTTAGTCTTATCTAAACATTGCATGCATGCATTGTATCCCTTGTTTGACTGTCCTGAAATATTACTAAGAGCAGGCCAATCATTGATGGTTACGAACAACAACGCTCGTAGGTCAAATGGCTCCTGTTTGTGCTCATCCCACACCTTTACACCTGGTTCTGCCCACAACTGCAAAAGTTCATCGACTAATGGCCTTATGTACACATCAATGTCGTTGTCGGATTGCTTCGGTCCTTGGATGAGCACTAGCATCATAATGAACTTCCGCTTCATGCACAACCAAGGAGGAAGGTTGTAGATACATAGTCACTGGCCAGGTGCTGTGACTACAGCTCTGCTCCCCAAAAGGATTCATGATGTCTGTACTTAGACCAAACCATAAGTTCCTCGCATCACCTGCAAAGTTCGAGTACTTTCTCTCGATGTTTCTCCACTGCGACCCATCGGCGGGGTGTCTCAGTTTCCCTTCTTTCTTATGCTCTTCTTTGTGTCATCGCAACAACCTAGCATGCTCTTTGTTTCTGAACATACGTTTAAACCATGGTATTATAGGAGCATACTACATAACCTTACCAGGAACCCTCTTCCTGGGGGGCTTGTCATCGCCCTCAACATCACCAGAGTCATCTTGTCTGATCTTGTACCAACATGCAGTGCATACCGGGCATTTATCCATATTCTCGTACTTCTGACCGCGGTACAGGATGCAGTCATTAGTGCATGCATGTATCTTCTCCACATCTAATCCTAGAGGGCAGATGGTCTTTTTTGCTTCGTACGTTGTCTTGGGAAGCTCGTTATCCTTTAGAAGCTTTGGCTTCATTATTTTCAGTAAGTTCTCAAATCCCTTGTCAGATAAACAAGTCTTTGCCTTCCATTTCAGCAGTTCAAGTGTGGTACCGAGTTTTGTGCTGCCATCTTCGCAATTTGGGTATAATAACTTTTTGTGATCCTTTTGCATGGCCTCCAACTTAAGCTTCTCCCTTTCTGTATCGCATTGTTGCTTTGCATCAGAAATGACCCGACCAAGACCATCAGTGGGCTCATCCGATGCCCGTTCTTATTCTTCATTGTCGCCTCCCTCTTCTTCATTGTCTTCCATTGCAGTATCACCGTATTCTTCTGGGGACATAGGATAGCTGTCATCATCCTCCTCTTCTTCATTTTCTTCCAGCCTAACCCCTCTTTCTCCGTGCATGTCCCAACAATAATATCCGGGCATGAAACCTCTCCGAAGCAGATGGCTTTGAAGGATTATCGGGGCAGAGTGCTCCGCCACGTTCCGATAGTCGACGCAGGGACAAGGCATAAAATTATCCACTTTGTTTGCCTTATCCACATCGATAAATTTATGCAGGCCTGCAATAAAATTGGAATCGCGTCGGTCTCCATACATCCATCGCATCCGCGCATCGATCTGCGTCATAATAATTAACCATTACAATAACATCGTGAATAGTGAAATGACCACCTTACATGGACACATCCAATATTTTTATATCAGTTACAGATAAAAAGGTAAGGTTTCTAACCTCGGCCGAGGATACCGTGTTGTGCGAATTTAAGTGTGGCTCAGACATTTCGTCGAACACCTTGTGTGCAGTGTGAAGAAAAAAACCTAGCATCCACCTCCCACACAAAATTCCAGAAAAAATAAGTGGATGGGCTAGGCTTATTTATAGCCAGGGGAGAGTTTTTGGTCCCAGTTCTTGGCATGAACCGGGACCAATGCTCCCTAGAGCGCCACGTGTGCGTCGCGGGTTTTTGGTCCCGGTTCGTGGCATGAACCGGGACCAATGCTCCGCAGAGCGCCACGTGTGTGTCGTGGAGGAGGGTTTTTGGTCCCGGTTCGTGGCATGAACCGGGACCAATGCCCCTTGGATATTCCGCCCGTCACTTCATCGTTCTCATGTACAAATAGGAGGCGCCACAGCGCGTCGCTTCGTCGTCCATCCCCTCCCTCTCCAATCTCCACCGCGCCGCCATGGAGGTGCCCACGCTGAACTTCTATGAGGAGGTGATGTTCGTGCACTTTGACATCGTCGTGCCGCCGGCCGCGATGGTGCCCCACGGATGGCGCATCAGCTATGTGGGGGTGCCGGTGGCTCCGCTCCCTGGCCGAGCCGAGATGGAGAGCAATACGCGGTGCGCCGCCGCCAGATGCCCGCGTGGAAGAGGGCGATGCCCCGGTACACGGCGGCCAGCCCGTATTGGCCGGAATTGTTCAAGAAGGAGCGGAAGACCAATATTGGCAACCTCATCGTTTACGGGCACGTGGTGCACCGGGATCTCCACAACCGAGAAGGACGGGAGAGGTTCTGGTCCGTCCCTGGACGGACCAAGTACACCGTCATCGCCGCCGCTCGCCACGAAGAGGTGCTCCGTCTCGCGAACAATACGGAAATCGTGGAGATTCCGTCCGACGACAACGAGGAAGCCGGCGGCTCGGAGGACAGCGGCACCGAAAGTGAAATTGTTGACTAGTGGTTGAATTAATGTAGGATGTAAAATCGCACCTTTGTTTAGGAAGAATTTGTGGTTGAATTAATGAAATGCCCCGGATTTAGATCAATTTCTGCCTCGATTTAGATCTCTGTCCCGGATCAATTTCTGTCACAGCGAGGGTTGGGAACGTGACCGTCGAGTGACCGTCGAGGGTTCAGGGTTTTTGGTCCCGGTTCGTGGCATGAATCGGGACCAATGCTCCGCAAAGCGCCACGTGTGCGTCGCGGGGGCATTGGTCCCGGTTAATGCCACGAACCGGGACCGTAGCTTAGAGATGAACCGGGACCAATGCCCAGGCGGCATGAACCGGGACCGGTGCCTGGCATTGGTCCCGATTGCGGAACCGAACCGGGACCGATGGCAGTTGGGTGCTGGACCAAAGACCCTTTTTCTACTAGTGCAGGTTAGAGCTTTGCTTCACGGGCGGTCTAGTCAGAGAGAAGAGAAAGAGTCCAGTCCGGCTACGAGAAGGCCTAGAAGACTTACCGACATAGGCATGTAGTTACTTGTAGTTTAAGATGTACTTTGTAACCGACTCTTAGTCATAGTTGGATAGGTCTCTCCTGTAAACCCTAGGCCGGATATCTATATAACTGTCCTAGGGACCAGCCTTTAGAGAACCCCATAATAATTTACAATCTCAACTCGCATAGGCGAAATCCTCGTAACCCTGCCGTATTACTGAATTGTTAGCAGGGAAATGGATCAACATGTTTATTTTCCTTACTGCCTTGCCTACTATTTGCATCTTGCTAATACCGAGCAATGCTCTGTATTTGGGAGATTCACTCTAGTTCTTTTGAGAAGAACATTCTTGGCATCCATTTGTACATGGAGACAGGTTCAAGAGGTCCTGATGTGTTTTCATGTTCGTTTCATGACATGAACCACTTAGCTTACTTCAAATGAATTCTCTCCCTCTCTGCAAGAATGTTGAAGATCTGATTTCTTGTAGATCAAAGAATAAATGCAGCCGCCCTGGACCAAGACCTACACTGCTAGCGCCGCTGGCCCCGGCCGCCCCGCCCTTATAGCTCCACTGCGAAGTCACCCTTGTGTCATCAGGAGTTCAACGCTCGCTGTGCGGAAATCCAGTGTCTAGCGTGTGGAAGCCCACCACTGTCCACGTGCGGAAGTCCATCACATCAACGACCATGTACCATTTTGATTAGTGTTCTAGTTTTGTTTCTTTCTATCTGAACTTCTACGTAAGATCTATCCGAACTGTATGCTAGTCCTCATTTTATTCAGCCACCTGTTGTTGCGTGCTTTCTCTCTAAACTTCACAGTCTCTTGTGCAAGATTCTAGAAAATATGCAAGTTCTGCATCTTGCTTTGATCAAAGTATGAAGCACTAGATGTCAGTGATTAAATTTGCAAAAGTGCAGTAGATGAGAGAGACCGATAGACGCTGACTATATCACCGGCACTTGTCGAGAGGGATGTCAAAGATCCTGCTATTTTGCAAATCACGCATTTCAACTACCATAGTGAACTGCAATATTTATTTTCTCTTTCATCCCCTATGGGCGGAACTCCAAATAAAAGACGTGAACTGCGCTGCTGATAACAATGCTGCTATGCGAGGGCAACTATGTATATACTTTATGCTAGAACTAGAAGTTCATATCACCAGATAACAATGTTCACATCTCTTTTAAGCGGAAGTTCAATTAGTGTATGAGCAGAAAGTTCATTTTTTTAATCTAAAAACATTTCCATTTGGTCTGCATGGAGGAGTTTGAATTTTCTCGAGTGTTGGTATTCTCGGAAGTTCAGTCTTTGTTGTACGGTGGCATGCTGATTGAATCTAGTGATACCCAAGGGGACGAGTTCGTTGGACTGCTCCAATCGTTCGGCCCAGCCGGCAGCCGCAACTAGACTGAATTGAACTGCACAATGGGTATGTCCTCTTTTGCAGATAAACTCTAATGTCTTCTTATTTGTTATTCCGTATCAATATCTTCTAATGAACCGTATATATGATGATACATTCCTAACGACAAAAGATAGCAGTTCATATTTGTTAACGGTGTGTTGGTTCACTTTTCCTTTTATTGCAGGTTCACTATGTCCGTGCGGCTATTTTTGTTAAATTAAACAAAACATGTTCCAGCTCAAAAATTATTTTTTACTTCAACGATCTGATAAGTTCACTTTTCTCTTTTGGTATGTTCGCTTTCTTTTAAAAAGCGGTTCAGTTCTTAGAAAGTTTATTTGTGTTTTTCCAACGGCCACAATTCAGTGTAGTGAGTGGGAGCAGCAGTTTGCAATTGCCTGCGAAAGCAGTTCAGTCGTTCATATTAGTGATTTGCGGATGCTTGCTTGGGCTCCGTGTGGAGGCCAGTTGTGGAGTTCCTTATAGAGCCTCAGCTGGATCAAAGGACCGCCGTTGAGGGCCCTGCCATCATGCGCTTCTCTAAACCCCCAAGGCTGCCGCAACTTCAAATGATGGACTTGTGGAGTTCGGTTAAGGAGTGAATTGTGTATGAAACTCTGAAATTCAGAGAGATATGGAGAGAGGCACATGGTTTACAAGGGTCGCACTCGCTGCGCAAAAAAGAAAAAATAACCACTTAAGCTGTTCTTAATTCATTTTTTTCCCTGAGGAATTCCTTTTATTTTTGCTTGCTGTCGGAAGGCTGGTGATGGAGCATGTCCTGAGAAGGTTGAGGTCAAGTAAACTACGGTATCCTGGAGCCCTGGACCGACGTACACGCTGCAGCAACAGTTCAGCAAAGGAGTGACCGCAGTCTAGTAACGGTGGAGAAACTATTTTGATTTGGCCTTCATTAGTTTCTGTGAACTACACCTCTCCCTGAAGTGAAATGAAGTGCTAATTGTTTAGTGCGCTGTCACATTTTTTCTTGTCAAAAAATTGTAAAAGAAAATGGAAAAAAGGAAATTCACTAATTGGAAAAGCTGACCAAAATTCCAACCCGAGGACCACTTGTAACGTCTCGAAAGTTCACCATGTAAAGTTTTGCATCTAACAGAGCATGTCTAAATGTGTGATACTGCCGTATGACCATAATGCATACTTCCACACAGAAAGTTCAACTTTTTCTCCATTGTTTGGATGTTGGTGCCAAACTACTGCGTGCTTCTTGATTCACTTTGAACTGCTTGCTAATGGTTTGCATACTGCTGTTGATTCATAATTGCTTCTGATGTTGTTTCACCTATGGAAGTTCCCCGTTTTTTATAGCTGGAAGTTTATTATTTCTTGTTCAAGAAAATTTGTTTTGCCTGCAGGAGAAGTTCATATAATAGTGGTTCATTCCTATTTCTTATGTTCTTCTACAAGTCCGTGTTTTGGGGCCGAAATCTTACCAAACCTTCTCTCTTGATGGCAAAGTAGGAGGTGCTCCCGGACCTGCAGGCCTTCTCGAGCCGATCAAACACTAGAAATGCAGCAAGCACCTACGACCGCCCTAGGCAACTTGCGGTTTGCTGCAGCGACCAACATAGCGGACACCAATTTGGGTCATCTCGTCGGCACGCGCATGACAGAGCAAATTAGATGTGAGTTTCAGTGTGATATGTTGTGTAGTTTGGAGATAACATCCACGGTGGTTTTCAGTGACCCTGCGTGTGGTTCAGTTCGCAAGTCCAGAAGAACTGTATTAGTTCATTTGTGTTAAACGGGACAGTTCTGATGATGAAAAGTGAAGTTCAGACAAATTACTTTGTAGTTTTATTTTTGTAAGTACTTTTTAATCAAGCTTGACATAAAATGTATTCGATGCAGTGTTTGTTTACCTGTACTCTCTACTCGGTGTAGAGTTGATGTGAGAAATGGGAAGTTTATATACTTTGTTTAAAGGTAAGTTCACCATTAATTTTATGGGAGGTCGTTTAGTGTCAGAGGTTCTAGTGTAAGAGGTTCACTTTTATCTGCTGTGAACACTTCATCCGTGAGTGAAATATACATTTTCTTACAGCGGGAAGTCTATTCTTTTTTCTTCCAGTAATGTCTGAATGAAGTGTTTTTTTTTGGCAAAAAGGAAGTTCATTTTATTGCTGCTTTAAAACACCAATTTTGCTATTAAAGAACTCATTTAGACGGGGAGGTGAACTTGTGTATCTCGGACGGTGCATACTTTTCAATTGGAAGTTTAGTTCTCAGATCAGAAAAGTTCACCTCTTTTTATTGTGAAGTAGACTACATGGAAATGACAGTTCACTCCCTACCCCACCTCCTTCCTCGGCCACCGGCACCGCCACACCCTACCCGTGCCGCTCCCGCCCCAACTCCGGCGCGCCGCCTCCACCATACCTTCGACGCGCCGCCCCCGCCATACCTCAGGCGTGTCGCCCACGCCCCACCTCCCGTGCTCCACCCCCTCCATACCTCCCGCGCTGCCCCCACCGCGGTCTGCCACCTCCGAGCCCCTCCTCTGCCCACCTTCTTACTCCACAACCGCTGGGGCAGAGGCCTCCTGATTTTCTCGAAGTTTACTATTCAAAATATCGAATTATTACACTATATAAATTTCTGAAGTCCACTCTAATATTCATTTTTTGTGAAAGTTCACTTTGAGCGTGACAAATAATTCATTATCAATGATAGGCAGTTCACAACTTGTGGCTAGGCAGTTCACAGCTCGCGACCGAGCAGTTCACCTTATATTAGCTAGGGTCTTAAATTTAATGATTTTAGGAAGTTCAACATTATGTTTTGGAAATTTCATTATCAAGAATATTACACCAAAAAAGCACAAAAACAGAAGTTCAGTATTCAAAAAATTCGAAGTTCGCAATATAAATTTTTGAAGTCCACTCGAAAAATTCAGTTTTTGTGAAGGTTCACTATGGATATTAGGCAGTTCACAACTAGTGGGTGAGCAGTTCATGACTCACAAACGTAAAATTCACTAAGTTCAAAATTTATACACAGAAAAAATTTCATGTAAATAACAAACAAAAATGAGAAGTCCTCTCTTCAGATTTCAAATGTTCAATGTACACAACTTTGTAGTCCACTTAGTATAAAAAACGTGATAAAAACATAAATATTCACTTAGTGAGCATTAGTAGTTTACTACATATAGTCTTGAAGTTAACTTTAAAAAGTAGTTTGAAAACAACGAGAAAGTTTAAAATTAGAGTTTTGTATATTTAAATCTGCTCTTAAATTTATTTATTTTTCGAAAAGTGATCTATATGAAAAGGTGCGGCATTTGCATAGCTTTTCAACAATATATAATTTGTATCGTTCTAATAAACTGTTGAAAAACTATGATAAAAAGACAGGCGCAGTGATGAGCGCACATGTCGCGATCGGAAGTTCACTTACACATAACGGGAAGTCCACATGCATGTTATTGACAGTTTGTGTTCTCTATTTTTATAGACAGAAATCCTACATACTAATGTTATCCATACGAGCACCGATTGCACATATTGACCTCCGCCTTCAGTAATTGACATTAATATGACTCTAATTTCAATCTAACATGTCGTCCACCTCAGCCGACTATCGAAGACACGTCAATTTCAAATCGTTGACGTGACGTCAACAATTTCTTTTTACGGTATATTCCAAATTACTTTAAAATAGTTAACAATTTGGAAAAATATAAAAACAAAAAAGTTTTGTATTTTCAACACAATTCCAATGCTATATTATACGCATCGATCCGACAAGCGTGTTGAAAATAAGACCCGAAAAACAGTGAAAGCGGACAAAATGACGGAAATAGTTTTTATTATATCTAGAACTTCTCTTAAACCGAGAGAAATAAAGGAAAACTTTAAAAACAAATAAGTTACGAAATTTCAATACCTTTTCAACAGTATATCACAAATATCAATCCGATACGGTTTGAAAACTGCGGGAAAATATTGTACGAAAACGCCTAATTTCGCGAAAATACTGTTTAGTATATTTAAAATTACTTCTAAGCCGTATGAAATTCGGGAACACTTTGTGAATATAAAGGTTGCGCAATTTCCATATGTTTCTAATGATATATTATATGCATTATTCTGATAAATGGTTCAAAAACTGCGTTTAAAATACTATTTGTCAAAACGTAGATTCTTGGTAGTGCTTTAGTAAGTTCACTGTCTTGTTGCTTAAAGTTCAGAAAGGATTCCCTAAAAGTTTAGAAAGGGTTGTAAAATAGGTATTTTACAAAGGGTTGTAGAATAGCGTGTATATATATACATACACACATATATATATATAGGGAAATAGCCAGCTAAACACGGGCGTAGCTGCGCATAGGGTATCCACTGTTGATTCTCTCCACTTTTAATATAGGGAGCACATGTTTCCATACCCAAATGGCTTGATCCGCATATGCTGTTACTAACACCGTTACTACCATGGCTTGCAAATCCTAATTTTTTCCATGCACAAACCCTAACCCAAATAAGCCTTATTCATTCTTTCATCAATTTAGTCAGCTACACTCAAGCTACATGCACACTAGCACAAAGAGAACTAAGCCTTATTCATTCTATCATCAAATTAGCCGGCTACACAAAAGGCTACATGCACAAAACCCTAACCAAAGTAAGCCTTGTTCATTATTTCATCAAATTAGCCAGCTATACAAAAGTTGCATGCACAAAACCCTAACCAAAGTAAGCCTTGTTCACACAAAGCACACAATCCACTCACAAAAACTCTCCACGATCTAAACTTGCATGACTAAGGATGATAAATGATGTTAGATTTGAAGAATAAAAAGAACCAACAGTCATGCGCAAGAATTAATTCTCTCCCGTCCAAAAAAAGACTCTACACTCTTCCGCTGGAAAGTTAGGGTTTGCAACACTCTTATAAGCCTTGTTCTCGCTACATTCCCATATTAGGTACTAAATTTTTCTCAGCCAAACAGCGCTCTAAAATTTTAGGGTTTGTCCAAGTAAGGCAGTACACTCTATAGCCGGATAGTTAGGGTTTGTCCAAATAAGGCAGTACACTCTATAGCCGGATAGTTAGGGTTTGCATACTACGACAAGCAATTTGCCATGGAGCATTTGCATGCAAAACTATTATAAGCCTTGTTCTCACTACATTCCCCTTTTAGCTGCTAAAATTTTCTAGGCCAAACAACGCTCTAAATTTTTTAGGGTTTGTCCAAAACCCTAGCATTGCATGCATGCGCAGCAAAAGAATTGAACACACACCGTTAGACGTTAGACGCCGTTTCCCCAATCAAATAGCCAGCCACTAGCATCTTAAAGAGCATATGCATGTGATTTCTATATCCAACGGTCCTAAGCCTATGCACAGCTATGCCTGTGTGTAGCAAATCCGCGTCGATATATATATATACACTTGAAATCTTCTAAATTATTACAATTTGCAAAAAACAATTGAGCAATTATCTCCTGAAGTTATGGATGTGAAGCATTAAGGAAAACAATGAAACATATACGAGGAGTGTAGAAAAAATATTTAGCATAAAAAGGAAGAAGGATACACTAGTAGAAAATAGACCTTTGGTCTAGGGGTATTAGCCCCAGTTTTGCTACAAACCGGGACTAATGGCCCGGTCCAATGGCTAGAACTAGCCCCAGAGGGTGGCAGACACTAGCCTCGGTTCGAACGGGACCTTTAGCCCCGGGTCGTGTAACAAACCGGGACTAAAGGGTTTTAGGCAAGCCGGGTCAGGCGCCAGACCCTTTAGTCCCGGTTTGTTATACGACCCGGGGCTAAAGGTTGACCTTTAGCCCCGGTTCTAGACACGAACTGGGGCTAAAGGTCTGGCTATATCTTCTTTTCCTGCCCGAGCCACCATTCAAGCTGGTGGCTCTCATCTCTCTCTATTTCTTGCTTCAAGCTCGAGTTCATGCCCTTTTTTCCTCAAGATTTGTCTATATTTTGTGGTGCCCCATCTATCCAAAGGTTCTAAAAGGTGAGCAACTTAATCCTTTGAACTCTCATTGCTATATTAGCTCATTTCATGCTCTATCTTATAGATGGATTTGTAGATTTAGTTTGGTAGTAATTTTTGTAATGATAGCATGAGATCGATGTTTAGATTCTATCTATCTTGTATTAATGTAAGGAACTCTAAGGTAAATATCACAATATGTGGATTCTATCTATATATATCTTGTTTTGGCACATAGTCTCGAAATTTGATTTTAGAAGCACACACATGCGTGAGTTCATCATTCTAAATAGCTAGCTGGGCAAAATATCCTTCTTCGTCTTCCTGCGTTCAACAAACTGAAAAATTGTAACAAAGATAGGGTTAATTCATAAAAGTTTGATAAGAAGACATCACAATACATCTTCGAGAAGCTCCTCTATGGCGAGCTCCTCGAAGATGTCTGAGGATAGGATCCTAAGACATCTTCGAGAGAAGCTCCGCCGTAGTGGTGTCCCTCTTGCACCATCTTGGAGTTAATAACTTCTCTAGCTATAGATTAATACACCGGGTAACTAAAATAATTCACATATTAGGGAGTGCCTCTATGGCGAGCTCCTCGAAGATGTCTGAGGACGGGATCCTAAGACATCTTCGAGAAGCTCTGACGTAGTGGTGTCCCTGCTCTTGCACACCATCTTTCAGTTTATATCTTCTCTAGCTAAATCAGTATGCTGGTGGAGCTAACTAATTTCACATATTAGAGAGTGCCTCTACGGCGAGCTCCTCGAAGATGTCTTAGGACGAGGTCCTAAGACATCTTCGAGAAGCTCCGCCGTAGTGGTGTCCCTGGTCTCGCACACCATCTTGCAGTTCTTCACAAGAATGCATACCTATTTATAGATTAAGTAGCACAACATAGTGTCGGGCACTGACGACATAATGTCGACACACTCACCCTGGCATAGTGCTGCCATCCACCCAAAATAGTGTCGTCATTTAATTTACTGGCTTAGTGCTGCCCACTGAGAACATAGTGTCAACATGCTGTCTCCACATCCACATTTAGTCTCGGTTGATGCCTCCAACCGGGACTGAAGATATCTTTAGTCCCGGTTGCTGGTTTTAATTTTGTTTTTTAGATTAGTAGTAATTAATTATGATTATGCTGCCACCCACCTAAAATAGTGTCGTCATTTAATTTACTGGCTTAGTGCTGCCCACTGAGGACATAGTGTCAACATGTTTTCTCCACATCCATATTTAGTCTCGGTTGGTGCCTCCAACCGGGACTAAAGGTTCATCATATCTTTAGTTCCGGTTGCTGGCTTTAATTTTATTTTTTATATTAGTACTAATTAATTATAATTATGTTTGACGTACTTAATTAATTATATAATCTAGATGAGCCGGCAATGGATGTACACTGACCGACTATCTAACGAGTTTATTAAAGGTGTGCATTCTTTTCTTCTTGTGGCCGAGGCAAACATGCGGAATGGTTTTATGTCTTGTCCATGTGGTGTCTGTCGGAATCATAAGGAATATTCTTCCTCAAGAGTCCTTCACAACCACCTGTTTCGGTCCGGTTTCATGACTGGCTATAATTGTTGAACCAAGCACGGAGAAAGAGGGGTTATGATGGAAGACAACGAAGAACAAGAGAATGACAATGACTACCATGAATACGATGGTACTACAATGGAAGACATTGATGAAGAAAAAGATGAAAAACGCCCGATGATGATCTTAGTCGGGCCATTGCTGATGCCCAGAAAGAATGCGTAACTGAAAGGGAGAGGGTGAAGTTCAATAAGATGTTAGAGGATCACAACAAATTACCGAGCTACTTACACAGATCAAATAATTTTTAGAGATTTTCTTTTGATTCATTGAGAAAACTTATAATTAAACTAACATCTCATAAAAACTATAGTTCTATTTACCGAGCTACTTAAAACAACTAAAGTGTCTAAAGATATTACCCGCATATATATATTTTATTTAAGATACACCCTCCGATCCAAATTAATGGTCGCATCATTTTTTTAAAATTAGCGAGGGTGCATGCTGAAATATGTCTAGATACATATTACCCGCATATCTATATTTTATTTAAAATACGCCCTCCGACTCAAATAAATGGTCACATCATTTTTTTTAAATGAGCGAGCCTGCCTGCTGAAATATGTCTAGATATGCACGTATCTAGACCGAATCTGACCAAAGCTGCGATAATGAATTGGATCACAGGGAGTAACATTTGTGATTGTTGTGGAACAATATTGCTTCCTATAAAGTGCGATATCCCTGAGACCATAATTATTCCTCATAATTTTTTAACCAATTTAAAAAGGTGATGCCCCATGCTAGTTGGGAACAAACAACGTGATCCGTGCAATTACAAAAATATTACCCATCACCGTACATCACCGCATGCACCCAACAATCCCATCTCAAGATTATAATCGTGAAGATTTCATGCTTAACAAAATCATCATCTTTCCCCTTAACCATGGGAGCGAACATGGGGTAAAACCACCCAACTAAACATCAAAATATTAGTAGGTTTGTCATCGCCGCTGCGTGGGAACCTTCTCCTCGTCAAGCTGAAGAAGGAGCCTAGCTCCAGCGGCTCGGCGGCGATGGTGGTGAAGCCGGAGCCCTCATGGTTGGCGCCACGGGAGTATGTGCGGAGCGCACTGAAGGCGCAAGCGCCGGATGACCCCGATGATTTCCTCGGCCAGACGAAGGCCGAGCACGCATCCTTTGACAACATGCTCCAACGTCGTTGGAGTTTGCGCTTGCCTGGCCCAAGGCCAAGTCAGAGCGGGAGGAGGCGGAGCGCCAGTGCCGGGCCATGGAGCGAGCTGCGCGCCGCCAGCCTCGCCTCAATCTTGGCGCCATCATCCTCTATGACAGCGACGACGAGCACAAGGCTAGGCCGAGAGCGCCAGGGCAGTGGTGCGGCGGCGATAACGGGCAGGGCCAAGCGACGACGACGGCGGAGAGGGTGATTACACCACCTTCTACCGCCGTCCCGATATGTACTAGCTTTTTTTCTTGTTTTTCTTGTATTTTGATAAACCACTGTAAGAAACTTTTTTGTTCAAGTTTGAGGAAATTTCGCCATATTGAAGTTTTTATATACTTTTTCGTGCAATACCAACACTCTTTTAACGCGGTGACGCCCCGAGTCCAGATAAAATCCCCCAGCTCCAAAGCCCCCTCCCTTCCTCCCTCTCCTTTCTTCCTCCTTGCTCTCTCCTAGTATCTCACAAACTCGCAGCATCCTTGCAAATGGCGAGGTGGCTAGCCGCCCGGCCACCACGACCGGTCGGGAAGAGAGATTATGGAGATGTACTGGCAAAGATCGTGGATATCATTGCGGCATGGTCTTGGTGGGACAAGACGGCGGTGGTAGCGGGTGTCCTTCTCATTATCCTCGTGATCATCTTTTGGAGGATTCGCTCGGCCATGCGTGCTTTGCCGTCAGGGGTGGACGACCTGGAGGGGGAAGTGGTGCTCAGTTCAAGTTGAACATGGATGATTCGATATCTGATACAGAGCAAGCAGATTCCTCACCTCTTCCCACCAAAGAGTTTGAGATGCTCGAGATCGAGATGATGTTAGACAAGATGGCCAGACTGCTTCAACAACTACTGGTAAACTTATTCTAGATTTGCAATTTTCTTACTTGCAAACAACTTCCATTTCGAGCTGATTTAATAGATTGTGTTTTCTTTTCTAATCCCTCACTACAGGAAGTCAACCATGATCTGGGTTCAGTCTCCCCCTATTCATCTACAATGAAAGGTGACACTAAAATTTATTTCTCTTCCATTTTTTTCTTTTTGGTGATGACCGTTTCTAACTGGACACGAAACCCCTTCTAGAGATCATGAACGACTTGGCTGAAGTCAGTAAATTGGCCCAAATCATGAAGAACAAGCTAGAAGAAATCATAATAGACGTAGTGATACAAGATTCCACAACACTAAAGACAAACATGAATGAGAGAAAATTGATCTCGAGGTATGCTCACTGAACTAGATCTTTACTATCCTACATTTTACCATCGTCCTTGTACATCGGCTCATCATACTAGTTCGATGTTTAGATAAATGAAGTCTGCTAGAAAGTATTCATTGTTTCTTGTTCAATTTGTGATCTTTGGTTCTTGGATAGATGTAATTAAACTGATAACTTGGCAGGAAGGAAAAACTTGGACTTGAGCACCTAAAATAACTTTAATTTGTATTCAACTTTTATACTTTTAAGAAATTATTTTTTATGCTAGAATATTATAACTTATGTTATTTATATTTCCCTTTGTCCATAATATAAGATTTTATTACATCTATTATACTAATATATTGAATATAATAGTATCTTATATCAGGAGACAAAGAGAGCAGTTTTATTGTTCGTAAAATATAATTATAAACTGTTTCTCCAATTAAACTAATGTTGTGCTGAATTAATTTGAACTGTATTTGAGATAAAAAGTTTCTTTTGCATAAATTATAGTGTAAACATATTTATACCAAAGATGACTAATGCATACAATCTAATAAATAAGATAGTAGTTGTTTCTAGTATATGACTACGTTATCATAACTATTTAAAATTCTTGAGCATAAACTGAACCACATTGTTGCCATGATCATTTGTGTTGAAATGTGACTTACAAGATACAAAAAAAATCACAAATTGACAACCTGAGCATTCTTTGTACATGGGACCAAAATAAGAGCACTTGTTATATGTAATAACATATGAAAATGGAAAGATGTGGATTCTATTGCTCACACATACAAATTATTTATTTCATATGCTCGTATGAATTTTGCATGTTATAATCTTGTGTATAAAATTTTTTCTGCTCGTATGAATTTTCTTGTTATAATCTTGTGTATACAAGTTCTTCCGTTAGTTTCTGAAATAAAAGTCATGTTGAAATTAAACGTGAAAATCTATTTAGCACAGACTTTTAGTACAACCTAACTAAACTTGTGGTTGTTAATCATATTGGTCTGTGGTGTGGACCTTTTCCTACAAACGATTATTATTATTTATTTCTTAGGCACAATAGATAATATTATAAGTACTTTAAGTATTCGTTTCTTCTCGTCTGGACTCTGGGTAGTCGCCCTATTTTCTTGGCTTATGGGCCTAGTACGGGTTGATGGACTCTTGGTCTTCCACTTCGTTGATATCCCGCTGAGGCTATGTTCGGTTAATACTCTTCTCAAGAGGATTGGAGTGGAATGAGGTGGATTAGGGGGGATTTTGACTTGCTTGGGATTTAATCCACCCCAATCCCTTTCAATCCTCTTCCAACCCTGCTGAACCGAACAAGCCCTGATTGGGGAGATGTGGTTCATCCCCCCCCCCCCTTTCTTAATGCCCGCAAGTTCTCGTTCGTCGACATGAACAGTCAAACATGGAAATGGAGCGAGGAGATTGTGCTACAAACATTGGGCTTGCAAAATTAGTATTAACACACCTTTCACAAATATCTAATTAGTATAGCTCCTCTATTTTCTCTAATTAGTACTTTGTCTCGGAGGCAATCAACAAGGGGCTTATGATGCCCGAGAGGTCCAGCTCCGGGAAAGTCCAAGTGATCCAGACAATGAAATGGAGTAGCCCGACTCTACTATCATCAACGTGTCAAGTGGGATCACGTTAATGTCCCACTTATAGGATAACTATAAATGGGGCCATGACAGGATACCACTTACACCTCTAACTATCCGGCCACTACCGTAGTCGGTTGCACAAGTTCAATTGGGAGGTAGCGGGACATTTTCTGATGGTGGAGTATGAGCTGAGCATCATTCCACATGCTCCCTTGAGGAAGCAGCTGCAAGTCTTCGACCTCCATTTGCAGGAGTGTTCGGCTTGCTTCATCATTACCTCTCCTCGGACGAGTTACATTTCTCGACACAAGTTTGAATTACGTAGAAACTTTGGTGGGAATTCAACAAATTTGTTAGAGCCAATAAAAAGTCAGTGTCACTATAAACAATTCACTTAATTTGAAATTTCTACGCGGGTTAAAATTCAGATACATTCCCTATATATGTACCTGGGCCTTCGTGTCTAATTGGTTATGCACTATGTAGAAATGAAATGACCCGCCCAATGTTCAAACCCATCCACACATAAATGCAAAATACTACTACTCCCGGAGGAAGTAGTATACACAATGCATCGATCTCTGCGTTTAATAAGGTACTAGTAGAAAATAAGCTCCGATCATGCGTGTATGCAGAAATTTTGATATAAGTTATGATAAGTAGGCGATCACTCTTGCTGCTTTGCTCAACTTGAATTAGCTTGAATTAGGACAGCACTACTGCGTGATCCATTGTCGCCTACAAGTCACCTGGCACACTGCACGCTCTAGGAGCAGGGACAAATTATACTCTCTGAATCTCTCGCAGTTTTTACAAATACATTTTCCTCACACTAACCAAATCATCCATCTGGTTAACCTGGGTGATTAGATCGTTTGTTGAGTAAACTATTCGTTCCGTTCAGAAATATAAGACATTTTAGCTTTGTGAAATGAATGTATATAGACGCTTTTTTCACAAAGCTAAAACATCTTATCTTTCTAAACGGAGGACTATACGTTAGTGAACTACACCGAATATGTTTGAGAGGAAACTATACCAAGTTGTACAAACCATACAAATGGTATAACTAGCACCTTTACGAACTTTTGATGTGTACACACCGGTGTCATGCCTGCTGTGCAGGTTAGGTTAGGTCGCGATCAATAGCCTCAAATTGGACTCCCAGACCAACAACTTTTCACGAGACCTCTTTTCTCCTCCATCCAACAACTTAACTGCATTGTGAGCGGCACCACCGATAAGGCAGAGGAATAGAGGGTAGGCCGAATAGCTCCACAAACCCTAGATTTCATGAAAAGTTCTTAGATATTCTTCGTTTTCTAAATAGTTCGAAAATTTCAATAAATTTTGTTCGAACCTCACAAAAAGTGATAAATATTTTAAACATATGATCTAAGTTGTTTCGAACTTATCCAGATTTGTTAGTTTATATTGTTTTGATTATTGGATTTTTTCGAAATGTTTGAAAAAAGTAGCCGGTGGAAATGCCACATCATCACTGTCATCTAGCCCTAGCCGTCCAAATTGCCATTAAGTAGCCTAATACCATATTTGGACCTCTGTGCAACGAGTTGGTGGTTTGTGGCAAAACTGTTATAATTATTGTTTTGGCAATCTAGAGTGGCAATAAATGATGGTTTGTGTAACTCCCTCTAAATCTAACAAAGTCAAGATTATGTCGGTCAGCATTGATGACCACGCGGTCCACTGCCCTGTACAAAGCCCTTGGGACACTTACCGTCCTACGAGGCTCCAAGTGTGCAATGAGATCGCTATGTCTCGTACCAGCTCTAGCATATGCATATGCTTTAGCTGTTTTTGTACCAAGTCGCCATCACGTCGACATACAGCCCTAGAGCAAGGGCATGCACGCAGTTGTTGCATATATTCCGGGCATCAAAGCTGGCCGCCGATCGATCCAACAGACCAGCTACCCAGGAAAATTCTGTAATGTTAGCGTCGACGATGTGCAAGCAGGTCAACACTTGAGCCAACACTCCAGGAGAACAACGTTATCACTACGTGCCCAAACCAGGTATACTGATCGACGAAATGATCGAGCTTGCATTGGACTTGATCAGAGACGCATAAATGGAGTAAGCATTCGATCCATCAACACGACAATTAAAACAAATGGTTGCCCACGCGCAAGGGCACGGTCAAGTCATGCTGATATGGACACATTCAATTACTAAGCCAGCTTGAATTATTCGAATCTGCCATGTACGGAACCTAGAGTGACACACAGTAATGCCTCACTGAAGAATGGCAACGTTTTTCAAAAAATCTCGGGGCAGATCCGAGTTCCGTTGGTAGGATGCAAGTGTGACCGAGCCAGGAGAAAAAGTTCACCAAATGACTTGGAGGTAAACGGCATGCGCCCGAGGCAACCAGCAAAACAGGCGGGCAGAACTTGAAATGTAGGCTACGTTGACTTAGATGAACATCTTGCAGTCTTTCATGCCGGCCAAAGAACTTGAAATATGTAGGCTGCGTTTGTCCTTTGCGTGCCTAAACATTGTAGCCATCGCTATATGGATTAATTAACCTAGTAGATCTTTAGGGGAGATATTGTTCTGGAAGATTTTTTGATAACACTGTGTTGTGGAAAGTCTGCCGACAATAATTAGTTGTCGCGCCAATATTCGTGTGCTCCTCTAACACCCATGACTGAACATCGCACGGTTGTAATCGCACTAAACGTGAGTGATTAAGATCCATCCACCACGAAACAATATGCAAGGACGTATGAAATTCGTACGTAGCTATATGTGCATGTGAGTATGAACTGTATAAAAACTTGATAGAACATCGTACTTAGGGAATTTCAAACCTTTTTATTTCAGCGGAGCCCCTTGATATATACCTATGATATCGAGTGTCACACGGGCGGTTAATTAGGATATGCTGTTCCGGAAAATCAAGTTCAAATCAAGCATCTCAATCGTGTCTTGAATGCCGTTAGACTTCGAAGACGACTTTACTGAACCAGATACTTGTAGAAGCAGTGGACGATCCGAACCATGACACCAAGTTTTCCGACCGAGAGAACATATATTGCTTTTTTTCTTTTTGCTTTTCAATGGCCTTGAACGACATGTACAAAGATATTTCAGAAATATCGTGAGGTTACCTCCATCAAGTTTATGACGTTGACCAGTGCAGCCGACGACGAGATGTGTTGATCACAACTCATGTGCCTTTCTTAGACACCAACTAGCAAGTGTCTAACCGATTTGAACCGGCATTTCACAGACTGATTTTTCTTCTTCTTTTTTGCATATACGATAATACATCTAGGTAAGTCAACATCGTGTCGATCAGCATTGACCATACCGTCCCGTGCCCTCAGGACACTTCCTATCCTACGAGCTTCTTCAAGTGAGTGATCATATCATTATGATTCGGACCACCTTTATCATGCATCGGCCCTTTATGCCGAGTCACCACGACGGTGACTTGCCCAAACCAGGTAACCCTGAGTACTGTATGAAACTGAGCTAAGCTTGGACTTGATCACGAACGCATAAGGAGACTAGGCATTCAGCTGCTGGATTATTGTTCTAGTTGATGCCAATAGCAGGACAATAAAACCAAATTGTTGCCCACGCACAAGGGCAAGATCAAGTCATGATGATCAGTGCACACTAAATCAATAAGTCGGCTTGTATTATTCCGATACGCAGTACGTATCACTGTGCAATAATGTCTATATTTTTCCAAAGTCCCGGGACAGGTCAGGATTTCATTGGTCCAGGTAGGACGTGAGTGCGATCGTGCGAGCTAGAGAAGTTCACCAAATGACCAGGAGATAAATGGCCTGCGCCGGAGGCAACCAGCAAAACGGGTAGCGGCACCGGCAACAAGTTCCAAGTGCGCCGTCATAAGACTCTTTTTTATGTTGAGTATCCATGGCGGCAATGACCTGGTAACGAAGTCCATTTCTGTCGGGCCCACCGTCTCAGACCTGGAGATGGGAAATTAACCTATGGATGATGACCTAGAGTGGGTTAGCCTGTAGGCAGGGCAATGCGAAGAAATTGAATTGTGGTCTGAATCTTGGACTTTTAGATCCTAGGGAAATTGATACGAGGATGGTGGAAATTTCAAAGCATGAGGGACAATGGACCCATTAAACGAAATACACTGATGTGGCATTATCTGATTCCGAGTATATTGGAGGCTTCGCAAGTTGAGCCGGCCTTATTTGATTCATAAATATTTCACATGATTTTTTTCTAAGATTTCTGGTGGTGTTTTCATAAGGATTCTTGTGTATGCTATCTTCGAGGAAAAGTTGATAACTGGAACCTCTTCCTCCCATTTATTTTCTCCCGTGGTGTATTAGAAGCTCATTGATGCCAATTTTGTTCTGTTCAATTCCTATAGAATTAAAAAAATGACGTTTCTACAAATTAAGAGAGCCCTGCAACTTAGAAACGGTCATATTATTTGACGGTAACTTACATGGATAAGTCTAAAAAAAATTTGTGTCAGCAACGTATCTAAGATTTTACAAAATATAGTATTATATTTTCTCTGAGTTATAAAAGTGCTTGCACTAAATCATATATACAGATTTAATATTTTTTTCCGTGCCTCTATGGTGCTTTCACGTAAGAAGATGATTACCGTGTCTCATAGCCTCTCACCGTTGATCCTGGTACCCACGAAATGCCACATAGATTTCTCGTTTTGTTTCCCTCTTTATTGTAAGATGATTTCTTCTTCGTCTTTTGTCTAAAAGCTCTGCATTTCGTGCTGAGATCCTGAGAAGAGTGTCACTATCGGGTGTGAAGATGTTGTGTTCCGATTACGCTCAGATCGACGTAGCAGAGAGAACTATTCATCGAAAAATAATGGTACCTATAACAACGGTACACATGTCTACACCACGGCCTCCGAAAAAGCTATTCCCTCCGATCCAAATTAATTGACTTTGTTTTGTCTAGATTCGGACGTATCTTATACTAAAACATGGCTAGATACATCCGAACCTAGACAAATCTAAATCAATTAATTTAGATCGGAGGGAGTAGGATACTTAACCGAGCTATAATTAATCAAAGGGGGCAAAATCATCTCGAAGCTTCATGGTCGACTAGTAAACAAAGGAACTAACTAAAAGTTTACACACGCACAAGCACATAAAGAACGTTGCTTTCTGATCGGTTTTGTGTCATGGGCGTCCCGTTATGACTGGATTAGTGAACCTACTACGTGCATGCCTGTGATTGGAACCAAAGAAAACAAAAGTTAACACGAGTGCTAACACACTAATAAAGATATAAAGCAACTCAAAAACGACAAAGTTGCAGAAACATGAACTTTCCATTGCAGGAAGAAACGTGCTTTTGTACGTGAAGAAACTATTGATTTCCTGAAGAGGCAAAAACACAAGTCAGGATTCTCATAGGCACAAACCAAGTGAGAATTTCTTCTGCGGAAAAACAAAATCGATAATTTGTACAATTTAAATCTATCAGTACTAAATCCCCTGAACAGCAGAAGTTGCATGTCCTGCTCCTTTCATTACTCTTTTGACGTAAAAATTACAAAGAACATATGAAGGTTGAAGGTTGGGCAGAATGAACACCATTCATCATCAGTTGATGAGAGCATTGATTTCGGAGTAGTACCTACCCGGTCCTAGCGAGCTGCTAGCCAGTGAGCGCGCGAAATAGAGACACACTAGTGATCCCTACGAGTTGCCTGCCTATGACTACGAGCGACGTATAGCAAACGGCCGGGACGGCGTCGGTCACGCGCTCACGGCGAGCCGCCCGAGCCTGGACAGGCTGGGCTTGAACTCGCGGCAGCGGCCGCCGGAGGATGGCGGGCCGGCCAGCAGCCGCTGCAGGTGCGCGCGCAGGACGGGCCGCCCCTTGCTCGTCGTCCTGCTTCCTGCGCTGGTCTTGATCACCGTCGCGCCCGACGCCGCGGCCTGCTGCTGCGAGGCGCCGACGAAGGAGGAAGACGGCAGTGTACGCGCGCGGGGTGTCCTGTGGCGGCTGCAGCGGAAGGAGCCCGGGTGGTTCGTCGGCGAGCAGAGGCACGTGCGCTTGTGCGCCTTGCAGCTCGCGGTGGCCACCTCGGAGGTGGATGGGTTCGCCATGACACTGTAACTTGGACTTCTGCAGCCTTGCAGGTTGCAGTGACTCTTGGTTTGTTTCTCGTCGGAGGTGAAGGGAGTGCGGTGGTGGGTAGGTGACGGGGTGCTCGCATTCTTGGGCCGGGGGTGCTCCTGGTTTTATAAGCGAGGCGCTAATAGCCGCTACGCATGTGTGTGCGTTACTGCCTGACTGCTGCATTGTGGAAGACGACGTTTTTTCTGTCAAGATGGGATGGAAGTGTAAACCACTTGGCAAAGTTTCTGTTCTACGAACACGGTTGCCATGGAGGATATGAAACGCTCGGCAAACTTAAACCCAATCTGATTTCGGATAAAAACTCACTGTAAGCAATTTCGGATAAAAACTCAGTTGGCAAAGTTACTATTCTGGGAACACGGTTGCCATGGATCATATGAAACGTAGGGAAAATTGAAACCACGTGACGGTGACGATGAGCAATCTGAATTTCCTGTTAAAAACACACTATAAGCAAGCAATTAAGTGGCGTGTCTCCAGTAATCATGTGTTCTTCATCATGCTGGCAGCGCAGTACATGGTGCGTCTCCAATCCTTTCCGAAAACATTATTTTCTCATGCTCTACCTCGGCAATATCTTTCTCGGAAGAAACCATTCCGATCTTATATAAAACTAAACCAAGATGTTCCAATTGCGCCTGGTGTAATCCACTCACTCACACAGTCACGCTCTCACAGTCACACCCACTAGCTAAGCATGTTCTTTTGCCAAAAATGGTACGGCCAAGCCTTGTTTTTTCTGAGACGGCGACATGTCTAATTCAGCGTGATCGAGCAGGTGCATGAATCGTTCGTGACTCAGCGGCCGCCTTTAGCGTCTCGTCCTCTCCCTGCCTAACCATCTTGTTATCTCGCCCAAGTACTTGGAGGCACTCCATTATTGCTTGCGTGGTATCCCTTGGAAAAAACCAGAAAAATAATGTACACGTGCAGGAATCTCTTACTCACCTCATTGCCATGCCATAGGGTGTATGACTGTATGTACAGTCAGATCACAGAAGGCAGGATCGGAGCATGCATCTGCGATGTGTCACGTGGGCATGAAGTGGAAATTTGATATAGCTGTGTAGAATGTAGTGAAAACTACCTGGTAGTTAGGCGTGCTGGGATCTCCTGCGCTAGCGACGAACATGGAGTAAAGATTTTTATTTCTTGTATGGAAGTAATTTTTCACCAAATTAAACATGTGCATAAAGAAAACAAAGGTAAATATTTTCTATTGTTGCTGTGATATAATCATCTTCATGATAAAGTCACCTGAACATTCGCTTACCTAATATTTTAATAATTGTTTTCATAACAAACCACATGATCAAATTTCGGGCAAACAAATAATCCAATCCTTAGATACCGAGAGATCATGGCACATAAGATCATTTTCTAAAGAGTTGTACTTATTTACGGAGAGATATATGTAACTGCAGAGATGCGTAGCTTGCACTAATTCACAGCCATCAAACATACATAACTGTCGTTTATAACCCTTCAAAGGGGCAAAGGGTCAGTTTTCAGAACATATGCATGTACTGTCTTGCTTCGAAGAATGTGGCATATGTAAAATATTGTGGGCAGAAACTATGCCCTCTCGGGCTCGTGGTACGTGTTTATACAGGTGAGATATAGCTCTCACAAGCGTGTATACAAAGAGGTATCCATATTGGGGTAGAGTACTACTCTATATCCAATACGGACATATTACATAGTTTAACACTCTTCCTTAATCTAAACTTGGAGAGAGGTTGAGATTACCCTTAAAAGCCTCTAAATGTTTTAGAGGGAGAGCCTTTGTGAAGCCATCTGCAAGCTGATATTTAGTTGAAATGCATCTGATGTCCAACTGTTTGTTTGCAACTCTTTCACGAACAAAGTGAAAGTCAATCTCAATATGTTTTGTCCTAGCATGAAAAACAGGGTTAGCTGACAGATATGTGGCACCCAAATTATCACACCATAAACATGGCTTCTGCTTAAGTTTAACTCCAAGCTCCTTAAGTAATGCTTCGACCCATATGAACTTAGTAGTATCATTAGCTACAGACTTATATTCAACTCAGTACTTGACCGTGACACTATGGCCTGCTTTTTAGCACTCCATGAAATGAGATTTGGACCAAAAAACACAGCAAAATTTTCTGTCATCAGGAGAGCCTGCCCAATCTGCATCTGAAAAAGCACTAAGCAAAACTGAAGACGATTTCCTAAATGTAAGACCAGTTTTCAAAGTCCGTTTGATGTATCTCAAGATTCGCTTCACAGCTGTCCAATGTGAAGTAGTAGGAGCATGCAAGAACTGACAAACCTTATTAATAGAGAAAGATATATCAGGCCTCATTAAGGTCAAATACTGCAATGCACCTACAATGCTCCTATACTGCGTACTGTCATCTGAACCAAAGACAAGGACTCACTCGAGGACAAGGGAGTAGGCGATGAGGTACATTGACTCATACCGACTTTTGTAAGAATATCAGCAACATATTTCTCTTGAGTAAGACGAAGACCATCATGAATTTGCTTTACCTCAATCCCCAAAAAGAAGTGGAGAGGACCCAAATCCTTGAGAGCAAAATCATGTCTGAGATCATGAAGGAGTGCACTAATAGCCTTATTAGAGGAGCTTGTCACTATAATATCATCAACATAGATAAGAACATATATAGTGATGCCAGACTTGTTGTAGAGAAACAATGATGTGGCACCCTTAGAGGGAACAAAACCAAGATCATGCAGCTTGTTACTGAGTCTGGCAAACCATGCACGAGGAGCTTGTTTTAGACCATAAAGAGCTTTATCAAGCTCGCACATGAAGTGTGGATTTTGTGGATTTTCAAAACCTGGGGGTTGCTTCATATAGACTTCCTCCTCTAGAACGCTATGTAAAAACGCATTCTTGGCCGCAAGCTCCAGCCATGGGAGACAGCAATGGAAAGAACCAGTATAATAGTTGCTACTTTGACCAATGGACTGAAGGTGTCTTCATAGTCAATGTCGTATCTTTGTTTGAAACCTTTTGCAACCAGGCGTGCTTTATACCTATCTACAATGCCATCAGCATTCTTCTTGACACGATAGACCCACTTATAGTCTATAAGATTGCGACTGAAACTTGGATGAACAAGATGCCAGGTCTTGTTGTCCATCAGTGCATTGTATTCATCTTGCATTGCTTGACGCCAGCGTGTGTCCTCAAGTGCTTCAATAAGAGTGTTGGGTTCACCTGTGGAGGTAAACATACCATATCGAATAGTACCATCAGTATATTGTTTTGGCTGTCTTATACCTTTCTGTAAGCATGTTTGAGGTTCAGGAACATGTGAAGGCGGGGGTGGAGACACATAATTATCATCATCTTCTCTGCTAGTCCCACCAGAGCTATCACCACTGTCAACCTCATCTGGCGGTGGGGATACAGGTGGTGTGCATACAGGCGGCAGAGACACAGAACGACGGCGTCGCCGTGTGCAGATGTGGCAAGCCGGAGACACCGCACGTGGTGCTGGTACCATGCGCGTCGGGGACGTGTGGCGAGAGCGAACAAGTGAGGATGTGGCGGCCGTCGCGCGCGACGACGCGGGAGATTCCATCTCGGGATCCGCGCCATGCATGTCATTTTCTGCACCATGCACATCCACTTGCGCACCACGTCGATCACCAGTTGTGGCTGAATTTCCTTCATCTTCAGCCAAAATTTCTTCAGCACTGTCACAAGTATTGTTAGCAGCATCAACTTGATCATCCGGAGCAACAATTTCTAAAACAACTAGATGAACATTAGGCACAACAGGTAATGGCATATAGTTATCAATATTTGCATCCCCTAAAGTAGATGGTGTATCAATAGGTAAAAGAAGGATTTCTTGTTGAAGATGCTTTCCATCATTTGGATTGAGAGATGCAAAGGGAAATACAGACTCATCAAACACTACATCTCTAGAGATATAGACACGACCGGTGGAGGTGTCATGGCATTTTACTCCTTTATGAAGTGAGTTGTATCCTAGGAAGACACAACGAGTGGATCTGAAAGAAAGCTTTCTCTTGTTGTAGGGGCGTAAGTTTGGCCAGCAGGCACAACCAAAAATGCGCAAGGCCTCATAGTTTGGTGATGTACCAAGAAGACGCTCTATGGGGGTGTCAAAATCAATCACCTTACTGGGAAGAAGGTTAATAATAAATATGGCCGTGAGAAAAGCTTCATCCGAGAATTTAAGCGGCATAGACGCGTTTGCAAGCAAAGCAAGGCCAACTTTAACAATATGACGATGTTTACGAAACCATTTTGCTGATGTACATGAGGACATGAGACATGGTGAGTAATGCCAACCTTTTGAAAGAAACAATGGAGTTTTTCATATTCACCACCCCAATCGGTTTGCATAGTAATTATTTTCTTAGCAAACTTATGCTCAACAAGTTGCTGGAAATTTAGGAAAACTTGATAAACATCAGAGCGCTTCTTAAGAAGGTATATCCATGTAAAGTTGCTAAACTCATCAATAAATCTTACATAATATTCATGTTTGCCAACAGAGACAGGTGTCGGACCCCATACATCAGAGAACACCAACTCTAAAGGATTAGTAGAAACACTAGTGGACACAGGATATGACAACTGGTGACTCTTTGCAAGTTGGCAAGAATCACAAACATATGGATTTATTTTAGGGGTATGAGAAAGTTTATGCTTCCTAATAATTTGCTAAACCACAAAAGAAGATGGATATCCTAGGCGTCTGTGCCATGTAGAGGATGGCAACTTTATTATGCTGAAAACTTGCTTGGGAGGCGACCCGGTAGAGAAAGGCACTAGCGGGTAGAGACCACCTTGATAGGGGCCTTTAAAGAGAATCCTTCGTGTGTCCAGGTCCTTATCAAAAAGAAAAAAAGGATGATACTCAATAAAGACATGATTATCAAGTGTAAGCTTGTGAACAAACAACAGATTCTTAGATGCATTAGGAACCTGGAGAATATTTTTAAGACGCAAAGAACTATTAGGGGTATGCAAAATTGAATGAACAATGTGTTTGATTTTCATACCATTGTGATCTGCAGTGTGCACACAGTCATGTCCCTGGTACTTGTCATGGATGGTGAGCTTGTTCAGTGCCAGTGTCGGAGTACCAGTTGGTGTCAATGCCATAGGCTGCTGCATGGGAAGCCTTATTATCACCATCACCTTCATCATCATAATTATTGCCATAGCGCCACCAGCAGTCACTGGCAGGGTGGCCATATATCTTGCAAATCTAGCAGCGTACATCAACAAAGGGGGTGGGGGCACGGTCGGGGCGCCCCTTACCTCCTCCATCACGGCGCATGGACTCATCACGGCGTGGCTCGTCGCGACACCTATCATCACGATGCCAGTCATCACGACGCGGCTCATCGCGGCGCCTATCATCATCATAGCGGGTATCATGTGCAGGAGCTGATCTACTGTGGGAGCGGCTGCTGAGATTGGCCGATGACACAAAATGAGTAGGGTCAACATCGGCAGCCTCACCAAGCAAGGACTAGCGCATGTCAAAGGCATTAATCTGATTCATTACATCATCAAGGGTAATCCCAGGAGTGTTGTCAACCCTGTCTACCAGGTGATTATAGGCGGCCCCAAGGCCAGCAGTGATGTAGCTGATCATCTCCTCATCTTCAATGAGTTTTCCAGCAGCAGCAGTTCAGAGCAAAAACCAGTCATCTTGGAGAGGTACTGCTTCGCAGTCATCTCCTGCTTCTTGGTGTTGTTGAGGGCAGTTTGCAGATGAGACACCTTTGCCTTAGAAGCGCTGGCGAACATGGCTGAGATTGTGGCCCAGGTTTCAGTAGGGGAGGTCTTGTCATGGACATGCGCTAGGATGTCCAGTGAGAGGGATTCATTGAGCCACCCCTGCATGAACTGATCCCGCGCAATCCAGGTGGCATAGTCCGGGTTTGTCATGGAGACCTTTTTTCCAGCATCATCAGTGGCCTCTAGCATCTTGGGTGGCGCTGCATTAGTGCCGTCGAGGAGCCCAAAGGCAAGGGCGCAGCACAGGCGAGGGAAGACCAGCGCCTTCCAAAAAATCATGTTGCCCCGCTTGAGCTTGAGCGACGGAGAGGTGCCAAGGTTGGTGGCGAGCATCGACATGGATGGCATAGAAGAAGAGGACGTCATCGAGGCAGCGATGGTTTTGTAGCTAGCGATCTAGGCTAGGGTTTTTGGTGGCGGCGGTTTTATGTCGTGCCTAGGGTTTTTTCTAGGGTTTGTGTTTTGTAGGTGCGGCAGTGGCTTGGATCAAGCGGCGACGGCGTTGTGGCGGTGGCGTGCGGCTGCAGAGAGCAACGACAGGTGGCGACAATGTTTTTTTCTAGGCGGCGGCGTGCGACGGCGACCCGAGGTGGGTGACGGTGGCAGGCGGCGGCGGCTAGGTCTTGGAGGATTCCTGCTCTGATACCATGTAAAATATCGTGGCCTGAAATGATGCCCTCTCGGGCTCGTGGTACGTGTTTATATAGGTGAGATATAGCTGTCACAAGCGTGTATACAAATAGGTATCCGTGACACTGTAACTTGGACTCCTGCAGCCTTGCAGGGTCTCTTGGCACTAGTAGAAAACAGCATTTGGTACCAGTTCCGGAGGGGCTTTGGTACCGGTTTGGCAACCGGTACCAATTAATCGGGACTAAAGCCCCCCCTTTGGTACCGGTTCCTTACGAACCGGTATTAAAAGTGCCTCCACATGGGCACGAAAGAACCCGCGAGGCTGGAGACCTTTGGTACGAGTTTGTAACACGAACCGGTACCAAAAGTGGGGGACGCGGCAGAGGAAGTGCATAAATATTTGTCGCGGCAGAGAATTCAGGGTTTAGGGTTTAGGAGGGGTTTAGGGGTATCAAACCGTTTCATTGTACGAGGATCACGTTGATGCGTCAGAAATGCGTTTGGGTTTAGGTAGTACACGAAGATCAATGTGATGCATATCAACTTGGTGCATATATATAACACATGTAATTGCATAAGATCGCAAATTAAGTAGTACATGCATAAGATCGCAAATTAAGTAGTTCATGCAAAGTGGTACTCTCCGAGGCATACTATATATTACATGTAGCATAGTGGTACTCTCCGAGGCAAACTATATATTACATGTAGTACATGCATGAAGATCGATCTTCATGCATAGTGGTACTCTCCGAAATTAGCTATGACATCCCGAAGGAAAAATCCCGCCAATTCCTCGCCAATTGCTTTGAAGTGGTGCTCGATTGAGAGCGTGTCCCGCTTTCTTGCCAACTGTAAAAGAATGAGATACAAATGAATACATGAGCTATGTGTATATATATATCAAATTATAATCAAACAATTATGACTGAAACTCAGGACAACTCATGGCAACAAAATAAATTTAAGAATATTGTTTACGTACCTCTTTATTTCTTTGATTCTTCATTCTCTCACTAACAATCTTGTGAATATACTCGCAAACGTAGTATCCACATAGATTAGTCCTCAATGGTTACTTCGCGCATTTCTGTACAAGAATATAATTCAATCAAACAATAATCAAGTATGATAGAGGTGTGTGGACCTAGGTATTACTACTTACTTTGTTCGCATGCCATATCAGCTTCGGTTTCCATCCACCGGCCGGATCTTCCTGGATGAACGGTTGCCATACGCTGCCCGACAAAGAAAATGCATAAATGAGTTATCAATTTGTTGATATCAGGAAATTAACGAAAAAACCGATAAGAATTAAAATTACTTTTTTAATATCAAAAGGCGTCTTGTATAGTATAGGCTCTTTGCTTAGTGAGTCAAAGACTTCAACTTCTCTATCATACATTTTAATGACGATAAGAATAAAGTGGAACCTGCACAAGTTTAAATATGCAGTGTCACATATATAAGTCACCAGTTAAAAGTTTAACATATGGTGAGCAAAATAGAATGTGTTAGAAGACAGTAACACTCACTTGAAGTTTTAAGGCCAACGTATTATTTTTTTTGTCACGTTGTCGCTTCAAAAACCTTAGCAATTTCTCCGGTGTATCCTTGTTATACATGGGTTCTTCTATGGTTTTTTCATGCATTGTATCCGGGTCAATGAACCCAATGTCCGTGATTGCATCCCTTTTGCATTCGAGCTTCTTCGATCTACATAATATAGCGCACAAAAGATTAAATTTAGGATAATTGTAGACAATGAACGAGCCGAGCTAAAGACTTCTCAAATTATATAAATAAATCACTTACAGACAATAGCAACTGATGATAGATTTGTCGAGGGCCTAGAGATTGTATAACTGAAAAAGTTCGTATAAGTCAACGCTCACAGTGTATTCTTGGAAGTAGTGCTCATCCTTAACTCGCACCATGATAGTCTTGATCCCTCTCTGTGCGGCATTAGTGTACCATATATGCAAATTACGCATACTTGTTGGTAGCGACCTGACATTCTCGACCAAATCTTTCCCTTGAACAAATTTATATGCTACTTCAGCGATGGGGTAATCGGTTGTGTTTTGTCGAGAACTTTGAACGCCTTCTCGTCAAACACCTTGAGATGGGGGACCGATTGAACGGGTTATTCTCCGAGCTAGTGCACTTGTTTCCCTTTTTTCGCCCGGACCACCGATTGATCGGGTTTTTTCGCCAGCACCATCTCGTCATATGACCTTTCAATAGAACGCCTATAGTCAGATGGTGGCGATGGTACAGGGTCATATAGATTCTCAATGGTACGCACAACTTTCACCGGATCTAGTGTTTTCTCAAAATGTATCTCTGGCACTTTCTTAGCAAAATGGGCTTCCACCTCGGACTTAGAGATTACGGTACATTCCTCGATAGTTCTTTCCCAAGGTAACTTCTGAATAGGTGGCTGTGTTTTCTCCTTTCTAGGTCTCTTCCTAGCCGGCGAACCGTTCCTCTTAACGTGCGCTTTCTTACGCGGAGGATATCGAGATGGTGGACTCGCGTTGGGGTCCCTCTCGGGTAGGTGTGGACTTTGCTGCTCATGTGGACTGCTACTAGGAGGAGTCAATGGCCTTGGCTGCTCATGTGGACTTTGCTACTCATGTGGACTGCTACGAGGAGGAGTCGGTGGCCTTGGCGAAAAGACGATGTATTTCTTGTTCCATAGGGTGAAACTGTGCTTGACATCCCCCATTGTCTTCTCATCGTCACCTCCACGAAAATCAAGCTCCATTGTTTCATAACCCGTCACAACGTCATCCACCCTGACACGAACATAGCCAGCTGTAATGCGCATATGATGGTGCGTTGCTCCATCTTCATTTGGGTAAACATAGCCGACCGCCACCTTAATGGACATGTTCCTCATTGGCACATGTAGCTCGCAATCTGTCTTCTCCGTGACATAATCCACGGGGTAGCTTGCTCCACATCCTTCAAGATGCGAGGAACCCACACTGCTTCTTGGCTGAGATGGGGCGACATCGGCTTGAAGATCTTGTAGAAATAGTTGCTGATCAGGTGCCCCCTGCGGACTAGTTGAGTCTATTTGATTTTTCACAAGCAGCTGCACCGTACGTTCCAATTCCGATAACCAGTCTAAGTCCTACGGTCATTCTAGATTTTACAGAATCCCCAAATTCGAAGAGTAAAAAGTTATGGCCAAAAGAAGATTTTTTCCTGCAAAAAAATAAAAAAAACTACTCGAGACGCATATCATATGATATGCGCCTCGCATAAGTAGAGCCGGATTCAAATTTGAAACAGCCACCTACCACCTCTCCTCCTTTTCCTTCTCCTTCTCCTTGTCCTTCTCCTCCACCTCTCCTTCTCCTTCTCCTTCTCCTCTCATTCTCCTTCTCCTCCACCTCTCATTCTCCTTCTCCTCCACCTCTCATCCTTCTCCCCTTCTCCTCCTCCTCCTCCTCCACTCTCCTCCTCCTCCTCCTCCACCTCCGGTGGCATCCTCCTCCTCTTCCTCCGGCGACCTTCTCCTCCTCTTCCTCCGGCGACCTCCTCCTCCTCTGCCGATCATTTCGGCCATGGCCTCCACAACCACACCGACCACCTCCACCTCCTCCTCCTCCACCTCCGACGACCACCTCCGGCGGCCTCATCCTCCTCCACCTCCAATGACCACCTTTGGCAGCCTCATCCTCATACACCATCTCTGGCGACCCCCATGGCCATGGCCTCCCGCACTTGCCTGCGGTGGTAGGTTGTGGCCACGGGCACGGCCTCCGACAAGCTCCCACCAAATTCCGGCTAGAACTAGATCTGGCCTCCATTTTTTTTGAAATTCAAAAATAATATCCGAGGCGCATTCGGATCAATATGCGCCTTACATATGTAGAATATAGGAGGCGCATTCGGATTAATATGCGCCTCGCATATTTTGAGTATGGGAGGCGCATTTGATCAATATGCGCCTCGCATATCTAGGATATAGGAGGCGCATATGATATGCGCCTCGCATACGCTAGAGGCGCATATCATATGCGCCTCGGATAGGGTTTCTGGTGCGCCTCGGGTAGGGTTTTCCCTAGTAGTGCGCCCGGCTTCGCCCTTGCGCCGCACCCCGCGGTACACCAGGTGCCACGCCTCCCTGAACTTGGTACGCCCCGCCGGCGGCTTCATCCACACCGTATGCTTCTGCTGCTGATGCTGATGCTCCGACGACATGAAGGGCGAGTAGTATTCCGCGCTACACAGTGAGCCTGAGAAAAAATTAATGGCGAGGAAAGAACTATGTCCCTGCGGTGAGAGAAAGATCCCTCTGTTCTCAACTCCTAGCACGGGATGGGCACACCGATAGGTCCCAAGAGGAGAGAAAGCCTACTACCTGCCACGCATGGTCGGCGCCGTAAAATCAGGAGATAGCCAGACTTGACGTGACCGAAAAAATCAGTACAGGAATTCACGAATTGTATGGGTACATAATGGACATGGCTCTTAGAGGCTGCATGGATAGACAGGATATGTCATGTACCCTCTTGTACAAGCACAAAATCCATACTCAAGTAGAAACATGATATTTTAATTTCTTATCAATTGCACCTTGCTTCTATTTTCGCAGGAAAAATCATGCCGCAAGATAAATATATAAAATATGTTACTCATGGCGTGTAGGTACGGTCACAAGCTGAGATACTTATGTTATAATCTCCACCGGAAACAACATGGATCTTTCGCGGTGCCGTTGGCAACCTGCGGCAGCATGTGCTCTGATCATGCGGTCCTAAGGAGGATAAGTCCTTGCTCGCTGTGTTATCATCTCTCCAATCAGTTTAGCTGCTGTGAGTTACTATGACTGCTGTCAATCCTATGTCGACCATGTCATCCCTTGCCTTGGTGATGTGTACTGTTAGATTCCGGTTGTCACTTTTGTTGTTGATTCTGGACTTGACTAAGTGCTTGCTGATATTCAAACAGTGGAAGTGTGGAAGATTCAAGTAAGCAAGTTTATCCTACAAGTTATCCTAACTACCATTTTAGCACATAGCCACAATTCATCTGAATTTAATATGTTCATAACATGCCAATTGTCCTGTAGGTTGTGATAAATGCATACATAGTCTGGCCTCTGGTGCATGTTCAGCAAGGTGCTTAATAAATTTCTAGAAATGGCAATCCATTATCACTGAGTTGTTTCTTCATATAAAAACAAATAAAATTACTTTTGGAGACTGGAGTTGGTGTTTCATATAAAAACAACGCATACATGAGTTTTTTCGAATTAGACTTAAGGTTTGGCATTGCTCAAACTGATATTCTTAGATACAATCATTACTTTGTACACCCATAAAGTTCAAAGATCTACAATTATCATGATGATCAGCAATATTACACATATGGTTTCTGACTTTCTGTCCTATTATGTTTTCTAAATACGTGTAGTTGATCTGATCTTATTAGTGCTACATGCAGAGATTCTGTATTTGTTTGCATTGAAAAACGTATGTTAGACCATGGGGTTCCTGAGTTTTTGTTTTATGATATAAGGAGTAATTTCCCATTGAAAACTTATGACTTTCAAATGTTGTTTACTTCTTGGCTGATTTCAGGGAAATTAAGGTTCACATAAAGAGAAAGGTTACTGTTGAGAAAAACGTGATAGATTGCTGAATCAACCACCAGCATACAAACTCGGCCAGGAGCGAGGCACGACACATGCGAGCAGTGCAATCTGCTCTTGCAATGCCAAACCTGTTTTTTGAGAGTTGCAGCTGGTTCATTTGTATCAACCAACATGACCGATGACGTAGTATTACATTTGATTTGGCTGCGTCATGTACTCATGAGGGTAGTAACAAGGAAGTTTTGGATAAGTGCATATATTATTCAGCACCTCTCTGGCATACTACTACTTAAATTTGTTACAAACTTCATATACGAATGTATAGTATGTCAACTACTCCCTTCGTCCAAAAATAAGTGGTTTGGATTTTTCTAGATTTACATATATCCAGACATGTTTTAATATATAGATACATACAAATTTAGATAAACTCAAATCAGTTATTTCTGAATGGAGGGAGTATTATACTTGAAAGTTACAAACAAGCTAATCATGTTCTACATCAAGGTCTACAGTTTAGTTTGGGAAGTTGGTTGACAATCGTGTATTCCAGATTTACTTTTGCAACTATATGATTATTTGACTTGCAAATTAGTTATATGGATTAATATTTTTTGACATTTGTATGATGTATTCAGAAGAATCTAAAACGGACACAAATTATGTGAATTAGCAGTACGTGCGTGCACGTGCAACACTACTAGTAAATCCTAGTGTGCTTTTCTCGAATTCCGTAAGACGTGTGGGTAGCCGCTTCTTGCTCCGTGTTGGGAACGATGCAGCTTCCCTAACGAGCTCCATAAAAAGTCGCACCGCTGCGCCCTCTTGGCACACACCAGCTTTACGCACCGCCGCGCCCTCTTGGCACATACTAGCTTTACACATGTATCCTTCTTGCGTCTAGTTTGACCCACCGACGAAGCGCCGCCTTGATGAGTAGTACTCTTCTAAGGCAAAGGAGGACCAAGCTCTAGAGTTGGAGAGGAGGTGTACCCCGTCCCTCCGCCGAACCATGATGGAGGCTCCCCCCCCCCCCTCGTATTCTAGGTGGACCTCCGTGGACGACAATTGTAATGTCAATTTGGAGGATGACGAGGACGCGGCAACTTCAACTCCCGAAGATGATTCTCCACAGCTCGAATGCAGGAGAAGACCCAGAAGAAGGTCGAGAAGGAGGAGGAGAAGATGCTCGAGAAGCAGATGAGAGGATTCTAGAGTAGTTCGCCAAGAAGAAACACGAAGTAGATAGATAGCGCACGGTGAAGGACGGCAATATCGCCGCTGCCAGCGAAGCCAAAGCTTCTGGCTCCAATTGCAAGAACGAGAAGTAGATTGCTTTCCATATATAATTCGATGCATGGTTCAGCGTTAGTAAACTGTTTGTGATGTTTTCCTATCGCTGACGATGATGTGTGGAAAAATTGTTTATGATGTTCTCAATCACACAAAGATTTTGATGAATATAGCAAATGTTTTCTTTGTTACCATCGTTTCCCGCTTTACCGTTTTCATTTGAAATGCGAAGTCTCAAATTGCTCGCACCGTTCCCCCTCGTCTATAAAATGCCTCGGTAATCTTCCTGCCGGCAGCCTCTCTCATCAACGCCATGCCTCCCTATGAATCCACTCTCGGGTACATCGACCTCGCGCCGTCGGATGGCAGGGAGGAGCATTCCTGACAGACAGCAGGACCTTTATGGTGTGCACGACCTATGTGCAACGCACATGATTATACAAGTTCAAAGTGTGTGCGATATTTCATCTTCACAAACGGTTTTCCCAATTAAAACCATGTGTCTTGTTTGGGCCCAATAGGGCCTAGCAGAAGCAAACCCTACAAAGTTTTCCTATATGTAGGGATAAGGACCAAAAGGGACCACATCCAGTCTCACTAGTCGGCAGCCGCGACCCCTCTTTAGGATAAGGACAAGACGGGACATCATCCGACGGAACCTCGCCGCATTGGAATGCAGATGACCTCACCGGTGGCTTCGTTACCAGTGGCTTGTTCGTCGGTGATGATGCCGATCAAGCAGTCGGCTCATCCTTGCTAGCTAGCTCCACCAATCTTACGTCCCCGGAGGTATACATTCTTACCATGCATATTTAACTCATATGTAGTACAGATCAATCATGTAATCAAAGTTAGCAATGTCTGACATGTTAGAATATTGTCTTAGGATCGTGTGTTCGGTTTTTATATTCATGAGCAAAGTTAGCGAGGCCGGATTCATTAGAATATTGTGTTTCGGTCTATGTGTATCTTATACATATTCTATGGCATAATATGATTGTTAGTTCTATACGATATGTTGTGTATATCTGGACTGAATTGTTAGATCTATTCTATATGACCGGATTTCATTGTTAGATCTTATGGGTGCAATATTTTCATCTTTATGTGCTTGCTTATATTTCGAATGATCTATTTCTTCCACTACCTCATGTGGTTACTTATGTGTGCAATCATCATCTTATAATAGGGTTGATACTTTGGTGGCACTGCATAGGAATTTGAGTTCCTTGGCCTTGCAAAAGAACTTCCGAGGATACACGTAAGTATCTATGCGTAGGCGCCAAAACTGATCTATTTTGCATGAAGCATGTCACTGATTCACTTTCCTATTTCTATGTACAAATGGTTGAGAAGCATTCTAGTCCACGGGCTATTGAGAATAACTATCGCTGTTGTGATGTTCTGTAGCACTTCTTAGAACACTTTTTTATCATTAAGAATGCCCTATGCAGTGTTATCAGAGTATCACAAAGGTGACGAGAAGATTACTATGAAGGTTATGAACAAATAGGCTATTACCAGATGTGTTGTGAAAGATCAGGCCAACAGAACATGTCATGGAAACAATGATGTAACCAAAAAATTATTTTTAAAGCTCTCTGTTTAGTCATTTGTATACTTGTCGATTGAATCTATGTTGAAATACACGGGTACATGTGGTGTATGAAAAAGTACAATAAAATAAAAGTCAGACCTGATGATGTAATTGCGTGCAATATTGAGTTTTGGGTACAATTGGTGTACATTTGCTACATGTTCATAGCTAAGCCATGTGTGATGCTCGAAATAACCATATGATGAGACTAAATAAACACGTTGCAACTGAGATGAACACATACGCTAAACTGAAATACCCCGTTTGCGACCGGAGAACATGCCGGAGGTAAAGCACGAAAATGGGTTTGTGAAGGCTCGGATGTTCGTAAACGATTTTAGATCCCTAATCGTTTCAAGCAGGGCACATGGTCCGGGAAACCGTGTGCATAATAGACATCACACACCCATAGTTAGCAACGGTTCGATTCATCATGTGGTAAAGGGCCGTTTTCACTGTCTGCGATGGCCTGATCTGTACTAGTGACACCTAGGGTGGACGTAGAGCTCACTGTCGGAGAGGCTCCTTGGTGGACTACAAAAATTTCGACGATGGGTTAGTGAACTCCATCGAGTAGCTAGTGGGATCAACTTTCTTAACCGTCCGCATGTTCAATATATAATTATGATGTTTTCGCAGGAGTAATATAATTATCACTAGATCGGATAATTGGGTAGTTTGGTTTCCACCAAGTGGATGGAAGAACCATGAAAAAATCGATTCATGTAGCCCGAGGAAAATCATTACATGCAACTTAAATAATATCATCATTCTTACATTGTAGAAACTTCTATCGGTATTTAATTTGGGCACATTCATGTCAACACTGCATATTTTTTATAGATGCACTATAGATCTCCATCAAAATACTTATGCACACACAATTGAATACAACCATATCTAATTCTCCAACTGTATGTGCATCTACAATTATTCCGCAAGGTTGTTAAACCAATTTTTTAAGTTGTCTTATATAATATGCATGATTCTTAGATTTGAGAGTATGAAAAATTGATTGAATGGTTTCTTAAGGGAATTATTTTGAACTAAATTAAAAATAATATATTAACTTCTCATCGCAAAATACCATTTTCTTTGCGAATGATATTTCCCACACAAAATGCTGGAGTTGTGTAAACAGAGAATATCTCCAAATTTGTAAGACATGTGGTTAGTTTCAGTAAGTATATGAGAAAATATAGTAGTCAATTATCATATATTGACAAAGTGAGTTATACAAGAGTATAGAAGTTCGGTATAAATAAGAATCTTTGTTATCAATCATGCAAAAATATTAGGCATGTGGAAAAACATGTAAAAATATGTACAAACCCAATTAAGTACTTTTGGTGGTACATATTCATGTTTGTTTTAGTAGTATCATTCCCCCATTTATATAAACACATCTATGTTAATTAATGATATTTTTACTTTCTTTTTACTATATTTTTTCAACGTTTTCTATCACGGTGTAGGTAATAACATGTATGGATGTGTCGTTTTTTCACTCAAACTTATTGGCATGTCAATTGAGTTGATAAATATGAAATAAAAGCTAAATAAATGATTGAAAAACCTAATACTTATTTTTATAAACCATATAACAAGTTAATTTTGGAAATAGTTTTATTAGCAAATTTATGTTTTTGAATTTTTTTTCTATGCTCAAATTGGCAAAAGAAAATTATCTCTATTGAAAACATTCCTATAATGAATTCCTTAGGAACCTCTATTATAAAAGTCTTTGTTTATTTTTTAATGGTATGAGAATTAAGTTAGAGCTCGGTCAAGTCATGATCATTTGATTTGCATCGCGATTCATACATCACGTGAGTTGTTACTGGTGTTGGTGGAAGGACTATTAGTTATAGGTGGGGTTATAATGAGAATATTTAGTTGTAATTGTGGTTGCAAATGAAATATTTCTAGTTGCAAGTGAGCTTGAAACTGAGATTGCATGACACTGATGACCCACAAGTGTAGGGGGTGTATCGCAGTATTTTCGATAAGTAACAGTGTCGAACCCAACGAGGAGCAAAAGGTGATGGCTAGTGGTATGGATCAGGAATTCTCTGCAAATACTTAGCAAACGGATTTTAGGGGTTTTTGATAATGCAAATAAATAAAGTACGAGTAAATAAAAGATAATAAGAATAAATGCAGCAAGTGTCCCAATCCTTTATTCAGCAAAGGACAAACTGGTTGTATTACTTAAGATGACCAAACGTTCTCGAGGACACATGGGAATTCTGTCAAGTGCTTTCGCTTCATATAGTTGATCAATCTTCTTTAGCTTGCTAAGTGTTGTATGAGTGAACCTGTGCTAATGTACCGACCTTCCTAGGACGAATACATACTTCTGATTATACCCCTTGCAAACATCCGTATGTACAAGCAAGTAATTAAGGTAGAAACCTAACCACAGCTTTAAACTCTAAGACCCTGACGTCCCTTGTGCAATGGTTTCCTAACGGGGGTTCAGGTTTCTGTCACTCCGGCAACCCCTATGATTACTATCCAAATACAAAATGCATTCCTCTAGGCCCATATAGGTGAAGTGTCATGTAGTCGACGTTCACATGACACGACTAGAAGAAGTACATCACAACTTAAATATCAAACTATTGAATCTTTCTCAACACAATTCCACTACTAACAACATGACTTCTCCCATGTCCTCAAGAACAAAACGAACTACTCACAAGACATCATATGGATCATGATCAGAGATGGAATAATGATGTATAAAAATCTGAACATAAACAATAATTCAATGGTTCACTCAATAGCATCAACTAAAAAGAGTAATCAACACTGGGAAAGTTTCCCCTAAGAACTATGCAAGACTCAACCCAATTGTTACAGCTATATGGAGATGGTGATGATGGTGCTGGTGGTGATGATGGTGATGATGATCCTGATGAAGTCCAGCTTGATGGTGGTGTTGATGGCGACGATCTCCCCTCTCTAGGAAGGAATTTCCCCGGCAGAAATCTGTCTGCCGGAGAGATCTTTCTCTCTCGGTGTTTTCCGCCCCGCAGAGGCGGCGGAATCTTTCTGTGCTCGCTCCCTAGGTATTAGGGTTCCGTGTAGATAATATATGCCAGAGGGGACATTTGGAGGTGGGTGATGACCCACAAGTATAGGGGGTGTATCGCAGTATTTTCGAGGAAGTGAAACCCAATTTATTGATTTGACACAAGGGGAGCCAAATAATATTTATAAGCCTTAACAACTGAGTTGGCAATTCAGCCGCACCTGGAAACAATCTTGCTCACAACAGTTTATCAGTAGCAAGTAGCAACAGTTTTCTAGTAGGAATAGTAAAGTAGCAGCAGTAGTAAAGTAAAGACAGCAGTAACAATAGCAGTAATAGTAGGATTCGAGTGCGGTAGGCATAGGGATGGATGGACGGGCATTGCATGGATAAGACAATTCACATAGCAATCAGAACATAGGGCAATTGCAGAAAAATAAGATAAAACATCCAAGTACTAGATAATCCTAGGCATGTGTTCCATATATAGTCATACGTGCTCGCAATGAGAACTTGCACAACATCTTTTGTCCTGCCAGCCCGTTTGCAGCGGGGCCTCAAGGGAACTACTGGCAATTAAGGTGCTTCTTTTAATAGAGCACCGAAGCAAAGCATTAACACTCCGTGAACACATGTGATCCTCACATCAAAGCCATTCCCTCCGGTTATCTCGATTTCTGTCACTTCGGGGCCATTGGTTCCGGACAACAACGTGTGTATACAACTTGTAGATAAGACCATAAACAATACTATCATAATGAATCAATAACATGTTCAGATCTTAAATCATGGCACTCGGGTCCTAGTGACAAGCATTAAGCATAACAAGTCGCAACAAAGTCATAAAGCACTAATAGAAGATACTAGGCACCATGCCCTAACAATCTGATGCCATTACATGAACGATCTCATCCAGTCCCTACCATCCCCATAGCATATAGCGGGGGATTACTCAGTCATAGATGGGGAAACATGGATGGTCGATGGAGAAGCGATGGTGATAATGATGTCGATGATCTCCTCCAATTCCTCGTCCCGGCAGGGTGCCAGAACGGAGTTCTGGTGCTGTTTCGTGGAATCTGGTGGTGGCGGCGGAGCGGAACTCCTTCTGGAAAAACGTCGAACCCCCCCCTGAGTTTTTAGGTCAGAAGGCATCTTATAGGCGAAGAGGGAGACCGAGGGGGTGTCTGGGGCGGCCAGACCACCCCCTGGCGCGGCCAGCCCAGCCCGCGCGGCCAGGTGGTGTTGCTGGGCCCCAACCCCTCTCTGTCTCGTATTCTGGCTCCAGGTGTCCCTCGGTAAAATAATGACTTTGGCTTTTGTCCCGTCTAATTCCGAGAATATTCATTTTCTGACTTTCTTGGAACCAAAAACAGCAGAAAACAGGCAGCTGGCACTGTGGCTCTTGTTAATAGGTTAGTCCAAGAAATCATATGAAAATTACTCCAAAGTGTGGACAAAACACAAGAAAGTAGATAAAACCAAGCATGGAACATCAAAAATTATAGATACATTTGCAATGTATCAACATCCCCAAGCTTAACTCCAGCTCGTCCTCGAGTAGGTAAGTGATAAAAAGAAAGAATAATTTTTTGAGGTGACATGCACCATCATAAACTTGATCAAAGTATTTGTAAAACATTCAAAGCTGGGATCATAGTACTTCAATCATAACATGAAAGACAAAGTTCTAGCAATAAGACAAAGAAACTATGTTGCAACATGAAAAGGCACAAACAAAAGATTCATGAATAACAATGCTTTGAAAGACGTTTGTTTGTTTCACATAAAAAAACATAGCATAGTGGTATTCAGCTTGTCCCTCATAGAGTAGCAAATAAAAATGCATAGGACACCTTCATAAGAGTGACTATATACAAATAGTTTAAAACAAGCAATATCAAGGTATGCATCAATCAACTAGTCTTGGGACAATGCACATAGAACTAAGAATGGCCACTATGCTCTCAAAGTATGTGCATAAAGGTAGAAGGTGGAGACTCAATAGAATGGTGGAAGAAATGCCTTCATAGAAGGAAGCAGAGATTCAAGTTTCATAAAGAGCTTCCATAAATTATGTTACTTAATAGCTTTCAGCTCTCATTGCCCCTATCATAAGCATCTTAAAGTGATTAAGGTTAAAGTGAACAAACTATGGTGTACATGCTTGACGAAGTATAAGTTAGGAATCTCATGTCCCTTGAATACGAGGGCCTCTCCTCATGCTACTCAAGTTTAGTCACCAGTAAGTTCTTGTCATCGTAAGTACATGTGTATCATAGAGAACCGCCAACGGGGTACCCCTTGCCCGATGATACGGAAGAATCCCCATATCAAAATGCCAAGGAAAGCAAACAATAAGCATCTCAGCAATCTTCTTATTTACCGTGGGAATATTGTGCTTTTTTCTCTCTTTCCTCTTTTCATAATCTTTTTTTTCTTTTTCTCTTTTTTCTCAATATAGGACTCTTTTTTTATAAGAAGAATGCTTCAGAGACAGCTCATTATGGTTACGCTGCAAGTTCCCACCATGTCAGCATGGATTAGACCAGCGGCCCAGGCATTTCTCTAACACATATACATAACTCCATGGACTTACAAGCTACCCTTTCATTTCACACCGACGACATCCATATACAAAAGAGCATGATATCAGCTAGGTACAAGTACCAAGTGCAATGTTGAAAGCGTTCCCCATAACAACATGGTTCTGCTAATTCCCAACAAATAAGTGCAAGCATATACAACATAGACGACACAATGGTTCAAGTTTATTAAGGGCAAGAAAAGTAAAGTCTGCCATCAAGTTCGTGAGAGCTTTAATCACTAGTTTTCTCATAACAAGTTTAATTTGGAAGGTAAACAAAAGCATGAATATACTTGGAATAGCATAAGCTAGTAGGTAGGTATGGTGGACTCTTCGGAATAACTTGGTTTAGGGAGTTGGATGCATGAGTGGAACTCATACTTGGTTGTGGAGGCTAGCAAAAGACTGGGAGCGACAAACTAGGAGAGCAACAATGGCCATAATCATGCAGAGTGACAAAACATCACTAATCAAAGCATAAAGTGATACTACAAGTTGAAAACTAAAGGATCATAAAGGCTTATGGTGACTTTGGATAGTCATAACATGGTGTGAGCATGTGCCAAGTCAACCCAAATAAAGCATCAAAAGAGAATACCACAATACTATGCTTTAATATGCTAAAACAACGCATGATTCATCCAAGGCACATTAAGCAATCTCAATTGTTTATAAAAAGTCATGCTACATCAAAGAATACTAAGCATAAAGCCAAAACAACATCAAGCATGGCATGACAGAGCATAGGCCACAGTCAAAAACGAGCTCTTTTTACCACCTAAGCATGAACTTTCTTACTCTTTTCCAAACCAAACCAAACTATTTGCAAACCAATGTATGAAAGAGGGGGTCCAACCAATTTATTCAGAAAACTAAGAAAACAAAATCAAACAAAAACCAAAACCAAAACGAAAAAGAAGACGCTCCAAGAAAGACACAACTGTGCATGAAACAATAAAAATGAAGCGTTTGGAAGAAACCTGGGATATTTATTGATGAAGAAGGGGATGCCTTCGGCATTGATACATTGCAAATGTATCTATAATTTTTGATGTTCCATGCTTGGGTTTATCTACTTTCTTGGGTTTTGCCCACACTTTGGAGTACTTTTCATATGATTTCTTAGACTAACCTATTAACAAGAGCCACAGTGCCAGCTTCCTGTTTTCTGCTGTTTTTGGTTCCAGGAAAGTCATAAAATGAATATTCTCGGAATTGGATGGGACAAAAGCCAAAGTGCCTATTTTTCCAGAAGTCATCAGATGCCAAAATACGAGACGGAGAAAGGTTCGGGGCCGGCCAGGCCTGGCCCGTGCCAGGGGTGGTCGGGCCGTCCCCAGCACCCCCTCTGCGTCACCTTCCTCCTATAAGATGCCCTCGGGACGAAAAGCCTAAGTACCCGATCAAAAATCCACGAAAGAGTCTATAGCCGCCGTCATCTCCATCCCTAGATCGGGAGGGATCTGAAGCTCTTCCCGGCACCCTGCCGGAGAGGGGAATTCACACTGGAGGCCTTCTTCATCATCATGCAAGCCTCTGGTGTGATGCGTGAGTAGTTCATCTCTGGACTACGGATCCATGTAGTAGCTAGATGGCTGGTTCTCCTCCTTTGTGCTTTCATGTCTAGATCTTGTGAGCTCCGTTCATGATCAAGATAATCTATTTGTAATTCTGCATGTTGTGTTTGCGGGGATCCGATGGATATTGAGATGCTATTTCAGATTGATTACTGATTCTATCACGTCTTTGTTATTTGTGATCTTGCATGCTTTCCGATGTTAGTAGCTATCTTGGCCAAGTAGATGCTAGCAACTCCAAGAGTTAGTATTTATGCTCGATAGTGGGTTCATGCCTTTGGTAATCTGGGGAAGTGCCTGAAATCTCTAAGGTACTAGATGTGCTGTTGCTACTAGGGAGAAAACAACAATCCTTTGTTCATAGAACAATCCTATTGTTTACATTACATGCAATTCGTAAAGCAATAATATGTTGCTTGCAACTTAATACTGGAGGGGGTTCGGATGATGACCTGAAGGTGGATTATTAGTCATAGATGTAGTTGGATGGCGGTCTAATGTATAATGTTGTAATGCCCAATTGAATCTCAAAGGAATCAAGATGATTAGTATATGCATGTATTGCTTTCTTGATGTTTGTCAATTGCCCCGCTATAATTTGTTCACCCAGCATGTTATCTATCTTAAGGAGAGCCACCTCTAGTGAACTATGGATCCCGGTCTTTTCTTTTACATACAATCTACAAACTGTTTACTGCTTTGTGTTTACTTTCTGCAAACTATTACTTCCTTCCATTTGATACGTTTAATCCTTTGTTTTCAGCAAAACACGGTGAGATTGACAACCTCATTGGAAGTTGGGGACAGAGTTCTGTGGTTGTGTTGTGCAGGTCTCCACGTTGCAACTAGCACCGGTAGTGCGCATTGACAAGGCTCCGCTCGCAACACCTTTGGGGTGTTTCCTTGCTCCTACTGGTTCGATTAAACCTTGGTTTCATAACTAAGGGAAACTTGCTACTGTGCTCATCATACCTTCCTCTTGGGGTTCCCAACAAGCGCTACATCAACACTGAGCCATCAGGCATCCCCAAGCTTTGATGCTTGTACTTCTTGGATATTTCTTTGGGTGACACGCGTGGCATCCCCAAACTTGAGCTTTAGTCCATCCTTCATCTCATTACTCATTCCTTCCATACACCTGAATTTTTTCCTTCAGACAAAACTTCACACAATCTTTATTAGCAACATTAGTGCACTCAAGATAAATAAGTCTTAAGTTTCAGTTCTAGCACCAATAAACTTCCATTAGAACATTAGCTACTGAAGCGCTTCCCTCAAAAAGCTCAATTCCCCAAAAGAACTCAAAAAGGAACCAACAAGAAGCAAATGCAGAAAATGGCGGAAATCTGTCAAAACAGACTAGCAGGTAAAGACGAATTTTTTCGAAGACCTTATGTTGCTCAAATCAAAAAGTGTTGAACTAACGAAAGTTAGATAACAACCTCATGCCTAAAAAAGACGATCAGAGATTTTACACGAATTTTTATGGTGAAGCACAGAAATCTATTTCGGGACAGCAACTTTCCCAATCATTACTTCTCTCTCATTAGAGGTTACTCTTGGCACAAAAAAGCAAATAAAAAGGACAATGAGAGGTTATTACAGAAGTAATAACTTCCAAGACTCATCTAAAACTTTTTGGTTATCTCCCAATAAGTACTTTTCTTTAACGCCTTTAAGTTAGGCATAAAAATAAAAGTAAACAAAGATAATCATGGTGAAAACATTGTTTTGTTCATTGAAATCCTTTTGTTAACAAGGTTGATCAGGTCTTGTTACCAAAACAATTCCATATGAGGCAAAATTTTGTATTCCACTAATGATTATGTTAACTCAACCTTGATAGCAATGGTCCCAATCATAATAGTTTCAATTTTTTCTCTTGGTATGGGACAATATATTTCTCCAACTTGAATGCCCTGAACATGTTCAATTGAATTCAAACCATAAGTCCTTTCAATCTTCTTGGGGAAATAGACAGTATGTTCCTTGTCATTAACATTGAAAGTCGCCTTTCCTTGATTACAATTAATAACGGCTCCTGCAGTATTAAGAAAAGGTCTCCCAAGAATAATAGACATATTATCATCTTCAGGCATTTCAAGCACAATAAAATCTGTTAATATCAAGCATTTATGAGCCACTTAAATAGGTACATCCTCACATATATCAAGCATTTATGAGCAGGATTCTCAACAAGCTGAAAATAGTGGTTCTACTCGTAAGAAAAGGAAAAAGAAACATAAACCTGTCGTAGAACCCTCTGAACCTGCTATAGATCCTAATAGTATATCTATCTCTGATGCTGAAACTGAAAGTGGTAATGAAGAAAATGAAGTTCCTAGTGAAGAAAAAGTTAAAGAAGAACCTGAAAACCACACTGAGAATACTAAATACACTAAAGAAGATTTTATTGCTAAGAAACATGGTAGTGAAAGAGAACCTTGGGTCCAAAAACCTATGCCTTTCCCTGATAAGAAACACAAGTCAAAGGAAGATGAACACTACAATAAGTTTTGCGAGTGGATGAAGCCTTTATTCTTGCAAATTCCTTTGACTGATGCTATTAAATTGCCTCCTTACTCAAAGTATATGAAGGACATTGTCTCAAATAAAAGGAAGATCCCTAATGAAGAAATTTCTACTTTGATTGCTAATTATTCCTTCAATGGTAAGGTTCCTAAGAAACTTGGAGACCCAGGGATTCCAACTATCCCTTGCTCTATTAAGAACAGTTATGTTAGAACTGCTTTGTGTGATTTGGGAGCTGGAGTTAGTGTTATGCCTTTCTCTCTCTATAAGAGGCTTCAACTAGAAAAATTGATACCAACTGATATATCGTTGCAAATGGCTGATAAATCTACCACTATTCCTGTGGGTATATGTGAGGATGTACCTGTTCAGGTGGCTCACAATTGCTTGATATTAACTGATTTTGTTGTGCTTGAAATTCCTGAAGATGATAATATGTCTATTATTCTTGGGAGACCTTTTCTTAATACTGCAGGAGCTGTTATTAATTGTAATCAAGGAAAGGTGACCTTCAATGTTAATGACAAGGAATATACAGTTTATTTCCCCAAGAAGATTGAAAGGACTTATGGCTTGAATTCAATTGAACATGTTGAAGGCATTCAAGTTGGAGAAATATATTGTCCCATACCAAGAGAAAAATTTGAAACTATTATGATTCGGACCATTGCTATCAAGGTTGAGGTAACATAATCATTAGTGGAGTACAAAGTTTTGTCTCATATACAATTATTTTGGTAGCAAGACTTGATCAACCTTGCTAACCAAAGGATTTCATTGAACAAAACAATGTTTTCACTATGATTATCTCCGTTTATTTCTATCCTTTGCATTTTAGTTTTTGCTTTCGTTTAGTTTTCTTTGTGTTGTTAGTTGCTTGCATGTTAGAACTTCTGTAGTTCTAGCCTTGTTTTGTCCTTGCATCATGTTTCAAAAAAGAAAAAAAATCTGTCTGTCGGAAAAATCATTCTTCTATTTCTGAAAATTGCCCAAAAATAAAGTGTCTCGAAAATTTCTAGAAAATTCATATTAAATTTTTACGTGAAAAAAGGGGCAGGAGAGTACCTGGTAGGTACCAGGGGGGCCCACCAGGCAGGCACACCATGTGGTGGCGTGGCCAGCCCTAGGTGGCGCCATGCCCTGGTGTGGGCCACCCCTGGCCCTCCACTAACTCTCTCCCCTGCCACTTTCTTCTCTCTCCCGAGTAAGCTCCAGTTCATAGCTCAAAATCGCGTTCTTTTCTATGCTTTCTCTCAATTTCTTCGATCTCCTTTCTCAGCCCATCTTTCTTGCTGAAATTTGGAGCATTTTTTCCTGGTATGTGACTCCTCCCCTTGTCCAAGTAGATTTGTGTTTAGTGGATTATATGTTGAGTATTTTGCTGCTGTAGGTGACTAGTTATGAGGGCTTGTAAGCTTGTTTGATGCTTAGAGATATAGTTTTGATGCATGTTTAGGCCTCTTGCAAGTCCCTATGAGTAGAATCCTTCATTATATTTACTTTGCAATCACTTGTGTAATAGGTGTTTAAATTTCATAATAGAAGATGAGTGAACACCACCTAAACCAACATGAGCTTTGGGTGCCTCAGGTCATGAAGGTCCATCGGGAGGAGGAAGTTTTTCCCTCCATTTATCCATGCTCTGAGTTCATGAGAGCTGCAGGAATTCTACAAGATTTCCACACTTTTGTTTCTAATGCAGGGTTAGAGCACTTTTTGGAAGATGAACCTTGTCAATTTGTGAAGCTAACCATGTCTGTGGTGCAGGACATCAAATTTAGTCACTCTTTGCCTAGCCCCTTGGTCCATTACAAAATTTACAATATAGCTGTCGACCTTTCTCTTGATGATTTTTGTGCAGCTATTAAGGTACCTCAATGGGGATCATGTAGGAAGATTAAAGAGAGACCTGAACCACTCATGGATTTATATGCAGAAATTTGCCAAGGTAGTAGCTTCTCGAAGGAGAGTGGAAAAATCCATAACATTCATCTTCCCTCCATTCGCTACTTTGCCTACTTTATTGCCAAGTGTGTTCTTGCTAGGAAAGCTGCCAATAAGTTATCTTCGTTTGATCTAGCATTTATCTCTGCTGCTCTTAAACGAGATAGATCTTACAACTTGGGTGTTTTGATAGCTTTCCGTCTTGCTGCTAACCGTGAGAAAGGTGGAATTTGTGGAGGCCTCATTGCTTCTCATTTGCTAGCATTGCATGGTTTAGTGCCTCCTCATCTAGACCTACAGTTTCCCATAGAGAGGCTTGATTTTAATTCCATGATACAACATAAATTTATTTCCTCGTGGGCTAGTTTGAGTGAGTTATCTTATGAAATAACCTTTCTCAAGGCTGGCTGGAGAAAGAGCAAGTCCGAGTGTGTTGTTCTTTTGCCTGCACCTGTTTTGTTTAACCTTGATAACAGGGAAGGATGGTCCCTCACTGAGGAGGAGCTTGACACGTACCTGGGAGAGCTTTCCCAGCAGGAGCAGGACACTAGAAGGGAGGTCACGGATGATTCGGTCTAGCCCTCGAATGAGGGAGAGTCTTCATATCAGCAGCCCACTTATGATTGGGGAGCTTCCTCTTCTTCTCATGGTCCCAGCTACGACCATTCTTACCAAGATCCGCCCCGCTTGGAACCCCTATTCGTACATGGATTGATACCCACTTAGGCCAAAAGCCTAAGCTTGGGGGGAGGTACGCCGACACCGCACTCATCTCCATATCATGTTGCGTCGGTACTTTGTATATTCATGTTTTCATTCTCTTTTTAGTGTTCGTATTTCTTTGCTTTTACTTTCTAAAAATACAAAAAGACCAAAAATATTTTTGTTGTTTCTCGTTGGTTTGCTTCTTCTTTTTGCCTTGGTTTGCTTTTGCCTTTTTGCTTTGTTTGAACTATTTGAAAAACCCAAAAAGATTTTGCGTTGCTTGTTTTTCTCTTTTGGTTCTTGTTTAAAAATCGAAAACACCAAAAATATTTGTCGTTCCTCTTTGGTTTTTGCAAGTTTGCTTCAGGGTTCGGCAGTCCTCAGTGGATATTGGTTTCATATTATTATTCAAGCCACACAAGTGAAGAGCAATAATGAGGATCAATGACAACTTGAGGCATGGTAAGAGGCTGGTAACGAACTCTATTTATTTTCATTTTTGTACATATACTCATCACTGTGGGCATGCTTAGTCCGAGAGTGTATGTTTTCTTTGGATGCTTAGTAGTTCTTGCTCTCTTATGATTAGCTCTAGCTCTCTAATAGTTTGTAGCATGTCTCATGAATGTTTGCTTGCATTGCTCTATTCATAAATTGGTATGGCACCGTGGTATCCTCCTCTGAATGTTTCATTTGATTGACTTGGCACATGCTCATGCATGCACATGACTGTAATAATCAGTCAAGCCTCGATGAATTATTTTGCCTTGAGGATCTTGAATCACTTTCATGCCATGAGTAGTCCTGTTTTGTTGCAAGCATGATAATGACAGCTATTGCTCTCTCGTTTGTCGCTCCCTTACTATTGCTAGCCTTCACTTTTTCTGAGTATGTTTTACTCAAGTATTCCAACTCCCTAAACCAAATATTTCCAAAGTGTCCACCATACCTACCCATTAGCATCATTTGCAACTTCCGTGCATATTCAATATGCCTTGTTTCCTTCCAAATAAAATGATTTCTTGTTATGAGAAAGTTAGTTAGTAAAGCTCTCACGAACTTGATGACACACTTTATTTTCTTGCACTTAATAAACCTGAACCATTGCGTCCTTCTTTCTTGCGCATATGCTTGCGCTTTATGAGTTGAAGTTAGCATAACCATGTATCATGGGGACCGCTTTCAACACTTCATAGGTACTTTGTACCTAGTTGATATCATGTTCTTTTGCTTATGGATCCCGGCGGTGTGAAATAAAAGTGGAACTTGTAAGATCATGGAGTTTGTATGTATGCTAGAGAAACGCCTGGGCCGCTAGCCTAAGCCATGCCTAATCATGGTGGAAACTTGCAGCATAACCATAATGAGCATTCTATGAAGCATGCTCAATAAAAATTTATGCACATAGTAAATAAAAAGATCGTCGAGATGCTCATTGTCTGCTTGCCTTGTATTTTGATTATGGGATAGCTCCCATGTCATGTGCAAGGGGTACCCCGTTGGCGGTTCTCTATGATACGTATATACTTACAATGACAAGAGCTTGCTTGTGACTGAAGTTGAGTAGCATGAGGATCCGTCTTCGTAAGTAAGGGGCATGAGACTTCGATTTATAACTTGTCAAGCATATCGTCTTAGTTGGGTCACTTTCACCTTAACCACATTAAAGATGCTTATGATAGGGGCAATGAGAGCTCAAAGCTAACGAGTACTGTACTTTCAGCATTTGGAAGCCTTTCAAGTCATTCAAAACCTTTTATTCTACTTGTTGAGTCTCCACATATTCTTTGAGCACCTTCTTGAGAGCATGGTTGTCATTCTTTGTGTTTGTTCCATTACTTGATTATTTGTGTTATGACTTTGATGCTTGTATTCTTGATATATTTACTTCTAGTCACCACTTGAACTTCAGAGGTGCCTTGGCATTCATAATCAAAGGCAAGCGAGATACCACTCTATCATACCTTTTTATGAGCATGGTAATGTTGCTTATGTTTGTGCCTCATGCTACTTATTATTCTTGGGTTGGAATCTCTTCATAGCTTGCAATGACTATTAACTAGACTTGGTTGCATACTCTTTATTATGAATTGTCTAAGTAGTTGATCACATTGCTGAGAATATTTACATCATATGAAGCAAATGTGTTCGTGAAAGTTCTTTTATCGCACTCAGTTTTCAACTGAATTGCTTGAGGACAAGCAATAAGCTAAGCTTGGGGGAGTTGATACGTCCAAAACGTATCTACTTTCCCGAACAGTTTTGCTATTGTTTCTCCTCTAAACTTATGTGATTTGGACGCAACTAATGCGGACTGACGCTCTTTTCAGCAAAATTGCCTTGCTGTCTACTTTTTGTGCAGAAAATCAACTATCGGGAAAAATCTCGGAAAATATGCTAAAAATCCTATTTCACCCGAAGACTCCAGGAGCTAGAATACGAGACGGAGAAGAGCCCTAGGGTGGCCACACCACCTGGTGGCGCGGGCTAGGCCAGGCCGCGCCAGGGGTGGTGTGGGCCCCCTAGGCACCCCCTCGGCCTCTCTCTTCGCCTATAAGGAGCCTTCTGACCTAAACACTTCGGGGGGTTCGATGTTTTTCCAGAAGGAGTTCCGCTCCGCCGCTACCACCAGATTCCACGAAACAGTACCAGAAACTCCGTTCTGGCACCCTGCCGGGACGAGGAATTGGAGGAGATCATCGCCATCATCATCACCATCGCTTCTCCATCGACCATCCATGTTTCCCCCATCTATGAGTGAGTAATCCCCCGCTGTAGGCTATGGTGATGGTAGGGATTGGATGAGATTGTTCATGTAATGGCATCAGATTGTTAGGGCATGGTGCCTAGTATCTTTTATTAGTGCTTTATGACTTTGTTGTGACTTGTTGTGCTTAATGCTTGTCACTAGGGCCCGAGTGCCATGATTTCAGATCTGAACAAGTTATTGATTCATTATGATAGTATTGTTTTTGGTCTTATCTACAAGTTGTATACACACGTTGTTGTCCGGAACCTATGGCCCCGAAGTGACATAAATCGGGATAACCGGAAGGGAAAGGCTTTGATGTGAGGATCACATGTGTTCACGAAGTGTTAATGCTTTGCTCCAGTCTCTATTAAAAGGAACCACTTAATTGCCAGTAGTTCCCTTGAGGCCCCGCTGCAAACGGGCTGACAGGACAAAAGATGTTGTGTAAGTTCTCATTGCGAGCACGTATGACTATATATGGAACACATGGCTAGGATTATCTAGTACTTGGGTGCTTTATCTTATTTATATGCAATTGCCCTATGTTCTGATTGCTATGTGAATTGTCTTGTCCATGCAATGCCCGTCCATCCATCCCTATGCCTACCGTATTCGAATCCCACTGTTTACTGCTTTTGTTACTACTGTCTTTGTTTTGCTACTTCTGTTAGTTTACTATTCCTACTACAAAACTGTTGCTACTGATAAACTGCTGTGAACAAGATTGTTTCCAGGTGCATCTGAATTGACAACTCAGTTGTTAAGGCTTATAAATATTCTTTGGCTCCCCTTGTGTCGAATCAATAAATTGGTTTCACTTCCCCCGAAAATACTGCAATACACCCCCTATACTTGTGGGTCATCACCTACAGCGGGGGATTACTCACTCATAGATGGGGGAAACATGGATGGTCGATGGAGAAGCGATGGTGATGATGGCGATGATCTCCTCAAATTCCCCATCCCGGCAGGGTGCCAGAACGGAGTTTCTGGTGCTGTTTCGTGGAATCTGGTGGTGGCGGCGGAACGGAACTCCTTCTGGAAAAACGTCGAACCCCCCTGTGTTTTTAGGTCAGAAGGCATCTTATAGGCAAAGAGGGAGACCGAGGGGGTGTCTGGGGCGGCCAGACCACCCCCTGGCGCGGCCAGGCCCAGCCTGCGCGGCCAGGTGGTGTGGCTGGGCCCCAACCCCTCTCTGTCTCGTATTCTGGCTCCATGTGTCCCTCGGTAAAATAATGACTTTGGCTTTTGTCCCGTCCAATTACGAGAATATTCATTTTCTAACTTTCCTGGAACCAAAAACAGCAGAAAACAGGCAGCTGGCACTGTGGCTCTTGTTAATAGGTTAGTCTAAGAAATAATATGAAAAGTACTCCAAAGTGGGACTAAACACAAGAAAGTAGATAAAACCAAGCATGGAACATCAAAAATTATAGATACATTTGCAATGTATCAACATCCCCAAGCTTAACTCCAGCTTGTCCTCGAGTAGGTAAGTGATAAAAAGAAAGAATAATTTTTTGAGGTGACATGCACCATCATAAAATTGATCAAAGTATTTGTAAAACATTCAAAGCTGGGATCATAGTACTTCAATCATAACATGAAAGACAAAGTTCTAGCAATAAGCAAAGAAACTATGATGCAACATGAAAAGGCACAAACAAAAGATTCATCAATAACAATGCTTTGCAAGATGTTTGTTTGTTTCACATAAAGAAAACATAGCATAATAGTATTCAACTTGTCCCTCATAGAGTAGCAAACATAAATGCATAGGACACCTTCAAAGTTCATAAGAGTGACTAGATACAAATAGTTTAGAACAAGCAATATCAAGGTATGCATCAATCAACTAGTCTTGGGATAATGCACATAGAACTAGGAATGGCCACTATGCTCTCAAAGTAGGTGCATAAAGATAGAAGGTGGAGACTCAATAAGTGGAAGAAATGCCTTCATAGAAGGAAGTAGGGATTCAAGTCTCATAAAGAGCTTCCAAAAATTATGGTACTTATAGCTTTCAGCTCTCATTGCCCCTATCATAAGCATCTTTAAGGTGATTAAGGTTAAAGTGAACAAACTATGGTGTACATGCTTGACGAAGTATAAGTCATAAATCTCATGTCCCTTGTATACGAGGGCCGCTCCTCATGCTAGTCAAGTTTAGTCACCGGTAAGTTCTTGTCATTGTAAGTACATGTGTATCATTGAGAACCGCCAACGGTGTACCCCTTGCCCGATGATACGGAAGAATCCCCATATCAAAATGACAAGGCAAGCAGACAATGAGCATCTCAGCATTCTTCTTATTTACCATGGGAATATGGTGCTTTTTTCTCTCTTTCCACTTTTCATAGTATCTCTTTTTTTCTCTTTTTTTATAAGAAGAATGCTTCATAGACAGCTCATTATGGTTACGCTTCAGGTTTCCACCATGTCACCATGGATTAGACCAGCAGCCTAGGCGTTTCTGATCTTCGCGAATTTTGCCTCCAAACAGCACCTTTTCCATCAGAATCCTGACTGCAGCGGTCCATGCTCCTAAAGTCATCAACCATGCAAAAACAGATGAAATTACATAAGTATCATCCCTTAATATGAAATATATCAAGGAATAACCGTAAATTATGATATAGAATAGTGATGCAAAATGGACGTATCAACTCCCCCCAAGCTTAGACTTCGCTTGTCCCCAAGTGAAACTGAGCTCAATAAACATGGCCTCAGGTTTATGGAGTGATGAGTCGATAAAAAGACTACGGACAAGAAGCATCACATTCATCAATACATAGATCATAATAGAAGACAACTCACTATTATATAACTTAACTTGCAATAAGTAAAGGAAACACAATAAAGATACATAAAGTGAGTCATAATTGGTGATGGCAAACTTAGCTCTTGGTCGAAGAATAGTTGACAATTTGCTAGAGTTCACAAATAACTGATTTTCAATGATAGCTTTCAAAGTAGTAGACACCAAGATAAGAGCAATGTGCAAAACTAGGAACATAAGAAACATGATTGAATAAATCATCACATGAATGAATGAAACACAACAACTCAAAATACTTGCTGAGATAGAAGGGAATAGGTTTACTGACTCAACTAAAAGGTAAAAGAAAGGCCCTTCGCAGAGGGAAGCAGAGATTTCAAGTTTCATAAAGAGCTCCCAAAAATTATGATACTTATTAGCTTTCTGCTCTCATTGCCCCTATCATAGGCATCTTTAGGTGATTAAGGTTAAAGTGATCAAATACGAGAATAAGCTTGACAAGTTGTAAATTGAGAATCTCATGTCCCTTGAATACGAGGGATGCTCCTCATGCAACTCAAGTTTAGTCACCGGTAAGTTCTTGTCATAGTAAGCACATGTGTATCATGGAGAACCGCCAACGGGGTACCCCTTGCCCGATGGTACGGAAGAATCCCCATATCAAAATAACAAGGCAAGCAGACAACGAGCATCTCAGCAATCTTCTTATTTACCATGGGAATATGGTTCTTTTTTCTCTCTTTCCTCTTTTTTATTTTTCCTTTTTTCTCAATCTCTATCTCTTTTTTATAAGAAGAATGCTTCATAAATGCTCATTATGGTTACGCTGCAGATTTCCACCATGACAACATGGATTAGACCGGCGGCCCAGGCGTTTCTCTAACACACATGCATAACTCCATGGACTTACAAGCTCCCCTTTCATTTCACACCGACGACATCCATAGAAAAAAGAGCATGATATCAACTAGGTACAAAGTACCAGTGCAATCTTGAAAGCGTTCCCCATGACAGCATGGTTCTGCTAACTCACAACTTATAAAGCACAAGCATATACGCAACATAGATGGGCACAATGGTTCAAGTTTATTAAAGGCAAGAAAGTAAAGTGTGCCATCAATTTCGTGAGAGCTTTAATTACTAATTTTCACGTAACAAGTTTAATTTGGAAGGTAGATAAAAACAAGAATTTACTTGGAATAGCAATAGTGCTAATAGGTAGGTATGGTGGACACAAATGACATAGGTTTTGGTTTAAGGAATGGATGCACGAGAAGAATTCCCTCTCAGTACAGGTTTTTGGCTAGCAAGGCTGGGTAGCAAGTATAAGAGTTGAAGGAAACAAACAAACATACAAGTGATAAAAACAAACATGCAATCTTCCTTGAAAGCACAAAAGATCTTAACTAGAGAATACCAAACTTATGAGCAAATCAAGAAAGAAAGATGATGAAATTATATTTCTTTAAGGGTACTTTTATCTTTTTCATTCAATTCTCAAAAATAGTGTTGCTACTGACCGAGCCAAGTTTGCCAAAACCAACTAAATTAACTCAATGATCCCAAAGTGATACCAATACTAACAACAAGATCAATCATATAACTATGAATTGAAAACTAATATAAGATATGCAAAAGAGTAAATGATAGAACTTCTCATTAATGTTCCATAACGACTATTCACACCAAGGGATACATATCTAACGAGAGGGGGGACACTTCCATAATGCAAACCATCCTACATGATAACTTCTCTATTCATGATATGACTCTACTAAAAAGGTAAAAATATAGAAGATAGTGATGTGATACCGCGGCACTCCCCCAAGCTTGGAACAAACCAAGGGAATGCCAAACCTGATGACGAATTACTCCTTCGGTGGTGGTGGTATTCTCTCGGTTGGCGTGAGGAAATCTTCCAGCATCTTGCGAAGCCTGTTATTTTCCTCTTGAAGCATATCCACCTTCCTCCTCAAGACTCGGTACTTGTCGCAGAACTCATCAGTGACTCGTAGAGCCTCCCCTGCTGCAGGGCAAGAACGGAGATCAAGAGTTGGAGGTATCAGCCCCTTCATGCATGCTATCATGTCCTTTACTTCCTCCTTGCTGTTCCGATCCATGTCTTCGCACCTAGTTGCGATCCTTTCTTCTTCCACCCATCCTACGAAGGTCTTCTGCTCAAGATTGTGATGGAGCTCGCGACGGCGTCGCAGCTCGTGATCCTTTGAAGATGAACCCCTGGACGACATCTGAACAAAACAGACCAAAATAAAAAAACACGATGAGAACATGGTATACAAACCTCGGGGGATCTAGGGGATTATATATTACGAAGTTTTACAACAAAAGGAAGGTACTGGGAGAAAATGGGTCGGAGACGGAGTCCGAGGTGTCCACACCACCTGGTGGCACGACCAGGGGTGGGCCCGCGCCACAGGGTGGTGTGATCCACCCTGGCTCCGTTTCCGTCCTCTTTCGCTTCGTAAATTTCCTTGTTGGCTAAAAACTGCAAAAATATAATTGGACAGATCTTTCGCGGAACTTTTCTTACCAGAACTGTTACCTATTTGAAAACGGACTCTGCAGGTCTCTGAATTTGGTATTTAGTAGATTCTTCCGGAGTCACCACTTGAATGATATCAATATCTTCATCTTCATACACTTATTGCTTGAGTCATGAAACCTTTCACTTTCTCATTACACCATTTTATCCACCTACCTGGAAATTTCTTTCACACAAAACATCACACAGTTCTCATTAGCAACATTAGTATAAGTGAAGTGATAAAACCTTTTGAGTCCAATTTCAACTGAAAACCATCAAAACATAAGCTACTGTATCAACTCCTTCCGAAAACCCAAAAATAATTCAAAACGGAAATCGATTAAAGAAGCAAATGCAAGAGTGGCAAAATCTGTCAAAACAGACCAGCAGGTAAAGATCATTTTTTTCTAAAATCTTCTGTTGCTCAAATCAAAAAGTGCAAAACTAACGAAAGTTAAATAAGAACCTGGGTCAGAAGCACAAAAAATTAAAGCTCAATACGACATACATAGATCTCTCACAAATTTTTACGGTGAAGCACAAAAATCTGTTTCGGGACAACAACTTCCCCAAATCTTACTTCTCTCTCATTAGAGGTTGATCTTGACACAAAAACCAAACAAAAAGGATAAGGAGAGGTTATTACCGAAGTAATAACTTCCAAGACTCAAAGAAACAAAACAAACTGAAAGCAAAAATAAATTGGGTTGTCTCCCAATAAGCTCTTTATTTATAGCCATTAAGATGGGCATGATAATTTTGATGATGCTCACTTAGGAATACGAATTGAAGTGAAAGAGAGCATTTAAGAAGCAAAAAATACACACGTTTAAGTCTAACCCACTTCCTATTCAAGGGAATTTTGTAAACAAACAAGTTGTTGAAACCCGAAACCACTAGCATAGGAAGGCAAAAGAAGTGCAACATAAAAACTTTCAGCATAAAACGAGGAAACTTGACATTATTGAGATGCATAAGAACGATTTTCCCTCTCTCATAGTAAGTTTTAGTAACATGCATAAACTTAACAATATAACTATCACAAGGACCATCGTAACAATGATCACTTATTCTAACAGAAAACACAGGAATACTAGTTCTCGTAACACTACTTTGTGAAATAATATTAGAGGTATCCTTACAAAGGATAGTGTGTCCCTCTTCTACATATTTAGTGACAAAGTCTTTCACATTTGCTATTATAGGTTCATCATCCATTTGTTTATCAGATTCAACATCTTCATTTGTACTTTCATTATCCATACTAGCTATCATAGAATGTTCCTTTATCTTAACTGGGAAAGGGATTTTTTCAATGTAAGGTTCAGATAAGACATGATTAGGAGTATAAACTTTAGTGTCTCTTGTAGGAACACTCTTAGCAATATCTTTATAAGGTTCATGATACTTATTCCACTTATTTTTAGGCACTTCAATGTAGGAAGCAAAAGCCTTAAAATAAGTTGCAATAGCTTGAGAGGCTAGACCATAAGCATTTTTAATATTTTGAAAGTCATCAGTTCCCATAAAAGATTCAATGCATTCATAATCATAATTTATACCTGACTTTCTACCTTTGTCATTCTCCCATGCTTCAGCATTATTGAATACGGTCCAGAAGATCCCATTTAGCTTCTTCTTCCATGCGTGTAAATGATCCAGCACAAGAAGCATCCAATAAATCCTTATCATGAAGAGAAAGCATTGCATAAAAGTTATTGATAATAATATTGTTGGGGAGCTCATGAATGGGACATCTGAGCATTAGTAACTTCAATCTCCCCCAAGCTTGAGCTGTACTCTCTCCATCAAGAGGCCAAAAGTTGTATATTTGATTCCGATCTTTATGAATCTCACTAGGAGGATAAAACTTTGAATAAAAGAGAGGTACTATTTCTTCCCATTCAAGAGCTTCACCATTCTACAGCAGCTTATACCATTCCTTAGCTCTTCCTTTCAGTGATAATGAGAATAACTTCTTCTTAACTTGATCTATAGTAATACCTGCACACTTGAACAACCCGCATAATTCGTGTATAAAGAGCAAATGATCACCGGGATGGACAGTTCCATCCCCAACATAGTAGTTATCCATAACACGATCAATAATTCTTGTAGGTATTTTAAAAGTATCATTCTCAGCAGGTGGTGGTTCATCTACTACCTTAGCAATGGTAGTAGTGATGGCTCAATGCACGGCACTCAGAAAAGTGCTGGTGCGTGGTTGATGTAGAGCTCGTTGGGAACCCCAAGAGGAAGGTATGATGAGCACAACAGCAAGTTTCCCTCAGTTATGAAACCAAGGTTTAATCAAACCAGTAGGAGCAAGGAAACACCCCAAAGGTGTTACTAGCTGAGCTTTGGCAGGGCGCACTACCGGTGCTAGTAGCAACGTGGAGACCTGCACAACACAACCACAGAACTTTGTCCCCAACTTGCGATGAGGTTGTCAATCTCACCGTGTTTTGCGGAAAACAAAGGATTAAACGTATCGAATAGAAAGAAGTAAAAGTTTGCAGAAAGTAAACACAAAGCAGTAAACAATTTGTAGATTGTATGTAAAAGACAAGGACCAGGATCCATAGTTCACTAGAGGTGACTCTCCTTAGATAGATAACATGTTGGGTGAACAAATTACAGCGGGGCAATTGACAAACATCGAGAAAGCAATACATGCATATACTAATCATCTTGACTCCTTTGAGATTCGATTGGACATTACAACATTATACATAGACCGCCATCCAACTGCATCTATGACTAATAATCCACCTTTAGGTTATCATCCGAACCCCCTCCAGTATTAAGTTGCAAGCAACAGATTATTGCTTTACGAACTGCGTGTAAAGTAAACAATACGATTGTTCTATGAACAAAGGATTGTTGTTTTCTCCCTAGTAGCAACAACACATCTAGTACCTTAGAGATTTCTGTCACTTCCCCAGATTACCAGAGGCATGAACCCACTATCGAGCATAAATACTAACTCTTGGAGTTGCTAGCATCTACTTGGCCAAGATAGCTACTAACAACGGAAAGCATGCAAGATCACAAATAACAAAGACACGATAGAATCAATAATCAATCTGAAATAGAATCTCAATATCCATCGGATACCCGCAAACACAACATGCAGAATTACAAATAGATGATCTTGATCATGAACGGAGCTCACAAGATCTAAACATGAAAGCACAAAGGAGGAGAACCAGCCATCTAGCTACTACATGGATCCGTAGTCCAAGGATGAACTACTCACGCATCACACCAGAGGCTTGCATGGTGATGAAGAAGGCCTCCAGGGTGAATTCCCCTCTTCGGCAGGGTGCCGAGAAGAGCTATAGATCCCTCCCGATCTAGGGATGGAGATGACGGCGGCTACAGACTCTTTCGTGGATTTTTGATCGGGCACTCGGGATTTTTGTCCCGAGGGCATCTTATAGTCGGAAGGGAAGGCCGAGGGGGTGCCAGGGGCCACCACACCACCCCCTGGCGCGGGCCAAGCCTGACCGCGCGGCCAGCTGGTGTGGCCGGCCTCTGGTCCCTCTCCGTCTCGTATTCTGGCACTTGATGACTTCTGAAAAAATTGGCACTTTGGCTTTTGTCCCGTCCAATTCCGAGAATATTCATTTTCTGACTTTCCTGGAACCAAAAACAGCAGAAAACAGGCAGCTGGCACTGTGGCTCTCATTAATAGGTTAGTCCAAGAAATCATATGAAAATTACTCCAAAGTGTGGACAAAACACAAGAAAGTGGATAAAACTAAGCATGGAACATCAAAAATTATAGATGCATTTACAATGTATCAACATCCCCAAGCTTAACTCCTGCTCGTCCTCGAGTAGGTAAGTGATAAAAAGAAAGAATAATTTTTGAGGTGACATGCACCATCAAAGACTTGATCAAAGTATTTGCAAAACATTCAAAGCTGGGATCATAGTACTTCAATCATAACATGAAGACAAAGTTCTAGAAATAAGACAAAGAAACTATGATGCAACATGAAAAGGCACAAACAGAAGATTCATGAATAACAATGCTTTGCAAGACGTTTGTTTGTTTCACATAAAGAAAACATAGCATAATAGTATTTAGCTTGTCCCTCAATAGAGTAGCAAATATAAATGCATAGGACACCTTCAAAGTTCATAAGAGTGACTAGATACAATAGTTTAAAACAAGCAATATCAAGTTATGCATCAATCAACTAGTCTTGGGACAATGCACATAGAACTAAGAATGGCCACTATGCTCTCAAAGTAGGTGCATAAGGGTGGAAGGTGGAGACTCAATATTATGGTGGAAGAAAGGCCTTTTCTAAAAGGAAGTAGGGATTCAAGTCTCATAAAGAGCTTCCCAAAATTATGGTACTTATAGCTTTCAGCTCTCATTTCCCCTATCATAAGCATCTTGAAGGTGATTAAGGTTAAAGTGAAACAACTAAGAGGATATGCTTGACAAGTTATAAACCGAAATCTCATGCCCCTTACTTACGAAGACCGATCCTCATGCTACTTAACTTTAGTCACAAGTAAGCTCTTGTCATTGTAAGTACATGTGTATCTTTAAGAACCGCCAACGGGGTACCCCTTGCACATGATACGGGAGCTTTCCCATAATCAAAATGACAAGGCAAGCAGACAATGAGCATCTCAGGAATCTTTTTATTTGCTATTTGCATAGGTTTTTATTGAGGATGCTTCATAGAGTGCTCATTATGGTGATGCTGCAAGTTTCCACCATGATTAGGCATGGCTTAGGCTAGCGGCCGAGGTGTTTCTCTAACACACATACAAACTCCACGATCTTACAAGTTCCACTTTTATTTCACACCGCCGAGATCCGTAAGCAAAAGAACATGATATCAACAGGGTACAAAGTACAATTGCAATGTTGAAAGCGTTCCCCATGAAACATGGTTCTGCTAATTTCAACTTATAAAGCACAAGCATATACACAACAAAGAAGGACCCAATGGTTCAAGTTTATTAGAGGCAAGTAAAGTAAAGTGTGCTATCAAGTTTGTGAGAGCTTTAATCACTAGTTTTCTCATAACAAGTTTAATTTGGAAGGTAAACAAAAGCATGAATATACTTGGAATAGCGTAAGCTAATAGGTAGGTATGGTGGACTCTTTGTAATAACTTGGTTTAGGGAGTTTGATGCATGAGTGGAACTCATACTTGGTTGTGGAGGCTAGCAAAAGACTGGGAGCGATAAACTAAGAGAGCAATAATGGCCATAATCATGCAGAGCGACAAAACATCATTGATCAAAGCATAAAGTGATACTACAAGTTGAAAACTAAAGGATCATAAAGGCTATGGTGACTTGAGATAGTCATAACATGGTGTGAGCATGCGCCAAGTCAACCCAAATAAAGCATCAAAGGAGAATACCACTATACTATGCTTTAATATGCTAAAACAACACATGATTCATCCAAGGCACATTAAGAAATCTCAGTTGTTTATAACAAGTCATGCTACAGCAAAGAATACTAAGCATAAAGCCAAAACAATATCAAGCATGGCATGACAAAGCATAGGCCACAGTCAAAAATGAGCTCATTTTACCACATAAGTATGAACTTTCCTACTCTTTTCCAAACCAAACCAAACTATTTGCAAACCAATGTATGAAAGAGGGGGTCCAACCAATTTATTCAGAAAACTAAGCAAACGAAAAAGAAGACGCTCCAAAAACAACACAATTGTGCATTAAACAATAAAAATGAAGCGTTTGGAAGAAACTTGGGATTTTTATTGATGAAGAGGGGGATGCCTTGGGCATCCCCAAGCTTTGACGCTTGTACTTCTTGGATATTTCTTGGGGGACACGCGTGTCATCCCCAAGCTTGAGCTTTAGTCCATCCTTCATCTCATTACTCATTCCTTCCATACACCTGCAATTTTTCCTTCATACAAAACTTCACACAATCTTTATTAGCAACATTAGTGCACTCAAGATAAATAAGTCTTAAAGTTCAGTTCTAACACCAAATAAACTTCCATTAGAACACTAGCTACTGTAGCACTTCCCTTAAAAATCTCAATTCACCAAAAGAACTCAAAAAGGAACCAACAAGAAGCAAATGCAGAAAATGGCAGAAATCTGTCAAAACAGACCAGCAGGTAAAGACGAATTTTTTCGAAGACCTTCTGTTGCTCAAATAAAAAAGTGTTGAACTAACGAAAGTGGGATAACAACCTGGGGCAGAAGCAAAAAAAATCACGCCTCAAAAAGACGTTCAGATATTTTACACGAATTTTTACGGTGAAGCACAAAAATCTGTTTCGGGATAGCAACTTTCCCAATCATTACTTCTCTCTCATTAGAGGTTACTCTTGGCACAAAAAGCAAATAAAAAGGATAAGGAGAGGTTATTACAGAGGTAATAACTTCCAAGTCTCATCTAAAACTTTTGGGTTATCTCCCAGTAAGTACTTTTCTTTAACGCCTTTAAGTTAGGCATAAGAAGCAAGAAAAAGGATCAAGTGTTCTCAAATGAAGAAGCATTAAGATCAAGAAATATTTTCAACAAGGCAAGGTATATCATCCAAATAAGTTCTAGAGGATACTCTTTCAATGCTCTTAGGTTCAGTATTCTCATCAAAAGAATTTGCAGGAACAATCCAATCAAGATTCTTTTCTATGGCATCATGTATTGCTACTAGTTTAAAGGATATTGGTATCTTAGGTTCCTCCCCATTAGGTTCGGTTTTGTTCATCTTTTCTCGTGTACCAACAACATCTACACATGAGCCTAGCATATTAAAATGTTCAAAGACCATCCTAGCTTCCTTGGCAACATCATAGAATTCCTTAAACAAAGTTTCTAGAATAAAATCCCTCTTTTCAGGGTCCTCAGTTTCTTTAAGCTTAAGAAACATTACTTGCATTAAGGGGTTGAGGTTAACAAACCTAGCTTCTAACATATGAATTAAAGAAGCTACAGCAACCTCATAGTTTGGAGCAAGTTCTGCAAGGGATCTATCCTCAGTATCTTCATGTTTGCTAACATGATTAAAGAATTCTTCAATATTATCTTTCCCAATTATAGAACCACTACCAATTGAAAGGTCTTTCAGGGTGAAAGTAGGGATCAACATGGTGAGCTAAGGGAGAGGTGACAACTAAAGGAGCCTTTTTTTTGTGTTTTTGGTAAAGAAAGCAAACTAGTAAAACTAATTTTTTTGTGTTTTTGAAAAAGAAACAAGCAAACAAAGCAAAAAGAAACTAAGCAAAACAAAAATAACAAAGTAAAGAGATTGGTTATGAGGGACTCCCCTTGTGAAGATGTCCTTGACTCCCCGGCAACGGCGCCAGAAAAATACTTGATGGCTCAATGCACGACGCTCAGAAAAGTGTTGGTGCGTGGTTGATGTAGAGCTCGTTGGGAACCCCAAGAGGAAGGTATGATGAGCACGGCAACAAGTTTCCCTCAGTTATTAAACCAAGGTTTAATCGAACCAGTAGGAGCAAGGAACACCCAAAAGGTGTTACTAGCTGAGCTTTGGCAGGGCGCACTACCGGTGCTAGTAGCAACGTGGAGACCTGCACAACAGAACCACCGAACTTTGTCCCCAACTTGCGATGAGGTTGTCAATCTCACCCTGTTTTGTGGAAAACAAAGGGTTAAACGTATCGAATGGAAAGAAGTAAAAGTTTGCAGAAAGTAAACACAAAGCAGTAAACAGTTTGTAGATTGTATGTAAAAGACAAGGACCGGGATCCATAGTTCAGTAGAGCTGGCTCTCCTTAGATAGATAACATGCTGGGTGAACAAATTACAGCGGGGCAATTGACAAACATCGAGAAAGCAATACATGCATATACTAATCATATTTACTCCTTTGAGATTCGATTGGGCATTACAACATTATACATAGACCGCCATCGAACTGCATCTATGACTAATAATCCACCTTCAGGTTATCATCCGAACCCCCTCCAGTATTAAGTTGCAAGCAACAGATTATTGCTTTACGAACTGCGTGTAAAGTAAACAATACGATTGTTCTATGAACAAAGGATTGTTGTTTTCTCCCTAGTAGCAACAGCACATCTAGTACCTTAGAGATTTCTGTCACTTCCCCAGATTATCAGAGGCATGAACCCACTATCGAGCATAAATACTAACTCTTGGAGTTGCTAGCATCTACTTGGCCAAGATAGCTACTAACAACGGAAAGCATGCAAGATCACAAATAACAAAGACATGATAGAATCAATAATCAATCTGAAATAGCATCTCAATATCCATCGGATCCCCAAAAACACAACATGCAGAATTACAAATAGATGATCTTGATCATGAACGGAGCTCACAAGATCTAAACATGAAAGCACAAAGGAGGAGAACCAGCCATGTAGCTACTACATGGATCCGTAGTCCAAGGATGAACTACTCAAGCATCACATCGGAGGCTTGCATGGTGATGAAGAAGGCCTCGAAGGTGAATTCCCCTCTCCGGCAGGGTGCCAGGAAGAGCTTCAGATCCCTCCCGATCTAGGGATGGAGATGACGGCGGCTACAGACTCTTTCGAGGATTTTTGATCGGGTACTTCGGGGTTTTTGTCCCGAGGGCATCTTATAGTCAGAAGGTGAGGCCGGGGGGTGCCAGGGGCCACCACACCACCCCCTGGCGCGGGCCAAGCCTGGCTGCGTGGCCAGGTGGTGTGGCTGGCCTCTGGCCCCTCTCCGTCTCGTATTCTGGCACTTGATGACTTCCGGTAAAATATGCACTTTGGTTTTTGTCCCGTCCAATTCCGAGACTATTCATTTTCTGACTTTCCTGGAACCAAAAATAGCAGAAAACAGGCAGCTAGCACTGTGGCTCTCGTTAATAGGTTAGTCCAAGAAATCATATGAAAAGTACTCCAAAGTGTGGACAAAACACAAGAAAGTGGATAAAACTAAGCATGGAACAGAAAAAATTATAGATACATTTACAATGTATCAAGAAGCATTACGAAATAAGAAACTCAGCGAATTATCCATAATGAAAATAAAGCAACTAAGAGAAGTAAACAATACTCCAAGTAGAAGTTTCCTTTACCAGTTCCACTCTCCCATAGCACTTCACTCCCCGGCAACGGCGCCAGAAAATAGTCTTGATGACCCACAAGTATAGGGGGTGTGTCGCACTATTTTTGATAAGTTAGAGTGTCAAACCCAATGAGGAGCATAAGGTGCTGACTAGTGGTATGGATCAGGAATTCTCTGTAAATACTTAGCTAACAGATTTTTAGGGGTTTTTGATAATGCAAGTAAATAAAGTACGAGTAAATAAAAGACAATAAGAATAAATACAGCAAGTGGCCCAATCCTTTATTCAGCAAAAGACAAGCTGGTTGTATTACTTAAGATGACCAAACGTTCTCGAGGACACATGGTAATTCTGTCAAGTGCTTTCGCTTCATATAGTTGATCAATCTTCTTTAGCTTGCTAAGTGTTGTGTGGGTGAACCTGTGCTAATGTACCGACCTTCCTAGGACTAATACATACTTGTGAGTATACCCCTTGCAAACATCCATAAGTACAAGAAAGTAATTAAGGTAGAAACCTAACCACAGCTTTAAACTCTAAGACCCTGACGTCCCTTGTGCAATGGTTTCCTAACGAGGGTTCAGGTTTCTGTCACTCTGGCAACCCCTATGATTAGTAGCCAAATACACAATACATTCCCCTAGGCCCATATAGGTAAAGTGTCATGTAGTCGACGTTCACATGACACCACTAGAAGAAGTACACCACAACTTAAATATCAAACTATTGAATCTTTCTCAACACAATTCCACTACTAACAACTTGACTTCTCCCATATCCTCAAGAACAAAACGAACTACTCACATGACATCATATGGATCATGATCAGATAATGATGTATAACAATCTGAACATAAACAATAATTCAATGGTTCACTCAATGACATCAACTACAAAGAGTAATTAACACCGGGAACTTTCCCCTAAGAACTATGCAAGATTCAACCCAATTGTTACATCAATATGGAGATGGTGATGATGGTGCTGGTGGTGATGATGGTGATGATGATCCCGATGAAGTCCAGCTTCGTGGTGGTGTTGATGGCGACGATCTCCCCTCTCCGGGAAGGAATTTCCCCGGCAGAAATCTGTCTGCCGAAGAGATCTTTCTCTCTCGGTGTTTTCCGCCCCGTAGAGACGGTGGAATCTTTCTGTGGTCGCTCCCTAGGTATTAGGGTTCCGTGGAGATAATATACGCCAGAGGGGAGAGCTGGAGGTGGGCCAGGGTGGCCACACCACCTGGTGGCGCGGCCTAGGCTGGCCCACACCAGGGGGTGGTGTGGGCCCCCTATGTCCCATCTCCACTCCTCCTTCTGGCAGTCTTCGTCTTCTGGAAAATAGGATTTTCCATATATTTTCCCGGATTTTCTGACCTTCGCGAATTTTGCCTCCAAACAGCACCTTTTCCATCAGAATCCTGATTGCAGCGATCCATGCTCCAAAAGTCATCAACCATGCAAAAACAGATGAAATTACATAAGTATCATCCCTTAATATGAAATATATCAATGAATAACAGTAAATTATGATATAGAATAGTGATGAAAAATGGACGTATCAGACACCACCTGACTAAGAATTAAGATAATTCTCTGTCGACTAAGAATTAGACACATCTAGATAAAATACACATGCTTGGACTCTGATAGACCTTGCAAAGGCATACCACATACCCAAAAATGGTTGGGTTTTCCAATCAACCTGGACAAGAGATATAGCACAACTCCATGTCAATTCAACGAGATGGTAGGAGAGGAAGATGTGACCCGCATCTTCAAACTCCCCGCATAGAGAGCAAGCCCCTGGCTCGGCCCCTCCGGTATGCTTGAGAAGTTGATCGCAAGAGGGGAAGCTCCCCTGTCTAGTTTCCAAAGGAAGGTCCTAATTTTTATCGGGACCGAGATCCTCCATAGAGCATCCAAGCTTGTAGCACTATGTTCTTGGTTCGACTTGTCCCACCAGTCATCACTTGGTCACATGCACAAGGTCATTTAGCAGATGAACTTTTTCATGGGAAACGTACGTGGTGAAGCTAACATCAAATGCAAGCTGGAGCACCATCTATCTATCTATTATATACTAAAAGCAATATAAGGCCGTTTTTCGAGGCACCAGGTTGATTCACATCACCAAAATTATGTGGACAATTTAACAAGATTAATAGTTACATATATATTGTGTAATGCCGTTGACACGATTTATACTGGTGTATCCAACATGAAGAGAACTCCCGTGCATCTAAAAAAGATATAAGACGCGTCATCTTTTCTTTATTTGGGTAAGATATTTCATATTTTGAGAGGACTCTACATGCATATCATTTTTTTCTTGATTTCGGGTATGATATGTCGTATTTTTACAGGACTCTACCTGCCTACAATATTTTTTCTTTTGCCTACACCTTGAGATAGAAGTTTCCGAAGTCCAGTACTTGCACACAACTAATCTATCGGCCCATACCAGCCTCACGTTGCAGAACACGGCAAAGGAATCCACCGCACGAATGCAACTTAATGGGATGCATGAGCAGAAGTGCATGTAACTTGACCGCATGAAGAGAAGAAGACTTTCTGCACATACGCGATGGAGAGATTAGAGCTGGACACTATTGTAGTACTATGATTTATTTTGATTGGTCCATAATTTTTTCCTTTATCCAAAGTGCAACACTGGATTTCAAGATATTTATGACATCTATTAATCTTTAACTTTTCTTGTTATAACTACTTCAGATATATGAAAAAAAAACTATCTGTGGTAGTGATTTTCTAACTATTGACAAAAAGTTGAACATAAAATTTATGCTTAAACCTCGAAAGCCAAAAATGAAAAGAAAATAATGCCCTTGACGCAAGGTGTATAGTTATAGAAATTCCAGACATGATGAACCAAGGGGATTACATATTCTGAGAGCAACGCAGGATGATTAGAGAATGATCATAATATAACATTGGGTGTTAGATGGACTAAGATATAAATGCATGTATTTTACTCTTATTGACGCATAAATGTGTAGTAGTGCATCCCTGAAAAATAAGCAATCAAAATTGAAATTGTTTATAAGGTAGTTTTGTTTGAGCATTCAGGGCTGAACTCTTCGTGTTTTAAACTCAGAGAGAGAGAGAGAGAGAGAGAGAGAGAGAGAGAGCATGTTTGGTTGTTAAAGCAGGGCTCGACAATTATTCTTCCAGTCATATACCTTATTTTTGTTATAGATAGGTGCTGAGCATTTAAATATGTCATTATGTCCAAATCTTTTCCTACATACTTACACTTATATTCACCTCTACACGCCGAAATGGTTGTTAAACGTGAATGAAACAAAAGGATATAACGGTTTTATCCCTATACATCTTAATTTTATGATAGAACGTTGAAAGTTTAACACTAATGTATGGATAAGGAAGTCCTTACATATTGTAGTGTTGACCTTAAACATATACTCTTCGGGCATTTATGATTGTCATATTTAATATTTTATGTTCTATTTGCGGCAATACAGGGTAGGCATATTAAGTTTGATATTTATTTGGTTGGCGTATTCCCATATTTGCAACATTGTTTTTCAGGTTTTACACTACATGAGAAAGAGGGTGACGGAAATTTGTTCTTACTTACAACAATTTCTTGATATTCTATAGTTTTTATATTGGCCAAAGTGGTAACACAATTCACTATGTTTATAGTTGACCCAATTAAGCGAGAAACGTCACATTTACAAAGTCAAGCACCAAGACACACCAACAAAACTACTGAGCTAATATATAGTTTACAACTAATAACTAAAATTTATACAATAGGTTTTTCGAAGAAAAACATTAAATTTGAGCTCCACATTCTACCATTAGTTCTAATAAATATGTGGTCAAAACTAATACAATTTTGGACATTCGACGCTGTAAAAGATAAATATTGGCCATAAATTTCCTACTTAACATTTACACATGCGTTCCAACAATTTTACATCTATTAACAAGGCATACTTGTAAGGTTGTAATTTACAAGTCAATATGTGCTCTTAATTCATAATACATGACACAACAACTCATGTCAGAGGGAGAATGTAGAATAACCGGATTGGATAATGGTAGATATAAAGGAGACATAAAGAAAATGAACAAAAATATTACTACCTTAATTTCATAGTAGACCAATATCTTGATGATGTTTAAGCATAATGAAATTATAAATTTATAATTATACATTATAGAATATATTTTAAGAAAGCCAATGTTACATGTTACAGTCAATGTTTGTGGGAAAAATGTCACATATTCTAATGCAGATTGATGGCATCGAGTATTTCAAATCAAGGAGTAAATGAGGCAAGAAAATGATTTGAACAAGATAGAGTGAAAATGCTCATTTCCCTACCCGTCAAGAAGAATATTTGTTCCAGTAACAAAATAAACATTTGATAGACATATTGATCTCTTGATCCTTATCATTAGGACACAACCATTACTATCTTCATGTAAAAAACAATTAATATCTTCATAATTCCTAGAACATCATCTGACAATTAACCTATTAGCTTTTCCTTGTAATAATTAAACATTTATAGATCTAAGTAACTTTGACCAAGTTCCAGCATGCAATATCCTAATAATCAGCTATTTCTCCATGCATTAATATAGCATCAAATAAAGCATGTATAAAAGTTTAGGTTTATTTAACAAATACTTTCATCAGATTTAAGGGCTGTCCTCGCATTTGCGAGAGCCACCATACTACTTATACACTAAAAGCAATATAAACATGTTTTTCGAGACATCAGCTTGATCCACATCATCTATATTATGTCAACAGTTAGATATATAACCGATGGCTTAGATTTTATGAATAGTTGTACCATGATTTCCTTTTGACACGCAGAAGTCTAGGCAAGGACAAAAGAGGTAGTACCTGTGCAGTTCAAGGAAACACAAAACACATGTACCCTGATTTTCTTCTTCACACGTAGAAGTCTAGACACACAAAAAAAAAGCGGCAATGTGTAATTTAAGGAAATAGGAACAAGAGTCTCCCTCTCCCACACGAAGGGTTTTATTTCTTCCTAGACCTTCACGTCTCCTATGAAAATATTTTCTTTTGCGGGGCTTACGAATTTGCAGTTAGCACGTTAGCATGAATTGCACGTACATACCAAAAATCTAATTTATTTTACCTGAAAAAGAAACTAATTCTTTAGCATTAAACCTGAAGGTCTCGATGACCCTGTGTACAAAAAAAAACAAATTCTTAGTATTCTCGCATGGGATTTTATGCTGAATACACCCTGGTTTTCCTACAAAAACTAATATAGATTGGCTACTTAAAAAAAGAGCTCTGCAGACCTGCTACGATCAATCCAGGTACCATATGAGGAAATGAGGATTAGAAGCGTGTGTTCCATAGTTTAACTGGTGAAGTTTGATACGTACCACAATTCTAAAATGATTAGTTCAATATATGTATTTTGGTTCTCTTGCGCTAAGATTTTGAAGTACATAAGCAATCAAGCATAAGAACGAGACATTCAACGGTCAGCAGTTCATCTTTCTATTTCTCCAAGCATGAGTATACAAAGGTCTAATCGCCTCCAAATTAATTCTTGAGTCGACATAGATATTTCCTTATCCCAAGGCTTTTCATGGTGGTAGTCCCTTGGCGCTATATCATAAGCAAAATGCCTATGTGAAGTAAGGAGAGAGAATGATGTTGTATGTTGGATAAGATACAACGCTTGCAGGGAACTGCAGTTAAAAAAAATGTTAGCATAATCACATGATGAAATTTCTACAAAATCATTGAATAGAGACAACACTTAAGATTGAAAGAGGTTGTCCGTTAAGCATTTATTTTCCGTAACATGGTAAGAGGCCCTCCATTGTGAAAGGCCTAATTAAAAAAATTCTCATTTACTAACTCGATTACAAAATATTTATACTATCTGTTGATCATAAAATATGTCACATTTTAGACACAAATACCATGTACAAGATTTAACTTTGGACCTTTATATATTCTGAAAAAAAATAATAAAAAATAATAGTCTTTGTGCTCAGATTTAATGATAATACTCTAGAAGGAACATATATATGTAGTCATGTTTGTCATGAGTTTGCGGACCATAGAACTATAAAATGAACTACCACTATAAGCGTGTAGCGATTGCTTGCTCCCTTTAACGTCATCCTTACTCGTGTTCATAAATTAACCATAATTATCATATTTAAAAACAATAAACAGTAGATAATTTGTTTAAAAAACTCATGGTAAATACATACTTAGCCAACTGACTAGAGCTGGTAGTTCCTTTTTAACACATAATTTTTCATAAACCTGTAGATAACTTGAGCCTTCTTACCAACAGACATGAACCGATGTGTGTAAATACATATTTATTACAATAGACCACGAATATTTGATCTTAATAACTATACCAAACATCATCGAGCGAGTAATTGTTAATTAGACATCAATATAATGGTTTTGGTAACCTAAAATCAAAATAAAATCGAAAATTATAATTAGATTTTGACATCATGGTGAAAACATAAAAACCTACATTATATCTTGCAATGTAAATTTAATTTAATATCCCTAACTTATATCACCACATACAAAAACAAATATATGGTTATCCAAACTTTCTTCATGGAAACCTTAATTAATACTTCACACATAAAAAATTAATAAATATGTTTACACAAGAGTGTGATATTTTATCTAGAGAAATATTAAGGGTGGCTAGAACCATGTTAATGTTGATTCTATAATACTACAAAGTTTTTATAGAACCATACATACATAGTATGTAGACACTTTCAGATGTCGCCCTCGCATTTGCAAGGACCACCATGCTAGTTTATATACTAAAAGCACTATAAGGGTGTTTTTCGAGGTATCTGCTTGATCCACATCCCCTAAATTATGTAGACAGTTAGATTTCGAATTAATGGTCAGGATCTAAAGATAGATAGGTTGTCACGTACACGCACACATCTATTGCGCAATTGATAGACCCGACAAAAAATCACGGGAAGAAAACCTAGATCCTCACAAATTCAATGCCTTAGCGCCGCCCGACCAACTCTGCCGGGATCCCCTCCGCCCGATCATCTCTGTCGGGTTCCCCCTAGGCCCCTCTAATCTTTCTGTTTCTCTTTCCGCAATGGAAAGGAAGTATCCGAACAGGCACCGCTAGCTAGCCAACTGGAAATCCCTAGCTCTCCGCACGGTAGCGAGATCGATCATGATTCAAGAGGAACATAAGGCGAGGGGAAGTTGCTTGATCGCTTATCCCTCGGGCATCCTGGTCTTCCGTAAGTTACCTTCTCTCCCTTGCACATAAATGTATTTAGTTAAGTTAAATACATTTAGCGTGCAAGGGAGGGAACCGTTGTCATTGCTCATTGGAATTAAATACAAAGAACCAACCCCACCAATTCCAAGGTTAATCCCTTGTGACAAAAAAAATTCCAAGCTTATTCCGTGTGGGAACTAGGATGTCGGGATGAGATTGACATGGTGTTAGCTCTGGGTAACATAACATGTATGTCGATGGTCTCGGATAAGAAAATCCATGGTCCAGTAGGCCGCGCAGAAGGCTGAGTTGCATGCATGACCGGCCGCTATGTGTTCTGCCCTACAAACCCTCCGATGATCAGTCGACGGTTGGCGAATCGACCACAACTAGGATTGCATAAACACATACAACCATTGTGTGTCTCCTTGCCATACAGAAAGTCAAGCAACCGATTCTAGGTGCGTGGTATGTACATGTTGTACTGTAATTATATATTACTACCTCTGTTCCATAATGTTTGGCAATTGCTAAAACATTCTAAATAATGGAACAGATTTAGTAAATGCTAATATAATATCTGAGTGCATTACTTTGCAAGATTTGACTAATCCATGCTGGGAGTATCATGTTGAGGGAGACTTCGATCAACCCTAGGTGGAAAAAGGGTTCATTCTCGAACATGCACATCGAGGAAGCATCTGTTGGCTGATGAAGCTAAATGCATCGCTTACATACATGCTTACTATATTATTACTCAAGTACTCATGAAACGAGATGTACAATCTGTAAGATCATCTAGAACATGTTGAATTAATTGATTAAGCATTTAAGAACATCTAGAACATCCCACAATTATATATAAGATCATCTAGAACATCCCACAATTATTGATTAAGCACAACTTACAGTCTGATTAATTCATGAATAGGTGCTATAATAGACATGGATACTCAAGGATGAGTTTTGACCGTTACATTGGTACCAATGTCTTGCCAAGCATTTAAAAACACAACATTTTAATATCCCAGAGGTTGAAGTAATTTTTCCTAAACAATGTAAATTGGAAAATAATATTTGAAAAATCAAGATAATGGTAAAGTTAATTTATGTGTTCAAGCTCCATTAGTAGCACGTCAAGATCACCCCATGGGAAGATATTTCACAATCCATTGGAATAGGATATTTTGGCCACAATAAAAAAGTAAATATGATATTATTTTTTGACTTCCGCAAACGGTATGATTGACATTCGGGAAAATACAGAGTAACAAATAGGTAAGATACACAAATTTCAAATAAAAAATTATATATATTACCCACGTCATCTTAATTATGTAGACAATTAGATTTAGAATTAATGGTCACGATCTAGAGATAGATATTAGGTTGTCAAATATATTAGGTTGTAAAAAATGTCTTTATAAAATTGGCAATAGAAAACCATCTCTATTGAAAACATTCCTACAATGAATTCCTTAGGAACCTCTATTATAAAAGTCTTTGTTTATTTTTTAATGGTATGAGAATTAAGTTAGAGCTCGGTCAAGTCATGATCATTTGATTTGCATCGCAATTCATACATCACGTGAGTTGTTACTGGTGTTGGTAGAAGGAGTATTAGTTATAGGTGGGGTTATAATGAGAATATTTAGTTGTAATTGCGGTTGCAAATAAAATATTTCTAGTTGCAAGTGATCTTGAAACCGAGATTGCATGACACTGATGACCCACAAGTATAGGGGGTGTATCACAGTATTTTCGATAAGTAAGAGTGTCGAACCCAACGAGGAGCAGAAGGTGCTGGCTAGTGGTATGGATCATGAATTCTCTGCAAATACTTAGCAAACGGATTTTTAGGGGTTTTCGATAAAGCAAGTAAACAAAGTACGAGTAAATAAAAGACAGTGAGAATAAATGAAGCAAGTGGTCCAATCCTTTATTCAGCAAAGGACAAGCCGGTTGTGTTACTTAAGATGACCAAACGTTCTCGAGGACACATGGGAATTCTGTCAAATGCTTTCGCTTCATATAGTTGATCAATCTTCTTTAACTTGCTAAGTGTTGTGTGGGTGAACCTGCTAATGTACCGACCTTCCTAAGACTAATACATACTTGTGATTATACCACTTGCAAACATCCGTATGTACAAGCAAGTAATTAAGGTAGAAACCTAACCACAAATTTAGACTCTAAGACCCTGACGTTCCTTGTGCAATGGTTTCCTAACGGGGGTTCAGGTTTCTGTCACTCCGGCAAACCCTACGATTAGTATCCAAATACACAATGCATTCCCCTAGGCCCATATAGGTGAAGTGTCATGTAGTCGATGTTCACATGACACCACTAGAAGAAGTACACCACAACTTAAATATCAAACTATTGAATCTTTCTCAACACAATTCCACTACTAACAACATGACTTCTCCCATGTCCTCAAGAACAAAACGAACTACTCACAAGACATCATATGGATCATGATCAGAGATGGAATAATGATGTATAACAATCTGAACATAAACAATAATTCAATGGTTCACTCAATAGCATCAACTACAAATTGTAATCAACACCGGGAAAGTTTTCCCTAATAACTATACAAGATTCAACCCAATTGTTACAGCAATATGGAGATGGTGATGATGGTGCTGGTGGTGATGATGGTGATGATGATCCCGATGAAGTCCAGCTTGATGTGAGTGTTGATGGCGACGATGTCCCCTCTCCGGGAAGGAATTTCCCTGGCAGAAATCTGTCTGCCGGAGAGATCTTTCTCTCTCGGTGTTTTCTGCCCCGCAGAGGCGGTGGAATCTTTCTGTGGTCGCTCCCTAGGTATTAGGGTTCCGTGGAGATAATATACGCCAGAGGGGAGAGCTGGAGGTGGGCCAGGGTGGCCACACCACCTGGTGGCGCGGCCTAGGCTGGCCCGCGCCAGGGGGTGGTGTGGGCCCCCTGTGGCCCATCTCCAATCCTCCTTCTGGCAGTATTCGTCTTTTGGAAAAATAGGATTTTCCATATATTTTCCCGGATTTTCTGATCTTCGCGAATTTTGCCTCCAAACAGCACCTTTTTCATCAGAATCCTGACTGCAACGGTCCATGCTCCTAAAGTCATCAACCATGCAAAAATAGATGAAATTACATAAGTATCATCCCTTAATATAAAATATATCAATGAATAACCATAAATTATGATATAGAATGGTGATGCAAAATGGACATATCAACTCCCCCAAGCTTAGACTTCGCTTGTCCCCAAGCGAAACTGAGCTCAATAAACATGGCCTCAGGTTTATGGAGTGATGAGTCGATAAAAAGAATACGGACAAGAAGCATCACATTCATCAATACATAGATCATAATAGAAGACAACTCACTATTATATAACTTAACTTGCAATATGTAAAGGAAACATAATAAAGATACATAAAGTGAATCATAATTGGTGATGGCAAACTTAGCTCTTGGTCGAAGAATAGTTGACAATTTGCTAGAGTTCACAAATAACTAATTTTCAATGATAGCTTTCAAAGTAGTAGACACCAAGATAAGAGCAATGTGCAAAACAAGGAACATAAGAAACATGATTGAATAAATCATCACATGAATGAATGAAACACAACAACTCAAAATACTTGCTGAGATAGAAGGGAATAGGTTTACTGACTCAACTAAAAGGTAAAAGAAAGGCCCTTCGCAGAGGAAAGCAGAGATTTCACGTTTCATAAAGAGCTTCCAAAAATTATGATACTTATTAGCTTTCAGCTCTCATTGCCCCTATCATAGGCATCTTTAGGTGATTAAGGTTAAAGTGATTAAATACGAGAATATACTTGACAAGTTGTAAATTGAGAATCTCATGTCGCTTGAATACGAGGGCCGCTCCTCATGCAACTCAAGTTTAGTCACCGGTAAGTTCTTGTCATAGTAAGCACATGTATATCATGGAGAACCGCCAACGGGGTACCCCTTGCCCGATGATACGAAAGAATCCCCATGTTAAAATGACAAGGCAAGCAGACAACGAGCATCTCAACAATCTTCTTATTTACCATAGGAATATGGTGCTTGTTTCCGTCGCTGTGCTTTTTTCTGTCCTGCTGGCTTTTGTCCGTGGAGGGAGGCGCGCAGGGTACTCAAGGTTGCTGTGCATCGGGAGACGGGAACGACGGAGAGCAGGGGCGGCGCTGGCTCGGACGCGCTCAAGACGAGGATCCTGGGGAGGCGGTGGCCTTGGCACGACGTGGAACGGGTCCACCATAGCGCTGCTTCCCGTCCCCAGCGCCGGCGAAACCTCGCAGCCCAGTTCCATCTCCGAAGTCGTCCGGCGTCAAGCGTCCTTGGCGCGGCGTGGAACGGATCCCCACAGAGCACCGCTTCACGGCCCAGCGCCGGCGAAACCTCGCCGACCAGGTCCACCTCTGAAGTCGTCCGCCACCCAACCGGATAGGGTGAGTCGGCCGCCTCGCCTGGCTGCGCAGAGGAGGGGCCACGCTGCCCACGCCACGTCATAGTTGTGGCCGTCGAGACGAGCGAACGGGCGGAGGGCCGGCCGTGAATATGGAGACCTGGTGTCTCAGAGTGCTCTAGGAGGACCTGCTTCGGTCGTGCGGCCATGATTTGGTCGTCCGTATGTGGCCTGCAAAGCTGCCGACGGCAAGGAAGAAGGCCACGATTTGGCCGAGGAAGAGAACGAGCAGCAGCGTCCTTGGTCTTCATTTCCATGGTCGACCACGACCAGGCCCTGACCACTGCTTATGCAAGACTGAAGGTATACTGGATCTCGCTGGTCTATTTGTGTTTCAGTTGGTTTTGGGTCGATTTGGTGCTAGGATTTCTGAGTTCATTCATGGGTTCAGTTGGTTTTGGATCAATTTGATGCTGGGATTTGTGAGTTCATTCATGGGTGAATTTCTTGCAGTTGGAGGATTTAGATGGGAAGTCAATCATGAAATTTGTGCTTTGCATTTTCTTCAAGAAATAACGGGTTGGGTGTGTCCGACCGAGTGACGATGTCGTGTATTTCGCTCGCCCCTGTTGCAACTTGTAGATGGTGGTGTACCTATGTGCTTTCAAAACCTAGCGTCAGGTTTTTTTTGAACGGTAGCGTCAGGTTGGGTAATGTCAAACCCATGACCATTAGGAGAAGGAGAGCAGAGTATGGTGGCTTGCTGTTCTTCCACTCTGGCTAAACTACATACGCGTCGTCACGCTGGTGTTCTTATGTGTGTTTTGGAAGGCTTGACGAACTGAAAACCAGGCCTTACAATGTGGCTTGATTGGTCATCTCCTCCGTTTCCTTTTACTGTTGGTCTCAGAGGAAATTGTAAAGCATGAAAACAATTACTGTAATTGAAGTTTGCGTACAGACATAAACTTGAGAAACATCAAGCAACTGTTCAAGGAATGTCAGAAATTGCTTCGTTGTTGATGTGTTTCTACACTGCATTTAAGATGGTTGTTGTTAGGCTGTCTACAGAATTGAAATTGTCCAAGCAACGATAAACTATACCCCCGGTAAATTATTTTGGTGAGCAGACCCTATTTGCAGGCATTGCTACAGTGTACTACAAAAATTATTTTGCTAATACTTGGAGATCTGGATGCACTTGAACAATGAGCCGCAAAACATGCATGTTTATCGGATGCACGTTGTCTAATCGTTAAGTCCAAGGATACACTGATGCATTACAAATTGAAGAGTAGCTATCTAAATTATGCTTGTAAATGACATTTTAATGATAATATTCCGTTACCAAAATAGCCTACTTATTTTGGGTGAGTCTCTTTTAACCGTTAAAGTGAAATTGATGTGGATACGTTCTGTCGAGCAGAGTCCGATCAGAACAGAAACAACCGTCCCATGTTTTTGTTTCTGAAAAGGCAATATTTATTTTATCCTTTTGCATTGAAATAATAAATGGAAATCAACATAATATGAGTCAACCTCACCCTTTTAAATATAGTAGATAATAGTGGAGCTCGAAAATTGATGTGGCTGTTCAATGGAATGTGCTACAGGGGTGCTGTTTTGTGAACATCCATGTTATCAGCATATGCGCAGTGGAAGGCGCTGAGGTTCTTCGGGGAGATGGTGGTGGCTTCGGTACAGCTGGACGCTGACACTTCGCGGCCTTCTCCCCATCGGCATGATTTAGCCTTCTTGGTATTCAGGACGGTTTGGCTATCTCTTTATAATTACACAAACCACCACATTTTGTTGTGCTCGTTGCATAAAACACTCATTTTACCTGTTGTTTGTACAAAACACCGGCTATACATATAAAACGTTGCAGAGAGGTCTAAATCTGTATTAGTTTCCTTAACAACAAACCTGACAGCTAGGGCTTACCTGTCAAAGATGACGTGGCATCCACGTGTCATCGCTACTTTTTTCAAACATTTCAAAGAATATGTAAAAAATTCAATAACTAATATAATATAAACTAGCAAATCTAGGAAAGTCTGAAACCGTTAGATCATTGGGTTAAAATATTTATCACTTTTTGCAAATTTGGCCAAAATTTGGTGATTTTTTCTAAATTTTTCAAAAAAGCTGAAGACAATCTAGTAACAAAAACAATATGATTTAAGTAATCTAGGAAAGTTTAGGCTTGGTTCAGGGCAGAGATGAGAGACGAGAGATGGGATAGAGACAAGCTAGCTGGTTGCCGGGTTCGATTCAACCATGTCCGCTCAGGAAAAAAAAAGTAGCTAAAGAAAAAAAATAGCTTATGAGATGTCAAATCATTTTTTGACATGTGGGTCCGATCCTAGCCGTCAAGTTTGCTGTTAATTGTTCTAATACCAGATTTGGATCTCTATGCAACGAATTACACCTATACCTGGTGTTTTGTGCAAACAACATGTAAAGTGAGTGTTTTGTTCAACACACGTAGCAAAAGGTGGTGGTTTGTGCAATTTTCTCTCTTCATATGCAGCATTGTCCGCAAGATGGACTACGACGAAGGCTTCAAATGGATGTCCGTGTCAAAGACCCGTAATTACTTTCCATCTCTTTCTAAAAGAAACTTATGATCTCCAAGCTACAAGTTATTAAAGGTGCTGAAATCGTTTAATTTATCTATGCTGAAAGAACAATTTCTGGTAGTTCTATTTTAGCTGTTCATTATGGTAGTATAGTTTTTTTTGGTCCAAACATGGATAGTATAATATTTCTATCGCCCTCCTATATTTTGAGGAAGATTGAAAAGAGCTCTATCATGTGTCAAGATTAGCTAGAGCAAGAAGTAAAGATTAGTTTGTGTTAATTTATATGTTTTGGATATACCGTGAATTATAGATGCTTTGATTAATATGTATTAGAAGTAGAAAATTGGGCCGTGACAACGCACCGGCACTCAACTAGTATCTTGTAATAAATGCTATGTATGTATAGGAATACAGTGTAGTACACCGATTCTTATACGTGTCCTATACTGCCACGCCATAGGCTCATCTTGGTCTATATAAAACACGTAGCCCGTACCGGACGAGAGTACGGTTCCACCCACAAGAATCAACATGGTATCAGAGCAGCCTCTTCCCATGACCTAGCTGCCTGAACCCGCCACCGCCGCCGCTTTCCAAAGCCATCGCCGTCGCCACAACCAAAACCAGCCGCCGCCTCAGCCTACTGCCGCCGACGCCCATGACCAAAACCCACGACCCAAGGCACACACAAAAACCCCGATGTCGCCGCTACTATCCTAAGTCGCCGCCGCCTCTACGACCAAAACCCTATATCATTAAGATGAGTTCCTCCACATCAACCATTGCCCTATCTACTGCCCTCGGTACGTGATACGTTGCTAACGTATCTATAATTTTTGATGTTCCATGCTTGGTTTTATCTACTTTCTTATGTTTTGTTGCAACTTTGGAGTACCTTTCATATGATTTCTTGGACTAACCTATTAACAAGATGCCACAGTGCCAGTTGCCTGTTTTTTGCTGTTTTTGGTTCCAGGAAAGTTAAAAAATAAATATTCTCGGAATTGGACGGGACAAAAACCAAAGTTCCTATTTTACCGGAAGACTCATGGAGCCAGAATACGAGACGGAGGAGGGCCAGGGCCTGGCCACACCATGTGGTGGCATGGGCTAGCCCTGGCCGCGCCACCAGGTGGTGTGGGCCCCCTGGCTGGCCAACGACCTTACCTACTTCGCCTATAAGGGCCTCCCGATACCAAAACCCTAAATCATCACACCTCCACCCACGAATTTGCAGCCACCAAAGCCATATTTTTGCCTCCCCCATGGATCACATCTCCATGGGGAAGGGATCCCAAGAAGCCATGAAGGAAGGGTGCTAAGGGGCGGTGCTCCCCTGTGATACCGGCGGCGGGAAAGGAGTCCTCCGCGCCGCCGCCGCCTCTTCACCGCCATCTCCATCGACTCCACCGCATCTCCATCGCCGTTGCTAACTCCCATGACGAGGAGGGAGTAGTTCTCTCTCGAGGCTAAGGGTTCTACCGGTAGCTATGTGTTCATCTATCTCTCTATGCGTGAGCTTATGTGATCATGAGCTTTGTAATCAAATATATCTACCTTGCTACTCAACTGCTTTAATAGATCTCTTCTCCCCCCATGTGTATGAAAGTGACAGTGTGCACACCATGGTGGCACTTAGGCTAGAGATTACAAATATTTGTTATGATTTATATTTGGAGTTGGATGTCTTTATGAAATTGTGGTGTTTGTTGGACCATCTAGTGCTCAAGGTGACAGTGTGGGGTTATCTAGATGCAAAAAGCAAACTTTGAGGAGTGATGTTATAGCCCTACCATGTATTAGAGTGTCTAACCGGAGAGTAGTTAAGAGTAGTATCATAAAGATAAGATATTTATATGAGAGTGTTCACTAGTGAAAGTATGATCCCTAGGCCTTGTTTCTAGCATTGAAACACTGTTTGCAACTAGATCTGTTACATATTTGCTTGCTTCCATCTTTATTTTAGTTTGGCTTTAGTCTTTTCCCACGTCAACCACACGCCATCAAGCTATTTTCTAGCACTGTTGTCTTATATCCATACCACTTGTATTTCACTATCTCTTCGCTGAACTAGTGCACCTACACACCTGACAAGTGTATTGGGTGTGTTGGGGACACAAGAGACTTCTTGTATCTTGATTGCAGGGTTGCTTGAGAGGGAATACCTTTGACCACTTACTCCCTGAGTTTGATAAACCTTGGGTGATCCACTTAAAGGAAAACTTGTTGCTGTTCTACAAACCTCTGCACTTGGAGGCCCAACAACTGTCTACAAGAATAGAAGTGCATAGACATCAAGCTATTTTCTGGCCCCGTTGCCGGGGAGGTAAGGTAAAAGGTACTCACATCCTCCGATGTGAGTGCTCGAAGTTATTTCCTTTAGATTCTGCAATTTTGTCTTTTTGTTTCTTGTTTTATTTTCACTAGTTAGGCTTAATGGAAAACAACAACAAAATTAGAGAGCTTTATAGTATTTATCTTGAGTTAGGACATGAAGTGTTTGAAGATAAAATTAAAAAACCTATGGAAAATTATTTGCATGCTAATATCAATGTTGTTAGTATGAATTCTTTGGACACCATTATTTCTAATGCTATGGAAAAGTCTAAGATTGGGGAAGCTGGTTTTGATGAAAATGATCTTTTTAGTCCCCTAAGCACGGAGGAGAAATTTTACTTTGATGATACTATGCCTCCAATATATGATGATTACAATGATGAATATCATATTTTCAGTCCACCTACTATTGAGGAGAAAGTTAATTATGATTACAATATGCCTCCTATATTTGATGATTATAGTGATGAGAATAATAAAAATAATAATAGCTATTTTGTTGAATTTGCTCCCACTACGATTAATAAGAATGACTATGTTTATGTGGGGAGTACTAATTCTTTTATGCATGTGGCTCATGATAAGAATGTTTTATGTGATAGTTATATTGTTACTTTTATTCATGATGCTACTGAAAGTTATTATGAGAGAGGGAAACATGGTTTCATGCATCTCAACAATATTAAGTTTCCCCTCTTTATGTTGAAAATTTTGAAGTTGCACTTGTTTTGCTTTCCTATGCTTGTTGCTTTGTGCTTTCATGACTTGTTTCTTTACAAGATTTCTATGCATAGGAAGTGGGTTAGACTTAAATATGCTTTGAATTTGCTTCTTGATGCTCTCTTTTACTTCAATTCATATTCCTTATGTGAGCATCTTCTCAAATTATCGTGTCTAACTTAAAGGCGTTAAAGAAAAGTACTTATTGGAAGATAACCCAAAAGTTTTAGATGAGTCTTGGAAATTATTACTTCAGTAATAACCACTCCTTATCCTTTTTATTTGCTTTTTGTGCCAAGAGTAACCTCTAATGAGAGAGAAGTAATGCTTGGGAAAATTGTTGTCCCGAAACAGATTTCTGTGCTTCACCGTAAAATTTCGTGTAAAATCTCTATACGCCCTTTCGAGGTGTGAATGTTTTTTTCTTCTGCCCCAGGTTGTTATATAACTTTCATTAGTTCAACACTTTTTGATTTGAGCAACAGAAGGTCTTCGAAAAAATTCGTCTTTACATGTTGGTCTGTTTTGACAGATTTCTGCGATTTTCTTCATTTGCTTCTTGTTGGTTCCTTTTTGAGTTCTTTTGGGGAATTGAGCTTTTTGAGGAAAGTGCTACAGTAGCTAGTGTTCTAATGTATATTTATTTGGTGTTAGAACTGAACCTTAAGACTTATTTATCTTAAGTGCACTAATGTTGCTAATAAAGATTGTGTGAAGTTTTGTATGAAGGAAAAAATTTAGGTGTATGGAAGGAATGAGTAATGAGATGAAGGATGGACTAAAGCTCAAGCTTGGGGATGCCACGCGTGTCACCCCAAGAAATATCCAAGAAGTACAAGCGTCAAAGCTTGGGGATGCCCAAGGCATCCCCTTCTTTATCAATAAAAATCTCAGGTTTCTTCCAAACGCTTCATTTTTATTGTTTCATGCACAGCTGTCTTGTTCTTGGAGCGTCTTCTTTTTCTTTTTCGTTTTGGTTTCTCGTTTGCTTTGGTTTACTTAGTTTTCTGAATAAATTGGTTAGACCCCCTCTTTCATACTTTGGTTTGCAAATAGTTTGGTTTGGATTGGAAAGGAGTAGGAAAGTTCATGCTTAAGTGGTAAAGACAGCTTGGTTTGACTGTGGCATATGCTCTGTCATGCCATGCTTGATATTGTTTTGGCCTTATGCTTAGTATTCTTTGTTGTAGCATGACATGTTATAAACAATTGAGATTGCTTAATGTACCTTTGAAGAATCATGCGTTGTTTTAGCATATTAAAGCATAGTATTGTGGTATTCTCCTTAGATGCTTTATTTGGGTTGACTTGGCACATGCTCACACCATGTTATGACTATCCCAAGTCACCACAGCCTTTATGATCCTTTAGTTTTCGACTTGTAGTATCACTTTATGCTTTGATCAATGATGTTTTGTCGCTCTGCATGATTATGGCCATTATTGCTCTCTTAGATTGTTGCTCCCAGTCTTTTGCTAGCCTCCACAACCAAGTATGAGTTCCACTCATGCATCCAACTCCCTAAACCAAGTTATTCCGAAGAGTCCACCATACCTACCTACTAGCTTATGCTATTCCAAGTATATTCATGCTTTTGTTTACCTTCCAAATTAAACTTGTTATGAGAAAACTAGTGATTAAAGCTCTCACGAACTTGATGGCACACTTTACTTTTCTTGCCCTTAATAAACTTGAACCATTGTGTCGTCTATGTTGTATATGCTTGCACTTATTTGTTGGGAATTAGCAGAACCATGTTATCATGGGGAACGCTTTCAACATTGCACTGGTACTTTGTACCTAGTTGATATCATGCTCTTTTGTCTTTGGATGTCGTCGGTGTGAAATGAAAGGGGAGCTTGTAAGTCCATGGAGTTATGTATATGTGTTAGAGAAACGCCTGAACCGCTGGTCTAATCCATGCTGACATGGTGGAAACCTGCAGTGTAACTATAATGAGCTGTCTATGAAGCATTCTTCTTATAAAAAAAGAGTCAAATATTGAGAAAAAAGAAAAAAAAGGAGATTTATGAAAAGAGGAAAGATAGAAAAAAGCACCATATTCCCATGGTAAATAAGAAGATTGCTGAGATGCTCGTTGTCTGCTTGCCTTGTCATTTTGATATGGGGATTCTTCCGTATCATCGGGCAAGAGGTACCCCATTGGCGGTTCTCTATGATACACATATACTTACGATGACAAGAACTTACCAGTGACTAACTTGAGTAGCATGAGGAGCGGCCCTCGTATTCAAGGGACATGAGATTTCCAACTTATACTTTGTCAATCATATACTCCATAGTTTGTTCACTTTAACCTTAATCACTTCATGATGCTTATGATAGGGGCAATGAGAGCTGAAAGCTATAAGTACCATAATTTTTGGAAGCTCTTTATGAAACTTGAATCTCTGCTTCCTTCTATGAAGGCCTTTCTTCCACTTATATATTGAGTCTCCACCTTCTATCTTTATGCACCTACTTTGAGAGCATAGTGGCCATTCTTAGTTCTATGTGCATTGTCCCAAGACTTGTTGATTGATGCATACCTTGATATTGCTTGTTTTGTATCTAGTCACTCTGATAAACATTGAAGGTGTCCTATGCATTTATGTTTGCTACTCTAAGAGGGACAAGCTGAATGCCACTATGCTATGTTTTCTTTATGTGAAACAAACAAACGTTTTGCAAAGCATCGTTATTCATGAATCTTTTGTTTGTGCCTTTTCATGTTGCAACATAGTTGCTTTGTCTTATTTCTAGAACTTTGTCTTAAATGATTATGATTGAAGTACTATGATCCCAGCTTTGAATGTTTTACAACTACTTTGATCAAGTTTATGATGGTCAATCTCACCTCAAAAATTATTCTTTCTTTTTATCACTTACCTACTCGAGGACGACCAGGAGTTAAACTTGGGGATGTTGATACGTTGCTAACGTATCCATAATTTTTGATGTTCCATGCTTCGTTTTATCTACTTTCTTATGTTTTGTTCCAACTTTGGAGTACCTTTCATATGATTTTTTGGACTAACCAATTAACAAGATGCCATAGTGCCAGTTGCCTGTTTTCTGCTGTTTTTGGTTTCAGGGAAGTCAGAAAATGAATATTCTCGGAATTGGACGGGATAAAAGCCAAAGTTTCTATTTTACCGGAAGACTCACGGAGCCAGAATACGAGACGGAGGAGGGCCAGGTCCTGGCCACACCATGTGGTGGCGCGTTTAGCCCTGGCCACGCCACCAGGTGGTGTGGGCCCCCTGGCTGGCCACCGACCTTGCCTCCTTCGCCTATAAGAGCCTCCCGATACCAAAACCCTAAATCATCACACCTCCACCCACGAATTTGCAGCCACCAAAGCCACATTTTTGCCCCCCCCATGGATCCCATCTCCATGGGGAAGGGCTCCCAAGAAGCCATGAAGGAAGGGTGCTAAGGGGCGGTGCTCCCCTGTGATACCGGCGGCGGGGAAGGAGTCCTCCACGCCGTCGCCGGCGCCGCCGCCACTGCCTCTTCACCGCCATCTCCATCGACTCCACCGCCATCTCCATCGCTGTTGCTAACTCCCATGACAAGGAGGGAGTAGTTCTCTCTCGAGGCTAAGGGTTCTACCGGTAGCTATGTGTTCATCTATCTCTCTATGCGTGATCTTATGTGATCATGAGCTTTGTAATCAAGTAGATCTACCTTGCTACTCAAGTGCTTTAATAGATCTCTTCTCTCCTCATGTGTATGAAAGTGACATTGTGCACACCATGGTGGCACTTAGGCTAGAGATTACAAATACTTGTTGGACCATCTAGTGCTTAAGGTGACAGTGTGGGGTTATCTAGATGCAGAAAGCGAACTTTGAAGAGTGATGTTATAGCCCTAGCATGTATTAGAGTGTCCAACCGGAGAGTAGTTAAGAGTAGTATCATAAAGATAAGATATTTATATGAGAGTGTTCACTAGTGAAAGTATGATCCCTAGGCCTTGTTTCTAGCATTGAAACACTGTTTGCAACTAGATCGGTTACATGTTTGTTTGCTTCCATCTTTATTTTAGTTTGGCTTTAGTCTTTTCCCACGTCAACCACACGCCATCAAGCTATTTTCTAGCACCGTTGTCTTTTATCCATACCACTTGTATTTCACTATCTTTTCGCCGAACTAGTGCACCTACACACCTGACAAGTGTATTGGGTGTGTTGGGGACACAAGAGACTTCTTGTATCTTGATTGCAGGGTTGCTTGAGAGGGAATACCTTTGACCACTTACTCCCTGAGTTCGATAAACCTTGGGTGATCCACTTAAGGGAAAACTTGTTGCTGTTCTACAAACCTCTGCACTTGGAGTTCCAGCAATTGTCTACAAGAATAGAAGTGTGTAGACATCAGTACGCCGCTGCCGCAGCACCTCACGAGATCCAATTTCCTTCTTTGGAAGGCTTTTGTGTTCCCCGCTTTCCACGGAGTTGATCTTATGGGCCTGCTCGACGGCACCGATCGTGCCCCGCCCAAGACCCTGGAGTCCGGGGATGCCGACAAGAAGAAGATCACGGTGCCCAACCCCGCCTACACTGCATGGATGGCACAAGATCAGCAGGTACTTCGGTTCCTGTTGAACTCGCTGTCACCGGACATCCTCTCTCACGTCCTTGGCATGGACTCTACCACCGATACACGGGCGGGCATTACCACCATGTTCGCCTCTGTTTCAAGGTCCAAGGTGCAGCACCTTCGGGGACAGCTCCACGACACCAAGAAATTGTCCATGTCGGCAGATGTGTTTATTTCACAAAGATGAATGGCTTTGCTTCTGAGTTGGCAGCCCTCAGCAAACCTGTTGAAGATGACGAGATCACCAGCCACATCCTGCACGGCCTCGACAAGAACTACTACAACTCCCTCATCACCTCCGTCAATGGCAACCCAGGAACATCCCTCAACGATGTGTACGATCAGTTGTACGCCTATGACATACGCAATGGCGCGGAGGAGCCATCTGGATCCTTCTCTTCTTAGGCCAACCTCGCCAAGCGTGACACCCACCCTCCGGGACGCTCCCCTCCACGTGGCCGCTCTCCTCCGCGTGGTGGTGATGGCGGATACCGCGACCGCCGTGATGATGACCGCGGCAGTTGGCGCCGTGATGAGCACCGTGATCGCCGCGACGACCGATGTGATGACAGGTGGCGTGACGACCGCCATGATGGAGGTGACCGCTACCGTCGCTCAGATGGTGGCGGCCGTCGCCCCAACCGTGATCCTACTCCCTACGTCAACACCGACTGCCAGATATGCAAGATCCATGGCCACCCTACGAGTGACTATTCGTCGCGTTACTCTAATGACAAGAAGGATGATGGTGATCGTAGTGAAAAAGGTGGCCACATCGCTGCTTCCAATGGCGTCGACACCAACTGGTACTCTGATACGGGTGACACGGACCACATCACCAGCAACTGAACAATCTCTCCACACATGACAAGTACAACAGGAACGATCATGTCCGCACTGCTAAGGGCACAGGTATGGACATTACTCATATTGGTCATTCAATATTGTGTACACCTCGTGGTTCCTTTGATCTTAAAAATATTCTACATGTTCCTAATGCTTCTAAGAATCTACTATTTGTTCATCATTTTACACTTGATAATCATGTCTTTATTGAATTTCATCCTTTCTTATTTTTAATCAAGGACCTAAAGACCCAAAGAAATCTGTTTAGAGGCCCCTACTATGGTGGTCTCTATCCCTTGGTGCCCATGTTTCATGAGACTTCCAAGCATGCAGTCATCACAATAAAGTCATCATCCTCTACATGGCATCACCGTTTAGGCAATCCGTCTCCATTTGTTGTTCAATAAGTTCTTAGAAGGAATAAAATAGCTTAAACCCCAGATAGTACTCCCTATGTTTGTGAATCTTGTCAGTTAGCCAAAATCCGTCATCAGTTTTCTCTGATGTATGGGGTGATGCTCCACTTTCCGTTGGAAAACATGCATACTATGTAAGATTTATTGATGATTTTAGCAAGTTCATATGGATTTATTTGCTCAAAAAGCGTTCTGATGTTTATCAAGCTTTTCTTAATTATCAGCAGTATGTTGAAGTTTGATAGAAAAATTGTTACTATGCAAACTGATTGGGGGTGAGTATGAAAAACTCAATAGCTTATTTCATAAAGTTGGCATCACACATCATGTTTCATGTCCCATGCTCATCAACAAAATGGGTCAGCTGAAAGAAAACATCGTCATATAGTTGAAGTTGGTCTTGCGTTACTTGCCAATGCCTCTATACCTCTCAAATTTTGGGATGAAGCCTTTCTTACAACCACTTTTTTTACAAATTTTCTCCCTAGCAAGGTCCTTGATTTTTCAACTCCCATAGAACGTCTTCTTAATGTCACACCTAATTTTGATGCACTCAGAACTTTTGGATGTGCTTGTTGGTCCAATCATCGTCCTTATAACAAAAGAAAACATGCCTTCTGCTGCACACGGTGTGTTTTTCTTGGGTATAGTCCCCCTCCGTAACGGTGTCAAATGTCTAGATTTTTCTACAGGACGTATCTATATCTCTCGTGATGTTGTGTTTGATGAGAATGTCTTCCCTTTTGCGTATCTTCATCCTAATTCCGGTGCCCTTCTTAAGCAACAAATTCTACTCCTTCCATCTGATAACTCTCATGAGGGTGCCCATATTATTGATGATCATATGCCTAATGTTGTTCCTGTTACTTATGTGTACGAAGTTGCAGCACCTGCAGAAGAAAATTTAGTTCAAAACAATACAGAAAACGGCTCACAATTTCATGTTGAAAGTGCTTAAGAAAACGACGAAATCTCCACCGAACACGAGGCAGAACATTCTCCAGTCACGTCAGGCTCAGATCCCAAGGAGGATTCTGGCCCTACCTCCGTGCGCGTCGAGTCGCCGCGCACGCCCGCCTCGCACACCGCGGCTACTCCGTCCCCGCCACGTGATGGCCCGTCATTGGCCGCTCGCGCGCCGACGCGCTCACCCGCGCCCACGGTCCATGCGCGGGACCTCGTTGTCCCCCTGACAGCTGACGACACCCCCATCATCCCCACGTGTCGACGAGCTGACGCCACATGCCTCCCCTGCGTTGTCGGCTGCACCAGATTCACCCGGTGGATCCTCTGCGACCAGTCCTCCTGAGGCCGAATCTGCGGAGACATATGCTGATGAAAATGACGCGCCTTCTTCTCCTCCTGTTGAGTAGCCAGCTGCGTCACCTCCCCATGTTTGCACCAGGTTTCAGAACGGTATACAACACCCGAAACAGTACATTGATGGTACAGTTCACTATGGTATGATCTCTTCTACATGGGATCCAACCGAATTTGTCGAGGCTCTTGGAGACCCTCATTGGCGTCAGGCAATGGAGGAGGACTACAAGGTATTGCTTGAGAACAAGACTTGGCATCTTGTTCCTCCGAGCAGCAACAAAAATATAATTGATTGCAAATGGGTATACCACATCAAGAGAAAAGCAGATGGCTCTATTGCTCGATATAAAGCACGATTGGTTGTAAAAGGTGTGAAACAAAGGTATGGAATTGATTATGAAGATACCTTCGGTCCTGTGGTGAAAATTACCACCATTAGAACTGTTTTGGCTCTATTTGTATCTCGAGGATGGCGTCTACGGCAGTTAGATATCAAGAACGCGTTTCATTATGGTGTTGTGGAAGAGGAAGTCTAGATGAAACAACCACCAGGTTTTGAGGATCCCCACTCTCCGTGCTATATTTACAGACTTAACAAAGCTCTTTATGGATTAAAACAGGCACCTCGAGCATGGTATTCTAGGCTGAGTTCGAAGTTGTGTGATCTTGGATTCACACCATCAAAGGCTGATACTTCACTATTTCTTTTTGATAAGTTAGGTATCACTATATTTGTTCTGATTTATGTTGATGACATCATAGTTACAAGCTCTTCTAATCATGTTATTTATGCCCTCCTTTGAGATATCAATAGGAATTTTTCAATTAAAGATCTATGTGACCTTCTCTACTTTATTGGTATGGAAGTGAAAAGGTGCACAATGGTTTACTCTTGACTCGGGAAAAATATTCTACGGATTTACTTGACAGAGTTGGCATCTCACACGTCTGTCAACAGAGGAGGTGTCTCTCAAAGATGGTACTCCTCTTGGCCCCGATGATATCACTCAGTATAGAAGCATTGTTGGAGCATTACAGTACTTGACTCTCACACGTCCAGACTTGGTGTTCTCTGTAAACAAGGTTTGCCACTATCTTCATGCTCTCACTACGGAAGATGCAAAATGTATTCTCAATTATGTGAAGGATACACTAAAACTTGGAATCACATTCACCAAATCTTCATCCACCTTTCTTAGTGCTTTTTCATATGCAGATTTGGCATGATCTTTTGATGATAGGCGCTCCAAAGGTTTTTTTGCTATCTTTGACAAAATCTGGTCGCATGGAGTGCCAGAAAACAGCCTACAGTGTCTCGGTATAGTACTGAGGCTGAATATAAGGCATTAGCTAATGCCACAGCTGAGCTCATATGGGTTGAAGCCCTTCTCTTAAAACTTGGAGTTAAAGTGAAGGGAAAACAAAGTCTTTGGTGTGAAAATCTTGGTGCTATCTATTTGTCAGTAAATCATGAGTTTCATACTCGCATGAAGCATATTGAGATTGATTTTCATTATTTTTAGGGAACGAGTTGCTAGTAATAATTTAACCATTCGTTTTGTTTCAAGCAAAGACCAGGTTACAGATGAATTTACAAAGGCTCTACCAGTCAAGATGCTAGATGAATTCAAGCGTAATCTCAACCTTTCTACAGGCTGAAATAAGGGGGATGTTAGATGTATATCTTGTAATAGATGCTATGTACGTATAGGAATACAGTGTAGTACACCGATTCTTATATGTGTCCTATACTACCACGTCAGGGGCTCTTCTTGGCCTATATTAACACGTAGCCTGTACCAAACGAGGGTACGTTTCCGCCCACACGAAAATCAACAAGTACATCCACTTTAACACTTTGACATTAAATATTGGAGGAATCCGGAATGTCTGTTCTACATCCAATGGTGTAGTGAGTCAGTTACAGTAATTAGGTTTAGTTAATTACACTTATGTGCCACCTATGAGTGCAAAATGCCGGTTCAGATTGTCGAGGTGAGAAAAGGAAACAAGCGCCCCGATGTATCATCCCGACCTCCCTCTGCCACCCATCCCATCTCGCCCCCGCCCCAGCCGTCCTCCCGCCGCCACTAAGAGCACTAACACCACCAAGGAGAATGTCCTCCTACCGGAGCGCCTGTAGACCTACGTGGTCTAAGATCACCGCCAACGACCGTTGTGCCCCTAGGACGGCGGAAGTAGACTATTTTTTTATGTCCCGAGGGACGTGGCCTGGAGAGAGCTGCTCGCCTGAGTTGTCGCCAAGGCCGCTGCCGGCAGCGACTGCGTTGTCGCGCTCTATGCTAATACCTTTGATGAGTTGGGGACGGGCAATAGGTGTATATCTGTTGCCGATTCATTCGCCTCCGTGCTTGCCACTGGCCCGGAGGTAACCACTCAATTGTGTGCTTGCCAAAGCCGCCATGGTCATGTCTGCAGAAAAAGAAACCTTGGGGAGGTGAGAGTGAGACGGGGCGGCCTCCATAGCTCGATGCGTTCTCGCCTGCTGGTCTGGATCTGCCCAATTAAGTCCTTCCTATTTAGTTTTTGTTCCACATATAAATAGGTTCTTAGATCCATTTTTTGATGTGGTGAAATTGTGAGAATGTCATATCTGAATTCTAAGTTTTTGCTATGGATAGAGTCGATGGTTCAGCTCAGAATTTTCTAGTACTAGGTTGCTTAATAGCAAATCTGATGGCTAAGGAAAAACTTATGTCATATTGTTTCAGTTCCCGGATTTTCTTCGTTTTTTTGAGAAATTTGAAAATCACGAAATTTTGGCTGAACCTCAGAAAAAATTGATAAATATTTTAAACGATTTTTTCGAACTACTTGAAAAAAAGTAGCCACTGACAAATGGAAGCCACGCCATCACTGTCATGTGGTCCCTAGCCATCAGATTTGCTGTTAAGCACCCTAATACCAGATTTGGACTTATGTGCAATGAATTACATGTATAGCTGTTGGTTTGTGTAAAAAATTGGTATAGTTGCTGTTTTGTGCAACTAGAGCAACAATAAATGGTGATTTGTGCAATTTCCTCTAAATCTAACAAAGTCAAGATCATGTCGGTCAGCATTGATGACCAGGCGGTCCACTGCCCTGTACAGAGCCCTCGTGACACTTACTATCCTACGAGGCTCCAGGTGTGTGATGAGATCGTTATGTCTCAGAGCAGCTTAGCATGCATATGCATCAACTGTTTATACTAAGTCACCATGACGGTGACATACAGCCCGAGAGCAGGGGCATGCACACAGTTGTTGCATATGCGCTGGGCGTCGAAACCGGCAACGAATTGATCCAATATACCAGCTAGCTAGAAAAATTCTTGAACGTCAGCGTCGACGATGTGCAAAAAGGTCAACGCTTGACCCAAAACTCCAGGAGAACAACGTGTGATCACGACGTGCCCATACCAGGTATAGACGAAATGATCTAGCTTGCACTTGATCAGTGACCCATAAATGGAGTAGGCATTCAAGCCATGAGGACGACAATTATAAACCAAGTGGTTGCCCACGCACAAGGGCACGATCAAGTCATGCTGATACGGACACATTCAATTACTAAGCCGGCTTGAATTATTCGAATCTGCCCCGTATGGAACCTAGAGTGACACATACAGTAACACGTCACTCTTTCCAAAAATCACGGGGCAGATCCGAGTTCCGTTGGTAGGATGCGAGTGTGACCGAGTCATGAGAAAAAGTTCACCAAATGACTTGGAGGTAAACGGCATGCGCCCGAGGCAACCAGCAAAACAGGCGGGCAGAACTTGAAATGTAGGCTACGTTGACTTCGACGACAGTCTTTCATGCCAGCCAAAGAACTTGACATATGTAGGCTACGTTTGTCCTTTGCATGTCACCCAGTACTACTACGTCTTCCTAAACATCGCAGCCATCGCTATATGGATTAATTAACCTAGTAGATCTTTAGGGGAGATATTGTTCTGGAAGATTTTTTGATAACACTATGTTGTGGAAAGTCTGCCGACAACAATTAGTTGTCGCGCCAATATTTGTGTGCTCTGGAAAATCAAGTTCAAATCAAGCATCTCAATCGTGTCTTGAATGTCGTTAGACTTGTAAGACGACTTTACCAAACAAAAACTGGTAGAAGCAGTGGACGATCCGAACCATGACACATCATATATTGCTTTTTCTTGCTTTTTAATGGCCTGGAACGACATGTAGAAAGATTTCAGAAATATTGTGAGGTTACCTCGATCGTGTTTATGACGTCGACCAGTGCAGCCGACGAGACATGCTGATCACAACTTGTGTGCCTTTCGTAGACTCCAAGTGGCAAGTGTCTCACCGGATTGAACCAGCATTTCACGACTGAATTTTTCTTATTCATTTTTCATAAACACGACAGTACATGTAGCTAAGTCAACATCATGTCGATCAGCATTGACCATACCATCCCGTGCCCTCGGGACACTTCCTATCCTACGAGGCTCTTCAAGTGAGTGATCAGATCGTTATGACTCGGACCACCTTTAGCATGCATCGGCCCTTTATGCCGAGTCACCACGACGGTGACTTGCCCAACCAGGTAACTTTGAGCACTGTATGAAACTGAGCTAAGGTTGGACTTTGATCACAGAAGCATAAATGGACTAGGCATTCACCTGCCGTGTTATCATTCTAGATGATGCCACGAGCAGGACAATAAAACCAAATAGTTGCCCACGCACAAGGGCAAGATCAAGTCATGATGATCCGTACACACTAAATTAATAAGCCGACTTGCTTTATTCCTATCCGCAGTTGTGTATCACTAGGCAATGTATACATTTTACAAAAGTCCAGGGACAGATCCGGATTTCATTGGTCCAGGTAGGACGTGAGTGCGATCGTGTAAGAGAAGTTCAACAAATGACCTGAAAGTAAATGGCCTGCACCGGAGGCAACCAAAAAAAACAGGCGGCGGCACCGGCAACAAGTGCCAACTGCCAAGTGCTCTGGAAGACTCCTTTTTTTTATGCTAAGTAACTATGGAGGCAATGGCCTGGTAGTGAAGTCCATTTCTGTTGGGCTATCTTCGAGATGGGACATTAAACTCCGGATGATGACCTAGAGTGGCTTAGCCCGTAGGCAGGGCAATGCGAATAAATAGAATTGTGGCCTGAACCTTGGACTTTTAGATCATAGGGAAATAGATACGGGGATGGTGGAAATTTCGTAGCATGCCGGACAACGAACCCATTAAACGAAATGCACATATGTGTCACTATCATGATTCCGAGTATATTGGAGGCTTCGCAAGTTGAGCGCTCATTTGATTCATAAATATTTCACATGATTTTTCGTAAGATTTTTTGTTTTATTTTATTGTATGCTATCTTCGAGGAAAAGTTGATAACTGAAACCTCTTGCTACAATTTATTTGTTTCTCCCGTGGCATATCAGAATTAAGAGAAAATGACAATAGAATTAAGAGAAAATGGCATATTAGAAAAGTTGATAACTGATGCCAATTTTGTTCTTTTCAATTCCAATAGAATTAAGAGAAAATGACGTTTCTCTTATGCATTTGCAAATCTTTCAAACTAAGAGAGCCCTACAACTTAGGAACGGTCATATTATTTGGTGTAATTTACACGAATAAGTTTAAATAAATATTGTGTCAATAATGTATCTAAGATTTTACAAAATATACAAATATATTTCCTTCCAAGTTATAAAAGTGCTTGCCCTAAATGAAATATATAGATTTCATAATTTGTATTTCTGCTAGCACGAATCTCTAGAGAGGATTGGACTAGTGACCAGCAGCATTTTCATTGTGATGCACTACTCTCCTTATAATAAAATGGAGAAGGCAACAATAAACGTGGCAGATGCTACATCCTGTTTTCCCTCTGAGACCCGTTTTTCAAGATCCTGGGTCTCCCTCGTCGTGAATTAACGGCCGTGTGACCAGATGTGTGCTAGCGGGGCTCAAGCTGTCCCTCTATGGTGCTTGCATGGAAGAAGATTACCATGTACCCACGAAATGGGCTCGGCTCCTCTACAGTTTAGTTTCTACAACACGTTGTAGCTATTAGAATCAATCCTCCATTCTAATCGGATGGCTCCCTTTCTTCCCGTTAATTATTGTTGTTAACTAATAAAAACTACTAGCACGGTGGAGGAAAAAATCTCCTATCCCGTGGACTTGGCGCTAAATTAAACTCTCTCGCTCGTTCTTCAGCCGCTCCTCCCGAGATGCAGATCATCTCTCTTCTGGTTTCCATCTCCTAGAAATTAAAAAAGAAGAAGAAATCAATCTCAAGGTATGTGCCCGATTAAATTCACTGTTCTCACGGCTGTAAAAGAATTCCGTGGACTGAATTTGATCTGTTATCAGCGACCACGAAAGATAGGAGAAGATTTTCAGCGATCACGAATGATAGGAGAAGATTAAAATCTAATGCCTAGTGGGACTGAGGCCATGGACAAAGATCCAAACAGGTGCAGTCAATTTGATCAATTCTCAATCTATATCATCAATTTTGATCAATTCTTAGTCTCTCTCATCCTAACTTTTACAGGGAAAAACTGATTTGTTCAATTCTCAATATATATCATCAATTTTGGTCAATTCTTACTCTGTCTCATCCTAACTTTTACAGGGAAAAACTGATTCCTTCTTGGACACCTCAGATTGGCTTGAAATTTAATTCTACAAAGGAGACATGGAACTTTTGGACAGTTTATGGAGGTCATATTGGTTTTGACGTAAGGGTAAACTATGAAAACAAGAGCAAAATTGATGGAGTAATCACTTCTGCAAGATAGGTTTGTTCCAATGAGGGCTACAAAGCAAAAGATAAAAGAGATCATAAAACAAGGCGTCCACGTGCAGAAACAAGAACTGGATGCAAAGTTCGAATGGGAATCACTATAGATAGAGAAATAGGAAATTATGAACTGTATGAGTTACATGTTGAACACAACCATGTGCTGGAATTACCTGGAACATGCCACTTGATGCCGTCACAGCGAAAGATTTCAACTTTGCAAGCTTTTGAGATTGAAACAGCAGATGATTCAGGAATTGTACCAAAAGAAGCCCATGAGTTGGCAAGTCGGCAAGTCGGTGGGCCAACAAGCCTTGGATACACACGTCGTGATCACAAGAACTATTTGCGAACAAAGCATCAAAGGGAGTTGATATATGGTGAAGCTGGAACTATGCTCAAGTACTTTCAAGATAAGAAATCAGAGAACTCTGCATTAGAGTATGATGTACAACTAGATTGTGATGAAAAAATTGCAAATATCTTCTGGGTTGATGCTAGGATGATCATTGACTATGCTCATTTTGGTGATGTTGTTACATTCAACCCGACATTTGGGACAAATAAAGAATACAGACCCTTTGGTGTATTTGTTGGCTTCAACCATTTTCGAGAAACGGTAATTTTTGGGGCTGCACTTTTATATGACGAAACATTTGATTCATTTAAATGGTTGTTCAACACCTTCTTATCTGTGCATAACAAAAGGCAGCCTAAAACTATCTTTACTGATCAAGATACTGCAATGGGCAAGGCAATTAATGCGGTATTTATAAAAGCATGGCATGGATTATGCAATTTTCACATAATGCAAAATGCCATGAAACACTTACCTCAAAATAAGAAGGATGAGGATGGCCCAAATGTTCTAGCTGAATTCAGTGCATGTACAAGTATGAGGATGAGGAAGCCTTCAAAGAAGCTTTCATTTCCTTAAGAAGCAAGGTGGATACACAAACTTGGTTGGACAGTATATACAAAGTTAAAGAGAAATGGGCAAGATGTTTCATGAGGAATGCTTACACTCTAGGGATGAGAAGTACCCAATTAAGTGAGAGCTTGAATAGTGACTTGAAAAACCATCTGAAATCTGATCTTGACATTCTTCGTTTTTTCAAGCATGTAGAAAGGGTTGTGCAAGGAAAGGGAGACAATGAGCTAAATGAGGAATATGAGTCTAGAAAAAAAGTAGCTAGAGTTACAATAAGGACTCCTGCAATAATACAAGCAAGGAAGGTTTACACACCACGCATATTTGAAGATTTTCAGGATGAATATGAAAGATTCATCTCGGCATACATTAAGCCCTCAGAACAACACAACATATATAATGTTGCCATTGCTAGTCTTGATCCAGAAAGCACATATGGAGAAGAGAGCAGAGTTTTAGTTGATCATGAAGAGCAACAAGTTAGCTGCAGTTGTGGACAATTTGAACGACTTGGTATATTGTGTTGTCATGCTTTGAAAGCCCTTGATGTCATGAATATTAAGTATCTTCCGAGCCACTATATTTTGAAGCGGTGGACTCGAGAAGCAAGAAGTGGCACTATTCAGGACATCCATGGAAATATTATTTTGGAAGACCCAAGAGTGGGAGATAGATTGCGTTTGAAGTTTTTCATTCATAAGTTTCGTGGCATAGCTTCCAAAGCACTCGTATCCGAAGAATGCAGCAAACTAGTAGATGATGCCTTGGAGAGCCTTAGCAAGAAAGTAGAAGAAAAAGCTTCTAGTACTACATGCAGAAATGAAGCTACATATGAACAACCAGATGGTAGTTTACAGACTGCGTGCCTAAAGAAAAAGGAAATTCAAAAGAAAATCTCAAGAAGAACTAAATCATGGATCGAGAAGCAGCGCCCTAATAAGAAGAAAAAGAAGACAACTAAACTCGTACCTGAAAATCAATCTTGTGATGTAAATCTCTTACACCTGCGTGAACACACTACAAATTTACTAATGCAAATATAGACTAATATGCTTTCTGACTTTTCTTCTTAGAGAGGAGAGAAGGACATGCCGGCGACACAACACCAAGCAACTACAGAGCAACCGGCTGAATAAATGAGAATGGTCTGCAAGAATATGGGTGGATGACTCGTTTACTGATGGTATTTCACTTAGCATGTCTAAAATTCACTATTTAGCCATTTGAGTCTTGTTGTGTAATCATTTCTATCTCACTTAATATGCAGGGCCAAGTTGATGACAGTTTGGACTTGCAGAACTGCATGAATTTTCTCGGGATGTGACATAGGCAATAGAAAATGAGATGACAATTATGCATCTTATAAGTGTTTTCTTTTGGTAGACCGAAGTTTTGGGAAGCTTCAGACAAACTATATATGTTGTTCGTTTTGTTTTCGTGAAACATTATCTATTACGTAGACTGAAAGTGAGAACTTATATATTCAGTGCGTGACTTTCTACTATGGAAGTATCTAATGTGCTCTATATTAATTCTGAAGATATAGATGCTTATTTCGTATTCACAAGTACAGGGCAGACTGCTGGTCGGCCTCGTCGACGACAGCAGCCGCGGTGCCGGCCTTGTACGTTCAGCAATCAACATGCTATGCAAATTGACTAGAAACTAAAATTCTAGTTTCCTCCTCTCACGATGCTAGTTTATGCTTAGATAAACCATGCAATATCAAGATCAGAAACTATACAACACCAAATTCAGAACCGGAGGCACACACACCTTGGGTATAATAAAGATGCTCACGAGAGCAACAAAGTAAGACAGAAATTCACCAGTGTCATGTCTCATGTAGAAGTTGCAGTCCGTCGGCGAAGCGGCTCCCTTGCAGTTGGACGGGGGCACCGCGCCTGCAGCCTCCCGGTCAGCCGCCCTCGAGCCGGTAGAAGTGGCTGCGCCACCGCGGGATCTGCTGCCTCCAGGTACGCGCTACCAGCCATTACACACAGCTACACCACCGGGAACCTCCTCCAGCCGGTCGAAGTAGCTATGCTGCTCCGGGATCCATGGCTCTAGGTGTCCGGCTTGCCACGCTCGAGCTGGTGGATAGCTTCACGTCCTGCGATGGAAGAAGCGGCCAACGGGGGAGAGCTGGCGATTTGATCGAGAGAGAGGAAGAGTGTTGGGAGGAATCGTGGGAGAGGCGGAGGGCATCCAAGCAATTTTATCCCCTCCACCATTGCTTTCTCTCACAGCTCTGAACACAAGCGACTAGACGCTTCGATACCCAAAAGAGAAAAGCTGAGCGTTTTGTTTTCTTAATTATTTTTATTTTGCCAGAAAACGCTGCGAGCAAACGATGGAAGGAAACCGTTCGATTCAATTGTACGGTAGATATCCTCAGCTACAGCACGCGTGCTGTAACAACTAAACTGTAGAGGAGCCAAGCCCCCACGAAATGCCACATAGATGAGTTTTCCTCTTTCATTGTAAAAGATTCTTGCTTCGGTACCTCCCTCTAAAGGAAAATTTTGATTCGAAAACCGGCTTACCGGTCTAGCCCCTTTTTTTTTACCGGTATGCGTATCTAAGGTGTCACGTACATGTCGTGGGTAGTGAAAAAAGATTTGCCGCTCCCACATGCTGTTCTGAAGCAAATGCCGTTCCACGTTCCATCTCGCTCGTCGCTGATACCACCTGCGTCGCGCGCCTCCGATCTTGATCGAACCGCATTTCCTAGACAAACCGTAAGACGCGGACGGAAGGAGAACACGAGGTGGCCTCCTCTCGTGTAGCCGCAGTAGATCGGAGAAGATTTAGGCGAGAAAGAGGATGTGGACGGAGGCCACGGGGCCGATCGTGTGGATCGATCGTTCGGTTTTCGTATTTTACTCAGCAAAGTACACATATGGGGTCACGCATACGGATTAAAACAAACTGATCCGATCCGGAACAAGCACGTAACCACTGAAAAATCGGTTATTCCCTAAATAATTCCCTATGGGGGTACCGAAGCAAGAGTGTTCTTCTTCTTCTTTTCTCTAAAAGCTCTGCAATTCACGCTGAGAAGAGTGTCACTATGGGGTTTGAAGATGTTGTATTCCAATTTCTCTCGGATGGACTTAGCAAGAATATACCAGAGGTACACATGTGTACACCGTGGCCGAGAAACTTAACCGAGGTATAATTAATCAAAGGGGGAAAAATCATTTGGAAGCCTCAGGGTCGACTACTAAACAAATGAATTAACTAAAAGTTTACACGCGCACAAGCACATAAAGAACGTTGCTCTCCGATCGGTTTCATGTCATGGGCGTCACGTGATGACTGGATTAGTGATTAGTGAACTTACTACGTGCATGTCTATGGATGGAGCTAAGCAAATCGAAAGTTATCGTGAGTGCAAACGCATCACCACAGATAAAGAAACTCAAGTAAAATTGCTAAATCACAATGATGCAGAAACATGAACTTCCATAAACATGCTTTTGTTTCTTGCAGAAAGGAAGAAACATGCTTTTGTACCTGAAGAATCCTATTGATTTCCTGAACAGGCAAAAGGCCAAGTTATTCTCATAGGCACAAACCAAGTGAGAATTTCCGCTGCAAAAATAAAAATCGAGAATTTGTACAATTCAAGTCTATCAGAAGATGCATGTACTGCTCCTTTTCATTCCTCTTGAGGAAAAAATTACAAAGAACATGTGCAGGTTCGGCAGAATCAACACGATCATCAGTTCATCAGAGAATTGATTTCGGAGTAGTACCTACCCGGTCCTAGCTATAGCTGCTAGCCAGTGCGCGCGAAATAGAGACGCACTGTCTACCACTAGTGATTCCTACGAGCTGCCTGCCTACCAGCGAAGCAGAGCAAACGGCCGGGACGGCGTCGGTCACGCGCTCACGGCGAGCCGCCCGAGCCTGGACAGGCGGGGGTTGAACTCGCGGCAGCGGCAGCCGGAGGACGGCGGCGGGCCGGCCAGCAGCCGGTGCAGGTGCGCGCGTAGAACTGGCCGCCCCTCTCTCGTCGTCCTGCTTCCCCCGGCGTTCTTGATCGCCGTCGCGCCAGGCGCCGCCGCCTGATGCTGCGAGGCGCGGATGGAAGAGGATAGCGGTGGCCGTGCGCGTGGTGTCCGGTGGCGGCTGCAGCGGAAGGAGCCCGGGTGGTTCGTCGGCGAGCAGAGGCACGTGCGCCTTGCAGCTCACGGCGGCCACCTCGGAGGCGGATGGGTTCGCCATGACACTGTAACTTGGACACCTGCAGCCTTGCAGGTCCTCTTGGTTTGTTTCTCGGAGGAGATGAAGGGAGTGCGGCGGTGGGTAGGCGACGGTGTGCTCGCATTCTTGGGGGCGCGCTCCTGGCTTTATAAGCGAGGTGCAAATAGTTGCTAACACGAAAGGAAAGAACTGAGGCGTCGACGGCCGGCCGGTGCCCAAATATCGGGGCCATCGGTGTAGCTGCCTCTCCCGGCCAGCCGACCAGCCCGGCCGTCGGCGTAGGAACGGCCGTCGGCGTAGTTGACGGTGCCGAGGGTAGCCCTCGGCGTAGCGTGGCCGTCGGCGTCGTAGAGAGGGTTGTGCAGACGGTAGCCCTCGGTGTAGGTACAGCCCTCGGCGTAGCCCCAGTTCAGACATGACGATGGAAACGGCGTTAGGTAGCCAGGTTGTGCCGACGGCTAGGCCGTTCTTATTAATTTTTGAAAAATCATAACTAAATCATTCTAATTCAGAAAAATACAACTAATATATTAAAATTTGCATAAAAATAAGATCTATCTATCTACACTCAAATATTACATATTTGTAAACAAAAATTAGATGAAACATAAAACATTATATATAATTTAAAACGGGCATTAGAAATTCAAAAACGATCCAAACAATACGAAACCTTCGTGTGGTGTCATATTATGTGACATAGTTAGAAGGAAAATACCAAACTTGGTATATTGATTATGTCTCAAAAAACCTTCACAAAATGACCTATCTCGTTCGAGATTTCTTGATTTTTGGGTTAAATGACCAATGTTATGGTTAGAATGAAGGCATAGTTTGTGATAATGTGTCCATATTGTGCATATATGTGCATCATGGGATGTCGAACAATGTTTCAGGAGAAAGTTTTCCTTTTCGTCTCACCAAAAAGCCGTTTTCCATTTTCCGAGTGAAAAACTGACGGTTTTATGAAGCAACCACCAAATAGCTAATTCAAAATGCTACCATCACATTTTTGAAAAATACTAGACCACCTTATATGGATAATTTCATAACAGGGGGATCTCAAACCTTTCCGTCTATCCCTGATAAAAAAGACAAATTCCTACCGTATCGGCAAGAAGTGGGTCAGATATGAACTATAGGTACATGATCGGATGCTCATGATTTTTTACAAAAATCATCTTTAGGTTCACAATATGTTGTTTCATCAGAGATCCACTTCAAGTTTACCGAGTCTCAGCCCCGAGCTAAGAATCTTTATTCCCGCCCTTCAACAAAGTTTAACGGTAGTTTAAAACAGGCATTAGAAATTACAAAACGATCCAAATAATGCGAAAACTTCGCGTGGTGTCTTATTATGTGATATAGTTAGAAGAAAAAATATTAAACCTGGTATATTGATTATGTCTAAAAAAAATCTTCACAAAATGAACTTTCTTGTTCGAGGTTTCTTGACTTTCGGGTCAAATGACCAATGTTATGGCTAGAATGAAGGCATAGTTTGTGATAATGTATACATATTATGCATATATGTGCATCATGGGATGGCGAACAATGTTTTAGGAGGAAATTTTCCTTTTTGTCGCACCAAAAAGCCCTTTTCTATTTTCCGAGTGCAAAAAACGGACGGTTTTATGAAGCAAAATGGCTAATTCAAAATGCTACCATCATATTTTTGAAAAATACTAGACCACCTTACATGGATAATGTTATAACAAAGGGGATCTCAAACCTTTTCGTCTATCCCTGGTGAAAAACACAAATTCCTACCGAATCGGTAGCAAGTGAGTTAGATATGAACTACAGGTACATGATCGGATGCTCATGATTTTTTACAAAAATTATTTTTAGGTTCACAATATGTTGTTTCATCAGAAATCCACTTCAAGTTCAGCGAGTCTCAGCCCCGAGCTAAGAATCTTTATGCGTGCCGTTTTAAACGGGCAAATAAAATTATGATAAGAATCATGGCATAGTTTGTGATAAGTTGATATTGATATCATATTTGGATTCCTCAGATTTTTCTAATCAATTTAGACATATTATTTGTCAAATTCTGATTTATAGATTTAAAGATTAATTATTCCATATTAAATAAAGAATAAAAAAATCATTATATTTTTATTTGAATTCAATAATATTTTTACTTATTCATTGTTGTTTACTTAAATAATTTCTTGTAATTTCAAAAAATACAACCATGTGACATGATGATATAAGAGTTAATAGGATTGATATCATAGTATTGACAACAATGTGTAAAGTGCTTTGCGGAAAGAAATTCTGAAGGAACGAGGAAGTTAAGCGTGCTGAAGCTGGAGTAGTATTAGGATGGGTGACCGACCGGAAAGTTTGACTAAAACTTCAATTTAATCAATTATTAAGTATAAATAGTGTTAATAATGATCAAAGCGAGATATTAACGAGTCAAACAATTCTAAGATTAAAAAAATTTGAAAAGAATTAAAAAAATTACTTTAGGCTATGTCGACGCCAGGCCGTCGACATAGCGCCATTCCTGTGCCGACGGCCAGGCCGTCGGCGTAGCTCTAGGCTGGGCTGTTTCGTAACGGCCGTCGCCTGACATCGTGGGACCCGCTGCGATTGCTATGCCGAGGGGCTGTGCCGACGGCCAAGGGGATGTGTCGTCCAGAAACTAGGCCGAGGGGGTTACACCGACGGCCATTTGGCGTTGTGCCGACAGCATCCGGCCGTTGGCACCTCATTTCTTTCCTGTAGTGTAAGCATGTGTGTGCGTTACTGCGTGACTGCTGCATTGTGGAAGACGACGTTTCTTCGAGTCCGGTTTCATCACAGGGGCATTGGTTCCCCCGCATCACAGGTGCCCTAGGATCATTGGAGATTCGTGCAAAGTCCGCGAAGTCAACAACCGCCATATATTTACACTTAAGCCCTCCTGAAAAGTTGGGAATAATCTGAGCTCCACCCGGTAGTGAAACTTGTATGTTTCTTGACCGGATCTGTTGAAATTTGTATGAGTCTTCAAATTTTTGTTATTTTTTCTAACTTTCTACTATTAATTTAGTTGTTTTTTTCTATTTTTTACGGTCGCTATTGAATCATGTATGAATCGTGTATGTGTTTGCAGATTCAAATCAGTTTCAGATCTCTAATAAATCTTGTATGAATCTAGACTAAGGTGAAAGTATCTTTCTGTAAAATAGTTTGCACGAATCTCCAATAAATCAATGGTAATGATGATGCCAGGGGACTAACCTAGGTGTGGTATTGCATTTCCGCGTTTCTTCTGCCAAGATGGGATGGAAGTGTGAACGTGGTTTTACCACATCTATGTTGGGCCCCGACACCATCTCTGCCGCAGATTTATTGAAGATTCATGTAAAGTCTAAATCTGGTCAGTCAACATATTCAATACATTTGGAAAAGAGCCACTGGAAAAAGGAAAGACTGAACCCAGAGTTCCCTTTACAGGTACATGCCCCGTCGCTTCCCACCCAACCCACCCGCCCCATCCCTTCCCATATGTCCGCTGCCCCCGAGCGAGCAGCCCCTCCCCTGCCGGGTACAAGCATGGAGGCTACAGATCCAGGTTTCCACCGTCGGCGGCCATGGAGGTCTCGAACGGGGGCGCTCCCTCGTTCCCCTCTCGCCCCTAGACCACCATGGACCACCATGGCCTCGTCGCCCCACACCCCACCCCCCACCTCCGTCGGCGCCACAGATCTCCACCGCCACCCCGAGCTCGACCTCCTCGTCTAGATCGACGACCACACAAGGTCCTTCGCCGGCAGAAGCTGCACACCAAAGGAGGCACTGAGAAGCCCACCACTGTGGTCCGACCCGGGCTCCCTGGGCCTAGATCTCTTGGTTCTTTTTTTGGTTGGATACACTAATCTTGAACTTTAGATTAGAAAAGAGTGTTCTTATCTCGTGAATTTTTGATTCAGTTCTTCCTATGAACCTGCGGTGAATCTTGAATGAATTGCCCGATTCTTTCCCACGTACAATATTTTTGCAGATTGTGTCATGTTCCATTGAAGATCCATGAATGATTTTATGGTTATTGATTCATTACGGTTCCTTGTATGCAAATCTGTTATCTTCGGTTCATCTTTATTCATGGATTTCTTCTATAAAAATTGCAATCTTGACACCCCTATGGATCTGGTATTATAGGGTTGAATCTATAATGAAACAATGAGTCCGAAAAAATTGTATTGGCCTCTGCTGAACTTTGTATGAACCATGAAGGATCATTTATGCTTGAAACTGTGATAAAATTGCTAAGAAATATTATATAAAACTTGTATGGAATGTTGTACGTGGGAAAAATGTGTATGAAACTTGTATGGCTATGTAGAATATTCATGAAAAACATTATACTCCCTCCATCCCAAGGCTTAAGGCATATAACTTTTTTGAAAAGTCAAGCCATGTAAAGTTTGACCAAACTTTTAGAAAAAACTATCAAGAACTATTATAATATATAGATACCATGTGATAATATATTTCACGATGTATGAAATGGTATGGATTACGTAATGTAAATATTAATGTTTTTCTCTAAAAACTTAGTCAAACTTTAGTTGGTTTGACTTTTAAAAAAAGTTATATGCCTTAATCCTGGGGACGGAGGTAGTATTAAATATTGTTGAATATTACTAGAAAAATAATTGTGTGAGAAATTGTATCTATATTTGTAGGATTTGATGCGGAAATACAAATATAAATAAAATCTTCTATGCATCTTATGTGAATCTTGGTACATTTGAAAAATCTGCTGTGAATCTATAATGAAACTATCTTGATATAAACAAGAGTGTGAATATGTAACAAAATCTTCTAGGATTTTTTTGTGAAACTATATTTTAAACAAGAACATGAATATGTAATAAAACAAATTTGCTGTGAATATATAATAAAACATTATTGGTATTAATCTTGCTTAATGCAGTTTATAGAAAATCTATGACAACAAATATTGTTGAATATTTTATCTGAATTGACAAATCAGCGAGGAAATATGTATAAAACCTGAAACGCTAGGGGCGGAACAGCAAAACTATAATAGACACAAAAACTGAGGTGGAAGGGTTCTTCTGTAAAATGGGTAGCACGAATCTCCAACCAAAAAACCAGCAGAGATGGTTCCGGTGGCCCAACATAAGGGGGAGTTGCATTTCCGTGGAAGTGTAAACCACTTGGCAAAGTTGCTATTCTACGAACACGATTGCCATGGAGGATATGAAAACCAATCTGAATTTCTGATAAAAACTCACTGTAAGCACTTAAGGGTTTGTTTGGTAGGAGGGGAACCCAGCATTTTCGCAGAAAAATAAATCCACTAGTAAGGAGGTGAGGAATAAAATCCAGGTGATTTAAACTATTTTCGTGGATTCCCAATCGGGATTTGATTTCCGGGATAAAAATCCCGGTACATCCAAACAAGCCTTAAGTGGCATGTATCCCATGTAATCACTTGGCAAAGTTACTGTTCTGGGAACACGGTTGCCATAAATTGAAACCACGTGACGTTGACGATAAGCACTCTGAATTTCCTGTTAAAAACACACTATAAGCAAGCAATTAAGTGGCGTGTCTCCAGTAATCATGTGTTCTTTATCGTGCTGGCAGCGCAGTGCATGCTGGTGTGTCTCCAATCCTTTCCCAAAATATTTTCTCATGCTCTACCTCGGCAATATCTTTCTCGGAAGAAACTATTCCGATCTTATAAAACTAAACCAAGATGTTCCAATTGCGTCTGCTTTCGAAGTAACTGGTGTAATCCACTCACTCACACAGTCACACTCTCACACCACTAGCTAAGCATGTTCTTTTGACAAAAATGGTACGGCCACGCATTGGTTTTTCTGAGACGGCGACATCTCTAATTCAGCGTGATCGAGCAGCAGGTGCATGAATCGGCCGTGACTCAGCGGCCGCCTTTAGCGTCTCGTCCTCTCCCTGCCTAACCATCTTCTTATCTCCCCCAAGTACTTGGAGGCACTCCATTATTGCTTGTGTGGAATCTCTTGAAGAAAACCAGAAAAACAATGTACACATGCAGGAATCTCTTACTCACGTCCTTGACATGCCATCGGGTGAATGACTGTATGTACAGTCAGATCATAGAAGGCACCAACAAGCGTCTGTGACATGTCACATGGGCGTGAAGTGGAAATTATTTCCACTGATTTGTTCTACCAACGAATAGTCAATCATCCTATTTGTAATTTTTATTATTTTTAGGACTCTTTGTATTACCGTTGATGATTATTAATAGATCGGTGGAATTTCAGAAAAAAATAGTCAATCAAGAAGTAGCCAGAAAAAATCTGTAAAAAAGCTAGTAGTCAATTTTGTGAAGGCCATAGGTGATCAATTATACTGTTAGCTCAAAGTTGCCAGCTGCGAGTGCTCGAAATGTTCTACTAGTACATGTTGCTTAACTAAGAACTTTATTTAGAGTACAAGACTAGAGTATTAGTGCTAGGTCAGCTTAGTGGATCGATGAACTAATTAATATGATATTTCGCCAAAAGGCTTCGAGTCTTAACGTCGGAGGACACTTCCATGACCACGACATCACTAGTAGAAGACGGAAATTTGGTCCAAACCATTAGTCCCGGTTCTGATACAAATCAGGACTAATGCCCTGGTCCCAACGGCTAGAAATGTCGCAGGGCACAGAAAACATTAGTCCTGGTTCGTAGAGGACTTTAGTCCTGGTTCGTTTAAAAAACCGGGACTAAAGGGTCTGGCGCAGGAAAGGAATGGATGTGTGGACCTTTAGTCCCGGTTTGTTAAAGAACCGAGACTTAAGGGCCCGACTATATCTTCTTCCTCTCCCCTGCCCAAGCCATTTCAAGCTCACACAAGCATCTTCCTCAAATTTATTCTCTCAAGCTCGAGTTCTTGCCGTTTTTCTCAAGATTTGTGAATATTTTTTGGCTCCACATCTATCTAAGGGTCCTAAGAGGTTAGCAACTTCATCCTTTCATATTTCATTGCTAGTTTTACCTCTGTTCATGCTCTATAAATGGAGGGATTTGTGTGGATTCTATCTCTATATATCTGGTTAATTTGGCACATATAGTCCTCAAAATTCATTTGATCCATCGAAGCACAGAGATACATGAGTTCATCCTATCTATATATCTTAGTTTGGCACATAGTCTCGAAATTCAGACTATTCACAGATGCATTATGCCGCCGTCGAGCAACAAAATATCCGTCTTCTTCTTCTACCTGCCGTCACAAAATCCATTGCAACAAAAATAAGAACCAAAACTATGAAGGCATACATATACATAGTGGTGCCCTAGCATTTTAATCATCGACCGTTTAAGCAAACCAAAAACATGAACACGCCGGGAGCTACCAAATTAAATTAGGGAGTGCCTCTATGGCGAGCTCCTCAAAGATGTCTGAGGACGGGATGCTAAGACAGCTTCGAGAAGCTCTGCCATAGTGGTGTTCCTGCTATCGCACACCATCTTTCAGTTTATATCTTCTCTAGCTAGATCAGTATGCTGGTGGAGCTAACTAATTTCACATATTAGGGAGTGCCTCTACGGCGAGCTCCTCGAAGATGTCTGAGGACAAGACATCTTCGAGAAGCTCCGCCGTAGTGGTGCCCCTGGTCTTACACACCATCTTGCAGTTCTTCACAAGAATGCATACCTATTTATAGATTAAGCAGCACAACATAGTGTCGGGCACTGAAGACATAATGTCGACACACTCACCTCTGACATAGTGGTGCCACCCACCCAAAATAGTATCGTCATTTATTGGCTTAGTGCTGCCCACGGAGGACATACCGTCGACATGTTGTCGCCACATCCACATTTAGTCCCGGTTGGTGCCTCCAACCGGGACTAAAGGTTTATCACATCTTTAGTCCCGGTTGTTGGCTTTAAATTTGTTTTTTAGACCAGTACTAATTTTATCATCATGATTCTGTTTGATGTACTTAATTATATAATGCAGATGAGCCGACAATGGATATACGTTGACCGACTCTCTAGCGAGTTTATTAAATGCGTGCATTCTTTTCTCCTAGTGGTCGAGGCAAACAAGCGGGATGGTTTTATGTCTTGTCCATGTGGTGTCTATCAGAATCATAAGGAATACTCTTCCTCAAGAGTCCTTCACAGCCACCTGTTTCGGTCCGGTTTCATGACCGGATATAATTACTAGACCAAGCACGGAGAAAGAGGGGTTATGAGTGAAGACAACAAAGAAGAAGAGAATGATAACGACTACCCTACTATGTCCCCTGAATACGATGGTACTACAATGGAAGACAATGATGAATAAGAAGATGAAGAACGGATATCAAATATGTCTGATGATGATCTTAGTCGGGCCACTGTTGATGCCTAGGAAGAATGTGTAACTGAAAGGGAGAGGTTGAAGTTCAAGCAGATGTTAGAGGATCACAACAAATTTTTGTACCCAAATTGTGAAGATAGGCACAAAAAACTAGGTAGCACACTGGAATTGTTGCAATGGAAGACAGAGAACGGTGTGACTGACAAAGGATTTGAAAAGTTGCTGAAAATAATGAAGAAGTTGCTTGCAAAGGATAATGAACTGCCCGCCAGTACCTACGAAGCAAAGAAGGTTGTCTGTCCTCTAGGATTAGAGGTGCAGAAGATACATGCATGCATTAATAACTACATCCTCTACCGCGGTGAGGAGTATGAGAATTTGGATGCATACCCAGTATGCACTTCATTGCGGTATAAGATAAGACGAGATGACCTTGGTGATGTTGAGGGCGAGCGCCACATGAAGAGAGTTCCTGCCAAGGCGATGTGGTATGATCCTATAATACCATGGTTGAAACGTTTGTTCAGGAACAAAGAGCATGCCAAGTTGTTTTGATGGCACATGGAAGACCGTAAGAAAGACGAGATGTTGAGACACCCCGCTGATGGGTCGCGTTGGAGAAAAATCGAGAGAGTTCCCGAACTTTGTAGGTGACGGGAGGAACTTATGGTTTGGTCGAAGTACAGATGTCATGAATTCTTTTGGGGAGCAGAGCTGCAGTCATAGCACCTGGCTTGTGACTCTGTCTATCTATAACCTTCCTCCTTGGTTGTGCATGAAGCGGAAGTTCATTATGATGTCAGTGCTCATCCAAGGCCCAAAGTAACCCGGCAACGACATTGATGTGTACCTAAGTCTATTAGTTGAATAACTCTTACAGTTGTGGCACAGACAAGGTGTACGTGTGTAGAATGAGAACAAGCAGGAGCAATTTGACCTACGAGCATTGTTGTTCATAACAATCAATGATTGGCCTGCTCTTAGTAACATTTCAGGATAGACAAACAAGGGATACAATGCATGCACACATTGTTTAAATGAGACTGAATTATATATTTGGATAAATGTATGAAGAATATGTACCCGGGGAATCGTCATTTTCTTCTGCCCACGCACATCCTAAGAAAGAAAGGTAAGCATTTCAATGGTGAGGCAGACAGCCGGTGTAAGCTTATCCGCCGTACTGGTGATGATGTATTTAATATGGTGAAGGATTTAAAACTAATCTTTGGAAAGGGTCCTGGTAGACAATCTGTTTCAAAGGACGATGTCGGACACACATCCATGTGGAAAAAGAAATCTATATTTAGGGAGCTACCCTATTGGAAAGTCCTAGAGGTCCGCTCTGCAATTGACGTGATGCACCTAAAAAAGAATCTTTGTGTGACGCTGCTAGGCTTCTTGGGCGTGTATGGTAAGAATAAAGATACACAGGAAGAACGGCAGGACCAACAACATATGAAAGACTGAGACAGCATGCATCTAGAGCTGTTTGAAGGTACTGCCAGCTACGCTCTTACCAAAGAAGAGAAGGAAATCTTTTTTGAAGTCCTTTACAATATCAAGGTCTCGTCTGGTTTCTCGTCGAACATGAAGAGAATAATAAATATGGCAGAGAAAAAAAATTCAAAATCTAAAGTCTCATGACTGCCACGTGCTTATGACAAAGCTGCTTCTGATTGCATTGAGGGGACTCCTGCCGGAAAATATTCGAGTACCCATTGTGAAGCTATGTGTGTTTCTCAATGCAATTTCTCAGAAGGTAATCAGTCTAGATAGTCTACCAAGGTTATAGAAAGATGTGGTCCAATGTCTTGTCAACTTCAAGTTGGTGTTCCCACCATCCTTCTTCAATATTATGACACACCTCTTAGTTCACCTAGTCGAAGAGATTAACATTCTCGGTCTTGTATTTCTACACAATATGTTCCCCTTTGAGAGGTTCATGGGAGTCTTAAAGAAATATGTTCATAATCGTGCTAGGACAAAAGGAAGCATCTCAAAGGGATATGGAACAAAGGAGGTCATTGAGTTTTGTGTTGACTTTATTCCTGACCTTAAGCCCATCGATGTTCCTGAAGCACGGCATGAGGGTAGACTGAGTGGAAAAGGCATGCTAGGAAAGAAAACAAGGCTATGTATGGACGGACATTCTCTCACTAAATCACACTACACAGTTCTGCAAAGTTCCACCTTGGTGGCTCCGTATATCGAGGAACACAAGAATATTATACACTCCAACAACCCGGGGAAGCCTAGATCCTGGATCAGAGATGAACACATGAGGACTTTTGGCGGTTGGTTGCAGACACATCTCATGAATGACATCAATGTTGGAGAGCAGTTTTACTTGTTAGCCAGGTCACCATCTTTGACTATATTGACTTTCCAAGGGTACGAGATAAATGGGAATACATTTTACATGATCGCCCAAGATAAAAAGAGCACCAACCAAAACAGTGGTGTCCGATTTGATGCAACAGACGAGAATGGGGAAAAGGATACATATTATGGTTACATAGAGGAGATATGGGAACTTAACTATGGACCTTATTTTAAGGTCCCTTTGTTTCGGTGCAAATGGGTCAAGATGACAGGAGGCGGGGTTGAGGTAGACAAGAAATACGGAATAACAACAGTGGATCTCAACAACCTTGCGTATAGAGATGAACCATTTGTCCTAGCCAATGATGTGGCTCAGGTTTTTTATGTGAAGGACATGTCTAACAAACCGAGAAAAAAAGGAAAGATAAGCAAAAGAATACAACATACGATGAGCCAAAGCGCCACATAGTTCTTTCAGGAAAAAGAAACATCATGGGGGTGGAGGATAAGACAGACATGTCAGAAGATTATGATAAGTTTCATGAAATTCCGCCCTTCGCTGTGAAGGATGACCCAAGCATCCCATTAAGTAAGGAAGATGCTCCATGGTTACGGATTAGAAGAAAACCCTAACAATAGAGATGTGTGGATGTTGGTGATGTACAATATTATTAAACTTTTATTATTAAACCTTTATTTTAATGGATATATATATATATGGATATGAACTGTCTCAATCTCAATAGGTAGTATTGCAACTTGCTATGGCCAACACCAAAGACATTTATTAATATTAAAACGTAAAAATTAGTCATAATCATATCTAGCCCTATAGTACACAGCTTCAGGGTCGTCTTCGGAATCGTCATCGTCGTCGCTTGTAGCACGCGGCTGGATCGTCAGCCCTTCCCTGGCTTGTGCACGGGGGAACGGGGAGGGGGGACCTGCCACTTCGGCCTTGGATTCACGATGCGCGGGGAAGGGGGATCCCGGATGACGACCCTGGTACACCCTCAGCCTTCACCACCGCCACCATTCTTGTGGCTATGCGACTGGTGAAAGTGTGGGTACCTCAGGCGAGGATGGTCTCCCATGGCGATGTAGCGCATCACGCTAGCGATAGTCTGGTTCGCCCACCACAGGCGGCGACCGGCCTCGTTGTGGTTCACTAGGGGCGGGTCATCACTCTCGTACCTGGCGAGCTCCCTTTCCCGCCGGTTTTCAAAGAAGACATTTGATACGTCCATTTTGCATCACTATTCTATGTCTTAATTCACTATTATTCATTGATATATTTCGTATTGAGAGGTGATACTTATGTTATTTCATCTGTTTTTGCATGGTTGATGATTTTTGGAGCATGGACCGCTGCAGTCAGGATTCTGATGGAAAAGGTGTTGTTTGGAGGCAAAATTCGCGAAGATCAGAAAATCCGGGAAAATATACAGAAAATTCTATTTTTCCAGAAGACTCAAGATGCCAGAAGATGGAGTGGAGGTGGGCCACAGGGGGCCACACCACCCCATGGCGCGGGCAGGCCTACTGGCCACACTGGCCCACTCCAGCCTCTCCCCTCTGGCGTATATCTTCCTCCCGAAACCCTAAGACTCGGGGGGCGACCACAGAAAGATTTTGCCGCCTCTACGGGGCGGAAAACACCGAGAGAGAAAGATCTCTCTGGCAGACAGATTTCTGCCGGGGGAATTCCTTCCCGAAGAGGGGAGATCGTCGCCATCAACACCACCATTAAGCTGGACTTCATCGGGATCATCATCATCATCATCACCACCATCATCACCATCAGCACCCTCATCACCATCTCCATATTGTTGTAACAATTGCGTTGAATCTTGCTATAGTTCATAGGGGAAACATTCCTGGTGTTGATTACTCTTTGTAGTTGATGCTATTGAGTGAACCATTGAATTATTGTTTATGTTCAGATTGTTATACATCATTATTCCATCTCTGGTCATGATCCATATGATGTCTTGTGAGTAGTTCGTTTTGTTCTTGAGGACATGGGAGAAGTCTTGTTGTTAGTAGTGGAGTTGCGTTGAGAAAGATTCAATAGATTGTTATTTAAGTTGTGGTGTACTTCTTCTAGTGGTGTCATGTGAACGTCGACTACATGACACTTCACCTATATGGGCCTAGGGGAATGCATTGTGTATTTGGATACTAATCGTAGGGGTTGCCGGAGTGACAGAAACCTGAACCCCCGTTAGGAAACCATTGCACAAGGGACATAAGGGTCTTAGAGTTTAAAGTTGTGGTTAGGTTTCTACCTTAATTACTTTCTTGTACTTACGGATGTTTGCAAGGGGGTTTAATCACAAGTATGTATTAAGTCTTGGATGGGACGGTACATTAGTACAGGTTCACCCACACAACACTTAGCAAGCTAGAGAAGATTAATCGACTATATGAAGCGAAAGCACTTGACAGCCTTCCCATGTGTCCTCGAGAACGTTTGGTCATCTATAGAAATACAACCGACTTGTCCTTTGCTGCATAAAGGATTGGGCCACTTGCTGCATTTATTTCTACTGTCTTTTATTTACTCGTACTTTGTTTACTTGCTTTATCGAAAACCCCTAAAAATCCGTTTGCTAAGTATTTGCAGAGAATTCCTGATCCATACCACTAGCCAGCACCTTCTGCTCCTCGTTGGGTTCGACACTCTTACTTATCGAAAATACTGCGATACACCCCCTATACTTGTGGGTCATCAGCATTCCAGGTGTCGAGTTTGTTGGGATCCCAATGGGGATCCATCCGTTGCTCCGGCGTGAGCTCAAGGTAGAAGTGGTTCGTGATGGCCGCCTAGAGGGCCGAACCTTGAGGCACAGGAGGAACATGAACCCCTCCAGCGCTCAGCATCCAGCCGGTGGGCAGCCGGTACCCCAGCAGGCATGGGTAGCTGGAGGCGCACAGCACCTCAGTCTCCTCGAACGTCAGAAAGGGCTAGTAAGTGGTGTCCATTATTGTGAGAGAGAAGGTGTGGATGTGTGGATGGACATGGCGGTCGTCCTAGATATAGAGGGAAATGGCGGTAAAACATGGCGGGAAGCGGGGGAAATGGTAGGAAATATCTAATCCCGGTTAGTGGCTCCAACCGGGACTAAAGGCCCCCGAAATATCTTTTAGTCCCAGTTACTAGTTTTAGTATGAAATATTATATTTCTAATGAGTATATTATTTTTTGTGAATAGTTTGGTATACTATATGTATTTTTCTGTTTTTTAAATAATAAACAATATTTTCCAGCATTTATACTAAATATAATACTTGTTAAACAATAAATAATTTCATTTAAGTTGTATAATAGAGTATGATAATAGATTTGAATTATAGATCTTTTTTTCTGAAAATTGTGATATATAATACATAATTTTCTGAAAACTATACACCATTTTTTTTGGCGCCAAAAATACAAACCGGGGCTAAAGGTCTAAAGGGGTATGCGCGTTGGAATAGCGGCGGCCGAAAACACCCCTTTAGTCCCGATTTGTATTACAAACCGCGGCTAAAGGTGGGGGTATATACCCCCACCTCCACCCCGGGTCTAGCCACGACCCGGAGCAGCCCAATCCTTCCTGACACCGTCGTAGAGCTCGCCGTCGTCCCTCCGTGCCCGTCCCGGCCCCGTCTGTCCCGCCTCGCCGCGCCCGTCCCGCCGCGCGCCGTCCCATTGATCGAGGAGGATTGCCGCCGCCCGCGCCATAGCCTGTCCCGCCTCGCCGCTCGCCGCCGTCCGTCCCGCCGCGCCCTGCAGGTGAGGTCTAGTATTAGGGATTTTAATTAGTTCATTATTACGGATTTTAGTTAGGGATTTTAGTTAGTGATTTTAGTTTATTATTAGAGATTAGGGATTAGTTAGGTCAATTAGTTAATTAGAGATTAGGGATTTTAGTTAGTTTATTATTAGGGATTTTAGTTAGGGATTTTAATTTATTATTAGAGATTAGGGATTAGTTAGGTCAATTAGTTAATTAGGGATTATGAATTAGTTAGGTCAATCAGTTAGTTTATCAGAGATTAGGGTTTATTAGGGATTAGGGATTTAGTTAGAATAGGGTTAGTTAATTAGGTTTATTTTAGTTAGTGTTAGAGTTATTTTCTTAAACACTTAAACACTTTGACTTGTAGTGGCATCCTGGCTTGTAGTGGCATCCTGGCTCAAGCACGGTATCGAACTTCCCAAACTACTCTCTTCATTGTACCTTGTGCTTTCTCTTGTCAACACAATTTTATTAGAGCTAGTTAGGGTTAGTTAGATTTTAGAATACTCTCCTTAAAATAAAATGGAGAAGGAACAATAAACGTGGCAGATGCTACAGTTTTTTTAGGATCATGTTTTCCCTCTAATATCGGTTTTTCGGGATCCCCCATCGTGAATTAACGGTCGTGTGAGCAGATGTGTGCTACCGGGGCTCAAGCTGTCCCTATGTGGTGCTTGCATGTAAGAAGATTACCATGTCTCGTAGCCTCTTACAGTTGATCCTGGTACGGTGGTACCCATGAAATGCCACATAGATGAAAACGGAGTTTTCCTCTTTCATTATATAAAAAATATTCTTCTTCTTTTCTCTAAAAGCTCTGCAATTCGTGCTGAGAAAAGTGTCACTATCGGGTGTGAAAATGTTGTATTCCGATTTCGCTCGGATGGACTTAGCGGAAAACAATGGTACCAAGAATATACCAGCGGTACACGTGTTTACACCGAGGCCAGGGAAAATGCCGAGAGACTTAACCAAGCTATAATTAATCGAAGGACAAAATCATCTCGAACCTTCATGGTCGACTAGTAAACAAACGAACAAAACTGGGGTTTAATGAACTACTATCCCTCTCCGTTAAACTCATATATATACACGTCTACGTATATATTAAACCCGTATCTAAATAGAGTATTACCCCTTAGAGACATACGTATCGGATCTGTAGTTATACACAATTCCCGCATGCACATGATCCGGCCTGCCCCGCCGTCGGCCATCGTCATCACCGACGTTGCCGCCGCCGTCCATCGTCACGACCGCTGCTGCCAAGCTCCCTTGCGCCGCCTCCGCCAGACAGGTCGGCGAGCCGCCGGAAAAGTCACCGGACAGTCGCGCGAGAAGCCGAACAAGTCGCTCGACACAAGTGGCCAGACAGTCCGGCGAGCTGCCTGACGCCATACCAACCCTGCCGATGCACACCTACAAGGTCAAGCCGAGGTGTGCACTTAACCGGCCGAGTCACCGCCTCGACGGATCCAACCGCCACCATTACCACCGTGCGCGGACACGGCCGTTGCCGGTGATGATCCGGCGTACATCCATACTTTTTTTCCTTTGCGTGGAGCTCATACTAGTACAGATACGGCGAAAAAAATGTATTACTATTTAGTTAAGTTATATGTGGTTTTGTACAGGATTACATATACATGTATTTACTAATACAAAGGGGTATCAACCGATCTGAACGTCCTTGTGTTTGACATTATACGAGTTTAGTGGGGAGGGATAGTACTGGATCAGAGCCAAAAGTTTACACGCGCACAAGTACATAAAGAACGTTGCTTTCCGATCGGTTTGGTGTCACGGGCGTCTTGTGAGGACTGGATTAGTGAACCTATTACGTGGATGTCTGTGGATGGAACTAATTAGCAAAGCGAAAGCTATCGTGAGTGCTAACGCACCAAAGATAAAGAAACTCGAAAAATAAATTGCTAAACCGGAAAGATCGATGCAGAAACATGAACTTTCATTGTTTTTGTACGTGAAGAAATTATTGATTTCCCCAAGAGGCAAAAAGACGAGTCATGATTCTCATATGCACAAACCAAGTGAGAATTTCTGCTGCGCAAAAAAAAAAAATCGAGAATTTGTACAATTCAAGTCTATCAGTGAATCCCGTGAAGAAGATGCATGTACTACTGCTCCTTTTCATTCCTCTTGAGGAAACAATTACAAAGAACATGTGAAGGTTCGGTAGTATCAACTCCATCATCAGAGAATTGATTTCGGAGTAGTACCTACCCTGTCCTAGCTAGCTGCTGGCCAGTGCGCGCGCGAAATAGAGACGCACTGTCCAACACTAGTGATCCCTATGAGCTGCCTGCCAAGGAGCGAAGCAGAGCAGTCGCCGGCGACAGTCATGCGTTCACGGCGAGCCGCCCGAGCCTGGACAGGCGGGGCTTGAAATCGCGGCAGCGGCGGCCGGAGGACGGCGGCGGGCCGGCCAGCAGCCGCTGCAGGTGCGCGCGCAGGACGGGCCGCCCCTTGCTTGTCGTCCTGGTCCCCCCTCCGCTCTTGATCGCCGTCGCGCTCGGCGCCGCGGCCTGCTGCTGCGAGGCGCGGACTCGGGATGAGGATAGCAGCGGCCGCGCACGGGGTGTCCGGTGGCGACTGCAGCGGAAGGAGCCCGGGTGGTTGGTCGGCGAGCAGAGGCACGTGCGCTTGTGCGCCTTGCAGCTCGCGGCCACCTCAGATGCGGATGGGTTCGCCATGGTTTGGTGGTTGGGTGTGACTCTTGGTTTGTTCCTCGTCGGAGATGAAGCGAGTGCGGCGCTGGGTAGGTGACGGTGTGCTCGAATTCTTTGGGGGCGTGCTCCTGGTTTTATAAGCGAGGCGGCAAATAGCCGCTACGCATGTGTGTGCGTTACTGCCAGACTGCTGCGAGGTGGAAGACGACGTTTTTTCTGTCAGGATGGAAAGTGTAAGCCACATGGCAAAATTACTGTTCTACGAACACGGTTGCCATGGAGCAAACTGAAACTACCTGACGCTGACATGAGGCAACCCAGGTATGAATTTCTGATAAAAACTCAGTGTAAGCAATTAAGTGGCGTGTGTCCCAGATCCCAGTACTGATGTGTTCTTCATCGTGAAGGCAGTACACGGTGTGTCACTGTGTTTCCAATCCTTTTCGAAGACTTTATTATTTTCGATCATGCTGCAATCACTCGGAAGAAACCAATCCAATATTATAAAATTAAACCAAGATGTTCCAATTGCGCGAGTGGAGATTTGATGCACATGAGTACCAGTGATCTCTTTTTTAAAAAGTCGAAAATCATTGAGTTTCGATTTTTTTTGAAAATAAATCGGGATGTAGCCAGTGATGTAGACCAAAAACGTGCAAAACACCAATTACAAATAACCTTTATTGCGAGCTACACAAAAATGACAAAACCGTAGATCTGAGTATAATGATTTCAAATCCACTCACTCACTCTCTCACCAATAGGCAATAGCTAAGCATGTCCTTTTGCCAAAAATGGTACGGCCACGGCGTCTTGTTATTTTCCAAGACGCCGACATCTCTAAATCATCACGATCGAGCAACTGCATGAATCGGCCATGACTCAGCGGCCGCATTTAGCGTCAGTTCTCGTCCAGTCACAGCCTAATCATTTTGCTGCGTTGCGTGAGTACTATGACATACTCCATTATTGGCTTATTGCTTGCGTGGAATCTCTTGAAGAAAACCAGAAAACAAATACACGATCTTGAAGAATCTCTTACTCACGTCTTTGCCATGCCATCGGGTGTGTACAGTCAGATCACACAAGGCCGGAACATGCATCATGTGGGCATGAAGTGGAAATTAGTTCCACTGGTTTGTTCTACCAACGAATATTCACTCAAAAAAAATCTATAAAAGACCTATTAGTCAATTCTGTGAAGGCCATAGGAGATCAATTATACTGTTAGCTGAAAGTTCCCAGCTGCAAGTGCTTGAAATGTTGCTTCGGCATCTTAACTTAAAACATAAGAACATTATTTTGACTAGATTATTAGTGCTACGTACGTCCGCTTAGTCAATCAATGACTTGATTAATGTGATGGTTAGCCAATGCCTTAAGAGTCTTAACGTCAGAGGACACTTCCATTAGACCATGACCACGACATGCGGTTTATACTTACCAGAGTAATGTGTAGTGTGTCCATCTCTGTGTTTAATAAGGTGGAGAAGGAACTTAGTTCACCGTGCATGATTAGGATTTCTCTCGGCATACATAACGAAGGTAAGTATAGGGGCACCCTCACCCAGTGGCGGAGCTTCGAAGAAAATCCTGGGCGGGCGAAAGTAAAAGCATAGAACAAAAAATTGTGATTGTAAACCATATAGTCAGTATTTGGTTTAACAGATCATACATATATGACACGTGTATACATATACTCCCTCTATCTTGAAATAGATGTCTTAAGTTTGTCAAAATTTGGACGTATCTGTTCATCTATTTTTGAGACGAAGGGAATAGCTCCAAAAAAAAAAAAAAAGCACACACATCGAAATTGCTACTCACAGGGAATTCAAATACAATGCTGCTGCTGTGAAGTGATTTGGGGAAGTGAATTATCTTTCACTTCTGCCGTACACTTTCACTTGGAAGAATCCGGAATTAGAAAAAAAATTTGAACAAAATTCAGAATTAGATAGCTGCGGCCTTGCATTTGGAGTTTACAGCGTTACAGGAGGAAAATCAAAGAGCCAGAGGACTCAGGGACCGAGGGGTGCTTGTGCACTGGGTCGTTGACTCGCCGCAGGCACTGCTAGCCGTATCGGCTGCATCTGTTCAGTGTACTGCTCCCCGGATCGCCGCTTTGGGAGTCTTGAGGACGGGGACTTCACTTGGGGATGGGGCCTGGGCGCCCTCGCCGGATTGCCGTCGCTATTCGCTGATGTGCGGTCGCAGCTCACCGGACCGAGTCTCTCCGGCAGTCCGACTATCACCTCCGTCGCTCGGCTGATGGCAAGTCAGTAGCTCTCCTAAACTAGCGCCATGAATGCATAGCAGACGAGCAGAAACAAGAAACCTAACTGAATCAGGAATAATTGACTTGCCTCTCATGTCGAATGGGCTGGGTTGGTTGGTTTTACACATAGCGGCAGAGGTGTAAAATTTATTTTCTCTCCGGGAGGCCTTGTTCGGTTGCCTGGGACTTGAACGGGTTTCACATGGATTGGAGTGGATAAAATCCCATGTAGATCAAAATCCCTCTTAATCCCTGTCAACCCACTCCAATCCACTTCCCAAGTGGATTAACCGAACAAGGCCGGACTGGGCGGGCCATGGCCCGGTTTTGCCTGCACTAAGCTCCGCCAGTGCCTCACTTCCTTTCCTCGGCTTGAATTAGCTTAAGATATACTGCTTGGTTCATCATCACTGTACACTTTTTTTTTGCGTAGACCACGGTACGTACAAGTTAGCTAGCTTACTCTACTACGAGCACAAATAAATACTTACCGAATGTGACGCATATACGCGTACATTTTCTTTTGAGTCTTGAGTAACCAAATCCTTGGTCGATTTAACCTAGGCGACCAGATCATCTTGTGAGTAAACTATACCAAATGAGTAGACTAGATACCAATTTATTAGAGTAAACCACATCAATGGGCTAACAAACACCCTTAACAGGAGTTAACTCTTAACATGACACACACCGTGGCCCATGTATAGATTAGGTTAGGTCGTCATCTGCACCCTCACATTGGTCTCACGTACAAAAAAACATTCCGCACGATCAGTAGTTTTCATACTCCATCAGCCGCTTAATTGCAGATGACCATCAATCACGTCCCTTGCATATATAGGATTATCCAAAACAAATGTTAGAGCTTTCCAGGAAATTATTTCCAGCTGCCTAATATTTTAATAATACCTGATCAAATTAATTATATATTTTTTTCGAAATGGAGGATGCGACCCCGGCCTCTGCATCGAAAAGATGCATACGGCCTTTATTGTTTTATTAAAGATCGATCAACAAAGGAACAATAAAGCATTTACATCATCGAACCCGAAGCCACCACACACCACTTACAGACTCAACAATGGAGTAAAATTGTGTCAACGAGGTCGCTATGTGCCCGAAAAGACAACGAAGACACTCCACCGCTGCTCCAACGCGCCACCACCACCGGAGACTGGCGGCCGCACCACGCCGGAGAGCCACCAAGCCGAGGTGCCCAGCGGAAGCGCCACGCCCAACCAAGGAGCTGGCGGCTAGGGTTTCCCCTCCCGTCGCCTCGCGAGGGCGAGAGGAGGAGGACAAATGAATAATCCAACCTTAACTACTGATATATCATTTTCTAAAGAGTTGTACTTATTTACTGAGAGATCGAAATAACAGCAGAGACGCGTAACTTGAACTAATTTACAGCCATCAAACATACATACCTGTCGTTTATAGCCCTCCAAAGGGGCAAAGGGTCAGTTTCTAGTCTTCTAGAACATATGCATGTACTGTCTCGCTTCAAATAACGTGGCAAGTACTACCAAGACGATCCATAGATTAAGCAAGAGATGAGTAATCCAAAAAACTTGATAGCTAGATAAACATCTCTTTCAATCTAGAGAAAATTCATGCGGACAGACAGAGAAATTAAATTAGATGTAGGCCATCTTTTTTTAGTGTGTCGCTGTATACACCGCGGTCCATTTTATTTGGTCGCCAGATGGATTAATTACCGTAGATCTCTAGCATGGGTTGTTCATACAAGATTTTTCATGGAGCTGCCGTGAAAAATCTGCCGACATAGATTAATTCTTGCGTGAACATCTTCTCCCCTGTTGAAAATTCGCAGGCGATGTACTAATCAAATTTAAAGAGATTGAGACATGTCCATCTCCAATGCAAGTACGTACATTTTTTTTGTACCTATGTATGTTTGTGGATGAACTGTACAAAAAGTTGGTAGAACAACGTGAGGAATATGCACGGCTGCTGACGGGCGATAGATGGAAGTGACGAACTGAAGAGTTTCTTCTGTTATTCTCTCGTTATCTCATGTGAACCCCTTGAAAAGGAGCTACGAGATCTAGCTTATCATCAATTTAGTTAGGAGCCGGTGCAACTGTCCCCAGAACATCAAGATCAGAGCATGCCCATAGTGTGATGAATGACATAACAGCTAAAGATAATCTCAGTAGATGGTAGAAGGTGTGATCCATTAAAATAGCGGTATCCATTTCCAGAAGATTACAGATAGAAACGTCGCGAGATCAACGTGCAGGAGGATATTTCATAAATATCAGGATGTTAATTTTATCAGGATATTTCATAAGCTTGAAGATCAGAGAAGGTCGGGATGGGGGAGGGGTTCGTGCACGTGTGCTATTCACGATACATACCTATAGAGAATTCCTCTCAACTAGTCGCCATATCTATCACCATCCATTTTCATTAATTCTATGGTCAAACGATCTTATCAGTTGCTTAGTTTCTTAATGCGGATTTTTCAAGAGGTTGTCGTTGATAAATGTCGGCGCTAATTCCAGCGTGAATATCCACTGCGTAGAAAATTAGAATGGCTGCAATTGGTTGATGATAAGAAAAAGCATGTTTGGTCGTCTTTAATTCCCAACTAACCATTCTCATTTCCACAACATGGTTTCTTTTGTACTGATTACGATGTACATTAAGACATTACACGGAAAATGCTAACAGATGCGGTGGACCAAGCGGGGGGAGAGAGAAAGTGAAGAGAAGACAATGATAACAGAAGGAGGGTGGTGGCAACACGAAAGATGGGGAGATAGAGCGGTGAAGCTGGGATAGACAAGGGAGCGGAAGGCGGTCGAACTCACTAGCTCTATGGTTTGCCCAAATTTTTAGCATGTGTTGTTTACAATATAGGCACATAAATCTGTGTAAATAAGCTCTTCCAATAGTCCGAGTTCAAATCACATGATCGAAAAGAAAAATATATCTGGGATGTGATTTAATTTTCCTTCAAACCATTTTTATTAACAAACAAGTTTCTCTAGCACCAACCATGATGCATACGTTGCTGTCAGTTGTGTGTAAAAGAAAAAGACCAAAATGGATCCGGCTAGCTGCCGTGTGTCTGTCACAAATTTATTCACGGATAACAAACTTTGAATTGACAAATTGAAGTCCTGTTTTTTGTGGGACCCTAAAAGGGAGCTGCAAAAGGATAAAAACGCATAGTGATTTAGGATCCACACTGCAATATACGTTCCAGGAAAAACATGATCGAAAATTAGGCATCTCAATCGTGTGTTGAATGTCGTGGAGGATTTGCGTCCGACAGTGGAAATGTCGTTAAGAAGACCACTAGACTTTCCGATGACAACCGTTTCGTGTGTAAGTTTTGCTTGAACCAGTTTAGAAGCTAGCGAGTTTTTTTTTGTTAATAAACAAGGTCGGAGTACTTACACCAGTGAGCACAAATGAGTGAAAGGATGCAGTTGCCTCTTAAATAAAATGAGTACGTTGGCACTTCTCCAATATGGGCATGGTGAATTTAACTTAGTTATATTAGCAGATAGATGAACTTCTGCACGGGCAAGTGAGAAAGCTGCAATGGATATCCAACAACAAGTAGATGCATTATTAACAAAAAGTGCAGAGTTAAGATACTACAAGTGCCCTAGTCCACGGGGAGCTGAGTAAGCCGGCATGTATATATACTACATGTATCTATCTAGCAAACTAATGCTAAAATTTGACTTCGTCACGTACGTCAGGTGGATCACTGTTGACCATATCCCATATGCGACTGTGATTCCGCAGAGACCTTGGGACACTTCCTACCTCATCTTTAGCATGCCGGGTCCCATGAGATATTGACATAGTGACATGACAATGGGACGTTCATGCATGCACGCCCCGGGCAGGAAGGTTACCTGCCCTAACAGTAAAACAAGCTTGGGCTTGGGGTGAATAAGTTTGGGCTTGGGGCGATCAAAAAGGTTCGACCGCAACTATTTTGCAAAAATCTAAATCAAAGCATCTCAATTGTGTGATGAATGCCCTAATAATTAAAGATGATCTCAGGAGCCGGTAGAAGATGTCGATGACCCAAAATGCGCCATCGATTTTCCATATTTTAAGACCGAAACATGCCAATATTTTATTTTGCTTTTTGCTTTTCAAAGAGCCTATAGACATGCAAGAGGGTATTATTTTTTAAATATCACGAGGTTGTACAGATCCTTCGGACACTTGAATCGGTCCTTTATGCCGAGTCACCAGGATGGCCAGAGGCAACCCTTAACCTAAGGCGTGCATGACCTTGTTGCATATGATCTGGTCCTCCAAATTGAGAGCTGGATGGTCGAAACGGGGTGTTTTTATACCCACCGCGCATTCCATGAAAGGCAGGAGAAAAATCAAGGTCTCGATCGTGTGTTCGACTTAGAGACGATTTTGCTAGAGCAGTTACAGGTGTAGAAGCTGGGGACGACCGAGACTCAAGTTGGATGCATCCATAAGCCATCAACCTGGATCAATGGGTCAAATAGAAACATGATCGTAATAGTAGAATTTTTGGGGGGAACACAATAAAGTTGACGTTCGCTGATCCACAGGTTAATATATGTATGGAAGGGTCCGACGGGTACGTGCCGCTGGCAAATAACTTGATCCTCCGATTCCAACTTGCTGAGTTAATTCACAATTGAGCACTTGTCTATGTGCACATGGTCCATTTAGCAGATGAAATTTTGTACGGGCTACGTGCCGCCTGGCAGATAGCCATGCATGATTAGGGTTGCAGGTGTGGGGCCTGCTTAAACCCGCAAAACGAGACGGTTAGTGCAAATTGTATTACATGTAGTGATTGGAATCGATCTTCAACTTGTGCTGTGAGTACGTGAGCTCAGGCAAACCAGCTGCCCGCAAGCCCGCCCCGCTTGCAACCGTAGCCATGATAGCCAGTGAGTCTAATATAACACAACTGGTTCGAAAAGTAAATGTACAAATCCAACACCTAATTTTAAATCCTCACAAATACAAATTTATGTTTCTATTTATAATTGGGAACCAGGCTATCCTGGTACTCGTTAAATTTATCCTAAGGATGAGGCTTGGTGCTTGACCAAGTTAAAAAAATATTGGTATTCATGCTTAATAACTTTGTGCATTTCTAGTTAGTGCAGAGGTGGGGAAGCGAAATTCTCCCTCGATTTTTAGCGTGATGTTGGATGCGTGCACAGCTGTGTGCATCATTTTGATGCAGGAATTAGGGGTATCATCTCCATTTTGGAAAAAAAAACATATAGGAACACCCTAGTATGCGAGAGCCGATTAAGCATAATCTGTAGCACAAATACTACTTCGTCCGTTCCAAATTAAGTGTCGTCCTTTTTTACAAAATGGAAGAACCTACGCAATGAAACGCATCTGGATATATGAGTATCTAGAGCAAATTGAACCAAAGATGCGACAATTGATTTACAACGGATGGAGTATTGTGTACCAAGCTACTAATTAAGTTAGTGTGAGGTTGATCACCGTTCACAAATGATGGCCATACATGCTCTCTGAATAGGCTGCGTTGCACATAACACTTCGCACATTTCCTGCTCTCACTCGGATCAGCTTCGGCACACCTAGTGACAAACAACAATAATATGATAAGCCGCCATACATGTTACTCATGCATGCAGTTGGGGATGGTGGTATTTTGTGGCTGACTACTCTTCAGCTGGGGAGGATGTAGAGCTCCTCGTCGGAAGCCTCCACATGGTGGACAAAGAAAATCTGAACGAAGGGTAAGTGAATTCCCTCGTAGGTGGGATCAACTGTCTTAGCCACATGTTAGGAATATAATTATGACGTTGTTTGCAAGAGTATAACTCTATTCATGACTTACTAGATCTGATTGTATTGGATAATTGAGTAGCTTGGTGATCACTTTTTTCTGGAGTAGCTTGTATTATCCGACTTGTAATTGTTATTTAAGTATGGGTGAAATAACCATGAAATAAGCAATTCATGTATTTCCTTTTTGGAGAAACATGGTACAAAACTAGATACTCACAACGTGCACATACACTCACCCCCATACACTCACCCCTATGAATGCCCACATATATAACCTATCCCTATAAGCACATGTGAGAGACTAGATCGAAGAATCAGGACTTGAGATTGAGATTGACAAAGCCACTGCAAAGCACCACGCTATCGACGAGAACGTCGTCTTCCACTGAAGAATATTTCATGTTTATAAGGCACAAAAGTATCAGATCTGGGGTGCGATGTTTAGTGGGCTGGAGATACAACCACCCTCATAACCATCCAACAAGAAGTGAGTCCTTGCAATACTTGTAACTCAAAGACAAAGCATGACAAACAACTTGTATAAGATTGGCATTCCTACATTCTAGATACTTCTAGGCTCTAGCGGTATTTATTTTGGCACTTCCGAGTAAACAATATCTTTTTAGATATATGTACCATAGATCTCCACCAAAATACATAGGCATACACAATTGGATGCAACCATATATAGTAGAATATATATATATGCATCTAAACTTATTCCACAATGTTGTTGAGCTAGATATTGTCAAGTTGTTTTATATCTTTTTTAGATCTAAGTGTTTGGAAAATTGATTGAATGGTTTCTTGGGAGAATTTTTTCGAACTAAGTTCAAAAAGTATAAAATTTTCTTTGCAGAATACAATTTTACTTTACGAATGAATTTTGTCATGGAGGATGGTAGATTTTTTAGAAAATATTGTATAACAGAAAACTTATAAGTCGTTTGTTTAATTTCCCTAAGTATATTACAAAATATATATTAGTCAAGACTTCGTATTAACGGAGCAAGTTATAGAAGAGTATAAAAGTTCAGTATAACTAATAAAAATTATTACAAATGAAATTTGTAATGAGATATTGTATTTGAAAGGATTATTTTCTCCTTATGTTTTTGGTGCTGATGACAACTACTTTTGTGGTTTAACCGTCTGTCCAAGTTTTAGGGCTTATCTTCGGTCCTGCTTGTAGATGGATTTTTCTCAAGGAAGAGCTTGTAGTCGTTAGCGCTTATTTTCACTTTCTCTTGCTTTATATTTTAGGCTACCGTTCTATCAAGAGGGGGTCCATCTAGGAAGGTTGTGGGAAATCAACATTTCATGCACATACCATATATGCACCTCCACAGCCATCCCAGTTTTCGTGTGAGAAAGTGTTTCCTGCAGAGTTGGTGGGTTTTCTGCTCTGACTGGTAGTACCGGCCAGGCGGCGGTAGTACCGCCCAAGGGTTTTTCCTAGGGCTATTCGGGCGGAACTTCCGGCTGAAGTTCCGGTCCTAATTCCGACGAGGAAATTTTTGGTTCAGTAAGACGTCTGTCTAACTTTGCCTATTTGTCGGAACTAGCACCGGATTTTGGCTCGGTAGTACCGGCCCGACCAGCATCTGGCCTCCTCAACGGTAGTACTGCCATCCTGACCGGTAGTACCGTCCATCCTCGGTCACCGGTAGTTCCGGGTCCAGTTCCGGACCCAGTTCCGACGCTGGGCAGTGCGGGTCAGATGACCTTCTGCCTCGTACTGTCTATTTGTCGGAAATAGGGGCAGAACTGGGATCGGTACTTCCGGCCAGCCCTATGGGTCCACTCACAGGTCTTTCTAACTGTTGTGTGGCCTTTGCTGGGCCGTTGGTGGCTCGCCCACCGATACTACCGGTCCGCCACCGGTAGTACCAATGGTGTCAGGGCTGGGCAGAATCTGCCCATTTGAAGGAGGACTATTTAAGGCCCCTTCTTCCTCCTCCCACCCTATCTCTTGGTTTTCTCTCTCCACCATTTTCACAAGAGCTTGACTTGAATAGATCTCTCTCCCCACCCACTCAAATCTCTTGATCTTTTGAGGATTGGGAGAGGTGACCTAGATCTACACCTCCATTAAAGGAATCTTGATTTCCCCCACTCATCCTTCGTGGATTTTGTTTCTCTTGGGTTCTTGGAACCCTAGACGGTGTAGGGCATCCTCGGAGCTGGGGCATTTGTTGTAAAGCTCCGTGGTGTAATTGAGGGCCTTCAATTGAGTTGTGAAGCCTCCCATCAACCTCATTGTGAAGGTTTTCGGTTGGCGCCTTCAAGGTCACCAGTTAGTGGATTGGGAGGCCACCTTTGTGGTGGTGCTCACAGGAGAAGAAGGTGAGGCCTTTGTGGCGCTCGAGTGACCTTGTGTGGCCCCGACACCTCTCCAACGTAGACGTAGCTTACTTGGAAGTGAACTACGGGAATTACATCTCCGTGTCCCCTCGCCGGTTCTTTCGCTCCACTCCTTTACTTCTTGCATTTACTCTCTCGTTCTCTTTATGTGTTACTTGTCATTTAGGTCTTTCACGTAGTTGCATCTCTAGTGAATCTTACTTTGTGCTAAGCCTTAAAAGTGCGATAAAAGTTTATAATTGGTAGTCTCCTGTTCACCCCTCCTCTAGTCGACCTAAGTTGGGCCTTTCAATTGGTATCAGAGCCTCGGCTCTTTCTTCGGGATTAACCACCTAAGAGACAATGGCCGACAAAGAGGGAAGTGTGGGTGCAGCGACCAAGAACTTGGCCTCCATGGATGACCTCAATCGATTGGAGACATCCATGATGACCAAGTTTGAGGAAATGATGACCCTTTTGCAATCCCTTAAGCCTACCCCCATGCTAGAAACCCCTCATGATGCATCTCTTGCCGCCGAAGCCCCCTCCACTCCCGTGCAAGTGGTTGCCCCCGGGGTGATTCCCGCGGCAGCCCCAAAACACTTGGGCTTAGGCTTTGTGGCTCAAATCACCAAGCCCCCAAGCGAGAGATCCGAGGGGCTAGGTGACTCCTCCTCCAAAGAGGGAGATAGGGAAAAGGATTACTCGGCGGTACCACCACTGTTCAAGTACAAACCGGACCCTCCCATTCCCATGCAATCTCATATCTCCAGCTCTAATGCAATCTCATATCTCCAGCTCTTCTATTGAATTGATGAGGATTGTGGAGGAAGGTTTCTCTCCATATGATGCTAAGAAGTTGATCGTGCCGAGGTCGTGGACAAGCAACTCAATGCCACCGCTTTGGGTATGATTCAAAAGGCATTGACCCCCAAGGACTTTGCTCACATTCGCCAATTCTCCACCACCAAAGAAGCTTGGGATCATCTCACCGAGTTGTATATTGGAAATGCGAGCATTCAAAGCTCCAAGTTTGATGAAGTCAACAATGAGTCCGATGGCTTTGCAATGCAAGATGATGAGACACCCGAAGACATGTATCGTCGGCTCAAGGTTCTCTGTTGTACCATGAGGGACCTCGGAGCTACCTATGCTGATGACAAGTTCATGAAGAGGAAGTTTGTTCAAGCTCTTCTTCCCTTTGAGGAACAAAAACTCAACTCTATCAAGGGGAGAAGTAACTACCATACCATGTCCTCTCAAGAGGTGCTGAGTGAAGTTATTGCCATGACCATTGCCAAGAAGAATGCAGAGTCAGCTCGTGCTCGTGCTTATGGGTCTCAAAAGTTGAACCTTCCCTTGAAAGCTCAAGTGGTGGAAGTTGATGAAGACGACAACTCAAGTGAGTGGTCTCAAGAGGACATCAAATATTCTTTCAATGAGTAGTTGGCTCTAGCATCAAGGGCGTTTTGGAACAAACCAGACATGAAGTCAAGGTCAAGGGACAACCCAAGATTCAACTCAACCATGAAGGTTACAAAGGCTAGATCTTCCTACAACTACAATGACAAGAGTCACTTTGTAGATCCATGCCCCTTCGAGAATAGAGAAGACAGTGGAGGCCACCTCATTCGCAAGAGCAAGCCAAGACCTCCTCATCCCTTGAACAAGAACTTCCACAACAAGAACCTTCCTAACAAGGAAAGGGCGATGGTGGTCCATGAAGAGTACTTCTCGGGCGATGATGATGATGATGTTGAGAATGAAGGTCAAGGTGGAGAGATCGTGGGGGTTGCCGCTATTGCTACTTTACCTACTCCACTAGTGTCTCTCTTTGATCTCCAAATGAGAACATCACCAACTGCAACCAAAAGTGTCTCATGGCTAAGGCCACCGAGGTAACTGATACATTGCAAATGTATCTATAATTTTTGATGTTCCATGCTTGGTTTTATCCACTTTCTTGTGTTTTGTTCCAACTTTGGAGTACTTTTCATATGATTTCTTGGAATAACCTATTAACAAGAGCCATAGTGCCAGCTGCCTGTTTTCTGCTGTTTTTGGTTCTAGAAAAGTCAGAAAATGAATATTCTCGAAATTGGACGGGACAAAAGCCAAAGTGCCTATTTTTCCAGAAGTGATCAAGTGCTAGAATATGAGATGGAGAAGGGCCAGGGGCCGGCCACACCACCTGGCCACGCGGCCAGGCTAGGCCCGCGCCAGGGGGTGGTGTGGTGGCTCCTGGCACCCCCTCGGCCTCTCCTTCTGCCAATATATTACCCTCGGGACGAAAAATCTAAGTACCCAATCAAAAATCCATGAAAGAGTCTGTAGCCGCCGTCATCTCCATCCCTAGATCGGGAGGGATCTGAAGCTCTTCCCGGCACCCTACCGGAGAGGGGAATTCACCTTGGAGGCCTTCTTCATCACCATGCAAGCCTCCGGTGTGATGTGTGAGTAGTTCATCCTTGGAGTACGGATCCATGTAGTAGCTAGATGGCTGGTTTCTCCTCCTTTGTGCTTTCATGTTTAGATCTTGTGAGCTCCGTTCATGATCAAGATCATCTATTTGTAATTCATACATGTTGTGTTTGCGGGGATCCGATGGATATTGAGATGCTATTTCAGATTGATTATTGATTCTATCATGTCTTTGTTATTTGAGATCTTGCATGCTTTTCGTTGTTAGTAGCTATCTTGGCCAAGTAGATGCTAGCAACTCCAAGAGTTAGTATTTATGCTAGATAGTGGGTTCATGCCTCTGGTAATCTGGGGAAGTGACAGAAATCTCTAAGGTACTAGATGTGTTGTTGCTACTAGGGAGAAAACAACAATCCTTTCTTCATAGAACAATCGTATTGTTTACTTTACACGCAGTTCGTAAATCAATAATCTGTTGCTTTCAACTTAATACTGGAGGGGGTTCGGATGATAACCTGAAGGTGGATTATTAGTCATAGATGTAGTTGGATGGCGGTCTATGTATTATGTTGTAATGCCCAATCAAGTCTCAGAGGAGTCAAGATGATTAGTATATGCATGTATTGCTTTCTCGGTGTTTGTCAATTGCCCCGCTGTAATTTGTTCACCCAGCATGTTATCTATCTTAAGGAGAGCCACCTCTAGTGAACTATGGATCCCGGTCCTTTGTCTTTACATTCAATCTACAATCTTTTACTGCTTTGTGTTTACTTTCTGCAAACTTTTACTTCTTTCCATTCGATATGTTTAATCCTTTGTTTTCTGCAAAACACGGTGAGATTGACAACCTCATCGCAAGTTAGGGACAAAGTTATGTGGTTGTGTTGTGCAGGTCTCCACGTTGCTACTAGCACCGGTAGTGCGCCCTGCCAAAGCTCAACTAGTAACACCTTTGAGGTGTTTCCTTGCTCCTACTGGTTCGATTAAACCTTGGTTTCATAACTGAGGGAAACTTGCTGCTGTGCTCATCATACCTTCCTCTTGGGGTTCCCAACGAGCTCTACATCAACACCACCATCAAGCATTTTTCTGGGCGCCGTGCATTGAGCCATCACCAATCAAGTCTCAGAGGAGTCAAGATGATTAGTATATGCATGTATTGCTTTCTCGGTGTTTTTCAATTGCCCCGCTGTAATTTGCTCACCCAGCATGTTATCTATCTAAGGAGAGCCACCTCTAGTGAACTATGGATCCCGGTCCTTTTCTTTATATACAATCTATAAACTGTTACTGCTTTGTGTTTACTTTCTGCAAACTTTTACTTCTTTCCATTCGATACGTTTAATCCTTTGTTTTCCGCAAAACACGGTGAGATTGACAACCTCATCGCAAGTTGGGGACAAAGTTTTGTGGTTGTGTTGTGCAGGTCTCCACATTGCTACTAGCACCGGGAGTGCGCCCTGCCAAAGCTCAGCTAGTAACAGCTTTTGGGTGTTTCCTTGCTCCTACTGGTTTGATTAAACCTTGGTTTCATAACTGAGGGAAAACTTACTGCTGTGCTCATCATACCTTCCTCTTGGGGTTCCCAACGAGCTCTACGTTGAAAGTCGAGCGCATCAGTAACTCCCGCTTCCAAGTCCTCCCCAAATGAACTTCCCTTGCATGATCTAGAGGGTTTAGAGGTTAAGAAAGAGATGGTAAGCATGTGTGAATCCATGAAGCATCTAGATGACGATACTAGAATGTGCTTTGAAACACTTGTAAACCAACTTGACCATGCTAGGGAAATGCTAGATGAGAAAGAAGAAATTATTAACATGTTAGGTAAAAATGAGAGATAGGCTGCCGATGAGATTGCCTCTCTATCTCAATCCCTTGAAGATGAACATAACATGAGAATAACTCTTGAGGAAAGTGTGGATAAACTGGTTGATGACCATAATGCCTTCATATCGCAACTTGTTAAAGAACGAGATCATGCTATTGCTTCATTGAATGTTCTTAAAAATGAAAAGGTTGAGTTTGGTGTTGGTCATGAATGCCTCAAGGATTTCGAGAAACTCAAGGAGGAACATCATGCCTTGGAGAGTAAATTCTCAAGTATCTTTGAGGCTCATGAGCAACTTCAAGCGCAATTAAATAATGAACATTCAAAGTCTTCTGCTACGCCTATTGTGCATTTGTCTTGTTCGTCTAACCCTGGTTGCAAGCATGAGAATCTTGTTGAGGAGAACAAGACATTGAAAGATCAACTTGCAAAAGGGCAAGCTACCATCAAGAGAAAGAACAAGAGAAGGAACAAGAAAAGGAAGAAGAGCAAGAGCCTTACTCTAGTATCCTCTCGTAATTCTACCATTGTGCAAAGTGATAACTTTGTCGGGAAGAATAATCCTTCCTACATTCTTTGCAAATCTTTTGATGTTCATATTTATGCTAAGTACATTGGTACATCTTACACTCATGATTATCATTGGAACATTTGGGTACCTAAGACCCTTGTGACTAACAAAAGGGGACCCATTGCAAAATGGGTACCTAAAACCAAAGCTTGATTTTCTTGTAGGACTTTGCTTCCGGAGGTGCAAAATGGGTGCTTGATAGTGGAGCTACAATTGATCGGAAGAAAGTCTATCATGTCGGAGATTAGGCCAAATTTTGCCAATACTATAGTCTCCTATGGTGATAAAACAAGCTCTCGGGTATTGGGTTTTGGTAAGGTGGTAGTAACCCCGGATGTATCCTTGGTGAATGTCATGCTTGTCAAAACCCTTGGCCACAATCTCCTTTCCATTCGTGCTCCTGCTATCATGGGTCTTTCATCTTTCTTTAATGAGCACTCCGTGGTCCTCATGTGGAGCAAGTCTCTCATGGTGGCTTTCGTTGGATATGTAGAGCATGACTTATATGTAGTGGATTTCTCCGGAAAGCCATCTACACATGCTATATGTCTCTATGCGAAAACCGACGTGGGCTGGTTGTGGCATCGTCGCCTAGCCCATGTTAACATGAAGGCTTTGCAAAGTCTCTACACGGGGGGCCACGTCCTTGGACTAAAAGACATTTCCTTTGCCAAAGATCGTGTGTGCAGGGCTTGTATAGAAGGGAAGATGCATGAGAAGCCTCACAACATTCTTAATCAAATCACCACCGAACGGTGCTTGGAGCTTCTTCACATGGATCTCTTTGGGCCTCCCTCTCATGATAGTCTTGGTGGGAAGAAGTACTGTTTGGTAATTGTTGACGACTTTTCACAATACACTTGGGTCTACTTCTTCAAGTTCAAGAGTGAGACTCAACAAACCATCATCAACTTTGCCAATCAAGTGCAACGGAAACTCAATTCCACCATCCTCGCCATTAGAAGCGACAATGGCACCGAGTTCAAGAACTACACATTGGATGAGTTTCTTAGTAATGAGGGGATCAAACATCAATACTCTACTCCCTATACCCCTCAACAAAATGGTGTTGCCGAATGGAAGAACCGTACTTTGATGGATGCGGCCCGGACCATGTTGGCGGAATTCAAGTGTCCATATAACTTCTGGGCCGAAGCCATCTCAACCGCTTGCCATGCAACCAATCGCCTCTATCTACGTAAGAAGAAGAACAAGACTCCATATGAACTTTTCACCGGTCGCAAGCCAAATGTCAAGTACTTCCGGGTGTTTGGGTGTAGATGCTTCCTTCTCAAGAAAGGTGTCCTCTTATGAAAGTTTGAATCTAGGGCTCAAGAAGGGATCTTTGTTGGGTACTCAAATCAATCCCATGCCTATCGAGTCTACAACAAAGCAACGGGAAGGGTTGAAGAATCTAGCAATGTCGAGTTTGATGAAGATCATGAGTCTCTTGTGCGGCAAGATGGTGTTCGTGATCCAAGTGATGAAATTCCTCCCCAAGCCATAAGAAGAATGGGTGTGGGTTTCTTCCACCCCATTGAGGATCCCCTTGTGGCCGAAGGAGAAGGACCAAGCTCCACTCAAGCGGAGCCTTCACTCTCACAAGACCATCTTGCACCTCAAGGTTAACTTATTGCTTCTCAAGATTCTCCAAGCTCTTCCTCAAGTTCTAGTCTACCTCAAGTTCATGACTCTCCAAGATCAAGTCTACCTCAAGTTGATCAAGCTCCACCCCTCAAAGGTCTTCGAAGCTCTTGAAGATGATGATTGGCTCGATGCTATGAACGAAGAACTCCACAACTTCAAGAGAAACAAGGTGTGGATTCTTGTGAAGAGACCCAAAGATTGTCAAAATGTGATTGGGACCAAGTGGATCTTCAAGAACAAGAGGGATGCAAATGGTATAGTCGTCCGCAACAAAGCAAGGTTAGTTGCCCAAGGATACTCTCAAGTTGAGGGCATAGACTATGGTGAAACTTATGCTCATTTTGCTCGTTTAGAATCCATTCGCATGCTTCTTGCCTATGCTACTCATCATAACTTCAAGTTGCAACAAATGGATGTCAAGAGTGCATTTCTTAATGGTCCCCTAAAAGAATTGGTGTATGTCAAGCAACCTCCGGGCTTTGAGGGCCCCCTCTTCCTGGACCATGTCTACAAACTCAATAAGGCACTATATGGTCTCAAGCAAGCCCCACGTGCATGGTATGAGTGCCTTAGAGAGCTTTTGTTAGACCGTGGTTTCGAAGTAGGCCTCATTGAACCCACTTTTTTTACTAAGAAAGTTCGAGGAAACTTGTTCATTTGCCAAATCTATGTTGATGACATTATTTTTGGGTCTACTAACAAAGCTTTCAATGAGGATTTTGCTAAGCTCATGACCGACCGCTTTGAGATGTGTATGATGGGGGAGTTGGAATTCTTTCTTGGCTTCGAAGTCAAATAATTGAGGAAACGGACTTTCATCAACCAAGCTAAATATGTCCAAGATATGCTCAAGAAGTTCAACCTTGATCAAGTAAATGGAGTCAAAACTCCCATGCCCACAAAGGTTAATCTTGATCTTGATCCCAAGGGTAAGGATGTGGATCAAAAGCTTTATCGCTCGATGATTGGTTCTCTACTCTATCTTTGTGCATCTCGACCGGATATTATGTTGAGTGTGTGTATGTGTTCAAGATTCCAAGCCGCGCCAAAGGAAAGCCACATGGTGGTGGTCAAGAGAATCTTTCGATATTTGGTTCATACCCCTAACTTTGGGCTGTGGTACCCAAAGGAGGCCAACTTTGACCTCATTGGTTACACGGATTTGGAGTCGGCAGGAGACAAAGTGGAGAGGAAGTCTACCTCCGGTGCTTGTCAATTTCTTGGGAGATCTTTGGTGAGTTGGTCCTCGAAGAAGCAAAACTGCGTGTCTTTGTCCACTACCGAAGCTGAGTACATCTCCGCCGCGAGTTGTTGTGCTCAATTGCTATGGATGAAGCAAACCTTGAAGGATCTTGGACTCTCTTTCGTCAAGGTGCCACTTCTGTGTGACAACGAGAGTGCTATTGCTATTGCTCACAACCCGGTTCAACACAACAAGACCAAGCACATTGAGATTCGTCATCATTTCATTCGGGATAATGTTGCTAGAGGAGACATTTCTTTGGAGTATGTTCCTACCAAGGCCAATCTTGCGGATCTTTTCACGAAGCCACTTGATGAAGCAAGGTTCCGGGAGTTGAGGCATGAACTAAATATCATTGATTCAAGCAACGTGGATTGAGTATCTTGCGCACATACCCGAGTCTCAAAGAATATCTTGATTGGGTGTACGCATGGTTTTAGGGGGAGTGTGGTTCCCCATATGAACCAACACTCCTCCTATTATGCACACATTAATGTATTCATTCTCTATGGTCTCTCAAGGAGACAAAATGAGCTTAAATGATGAGTTTTGGTAATGAACCCAAGATACATCTTCCCGGTTTCAAGCCAAATATACTCATATATGGTGGCCTAGGCCACCGACATTGTTTTGTTTGGTTCGTAGTCTTTTTGAGTATTATTCTTTCTGTTGGATCTGGTTTGTCATTTCTTCTTAGTTTGTGTCTTTTCAAGTTCTGCACAAGGTCTTTTTCTCTTGCCAATCAAAATCTGGAGCTCGTTTTCTGGGAATCGTCGGTAGTTCCGGTCGGAGCTGGTACTACCAGTTAGGGCCAAATCTCTCAGAAATTTCGCCCTGATCGAAAGTACCACTCCTTCCTAAGCATCCGATGTCGTCGGTAGTTCCGGCCCCTGGCCGGTACTACCGCTCGAGCGGGGCCCCTTTAAGTGACGGGCCAGGGGGCACGGGGTCATCTTCCCCATTTGCTTCCCCCTGACCCCATCTTAAGATCCCTCTTCCCTAAGAAGCACTCCACGGTGTCGCCGCCGGCCACACCGTTTCTGGCTGTCCCTCCTCAGATCGGCTCCGTGGGATTCTTCCCTTCCTCGATTCCCTGCCATGGACCCTGGTATTTGCTCCTCTCATACTCCATTCATGGAGTTCTAGACACTTTTTTGCTTGAGTAGGACATGCCATGTCTAGGGCCCTTCTTTGGCTAGAACTATGATGGGAAATCTTGGTAGGGCTAGGATTTGACTGTATACCGTTTTGCCTCAGTACATTGTCTAGTTTTCATCAATTCGTGCAACGAGTTTCGTAGATCTGTGATTTCTAGTTGAACTGCCCTGCTCGTGCCCTGACCGGTACTACCGGTGCGGATCCGTCGGTACTACTGGCGTGGTCATATCACCGATACTACCGCTGAGGGCATGACCGGTACTTCCGGTGCGCCCCGTGAGACCGGTAGTTCTGGCGGCCATGCGGAACTTCCGATGCACCAGTTGGTTGATGTCTGCCTATGTACTGTGTCAATCCAGTCTAGTTGTTTTTCGTTTTCCTTCGACCTTGTGCACTTATCCTCGATTTCCTCCTTTCTATTTGCCTTCCTCTCAGGGCAAGGAGGTTCCCGTGGCAGATCCAAGCGGTCTCGTGCTCCCTCTCGTGGACCGTCAGAGATTGATGAGGATGATCTGGAGGTCGTGCGCCCTCCCAGTCAGACTGCTCGTCAGAAGGCTACAGCTGAGTGTCGTGCTACTGCTGCGGAAGGCAAAAGGCCTGTTCTGGCAATTCAAAAGAAGACCACCTCTGGACCTGATTCGAGCAAGAAGAAGATCTCCTCTTGGCCACAGCTTTCTTATGAGGAGTTTCATAAGATTGATCCCTACATAGTTCCTCGTGACCGCCTGGCTTAGGATCCTTTCTTCCACACCATGTGTCAAGCTGAGATCTATTCTGAGGTTTATGCTACCAAGAAGAAAAATGTTTGTGCCCCTCAGAAGCACATCAACATTGCAAATATGGAGAGCAACCCTGAGTACTTTGGTGAAGCACTCGATATGTGCAGGAGGTTTGGGCTAATCAAGCTTATGCAACACCGTGAGAACTTTGATGAGAGGGCCATTGCTCAGTTCTACTCAACTCTCTACTTTGATACTGACCCTGTTGATCAGACCATGAAGTGGATGACGCACAACAAGTATATGTTTGCTAAATGGTCTGAGTTTGCCACCCTTCTTGGCTACCCTATTCAGGTAGGCAATCGTGCCAATGGGTGGTGGGTGCATAGGGGGAAGGCCTCCGAGCCGGAAGTTCTTGAGCCACTATACATTGAGGGACGGGGCGTACCTGGAAATGTTGCCCATCTCATTCCCACCTATGACATCATGTGCAAGGTCTATCAGAACACGATTGCTCCCAAGGCAGGTAACTTCGATCAGCTTCATGCTTTCCAGATTAATCTCATGTATCAGACTTATCGCAACAGAAACTCTCATGAGCCCCTTGATGTTATGGATTATATATTTGAAGAAATCTGGTCCGCTATGATCGAGAAGAGGTCTTGTCCATATGCTCCATACATCCAGACTCTCATCAATGCCAAATGGAGGGAGGCAACAGGCTCCATCTATCCTCAGGATGCTCTCACTATTCATGAGGAAAAGACTCTCCGTGTGATGAAGCACAAGATACCTCGCTCTCAGGCTAAAAACGAAGCTGCTGCTGCAGGGGCTTCTTCGGATGCTAGTGATGGGGACCGTGCTGAGGCTTCTCCTCTACCCCAACTTGTGAGACAACCCTCTTAGGAAAAGAAGCTGCTGAAGAAGATTAAGAAGACTTTCTGCTTCATTCAGGACCATGAGTATTAGTCCTATGTTGCTCAGAGACACAGTGTTCGTCGGGAGAAGGCCATCATGAAGAAGCTTGACATTGTTGTGTCACCAGAGTCCAGCTCCGTTACCGCTCCCAAGGATGAGTGGGTCAACACACATTGCAGGTGGATTGATAGTGATGACGAGCCAGAGATCTCCAGTCAGTTTCCGCCCGCTTGGAACAATGCCTCTTGGGACCCCGAGCCGCCTCCTCCGTTCGTTGGTGGGTGGGGCGCGTAGTTTTCCTACTTTATCCCTTTTTGGCGTCTTGATGCCAAAGGGGGAGAAAGTGCTCTGTTAGGATCACGGGATTTGCATGGGTTGTGCCACGAGCTCGCTCTTTATTTGATATTTTTATGCTCGTGCACACTTATTCCGTTATGTATTGTTTGTGGACCTCCTTTATTGTCTGTGGACCTCTTGTATGGTTGCTACTTTGTTGGTGAGTCTATGTGTTAAGGTATCTCTGTGGTATTCTTATGAGGATGTGTGGTGGACTATTCTTAGTTATCCAATCTTTGTTTCACCACAATGGTTTTGGTGCAAGGTATGAGTTCCACTCTTTTCTCCTTTACTTCCTTACACCCTTGTTGGTCTATCTCGTTTGGGAGAGCTCTCTCCCATGTCTTCAGGGGGAGCCTCTCTCCTTTTGTTTTACTGCCTGTTATCCTCTGTGCAAATCTTGTGGGGTTGTCATCAAGCACCAAAAAGGGGGAGATTGAAAGGATTATTTTCTCCTTATGTTTTTGGTGCTGATGACAACTCCTTTTGTGGTTTAACCGTCTGTCCAAGTTTCAGGACTTATCTTCGGTCGTGCTTGTGGATGAATTTTTCTCAAGGAAGAGCTTGTAGTCGTTAGTGCTTATTTTCACTTTCTCTTGCTTTATATTTTAGGCTACCGTTCTATCAAGAGGGAGTCCATCTAGGAAGGTTGTGGGAAATCAACATTTCATGCACAGACCATATATGCACCTCCACAGCCATCCCAGTTTTCGTGTGAAAAAGTGTTTCCTGCAGAGTTGGTGGGTTTTCTGCCCTGACTGGTAGTACTGGCCAGGCGGCGGTAGTACCGCCCAAGGGTTTTTCCCAGGGCTATTCGGGCGGAACTTCCGGCTGAAGTTCCGGTCCTAATTCCGATGAGGCAATTTTTCGTTCAGTAAGACGTCTGTCTAACTTTGCCTATTTCTCGGAACTAGCACCGGATTTTGGCTCGGTAGTACCGGCCCGACCAGCATCTGGCCCACTGAGCGATAGTACCCCCATCCTGACCGGTAGTACCGGCCATCCTCGGTCACCGGTAGTTCCGGGTCCCGTTCTAGACCCAGTTCCGACGCTGGGCAGTGCGGGTCAGATGACCTTCTGCCTCACACTGTCTATTTGTCGGAAATAGGGGCGGAACTGGGACCGGTACTTCCGGCCAGCCCTATGGGTCCACTGACAGGTCTTTCTGACCGTTGCGTGGCCTTTGCTGGGCCGTTGGTGGCTCGCCCACCGGTACTACCGGTCCACCACCGGTCGTACCGATGGTGTCGAGGCTGGGCAGAATCTGCCCGTTTGAAGGAGGACTATTTTAGGCCCCTTCTTACTCCTACCACCTTATCTCTTAGTTTTCTCTCTCCACCATTTTCACAAGAGCTTGACTTGACTAGATCTCTCTCCCCACCCACTCAAATCTCTTGATCTTTTGAGGATTGGGAGAGGTGACCTAGATCTATACCTCCACCAAAGGAATCTTGATTTCTCGCACTCATCCTTCGTGGATTTTGTTTCTCTTGGGTTCTTGGAACCCTAGACAGTGTAGGGCATCCTTGGAGCTGGGGCATTTGTTGTAAAGCTCCGTGGTGTCGTTGAGGGCCTTCAATAGAGTTGTGAAGCCTCCCCTCAACCTCGTTGTAAAGGTTTTCGGTTGGCGCCTTCAAGGCCACCGGTTAGTGGATTGTGAGGCCACCTTTGTGGTGGTGCTCACCGAGAAGAAGGTGAGGCCTTTGTGGCACTCGGGTGACCTTGTGTGGCCCCGACATCTCTCCAACATAGACGTAGCTTCCTTGGAAGTGAACTACGAGAATTACATCTCCGTGTCCCCTCGCAGGTTCTTTCGCTCCACTCCTTTACTTCTTGCATTTACTCTCTCGTTCTCTTTATGTGTTACTTGTCATTTAGGTTTTTCACGTAATTGCATCTCTAGTGAATCTTACTTTGTGCTAAGCCTTAAAAGTGCGATAAAAATTTAAAATTGGTAGTCTCCTATTCAACCCCCCCCCCTCTCTAGTCGACCTAAGTTGGGCCTTTCAGTATTCAAATGTGAGGACCGCTTCGACCGCACCGTCGCCGAGTGCCAGCTATGCCTTAACGACCTCAAGCCCACGTACTACAATGAGCTTCGATGACAAGGGGCAGGCCTAGCTCTAGGCCTTCTCCGACTTCACTGCCAAGATGCCACTAGCGTCCGTCAAGGGGAAGGGAGAGGCGAGTGGGCCAGTCGCTAGGAGGATGGTCCCGGCGAAGCGCTGCCACTTATCCAACCTCGAGTTGGTCGTGGTTGAGGATGAGGAGGAAGAGGTTCGGGGAGAGGACCCAACACATGGGGCCGCGAGCACTGATTCCTCGCTGGGGGTAGTGGTAATGAAGCTGACGCAAGTGTACCGGAGCATGGAGATGGAGAGGCTGAGCGTGGAGAAGGAGAAGCTGAAGTAGCTGGCTGTGTGTAGGAAGGGCTGAAGTAGTCTAGATTTAATTATCTCAGTATTAGTTCTTGGAAGTAGTTGGCCTTGTGTAGGAAGGTTTAAAGTAGTCTAGATTTAATTATCTACTCCCTCCGTTCGAAAATATAAGACATTCTAGCTTTGTGAAACGAATGTATCTAGACACCTTTTAGTTTATAGGTTTACTCCGAACCTCTACGAACCTATACACTAAAAGATGTCTAGATATATTAGATTCACAAAGCTAAAACGCTTATATTTTCGAACGGAGGGAATATGTTTTAGTTCTTGGAAGTAGCTGGCTTGGTGTGTTTTTAATATGTACTAGTAGTTAAAAACTTGTGTACCCACTGAATTTGGTTCTGAATGTAATATTTTAGATGTTGTACGGATGCAGAAGAATACCTTTGATAAGCATGTCCATCTTATGCAGTAGCGTTGATAGTGTTTTTCGAAAAATAGATTTAAGCCAAGTTTGATAAGACAAGGAACTTTATTTCCCAGCACTGGAAGCATCTTTGTGAATGCAGTCCAGAGAAGCATCGCCTACTTTACCGCCACACCCTTGTAGAGTTGGGTGATTTATTAGCTTGTGAGGTCATGACTCTGTCCGGGGAGAATGTTGAGCAAAGCCCCTTCTTGCTTAATGACATTACTGAACTAGCCAAAAAGGTTTGTTATGGACTGTGATCCACCTCTGTCTACTGCGTTATCAGTTTTAAATATTAGCATTTAGTTGTCCATTAAAGAAGAGTATGCATTGAGTGATAAGTTTGCTTTTTTTATAATGGTACTGCCAACAACTCAACGATTTCATCTTCTTATGATTTCATTATATCGGATAGTGTGTAAGATGTAATGCTGAACTATGTACTCCACCTCGATTATGTCTCTTTCCTTTCTGTCTTCTCTTGCTCTTGATGGATCCTTATATACTGTATCCAGGTCAAAGATCGGTATATATCATATGCACAACCTGTTGAGGATTGGCTTTTAGAACCTGATCGTATTCTCCATATTCCATTCCTGGATACTGCATATTCTAGTTTCTTGGAAGCCTCTGAACAATTTCTGTGGGGTGACCATGACATGGATCCTGTATTTCTTTTCTCAACAAATTATTTTCATAATTCGTATGGTTAGGAAACATCTTTACTTGTTCTTTTTTTTGAAATTAAGTAATATTCCTAGTTTGATAGCTAATATTATTTATTTATTAGTATTCTTTTTATTTCTCTTGATAGATCTCCATGGTTACTAACCAAGGATTTATGAACAAATCAAATGTCCTTTCATGCCGGCCATCTCTACCCCATGCAACGGTAAATTTTACCCATGTTCCCAAACAATTGCACCAATCTAATTCCATCCGAATAAAAGAATTTTGAGTTAAGAGTGTGGATTTGATGCCCGGGGGGATAGCTGCCCCCCCTAGCAGCACCGTACGATTCTTGTCAAGATTTGCACTTCCACCTTGCTGTCTTTTGATGTGGTGGTCTTGAAGTGGTGTTAATCACTGATTAAACAGCGCTTTGGTTGCTGGGTCTGTCAGTACTCTGCAACGCGTGTACTGCCTTGTTTGTTGGCTTATGGCAGGTAAATAGTGCGTGCAAATTTGTAGAGCGCTAGCTGCACGTGGATAAGACTTGGTCCTATAGCATACTTGGGAATCTTGGAGTCCAAAACTTCTTTTTACAGTCTCTGCGCTTGAGAGCTGTAGCGGTTTATACTTCCTCCGTTCGGAAATATAAGTCGTTTTAGCTTTATGAATCGAATATATCTAGACGTGTTTTAGTGTATAGGTTCATATAGGTTCAGTGTGAACCTAAACACTAGAAAGCATATAGATTTCATTTTCAAAACTAAAATGTCTTATATTTCTGAACGGATGGAGTACCAATTAGTAGGATTCTGCAGTCTGCGGCGCCGATTAGGAAGTACCATGCAGCCGTGTATTACTGTGCCTCCGTGCTATGACTAGCGGGTGCTTGCTGCTAGTTGCTGTGCATGGGAGTGGAAGGCTATGCTACCAAATCATGTGGGATGGGGCACGGACTTTTGGCAGATGGTGTGTCGCTCACATGGTGCATAGATGTGAACAAGCGACGAAATGGCAGGGGTGGCACCTGGTGTCATTGTCTGCTAACAGGACATCACCTGTGACATTACTGTTTGTGCGAGCAAAGCCGAGAACCACACATTTTTTTTGTTTTTTTGTGACCAATCATGTCCAGTCCCTGCGTGACTAATTCTACCAGCACTAACTGTACCAAATGATTCGAGGTCCCTGCGTGACTGATTCGCTCATGGTACGAGGTCTGATTTTCTAATGCCTATATCGATCTGCCGAACAAAACAAATGGGCTTGATGTGGCCATGCATGCTTGGAAAAAAACAATAACTCTGCCCGTCCTTCTACCGGGATATTCTGCAGCTGGCGTGCCTAACGATATGATCCCAAGCAAAACAAATTACACATATATTGAGAAGACCTTTTGTTCGCATGCAGCATGTCAGCTTTTACAATATGGTTGATGTAGCATGTCAGCTTTATTACAGTCTGGTTAATCAAACTGTCTAACTTATGCTTGTTTTGCACGTATCTCAGTGCATACGCTGGCGGGCATCCCCCAGGGGCAGCTATCCCCCGGGGCAGCAGACTATTTTCGTTTCAAACTAATTATGGAAGATGGTGTCTAGCAAACCGTCTATGGAGGAAGTATGTTGACTCCAAAGCTGTGTCTCAAGTGGTTTGGAAACCAGGTGATTCACACTTTTGGGCTGGACTAATGGCGCCTAACAAACATTTCTTCAGTTTTGGTGTTTTCAGTATTAAGGGTGGATCACAGATTAGGTTCTGGTAAGATAAATGGCTTGACCAAACTTCTCTACGTGAACAATATCATGCCCTATATTTGATTGTTAGGCACAAAGGGCAAACCATTTCCACAGTAATGGGATCTAATCTTCCTAATGTGTCTTTCAGAAGAAGTCTCATAGGTCCTAAACTGGTATCTTGGTACAATCTTTTATTACGATTATCCATGATATAGCCATCGTAGGATGTGGACGAGTTTAAATGGAAACTACTAGAGAGTGATAAATTCTCTGTTGACTCAATGTATAGAGTTTTGATCCAACTTGATATTCCAGTCAATGATAATAGTAAAATTTGGAAGATGAAAATACCCCTTAAAACGAAGATATTCGCTTAGTACCTCCGAAAAGGGCTCATTCTTATAAAAGATAATCTTGTTAAGAGGAATTGGAAATACACAATGCGTTTTTGTCATCATAATATGACAATCCGACATTTATTCTTCCAGTGTAAATTTGCTCATGCTATATGGCCAATCATTCAAGTAGCCTCTGGTTTATCTCCTCCATGTTCGGTTGCCAATATATTTGATAACTGGTTGCATGGGATACAGGATAAATACAGGACTTTGTTAAGGGTGGAAGCGCTTGCCATTATTTCGTCACTTTGGCTATGTAGAAATGACAAGATTTTTAATAATATTGTGTCTTCTTCCCTGTAGGTTATATATCGAGCCACGGCTATCCTCCGATTATGGACTATTCTTCAACGTATGGAGTTTCAAGACTTGTTATGGAGGAGTGTACGTGATTGGAGGACACGACGAGGGATATTTTCTTTCGACATGGATGGCAGCGTGATCTGGGGATAGATCAGCCATAGCTCGAGGTGTTTTCTACTTTGATGGCTTGATTTGTTATACTGTTACTTTTGCTTTGGTCACTTGGTGTGTAATTGATCAGCTGTGTGCATCCTAACTATGCAGAGGCCGGGTGTAAACATTAACGTAATAAAGCGTCCATTTAAAAAAAAAAGGTTTCGAGAGATTCACTCTGAATATACACACTAAAATGCATCTAGATACATTATCTTTACAAAACTAAAACATCTTATATTTATAAACGGAGGGAGTGTGGTGCAACGCTCCTTCGTCTGAAGGCTCTTAAAGGAGCCATATTTGGTGTGGCCCATTAGTGAGTAAGTTTTCTTTAATTTTAATTTTTAATATTTTTTTGTCTACTAGAAACTTCCCTTTAGCGGTTCTAAAACATCTATAGTATTATGCTTGAATGCCAGCATTTTTCTGTATTCTCTTCCTCCTCGAACTGAGCTAATTTGGCATTTTTCTATACTCTTCCTCCTCGAACTGAGCTAATTTGGCATATATTCTGATTTTTAATATCAACCATTTCTTACACCTTAACTTTCGGTATTCATATGTAATGGGAATCGCAATCTGGTAGAAATCTGAGAAGGTTGGACGAAACAGGTTCAGCTAAACCAAATCCAGTGTGCGAAGAAGTATGGAAGTGCAAACTACAAGCAAAAATCCAAAAATTCGCTTTGTAAGTCCTTGCATTGCATGAACTAAAAGACACATTATAAACAATTATTCATGTCCTCTATCTTCCAAAGCCTGTGAGGATATAAAACCCACTTTATTCGGGTGTGAGGGAGCAAGAGAAGTATGGAAGAAAACTGGGTTGTGGAGTGTGAAGTGAAGCATGTGAGACAGACCGAGCTGGAAGTTCGGTGCTGAACCATCACCTAATAGGTAAATTTGTAAAACCTCCGGAAAGATTTTTCGCTGAGTTGAGAGAAATTATTCCTGACTATGGCTTTGGTCTGTTTGATAGATCAGGAGACACGGAGTGCAGGGTGAATCAGTGCAGTCAATGGCCCAAACTGTTACGTCAACTCATGTTCTTCCGAGAAATTATTTTAGAGCATTACTCCCTCTGTTTCAAAATATAAGATGTTTTAGCTTTATAAAAGAAGTGTATTTAGACCTTTTTTAGTGTATAGGTCTACTCCAAACCTTAATAAACCTATACACTAAAAGAGGGCAAGATACACTTCCTTTAGAAAGCTAAAACATCTTATATTTTGAAACGAAGGGAGTATATCCTAACCAAAAGAAGAGTTGATGGGTAAAAGCAAAGGGACGACTTTCGTAACAGTTAAATGTGGATGCTGACTTCGATCATGATCAGAGAAGAGGCTCAACACGCGCCGGTATCCGAGATACGGAGTAGCAGAGGTAATTTTTTGACCGCTAGAAATTATAATGTGGATTTTGCTATTGATGTGTTTACAATGGATGCGATTGCCGGGTGGTATGGATTATACTTGGCAAATCAACTAGGCTGGCAACAAGATACTAATCCAGTCAGATCTTCCAGAACTTGTTGATATCCTGAAGACCCGAGGGTCTATATAAATTGCAGGTGCTCTAACTTTGGAAGATATTTGCATTCAGTCTATAACATGTACTCCCTCCGATCCAAATTGATTGACTTGGATTTGGATCGGAGGGAGTACAAAAGTTGAGTTCGTTTATTGTCCTAGGGATGCCAATGTGTTGCTCATGTTCTAGAAAAATAGGTATGGATCCCAACCTAATACTCGTATTTGGTCTGATGATCCTCCAAGTTGTATAATTCCTTCGTTAATTGGCAGTGTAAGTATGCTTTAATAAACAAAGTGAGCAGCATGCAGCGGCGTTCCATCCGAGAATACACTACAACTAGTGGGTCTCAGAAGTACAAGTGTGTCATGTAGCAGCAGAAGTGTGTCATCCGAGAATACACTCACAACTAGTGGGTCGATGACCCTGCATACAGTTGATAAATTGAAGACATTCTTTGTACATTCCCCGCAAGAAGAAAATATCAATTTTGTACATGTACGGATGTCACCCGCAAAAACAAATTACCTGTCAATTTACATTGAACACCATGGCTTGGCAGCAGATGCTTCTCTCCTACAGATACAAGTCGATCGGTCCATACTTGGTGGTTGCAAAGACTTCTCAGGGAAGTACAACACGGTCGCTAATCTTGGGGCGCTAGAATAATCTTCCTATCCGTACGTTGGGCTGGATTCCTGGCCGATCCCAGGAATAACTCTTGCGTCCACGCTTCTAGAAACACCGGACGCTCCATTTTTTTAGCTGCTGCGAACTGCTTTGCGGAAGCTATGGATTAGCGCCTGCGTTAGCAGCTTGCATCAGAGGACAGAGTGCTTACCTGTTTAGGTATTTTTCTTGATCACTTAAGCGCCTGAGTTTGCATCTAGCGATGTATATGCCCCCACTAATCTTCACGGAGAGTTACTAGTTGATATTTCCACGGTAATACTATTCATGGCTACAAAATCCACAAATCTGCATTCACTCAGTGTGTTGAAAATCGAAGCAAACAGACCTCTTCCACTCTCCCAGCTAACCTAATCAAACAGTTTCAGCAGGTCCAAGTAGACAATGTGATTCAATACGATGCATACCTATGAACATTGAGCATGCAAGAGGCGTGGAATTTGCAGTTTCATCTAATATCCCAAACAACTAAAAGCTATGGTGTACCATATACTTGCCAGACATGCATCTGCGTAGAAAACTTGTTTTTCATAGAAAACATATGGAACTTATCGATCTAACTCTAACCTAACATGATCACTCACATATCACAGAACACCAAAACTTCGAGTCGGACACTTTATATGCTAGATCGTCTAGAGTTCACCACATTTCTCTACCTAGATCATGCGATCTTTATCGGCTAGTTCATCCGATCTTTATTTTGAGATCACGCTAACAACAACAGTACACATCCCAAAAAAACAGGAATACCTTCATGTGGATCATGTTTTTTGAATGCTGCGATTGGTGGGCCGGGGTCACAGGGGTGTAGGGCTTGTCATCAAGATCCTTATACTTGTGGCTACATGCTGACCATGGATTGTACAAAAGGATTTTCGTAACAATTTTCCAAAACATTTTATTTTTTTGACCGGGACTGTGGCGGCTCCTGAACAATTATTTTTTGGAAATGAGCATATATTAATACCACGAGATATCAATTACACTCAGGCTCTGCAATGACGCATTACCCTATTGACAATACGGATGCACACAGCCGAAAAAATACGTAAAAGAAAAGTCCTGCTACAGTGATCAATTCCTTAAAACCGGGGACCAAACACCACCAAAGCAGCACTAGAAATCCAACAACTTCAAAAGCGGTGCCTCCAAGAAGCGAACAGTACTCAAGCGATGACTGGGCAATTATATTTCCTGAAAGAAGAACATTTGGATGCTTACAAAAGTTTTGGACGACAGAGCTAAGAATTTAGAAGCAAGAGGCCAGGGAGGATCGTAATCATTACACCAAGAATTTAGGGAAGCAGAGTGTGTAGGGTTGGAACAGCGATAGGCCCAAAGGTGAATATCCTCAATGCATCTACGGAGAAGAAGGGGAAGAGGTGCATCTACATTGTTGAAGACTAAGGAGTTCCATATTTTCAAGATATTCCAAAGGATGGCAACGCATATCGTAGTATTCGAGGGTTGATGACAGTGATCCTCCCAAAAAAGCATCGAAACTAGAGTAGTTGAGCGCAGCTTTGTCACTGAAAAAGGACCAAACCTCTTGGGCCTGGTGGCAAGAGACCATCAAGTGATCAATGTCTTCGTGTTGCCTGCATGGAGGGCACGTTTCCGAAGTTGTCAGTTGGTGGCAAAATCTTCTCTCGTTTGTAGGGAGACGACGATAGTGAACAAAATCCAACAGAAAATCTTGCACTTCAATGGGGCCGAATTCCTCCAAATGGTCTCTGCGTATGTATCAATCTACATATTCCTGAAAGAGTTGGCATAGAAACTTTTGTTTGAGAGCATTCTGTTAGTGAGCCTGTGGACGTGAATATCCGGAACCTGAGGGCGAAGAATGACCTAGGGGAGGAGTTCAAGAAGGGCATCCAGATCGATCGTGGTAGCACTGGTAAGACAAGGCCTGAGGAAGTGAGTAATATTATGGGAGAGGATGAAGGTAACAGAGGCATTATGTCTAGTGGTTTGTGAAAAGAGAGTAGGGAAGCGTTCAAGGAGGGGAGAGTGATCAAGCCAAACATCGGCCCAAAAAGCTAAAGAAGAGCCATAACCAATGGCGACTTTGGAAATGGAACGGAAAGTGTGTATGCCCGCGACAATGTTCTTCCATATGGGGGTGTCAAGGTGGTGACAATCGCCAAGGTACCTCCCAGATGACCACCCATAACTGTACTAAGTGGACACATTAGTACATGTGTGGTATGCAAACAAACTAAGTCCCTAGTAGCCTCTATTCAACTAGTCCATTGGTCAGTTGATGATCGAGGTTTTCCGATCGTGGACATTTATGTCAATTAATAATGGGCTCATGTCATTGAATGAATGGCGTGATGGACACACACCCAACTCAAAGTGTTTCAGAGTAAGTGTCCTGGGAAGGTACCAGAAGTGTTTTGGTGAAATCTAATGTTGATCAGAGGGATCCGAAAAATGTTTTAAAGTAAGAGATATTAAATAATATGTATTTTATACTAATTAAGTGAATTAATTATCAATATGTATGTTTAAATCAATTTAAAAGGAGAATCCCATCAATATGGGCCTTTTCTCTAGGGGGAAAGGGCCCATGAGGCAGCCCCTTGGCCAAATGGCCAAAGGAGGCCTTGTGGGGAGCCCTCCCCATGGTCGGTCAGCCCCTAGTGGGCCAAGGCGTATGGAGGAGGCCCTCCTTGGCCAGCCACCTCCTCCTCCTCTCTTTAGTCTCACCCCGAGACATTGAGGAGACGAGGTCCCCCCTTGAGCCTATATAAAGAGGAGCACCCCCTCCTCCAAAGGCATCCCAATTTATCTCTCTCTTCCTCACGGGTGGTTCCTTCATTGAAACATGCATATGAGGAGAGAGCTCTTCACCATACGCACACCGTCATACTGTTGGGACTTTGGTCCGAATCAATCTTCTTCCGCTGTTTCACTGGATCGGATTCGGGGGATGTCTCTACACCGGATGTGTGTAGAACTTAGGATGCGCTGCATTTGTAATGCTTGGAGCTTGGCGCATGGATCTTGGAGCTATATAGCTTGGAGCATGGCGCATGTTCGTCTGCACGACCTTGAGGTTGATGCCATTGTTCGTCTTCATCGTCAACATTCTTCTGAACGTAAAAGATTTCGGTCTTCAAGGGTATGAATACTGAATCTCTACATTTTTTTACATCTGCATAGAATAGATCTTAGCTATGGTGTTCACATCGTTAGGAAAAATATTGTTTTCTGCCACGGAACCCAACATTTTCGGGGTGTCCATGCAACTTTGAATTGGCCACCGTTACAAGTTTCTTCCTCATCCCACAAGAAAGCACGACGTCTTTTGTCTATGGCCTCAATAACCCTGATAGGAACGAGCCCAGCGCTCATTGCATGCGCTATCATGATAGTAAGAACAGTGTTTACTAGGATGGGCCGACCACCAATAAGCAGGGAGCAACCTCGCCAACAACATAATAGCACATCCCTTTTTGTCATGATGGGAGCAAATTCGTAGAAGCGAAGCTTGTGAGAAGTAAGAGGGGGTCCAAGATAAGTTTGGGGAAATGAGGAAACCGCACACACAAAGGTAGAGGCCATATGTATGGCCACTTGAAGGTTATTCTTGATTGGAACGAAGGTGCTTTTATGAAAATGTATGACAATGCCGGCTGTAGCAGTGAAGGCATCTAAAAGAAGTTTTAAGTTCTCCACATCATAAGGGATTGCATGAATGATAATCAGGGTGTCAAGTTGGTACATGTCCGGATGCCCCGTGGAAAAAATTACATGTCAATTTACAATGAACACAAGGCTTGGCAGCAGCTGCTTCTCTCCTACAGATACAACTCGATCAGTCCATGGCTGGTTGTTGCAAAAACTTCCCTCTCAGTCACACAAGCTGACAAACACTAATCTTCACGAAGTGTTACTAGTTGTTATTTCCGCTGTACCCTAATAGAATTCATACCAAGAAGATAACTATTCGTGGCTACACAACTCTGCAATCATTTAATGACTTGAAAATCGAAGGAAACAGACATATTCCATTCGCCCAGCTTAACCAGATCAAAAGGCTTGACCACGTCCGGGTAGACAATGCAATTCAATACGATGCGTACTTATGAACAACGAGCCCGCAGGAGGTGTGGATTTTGCAGTTTCATCTAATATCCCAAACAACTAAAAGCTAGGCCCTACCATGTACGTGCAGACATGACAGACATGTATCTGTGTAGAAAACCTTTTTTTTTTGCATAGAAAACACATCGAATCGTATCGATATAACTCTAACCTAACATGATCACTCACTTATTTCGAGTTGAAACACTTATATATGTTAGCTAAAATGGATCACTAGTCGTCGATCTAGAGAGAATAGGGTTTAGAGAAAACGTACCGTCGGCCTTCGAGGTTGACGACGAGCTCGTCATGGAGCTCGACGGAGTGGTGGCGGCGGTGAAGTGGGTTATTCCCGCCGCTACAGCGCTAGCCCAATTGGAGGCTCTAGGGTTTTGGGTGTTCGGTGGGATGAGTGGGCACGACGAACCTTGGCGTTCGTGCCCCCGGCCCCCACCTCTTTTATGTGCGCTGCGCGACGGGGGCCCACCAACGACGGTAACGTTGAGCGCCCTCGATTAGGGCGCGAGACCGATTCGGTCTTCCGTTGGGACGACCGTGGAGATCAATCTAACATTCTCCCTCTTGATCTCATCTTCCATTCAACTTATACTTTTGTACCCATTTCATCACAGATCAGCATACAGGGCATGTCTCATCATAATGGTCAGTCACGCACCATAGATTCAACAACCACTATACGCCTCTCTATTTTGAAACAGACTCTTGTTCTTAGGCCCTTAATATCCAGGTATCATAGGCTTTCCCGTAAACCCATGCCGGCTAAGTGTTCTCTGAACACACTGGGTGGTAAGCCTTTTGTGAGCGGATCCGCGAGCATTTCTTTTGTACTTATATGCTCTAAACTTATGGTATGATCCTGGATTCTTTCTTTCACAACATAAAACTTAATGTTAATGTGTTTGGCAGCAACACTTGACTTATTGTTGTGAGCATAGAATACTGCTAGCTCATTGTCGCAGTACATTCTGAGTGGTCTTCGAATGTTGTCCACCACTCTCAACCCGGGTACAAACTTCTTTAACCAGTTTGCCTGCCCCGTGGCCTCATAACATGCTACATACTCAGCTACCATCGTGGACGATGCCGTGATGGTTTGCTTGGAGCTTTTCCACGATATAGCTCTACCTGTGAGAGTAAATATGTATCCTGGCGTGGATTTTCTTTCATCTATATCTCCCGCATAGTCTGCATCTGAATACCCTTCTATCTCAAGGGAATCAGATCTTCTGTATGTTAACATGAGGCCTTTTGTGCCTTTTGCATAACGCAATGCCTTCTTTACCATTTTTCAATGGTCTATTCCTGGATTACTCTGAAATCTGCCAAGTACCCCGGTAACAAAAGCTAAGTCAGGGCGTGTACATACTTGAGCATACATCAAACTTCCGACAGCAGAAGCATATGGAACCGCTTTCATTTGATCGATCTCATATTGGTTCCTGGGACATTGGAAATTCCCAAATCTATCGCCCTTGACTATAGGAGCAGGCGTAGGATTACTCGCATGCATACTATACTTCTTCAGAATCTTCTCTAAGTATGCCTTCTGCGATAGCCCTAAGACCCCTTTTTCTCTATCTCGGAGAATCTCAATTCCTAGAACGAATGAAGCTTCACCGAGATCTTTCATATCAAAGTTCGAGGACAAAAACTTCTTTGTTTCCAATAGTAGACTAACATCACTACTGGCAAGTAGAATGTCATCCACATACAGGATAATGAAAATGAATTTCCCATTCTTGAACTTTGCATATACGCAATTGTCCTCTTCATTCTCATCGAACCCAAACTTTCTTATTGTTTCATAGAACTTCAAGTACCATTACCTGGAGGCCTGTTTTAATCCATAAATGGATTTCTTCAGACGACATCCCATACGTTCTTTTCCTTCCACAACAAAACCCTTGGGTTGTGCCATGTAAACTTTTTCTTTTAGGTCTCCATTTAGGAAAGCCGTCTTTACATCCATCTGATGCAATTCTAAATCATAGTGTGCCACTAAAGCCATTACGATTCTAAAAGAATCCTCACTTGAGACTGGAGAAAATGTCTCATTGTAATCTATTCCCTCTCTTTGGGTGAAGCCTTTAGCAACAAGTCGTGCTTTATATCTTTCAATATTCCCTCTAGAGTCACATTTTGTTTTGGCTCCTTTAGGAATTTCTTCTAAATCCCAGACTTTGTTACTACTCATGGATCTCATTTCATCTTCCATGGCTTCAAGCCACTTCGATGAGTGAGCACCTTTGATGGCTTCTTCAAATGTGGTGGGATCACCCTCCATTTGAATTTCTTCACTAACATAGACTTCAAAATCGTTGAGAATAGCTGGCTTTCTAGTTCTTTGAGACCTTCTAAGGGTCTCGCCTTCTGGCACATTCCCTGTTTGGGGATGTTCCAGCTCCCCCTCTTGTGTGACAACAGGGTCTTCATTTTCATTCATTGTTGCCATAGGAGAACTAACAACAGGTGGCACATCGACATTTTCCTGTGTCGGTGCAGCAACAGGTATCGAGAAAAACGGTTCCTGAATCATCGGAGTGGGTGCATGCACCCGCTTCTCCTCAAGGTTGATTTCTCGCGATACCGTGCTCCCCCTGATCATCTGATCCTCCAGAAACACAGCGTGTCTCGTTTTCACAAACTTAGTAAATCTGTCTGGACAGTAGAAACGATAATCTTTTGACTTGTCTGGATAGCCAATGAAATGGCTACTTACTGTTTTAGGATCTAACTTACCAAGGTTTGGGTTGAAGAGCTTAGCCTCAGCTGGACAGCCCCACACTCGCAAATAATTGAGTGAGGGTTCGCGACTAGTCCATAACTCATATGGTGTTTTAGACACCGACTTACTGGGAACTCGATTAAGTATGTGAATGGCGGTTTTTAATGCCTCCATCCACAAGAAAACCGGTAAGGTGGAGTAACTTAATATGCTTCTTACCATATCCATCAAGGTACAGTTACGTCTTTCAGCTACTCCATTCTGTTGAGGCTCGCCCGGCGTTGAATACTGGGCTACTATAGCATATTCCTGTAGAAACCTTGCAAAGGGTCCAGGAACCTGGCCATATGGGGTGTGCCGACCGTAGTATTCGCCTCCACGATCGGACCTTACTACTTTAATTTTTAAACTGTGCTGATTTTCAACTTCAGCCTTAAATATCTTAAATTTATCCAATGCTTCAGAACGCTCTCTAATTGGATAAATGTAACCATAACGCGAATAATCATCCGTGAATGTTATGAAAGAATCATATCCATCCACAGATGTCACAGGAAACGGACCGCATATATCCGTATGAATTATTTCTAAGACTCCTGTGCTTCTTTTGGCGCCCTTTTTAATGTTCTTTACGAACTTTTCTTTAATGCAATCGATGCATTGCTCTAAATTTGAAAATTCTAAAGGCGGTAGAATTGATTCTTTTATTAAGCGTTCTATTCTCCCCCTTAAAATATGGCCTAAACGACAGTGCCATAATTTCGAAGAGACATCATCAATTCTTTTCCTTTTATTCTTTCCATTCAGGGATGAGGAGGCCCTCTCATTCTCAATGCTTAATGCATACACATTCTCACAAAGTGATAACAAATAAAGCTTGTCTCGTCTGAAGGCAAGACCAACAATCTCATTATTACGCTTGATTTTACATTGTCCATCACCAAAATGGCAAGCAAAACCATCATCATCTAAGCGCGATACACTTATTAAGTTTCGATGCAAAGAGGGTACATAAAGTACATCTACTAGTAAAAGTACAAAGCCATTTGATAATTCTAATGGGAGATCTCCAATAGTTTCGACTTCAGCTTGGACGCCATTTACCACCTTAATTCTTCTTTCTCCTCTTTGCAGGGTCCTTCTCATACGGAATCCCTGTAATGAATTTGCAACGTGGACAGTTGCACTTGAGTCAATCCACCAAGTAGATTTTGCATAACTTAAAAATAGTGATTCATCAACAAAAGTAATTAAATCCTCACCTTTCTTGCACAGATGCTTTAGTAAGCTCACACAGTCACTCATGTAGTGGCCCTTTTCCTTGCACCACCTGCAGGTGTCCTTGTCCACCTCCTGCTGTCAGTGATCATCATCCTTTCCATGAGCCTTAGAAGGAGGGGGAGGCCCTTGAGGTTTCCCTTGTGGCCTCCCTTGTGGCCTGGAACCCTGAAAGTTCCTCTTCTTGGTTGGGCTCAGGTAGTTCACGGAATCACCAGATTGCACCTTGAGCCTCTCTTCTTCTTGTACGCACATGGACATCATCTTCTCAATGCCCCACTTTTCTGGCTGTGCGTTGTAGTTCACAGCAAAAGTCTCAAATTGGTTTGGTAGTGAGGCAAAGATCAGGTGAATGATGAACTCGACTGGGAGCTCCATGCCCATGGGCTTCAGCTTGGAAGACATGTTGCTCATTCGCAATATGTGGTCCCTTACTCCACCACTAGTGTACCTTGTAGTGACAAGTTTCTTAATGAGAGAGCTCGCATAGGCCTTTGAAGACCCAGTAAACTGACTCTCTACCTTCTTTAGGTACTCTGTGGCAGTGCTACATTCTGGGATTGCTCCCCTTATTGCTTCCATAATGGAGCTCTTAATGACCATCAAGCACTTTCTGTTGGACGAATCCCACTTTGCACGATCAAGGTCGTACTTCATTCTTATTGGTCCATGGTCGTGGATCCTTTTGTCGAAGTCATCTTCACTTTCTTTCTTGCCTCTCACGGGGTCCTCAGGTTCTTTGGGACATGTCTCAATCAGTGCCAAGTCGAGGTCAAGCAAAGCAAGCCCCATCTCAACCTTCTCTCGCCATGAGCCGTAGTTCCCTCCATTGAGGGGCTCAATAGCCGAGATGAAACTCATAGGATTGCCTGAAAACAAAATACCACCAAAATGAGTTAATTCAACGTTGGTCAAATTAAAACATAAAGCTTCTCAATATTAATTCGACATCACCGTTGGGCAGAAATAGAACTAATAGTGATAAAACTTACTATCCATAGTGAAAATCTTACTAACAACGTTGGTCATCAAATAAAATCCTCACTTTAATTGCAATTAAGCAAAAACATTTAACTATTTGCAGCGGAAAAAATATGAACAAAATTCATCAACTTTACAATTTACAGAAACTTTATTGTTACTTAAATATTTTTCTACACAAAATTTCGTTGGATAATTTTGCTATAGAAAAAACTGTGTAAAAAACATCAAAAACAGATGATTAAAATTGCCAAAAAAGCTTCTGTAAATAAAAACTGGGTGGACTATTCTGTTATGCCCTCTTGGGCCTTTACTGTTCGCGGCCCAGCTAGCTTCGAGCGCAGCGTTGCTTATCTGCCGCGCGCAGGCGTTGCTCTGCGCCCCCCCCCCCTTTCAGCCCGTAGGCCGGCCCACAGCCCACGCACGCAGGAGCCAGCGGCCGCCGCTCGATCTCAGCCGTCCGTCGCCATCGGACGGACGAGCGCGCTTCTCGGCCACATATAAGGCCCGCCAGCGATCGCCCCCCTTTCAACCCTAGCTCACTTCACTCCCCCACCGCGCAGCTGTCTCCCCGCGAGAGCCCGCTCTCTGGCGGCGCTGCTCCTTTGCTGTGCTCGAACGAGCGCCGGCGAGGAGTGGCTCCGCCAGCTGCGAGCCCGCGTCCGCCCCTCCCCTCCTTCTGTCCCGTCCACACCCCACCCCGCAACGAGCAGGACGAGAACGGCGACTACTGGCGGCGTCCCCCTGCCCCCCTTGCCGACTGTGCATCCACCCGCGGGTGGGCGCACCGCCGACAAGCGGCGCAGCGGCGGCGCCCTCTGCCGGCGCACGGTGCACGGCGGCGGCCGGTTCCCCTCCCCCTATCATTTTTTTTGTTCTTGTTTGATTCGGATTCGGGAGGGGAAACAGAGGATGTTCTTTTGCATCTAGGGTTCGGGGATGGGGAAAACTAAAGGAAAAACGGGGCTTTCCTTTTCTGTTCGATTTTTATTTTTTTAGATCGATTTGATCCGAGGAGAATGGGATCTGTGGCTTTGGGGTTCAATTTTTTCACCCCAGAGGGGTTATGTTCTTCTTCCCGACCTCGGCTTGCCGATGCGTCGGGATCGAGAGGAACGGCGCGGCCTTGCGGCGGCGCTTCTGAAAACCCTAGCCTTTTGCTTTTCTTCCTCGGATCTACCACTTTCTCTACTAGATCAAATAGGACTAGCGGCTCTGATACCATTGTTAGCTAAAATGGATCACTAGTCGTCGATCTAGAGAGAATAGGGTTTAGAGAAAACGTACCGTCGGCCTTCGAGGTTGACGACGAGCTCGTCATGGAGCTCGACGGAGTGGTGGCGACGGTGAAGTGGGTTATTCCCGCCGCTACAGCGCTAGCCCAATCGGAGGCTCTAGGGTTTTGGGTGTTCGGTGGGATGAGTGGGCACGACGAACCTTGGCGTTCGTGCCCCCGGCCCCCACCTCTTTTATGTGCGTTGCGCGACGGGGGCCCACCAACGACGGTAACGTTGGGCGCCCCCGATTAGGGCGCGAGACCGAGTCGGTCTTCCGTTGGGACGACCGTGGAGGTCAATCTAACAATATATGCTAGATCGTCTAGAGTTCACCATATATCTCTGACTAAATTATGCGATCTTTATTTTGAGATCACGCTAACAACAGCAGTACTTGTCCCTAAAAAAACAGAAGAACCTTCATGTGCATCATGTTTTTTGAGTGCTGCGGTTGCTGGGCCGGGGGCACAGGGCCGCAAGGCCTGTCATCAAGGCCCTTATACTCGTGGCTACAAGCTGACCATGGAATGTACAAAAGGCTTTTCTTAACAATTTTAGGAAACATTTCATACTCGTGGCTGCTAGACCAGGAATTTTGCAGACTTACCTTTTAGTTACTCCCTCCGACCCAAATTAATTGACTTCGATTTGTCTAGATTCGAACGTATCTAGACATGTTTTAGTGATAGATACATCCGAATGTATACAAATCCAAGTCAATTAATTTGGGTCGGAGGGAGTAATTTTTCTTCTCTTCTATATTTTAATTTTTAATCATTATTTTCGTTCTCTTATATTTATGTAATTTATTACTTTGTGCTTATGTCTTTTGTAAATTACCATTTATTTCTTATTTTGGTTATGTTCAAAAAATTAGAGAAATATGTTTACAACCCATATTTTTCGTTCTAATAATAGTGTGTATTTACCCAAGTGTTAAACGTTATAGGGGCGTGCTACGCGTCCCACTGGGATCAAAACTTCTGATCCAATGGGTCCTTCCGGAGCAGGCACCCGTGACCGCCGGAGAAGGCCCACCGGAGCAGGAAGTCTCGTCGTCGTCGGACTAGGCTGCGTCGCCGGAGCAGGCACCCGCTGCCTTTCCGCCATGGCCGGTCCTACCGCCCGTGCTGCGTGTGCCGCCGGCGTCGAGGACAAGTGGCCGCCTACGCGGAGACCTAGGATGTAGAAGATCGCCATGGCCTCGCTCCGGCGGAGTTGCTTAGCTGCGCACCAGCGTTGCAACCCAAGGGCACTGGCGTTGCTACCCAAGGGCCTAGGTGCTGCTACATACGTCATCGATGTTTGCTACATGGGGTCATCAGCGGTGCTACGCGCGGCCGGCGGTGGTGCTACATGTGGCGTCGTGTTTTGTTGCATGTGGTCGGCGTTTTAGTACCAGCGGCCATCGTCGTTGCTATCGACGGCCGACGGATTTGCTATAGATGGAGCGGCGGATTTTCATATTGGGGATTTTTTGCTACGGCAGCAGCGGGGTTTGCTACAAACATATATATTTTTTCTCCGACTTTTGTATGTTTTTGCTATAATATTGTAAAACTTTTGCTACAAGATGACCGACGATAGTCTCTGGAGAAGTTCTTTTGCTAGGTAGCAACTTTTTTGCTGCAAGGTCTCTGACCATATCTTCGGTGAAATCTATTTTTTGCTACATTAGCACATTTTGTTTGCTACCACCATTTTTTGGTTTTGCTACAATAGCGTAATTCTTTTGCTACGAGATCTGCAACGAGGTTTTTCCCATCGAGTCTCTGGTGATATTTTCCGGCGAAGTGAATTTTGCTACATTAGTATTTTTTTGCTACAAAGTCTCCGGCGAGGGTTGTCTTTTTCGTTCTATTTTTGAGCGAAACATTTTTTGCTACGGTGTAGCAAATCTGGGTATTATGTAGCAAAAACGGGATTAGTGTAGTAAAAGCGGGATTTGGTGGACACATGTTAGCTGGAGGACCCGGGGATCGGAAGTTTTAATCCCCTAGGGACGCGTAGCATGCTCCCAATTGGAAAAGGATACTGTTCCCCGGGGGCTCTTTCCGTTCGATGGACAGGATCAGGTGTGTGTTGTGCTCTTCTCTCCCGATCAATCGATCCATCGTGTGGAAGATGCATCGCGTGGAAAGAGACAAATGTACTTGGGGGATAGATACACTCCTTTTACAAAGCTAAAACATTTTATATGTTGAAACGGAGGGAGTACCACACATATATTCAACTGAATATAATGGGAAAGACCCATAAAAATCTTATTGATAACTAAAAGTTCGCAAGACAATCCACCATTCATCTGCCCTTTTGAAAAACTAATACATGAGGATGTATGCAAAACTTGAGCATAATACTCCCTCGAAAAACAGCAACAACATAGCAATGCGTTCACGTAATAATTGAGAAGACGCACACCAAACATTTCAATTGTAACATTAACCGAATATTCCAAAGAAAGAAGTATGCATACCCCCACAGCTACTGGAAAATGGACATACACTCCCTCATGTGAAAAAATCGATGTAGTTAGGGCATGTACAATGGTTGATAAGACAGCCTTATCTTATACATACCACGTAATTATGATATGATGATAAACTTGATGTACAATGGGTGTTTTTTAGTCTTATCTCCAGCAGCAGATACCCTAAGTATGTGGTGAGACATATCGTGCTAAGAGATGATCTCTTAGCTAAGATAAGGCATATGTTTTTTTATATTTCTCTCCTCCAACTCAGCAATCATCTTACGTGACGTTGCCAAGATAAGGCTAAGATAAGACCATTATACATGCTAATCCTAAAACCGAAAGAATAGCCGCTAACCCTTCTGAAGTTGTTTTGGTCGGTGGTTTTGCATGCACCTAACAACCATAGAGATTTGCTAACATGAAAGATGCCGAGGGTTAAGAGTTAATTAGGTTTATATAAACTTACACGTATCAGCTCGTGTGGGGCCACCAAAGTAGGAGGATTCCACGTTTCAATCCATCGATCCAGCATCTTGTTCCTCGTCCGTCTCCAACTGATCCGCCCGGTGATCATCAAGATCCATCTGAGAAAATCCAGTTCAATCCAATCCAGGCGAAACTAGTTAGGATGGATCCGATTCATGCTACTCGTGAGGAAATTTTGCTAGGTTTGATGGGTCCGCCCGGCGTCGCCGCCGCCGCCGCCGACCCGCCAAAGAGCTGCCTCCTCGCTAGCAAGCCCTTGGTCGGCGAATCGACCAGCGCCACCACCGCCATCTGCCACATCGAGGACCCAAACAATTTCTTTCGCGGGATTTCCGTTCGGGTCAGCTTGTTCGTCGCCAGCCCGCCTCTCGTCTCCTACGTCCTCGCCTGGTCCCCCGACCACGATTTCAGCGACAACGATTTCACCGAGAAGCCCTTGATCCACTCCACTCACAGCGGGCTCATCCTCCTTAGCATGGACATACTCCCGAAGAGCTGTCTGTTCCGTGATTACTACGTCTACCGACCCGGCTGGGGCCACGGCGGCGCTCACGCTCCGTCACTCGAACTGGTCCCGCTCCCGCAACCCATGGACTTGCGCGTGATCGGCGAACCTTGGGCGGTCGGCCTCCTGTCAAATGGCGGCGGCGGCAGCGAAGGGTACTATGTCACTGTGCTAACCAGGCAGGGGACAGGAGAGTTTGAGCTCTGCCTCTTCTGCTCCGAGACGGGATCTTGGACCATCAAGAAACCCCTCTTTCTACTCGAGGAGAACGGCGGAGACGCCAACTTTTCACCCGATAAGGTTGGTGGCGGCAGCGGTGTCCTGGCATTCGTCAGCTTAACCAACGGCATCCTCATCGGAAATGTCCTCCAAGGTAGCCCTGGGTTCCACCACATCGCGTTGCCAGATTTCTACCGACTGTGGACCAACTATTGGTTACCACCTCGCGACGTGAGCATCGACATGTCCGGCGACACCCTCTGCATCAAGGTCATTGATGTGGTTTCTCCTTTAACCTACCACGTGGGTTACTACCACTACAGCTACAAGTCCATGGTTCCAGCTCGAGGACTGGGACACGGACTCCACGCTCGAGGCTAGACAACTTACCGTGGGTGACGGTGTCAGCATTGTTGAGCTGCTGCCTGAGACATTATTGGAGTTTGACGTCAAACCAAATTTTGGGTTTCTCTATGTTGACATGCCAAAGTTGAGCTTACACGATCGAAGACAACATTGTCTGCTTCTTGGCTAACCAGTATGATCATCACTATGGGCAAGTATGGGCGATTAGTGTCGACATGGTGAAGAAGAAGTTGTTAGGAGTCCATCCTCTTAAGATGGGAAGATTCCCATGTTTGTTCTTCAGCACCATCTCCAGCCATCTCAATATGACTGTTGCAGCTTCAGGTTCAAATTAAGAGAGACCTAGAACGGCTTGCCCAGAGTCGTATCCTTACAAGAAGCATCAACAACAAAGCGTGCGTAAAGCTATGTATGGTTTAGTATAACATTGATGGAGATGCCTACATCGATTTGCATTGTGTTTGTCAAAGTTTGATAGTTGCAAGTCTTATTATAAAAAGAGGTATTATCAATGTTAATACAGACGCTTCTTTTATCGTTAAATCTGAATTTCTGCGAAATGAATTTACATAATGATTGCGAGGGGTTTTGAAAAGTGAAATCACCACAATTATTGCATGAGACAAGGTAAATTATTATAGTAAATTATTCATTTTTCCTATCCTCATGTTTATATGTTCACAGGTTTCTTTGGAGAGAAAGTACAATAAGTTATTGTGAGAGGTGCCACAAATTATTCTACTATTCAAATGGTTCCATTGATTGCAGGAACATAAACACGAGTGCTTATAATTGTTAGATTTGCGACAAGTAAATAACGAAGAACAAAAACAAAATCACAGCAAGGGGACACAGATTTAACGTGGAAAACCCTCTCCAACAAAGAGAAGGGAAAAACGACGGGCGCCAGCCAACGAAACTTCACTATAACGGAGAGTGTTTACACAACGCCGGGGATTTCACAGATGCAACTTATCCCAGCCGGCGGCTTACAAGAAGTATATATAGCGGTGGTAACCTAGGTCATCAGCGATCCGTACCGCGGGGGGCTGTCGCCCCCCGCACCCCCCACAGGCGTCCGGCTGCGGGGCGCTGTCGGCCCAAGCCTCCGGCGACGGGCCTCGCTCCGCTCCGTCAGAAGTTGGTCTCTACTTTGTAGAATTTGGATCAACATATAACAGATTCCTTCTTGTAGCATCAACGGTAATCATCTCCCTGAACAAACAAAGAAAACACTTTCGGCGCCAATAGCCACTTGGGCTAAGCAGTTATACCAACTAAGCTTGAGCATAGCTCAAACTTAGCAACAGAAACAGGCTTTGTCATCATATCAGCAGGATTATCATGAGTGCTTATCTTGCATACCTTCAGTGTACCTTGTGCAACAACATCACGAACATAATGGTACTTGATATCAATGTGCTTTGTTCTCTCATGGAACATCTGATCCTTAGTAAGGTAAATAGCACTTTGACTGTCACAGAACAGGTTAATGCAAGAATCATCCTGACAAAGCTCAGCATACAAACCTTTCAACCAAACAGACTCTTTGCAAGCTTCAGCAATAGCCATATATTCTGCTTCGGTTGTAGATAAAGCAACAACTGGTTGCAGCGTTGCCTTTCAACTCACGGCACATCCACCTACCGTGAACACATAACCTATGAGGGACCTCCTCTTATCCAAGTCGGCAGCAAAATCCGAATCCACATAGCCTGCGAGTCCCTCATCAGTCTTGCCAAACTTCAAGTAAGCGTTGGATGTGCCACGGAGGTACTGAAAATCCACTGAACAACTTTCCAATGTTCTTTACCAGGATTAGCCATGTAACGACTCACCAAACTCATAGCATATGATAAATCAGGGCGAGAACAAACCATGGCATAAATCAAGGAACCAACAACACTAGAATAAGGAACTCGAGACATGTACTCAGTATCTTCATCAGAACTAGGACATTACAATGCTGACAATTTAAAGTGAGGAGCAACAGGAGTACTAACTGACTTTGCATCATGCATATTAAAACGTTGAAGAACTTTCTCAACGTAACTTTGCTGACTAAGAAACAACAACCTAGATTTTCTGTCCCGTTTAATTTCCATACCTAGGATTTTCTTAGCAGCACCAAGATCTTTCATCTCAAATTCACTACTTAGGTGTGCCTTCAAAGTAGTGATTTCTTTCATGCTCTTGGCAGCAATTAACATATCATCAACATATAACAGCAAGTAAATAGGTGACCCATTAACAAACTTTATATAAACACAGCTATCAAACTAAGATCTCTTAAAACCTTGTGAGATCATAAATGAATCAAACCTTTTATACCATTGTCTTGGAGATTATTTCAAACCATAAAGCGATCTCTTCAATTTGCACACAAAATCCTCTTTTCCAGGAACTATGAACCCTTCAGGTTGGTCCATGTAAATCTCCTCCTCCAGTTCACCATGCAGAAAAGCAGTCTTTACATCTAGCTGCTCAAGCTCAAGATCATGCATAGCAACAATACCAAAGAAAGTACGAATAGAGCTATGTTTCACAACCGGAGAGAAAACATCATTATAGTCAATACCTGGAATCTGGCTAAAACCTTTTGCTACTAACCTTGCCTTAAACCTTGGAGGCTCATTAGGAGACAAACCTTCCTTTCTCTTGTATATCCACTTACAGCGGACAGCCTTCTTCTGTTTAGGCAAGCGCACAACTTCCCATGTGCCATTCTTATCAAGCGATTGCATCTCTTCTTGCATAGCAGAAACCCACTTCTCGCGGTCAACGGATGCAATAGCCTCATTGTATGTAGCAGGTTCAGTATCATGCTCCACCTGTTCAGCACACCTCAAAGCATAATGAGCAAGATTACACTCTTCAATTAAACGACGAGGTGGAACTATGTTACGCCTTGGTCTATCAGCAGCAATAGATTCCTGTGGCTGCTACAAAACAGTAGGTGAGTGCTGAACAACATCATCATCAATATTTTCCTCATGAGTATCATCAACAACAACATTATTATCAACAGTTTTCTGCAGGTGCTCCACCTGCACACGAACTCCCTCCTCTCCAATAGCAACAGGAGAGGGATCTAATGGCAAGTTGTCATGATACATAATGGATTCATTGAAAACAACATTCCTACTTAACAAAATCCTTTTAGTTTCAGGATTCCATAGTTTATATGCCTTAACTCCTGAACCATAACCAAGGAATATGCACTTAACAGCTCTAGGCTCTAACTTTCCATTATCAACGTGAGCATAAGCTGTGCAACCAAAAACTCTCAACTGTGAATAATCAGCAGGAGAACCTGACCATACCTCAATGGGAGTTTTCTTCTCAAGTGGAATAGAAGGTGACCTGTTGATGAGGTAGCACGCTGTGTTGGCTGCTTCAGCCCAGAAACGTCTATGCATACCTGCATTGGACAACATACAGCGAGCCCTCGAGATTATGGTTCTGTTCATGCGCTCAGCCACGCCATTCTGCTGAGGAGTGTAAGGGATGGTGTGGTGCCTGATCATACCATCGTTACTGCAAAACTCCTCAAACTCATTAGAACAGAATTCCATACCATTATCAGTACGTAGTACCTTTACCTTCTTTTCAGTTTGCTTTTCTGCCATAACTTTCCACTTCTTAAAAGCATCAAAAACATCAGATTTGTGTTTTAGAAAATATGGCCACACTTTTCTTGAGTAGTCATCAATAATAGTAAGCATGTAATTAGCACCACCAATAGAAGTCTTACGGGAAGGTCCCTATACATCAGCATGCACATAATCTAATATGCCTTTGGTGGTATGAACGGAAGCATTGAATTTAACTCTTTTATGCTTACCAAAAACGCAGTGCTCACAGAACTCAAACTTACCCAAGTTGCAACCATCAATCAGCTCTCTCTTAACCAATTCTGCCATGCCATGTTCGCTCATATGCCCAAGACGCATATGCCACAGATTTGTTTTACCACAATCATCAGAACCATTAGCAGTAACAGCAGCAGCAATACCAGGCAAAGTGCTACCCCTAAGAACATATAACTTAGCAGAATTCATATGACCTATCATGTGAATAAGAGAGCCTTTCGATACCTTTAACAACCTACGCCCACCGGCGTACTTGTATCCATCAACGTCCATGGTACTCAGGGAAATCAGATTTCTGGCCATGCTTGGTATGTGCTTCACCTCATTCAACGTACGCGTCACGCCATCATGTGTCTTGATCTTAACAAATCCAACTCCGACAATATGGCATGGGTTGTCATTTCCCACACGTACAAAATCTCCAGTCTGCACAGACTCATATGAACTGAACCAATCTTTGTTACAGCAAATATGAAACGAACATGCAGTATCAAGAATCCATTCATCATCAAGAGATGCACAAGCAGCAAAAACGGCTAAACATTCACCGTCAGAACTATCACCAGAAACAACAGCAGCCTTACCATTACCTTGATCCTTATCTTTCGGTTGGTAAGTACCGTTCCTTTTCTCCTTATTCTGCAGCTTCCAACAATCATCAATAACATGATTAGATTTCTTACAATACCTGCAGAACTTGTCCTTTCCCTTGGACTTCAAACGACTTCTGCCGTCTTTGCTCTTATCTCGGTTGCCATAGTTGTTAAATCTCCGCTCGGTCCTGCCACGAACCTGCAGAGCTTCGGCCTTGGAAGACGCCCCATCTGCCTGCACCATAGATTTCATCTTTTCCCTTTGTTTGAGGGCATCTTGCACTTCATCAAGGGTTATCTTATCACGGCTCAACAACATTGTATCACGAAATTGAGTATAAGAACTAGGCAACGAGCATAAGAGTAATAGAGCTAGATCCTTATCATCATATTTTACTTCCATAGATTGCAAATCAGAAATAATCTCTCTGAAAAGAGATAAGTGATTCATTACCGATCCACCTTCCTGCAATCTATGTGAGAACAACTTCATCTTCACATGCATCTTACTGGTTAGATCCTTTGACATGCAGATCAATTCCAGTTTCCCCCAAAGGGCAGCAACAGATTTCTCTGTCAAGACTTCCTGCAAAATATTATTGGATAGATGAAGTTGAATCATAGACAAAGCCTTACGGTCCTTCCGCTTCTCTTTGTCAGACCAGGTCTTAGCATCCTTTTCCCCGAATCCATCCGGCACATCATCTAGATCTGAAGTTTGGGCGAGAATCGCCCGCATCTTCACCTGCCACAAGCAGAATCTTGTGGAGTAGTCTAGCTTCGGTAGATCGAACTTCAATGACGACATGTCGCAAACCCTAGATTAGAACCTGGGGCTCTGATACCACTTGTTAGATTTGCGACAAGTAAATAACGAAGAACGAAAACAAAATCACAGCAAGGGGACACAGATTTAACGTGGAAAACCCTCTCCAACAAAGAGAAGGGAAAAACCATGGGCGCCAGCCAGCGAAACTTCACTATAACGGAGAGTGTTTACACAACGCCGGGGATTTCACAGATGCAACTTATCCCAGCCGGCGGCTTACAAGAAGTATATATAGCGGTGGTAACCTAGGTCATCAACGATCCGTACCGCGGGGGGCTGTCGGCCCAAGCCTCCGGCGACGGGCCTCGCTCCGCTCCGTCTGAAGTTGGCCTCTACTTTGTAGAATTTGGATCAACATATAACAATAATCTCTTGTGCTGTGTAGTAATCTATGTTCTTTTTGTCGCATTTACATATTGAATACCTTCCCCTGTGACCCCCCCCCATATCATGTGCACATGATATCGACTGGTGTATAAAATTCGTTACTCCCTTCGATCCAAATTTTACTTGTCAAAGATTCGTTAAACCTAGACATATTTTGCCTAAAACTGTGACAAGTGATTTAGATCAAAGGGAGTATTGTTTTTGATGAACACATCCACATATCATCCCCATCATTAGCTCATGGATGAAAGACATATTCGCCGTTGGTGTTTATATAAAGATTGTCATTTTATTTCTTCTCATTATACATGTTGGTGTTTATAATCTATTACTGTCTTTTAACAAGATATGGATGGAAAAACTTCTGATGATCGAACAACATGCAAGAACATTGATTGACTGTATTCCTTCTTAGAAACCAGATGTATTGTCTCCATTTCCATGGAAAGGAAGCTGAGTATTAAGACCGGTTTACAACTACAGAGCAATGCCTTTTTTACAGATAATATTGACCTCCTCATTATCATTGGGGCCACAAAACTTAGCGGTTTCTATTATTACATTTAGCATGTACAAGTACCACGCCATAATTTGAGCATGGTATTCTAATGTTTCCTTTTACGTGTGCTCTCATGTGTCATTTCTTCGAATCAAGCTTTCGTCCCGCTTTATACATAAAGTCACACACGAGTACAAGATCCCATAGTACAGCAGCGAAGCACCCCATGAAAACGAAAAAAAGGAGATCCAAGAGCGCTGGGGCCACGACACAATCAGGCCCAAAGGAAAAACAAAAAAGGTCCTCTAGGGCTGCTCCTCTGGATCAGTAACCGCGCCACGTCACAACGCTCGGAGAGAACCGTCCAGGTGCTCCCGATCCCGTTGCCTTGAAAGCGGGTACCATTGCTGAAGGTAAGCCAAAAAAGAAAAAACTGTTAGATGCTCGTCGCGGGAAGATTCGCTCAATCACCATTTTATTATGAATGTTCCACAGGGTCGAGGTTAGGTCCGCAAACATTAGCCAGAAGAGGTTGCTCCTCTGTTCTGGTCGGTTTGCCTTTGTCACCAGGAATGCACCGAGATCCAGGGCCTGCCAGGTAGAACCAAGGGCTTCCCGGATAAAGCACCACAGAAACTAAGTACTCGGGCACGTAAACGTTATGTGGGTTGTGTACGTGTATCCGGTGTTCCACATAATGGACACAACCCATTGCTAGGCCCATTCTCCTTCGTCACCTCTACCCTTGAGGGGAGGCGACCCGACAGCAGCTGCCACAGGAAAATCCTCGGACTCAGGGAGAACAGGGCCTTCCACAAATGAGTCATCCATGGGAGTTCCGTACCATGGAACAGGGTCCTGTACACCGAACTAACAGAAAAGTACCCCGCGGGGGACTGGCGCCATCACACCTCGTCCCTCCCAGAGGAGAGGGATGGGGGCAGGGTACCTCGCAACCTCCCGAAGTCAGCCGCTTCTGCGGCGCTAAAGATCCTCCAAAACAGGATGTTCCAGCCGCCCTAGCTTCGCCTCCTCCACTAACATCAGAGGGTCTATGCAAATGGCAAACAAAGCAGGGAACTCATAGCATAGAGGGGTCCCCTGAAGCCACGGGTCCAACCAAAAGAGGATCTCACGACCATTGCCTATCTCAAAGAAAGCTCCTCTCCTAATTAGATGCTTAATGTCCTGGACGGCTTGCGGGAAATTGGGAGCTCTCCCTATGCTCACAGGCCAATAGTGGTTTGCGCAAACCCACTTGAGCATCAGGGATATATTAAAACGGCAATAGTCGAGAATCCCTAGGCCCCCAGGGATCTTGGGGGCACAGATATCTGCCCATTTCACCATATATGGTACTTCCGGTGGCCATCCCTCGCCACCCAAAAGAACCTGGACAATCTTTCGCAAAGTCCGCGTGGGTTCCTTCAGGTAGGAGATATAGCCCCATCTGGTACATGGTAAGACTAGAGAGACAGGAGTTGATCAAGATCGTCTTACTCCCTTCGTCGTGAGTATCGCTCGCCAGAGTTCAGCTTTAGAGCGTACTCGCGCAACCAGGGGAGCCAGATCCTTAATCGACACCCCAGTGTCTCTAGTGGGCATCACCAGAGAGGTGATAGGGAAATCCACCAATCTGCAATTGAGGTTATCTTCTATGCGACACCTCTCCTTGTCTAAGAAACCTAGGATCATGACCTCGCTCTTGTCGAAGTTGATCTTGATCCCTGACATGGATTTGAAGCATAGGAGCAGGAACTTCAGGTTAATAATGTCGAGCTTCGGGCCCTGGGCCATGATCATGGTATCATTCGCGTACTGGAGGTGGGCAATCCCACCTCCGGGGATAAGATGCCCTACCACACCCGAGATGTGGCCGGAGTTTTTGGCTCTATCGAAAATCTCCGCAAGGACATCCACCGCTGCGTTAAAGAGCAACGGGGAGATCGGGTCCCCTTGACGAACCCCACACGAGGGCTTGAAGTAGGGTTCCTCCTCCCCGTTGACATTAATGCTAGTGAAACCACTCATGATGAATTGCATAATCTAGCTAATCACCCTATCGTCGAATCCTCTCCTCTGGAGGACCTGCCTGAGGAACGTCCAATCCAACCTATCATATTCCTTGTGGAAGTCTAATTTGAGGAACACCCCTTTCTGATGGCGAACCTTGACCTCATCAATAATTTCATGTAGAGCAAGGACCCCGTCATGAATCAGGCGTCCCTTAAGGAAGGCATATTGCAGAGGGTGGGTCAAACGTTCCATAAACGGGGCAATTCTAAGAGCGCATACCTTGGCAAAAATGCGTTGGACGACATAGCTAACGGTGATGGGTCTAAATTGGCACATATTCGTGCCCCCCACTACTTTGGGGATCAAGGTAATCACGCCAACATTTAGCCTAGACATCACAAGAGTGCCAGTATAGAATTCATGGAACATGCGCATGATCACCGCCTGCAGCTGCTCCTAGAAAGACTAGAAAAAACAACCGGGAACCCATCGGGTCCAGGGTTCGAGTTGGCATTCATGGTCCGGATAGCAGTAGCCACCTCAGCTGAGAGGAATGGGAGTGTAAGCCCCGCATTCTCCACCGAGGTAACCATGGCCTCCTCGCCACATAAATCCGGGGCAAGCATTAAGCCCGAGCATGGAGAAGCTAAGAACAGCTCCTTATAGAAGGCATACACATGGGAGGAGATTTCCTTCTAGTCTTCCAGCAGGACATCTGTTTGATTTCCCTTGGAGGGTCCAGTTTTGGTGGCTCCGCTGTCTCTAGAAGGTCTTCTCCCCTTTATAGATCTCCATATAATGGAGGTCTCTAGGGGATATCTATGGGACCATGCCTCAGCCGAGAGTCCCACGTTGTCCGCCTGTAAATCTAGCTCCTGGATCTCCCGCATGGCCTCTTTCTAGGACCGCCTGCAGAAACATACATGTAAGAATCATACCCCATGAATAAATGGTTGTTGGTGCTGCCTCAATGACTGTGCTCCTTATTTCACGGCTGTTAGGAGGCTTGCACGGTGAACCGTAGGCGGTATCAATGGAGGTGCTGGAGAAGTAATTTTGAACTGAAATACGAGAACACACTGAAAAGGGGGGAATTTGGTGAGATATATCGCATCTGCATTACATTTATGTGAAACTAACATCATTGTTTAAACATATGAACCGGAGATTCAATGCTCTAAGCTGAACTAAGTATGCCAAGTAAAACTCATTAACTTGCTGCAGAAGTGGTATACACGATATGCACCAGTGCAATGCTACGGTTCGCTGAACTGTGACGTCCATTCTCGACTTAGTTTCCTTGCCTCTCTTTCGTGAACTTGTACAAAATTTAGAATGTAGGCTTTAAATCATAAAAATAAATTTAGAAAAAGTAAGAAGTTGAGCTATAAGTAGATTTAGAATCATCCAGAGACAAAAGTTTAAGTCGGAACAAAATTCACAATTCAGCGAAATACTATGTGATGTATGCCTCGACCAATCTAGCATAAATATATATTTTCCATGCAATTTACACATATATAGCTTGCACATGCAACATAGATATTTCGGAGAGAAATTACTGAGTACATAATAGAGCACAAAGATAATTTAATTCCCACATATTCTACCTGGACATTCATCGAACACACATGTAATCTAGGCATTGATAAACACTAATATGGAGAAATAAAGATACAAAAAATATGCGGATTAAATCGAAACAGGAGAGTGGGAAAGGTACCTCCAAGAGAGGGATTCACATATGACGACTGTGTTGATGCCGCGCCCTTGAGTCGGCAGAGCTCGAGGAGGAGGCTGCACCGGGCGAAGATGAGCTCGGCCAACAAAAATTGGGGTGGTTGAGCAGTCAGAGCTCGGCCAGCCACTAGGCGCGACAAAAATGAGCTGGAGGCGGAGGCTATTCCAGGCGTTCATGAAGTAGAAAAAATTGGTCCCTTTCTGAACTTTGCTTCAACTCGCACACAAAGATCAAACAATTAGGGACATAGGGAGATTCGTCGCCAGTAAAGCACACATGGGCACAAGCAGATGCGTCATCTACATGGACGCATGGCCTTCCTTTTATCAAAGACCAATGTTAGAGAGAGAGAGAGATGCACCTGCAATTGGCGTACATGTTGCCTACTCGATGCAAGGGCTCCGGTGATGCGGAAGAAGATGGAGAACCACATCTGCGCGAGATCGGCAGCCATCCAGCGGCGTCCCATGCTTCAGCTCGATCTCCAGCATGAATCTGCTGCTACCCCTTCAATGGAGATCCTCCTGGCGATGGCAACGACCTGAGATGATGGTGAGAGTGGACGCCTCTGCTTCTGCCCGACGACAGCGGCGTGGCATGCTAGACCAATCCATGGCGCCATGATTCCCTTTACCTCTCACTTGATCTAGCCATGGAGGAGACCCGCGGTGGAGAAGGGGGCAAAGAGGAGCTAGAGGGGATCAGGGGTTGGGGAGAAACACGGGCACATGAATAGGGGCGGACACGAGCGTGAGGAGGCAGGAGAGGATGGAGACTAGGATTTTCCACCATGGGTTGCTCCTTTTATACGACCGCGGTGATAACAACAGACGACCGAGATCCTCCACAGGACCCCATCCGACAACCACGAGCCTCAAATCGCTGTGGTGAGCCCATGGAGGGGTACCAACTATACTTTTAGATGCCTCGGGGCTTCTCCCATCTGCTGATCATGTTTTTTCTTGAGTAGTTTGGATTATACCGACCTGTAATTGTTATTTAAGTATGGGTGAAATAACCATGAAATAAGCAATTCTTGTATTTATTTTTATGGAGAAACACGGTACAAAAAATTAGATACTCAGAACGTGCGCATACACTCAACCCTATGGACGCACACATGTATACCCTATCTCTATGACACCTCCGAGAGACTGGCTCGGAGGATCGGGTCTTGAGATTGAAAAAGTTACCGCAAAGCACCTCGCTATCGGCGGAAACGTCGCCTCCCATTGAAATAAAATTTCATCTTTATAAGACACAAAAGTATCAGACCTAGGGCGCGAACTTTAGTAGTCTGGAGATACAACCATCCTCCTAGCCATCCAACTACCGGCTAGTCTTTGCAATTCTTGTTACTCAAAGACAAAGCATCACATACACCTGGCATAAGATTGGCATTCTTACATTCTAGATACTTCTAGGCTCTAGCAGTATTTATTTTGGCACTTCCGTGTAAACAATATCTTTAGATATATGTACTAGAGATCTCCGCCGGAATACATAAGCATACAAAATTGGATGCACCCATATATAGTCCAACATATATATGCATCTAAAATTATTCCGAATGTTGCTGAGCCAGGTATTTTCAAGTTGTTTTATATCTTTTGTAGATCTAAGAGTTTGGCAAATTGATTGAATGGTTTCTTGAGAGGAAATTTTCTGAATCAAATTCAGCTAGGTATTGTCAAGTTGTTTAATATCTTTTGTAGATCTAAGAGTTTGGCAAATTGATTGAATGGTTTCTTAAGAGGATTTTTTTTGAACTAAAGTCAAAAAATATAAAAATTTCATTACAGAATACAATTTTACTTTACGAATGACTTTTGTCGTGGAGGATGCTAGATATTTGAGAAAAAATAGTATAACACAAAACTTATAAGACGTGTGGTTTATTTCCCTAAGTATATGAGAAAATATATATTAGTTAAGCCTTTGTATTAACGAAAAAAGTTATAGAAGGGTATAAAAGTTCAGTATAACTAATAATCATTGTTAAAAAAGATTGAAATTCGCAATGTGCTATTGTATTTAAATATGAGGAGTTATTTAATTGTTAGATTGAGGATATTTTTTTTTGAAACCCATTGCGTCGAGCTGATCCATGCAATACATACTGGCCATGGTCCTGTTGCAGTTCAACAACCCGTTAAATAATACAAATAGCCCACATAATAACAAATAAAAAGGCCAAAACCTTTTACCGGCCTGCTAAGAGCATCAATCCAACTTTATCTTATTTCTTTCCATTAAAAAAGCCCTACCTTATTTTTTAGAGTTACCCCACATTGATTTTGTTTTACAAGATCCATTTTTAGCAATAGCTTAACGGAAAACTAGCAATGGGGTAAATAAAAACAATCTAACTTTGAGGTATGCTTCGGTGTCACCCCCTAAAACTTAAGTTTGTATGGGCCAGTTTATTTTAACCGGTCTAAACCTATATCTAGGCTATGTATACCTCCGTATAAGTGTACTCGGTCAAGTTTTATATACTCCACGTTCTTATCGGCCGAAGCCACCTCTCGTTATCGCGATCTAAGTCTTTGCATGCCATGTTTTGAAATGTTGTTGCTTCTGCTATATAACTCCCGATTTCCGCCTCCCTAGGCATGTGAGTATACATGTAGGATGAGCTTACGTCTAAGAGGAACATACGGGATTCGGGTGGGTTCATACGTTCTTCGAAAGGAATCGATATCGAGTTTTTGTTGTCCAAGTTTAAAAAGTAAGGGGGATACCGAAGCATATGTGTCTAGATCAGTCGGTCAAAAAGAAATGGTACTTCGAATATACCAGTGGTAGTCTACACACTAGTAGAAACAGAGCCTTTTATCCCGGTTTGTAACGGGCTTTAGTCCCGGTTGCCCCAACCCTATAGTCCTGGTTGGGATGCAAACCGGGATAAAAGGGCGGTCCACGTGGCCGCTGGCTGTCGCAATGGGGAGGGGCATTTGTCCCGGTTCGTATTTATGAACCGCGATCTATGCGTCTCTGTCGCGGCAGCATTTTGGGCATTTTTTGTGCCGCGGCAGAGATTGTTTTGTATATTTTTCATTTATTTGTTTTCTCTTTATCTATTTCTTTTTATGTTTTGGGCAGCATTTATTTTATGACACTTACCCCAGCACTATGTTGTGAGGAATGCTCGTCCTCATAGTAGATGGTGCGAGGTTGATGTTACCGAAAGGGATTCGCATGGAGGCATGGTGCGGATTTGAGAGACATCCTGAAGTCAGAATAAGGTCCTCCCTGTCCTATCCTCGCTACGGTGGTGCGTCTAGCGCTAACGGAGGGCACGTAGAGTCATGCGTCTGGCCAATCTTTTGGGATCTGGTCGGTTTTCGTGTTAGTTGGTGTATTTTCATGTCAGTGTCTTCGAATCTACGGATGTTATCATTGGTGACGATTGCTGCTCTAGTGTGCTGGTTCTTTAGGGGCTTAGCACGACGACTTTCCGTTTGTCTACTACAACAAGCTCTACTACGACAAGTTTTGCCTGGGTCCGGTTATGGAGGGGCGAGGACGACGGCGCGCCTTTGGCTCGTGCTATTGTTTGTAGTCTTTATTAGGTGGTCCATCGACCTATTTGTAATTTTTATTATTTTTGGACCTCTTTGTACTACTATTGATCATTATTAATAGATCGCTGGAATTTCGCAAAAAAAAAACAGCAACAACATAGCAATGCATTCACGTAATAATTGAGAAAGACGCACACCAAATATTTCAATTGGAACATTAACCGAATATTCCAAAGAAAGAAGTATACATACGTACCCCAAAGCTATTGGAAAATGGACATAAGCTCCCTCATGTGAAAAAACGGTGTAGATAATCCCACAACCACAAGTTTCTAAAACCGAAAGAATAGCCCCTATCCCTTCTGAAGTTGTTTTGGTCGGTGGTTTTGCGTGCACCTAACAACCCTACAGATTTGCAGACATGAAAGACGCCGAGGGTTAAGAGTTAATTAGGTTTATATAAACTTACACGTATCAGCTCGTGTGGGGGCACCAAAGTTGGAGGATTCCAGGTTTCCACCCATCGATCCAGCATCTTCAGCATCTTGTTTCTCGTCCGTCTCCAACTGATCCGCCCGGTGATCATCAAGATCCATCCGAGAAAATCCAGTTCGATCCAATCCAGGCGAAACTAGCTAGGATGGATCCGATTCATGTTACTAGTGAGGAAATTTCGCTAGGTTTGATGATTCCGCCCGGTGTCCCCGCCGCCGCCGCCCCAAAGTGCTGCCTCCTCGCTAGCAAGCCCTTGGTCGGCGAATCGACCAACGCCACCACCGCCATCTGCCATATCGAGGACCCAGACAATTTCTTCCGTGGGGTTTCCGTTCGGGTCAGCTTGTTCGTCGCCAGCCCGCCTCTCGTCTCCTACGTCCTCGCCTGGTCCCCCGACCATGATTTCAGCGACAACGATTTCACCGAGAAGCCCTTGATCCACTCCACTCACGGCGGACTCATCCTCCTTAGCATGGCCATACTCCCGAAGAGTTGTATATTCCCCGATTACTACGTCTACCGGCCCGGCTGCGGCCATGGCGGTGCTCACGCTCCGTCGCTCGAACTGGTCCCGCTCCCACAACCCATGGACTTGCGCGTGATCGGCGAAGCCTGTGCGGTTGGCCTCCTGTCGCATGGCGGCGGCGGCAGCGGAGGGTACTATGTCGCGGTGCTAACCAGGCAGGGGACAGGAGAGTTCGAGCTCTGCCTCTTCTGCTCCGAGACGGGAACTTGGACCATCAAGAAACCTCTCTTTCTACTTGAGGAGAATGGCGGAGACGCCGACTTTTCACCCGACAAGGTTATCACCGTTGGCGGCGGTGGCGGTGTCCTGGCATTCGTCGACTTGTCCAACGGCATCCTCATCGGCGATGTCCTCGAAGGTAGCCCTGAGTTCCACCACATCGCGTTGCCAGTTTCTACCAACCGTGGACCAACTCCTGGTTACCACCTAGCGACGTGAGCATCAACGTACACCCTCCGCATCAAGGTCATTGATGTGGTTTCTCCTTTAACCTTGGGGGTTGGGTGTCTACCACGTGGGTTACTACCACTACAACAACGTCAGTCCGCGTTAGTTGCATCCAAATCACACAAGTTTAGAGGAAAAATTATAGCAAAAGTGTTCGGAAAAGTAGATACGTTTTGGACGTATCACTTGCATAGCCACAATCACCGCCTATAAGATAGTTTAGATGCCAGACCCTAAAGCACCAAACTAGGGAAAGTAGGACTTGTATGTTTTGCAAAAGTAAAAGTTCAAACTTACATTTACGTACTGCGTGTAGACCATACTCGTCGCCTGATGCTGCTGAAAGGACACCTCACATTCGTCATGAGCGGCATCGTAGGCTGCCTCGAACTCAGGCTACAAATTCAAATACAATGACTCTCGTCAACACTTAAAGATGGGGAAAATAAGGAAACCTACATCATCTCTGGAGGTGGATCGACGAGGCTGCCCACGAGGCGGGATAGGTGGGCCATCGGCAGGATGGGTAGCCTTGAGACGCGTGAAGCTCGTGGTGAGGGTAGGCTTGACCTTTTTATTAAAAATCTTGAGACGTCCTGATGTCTACGCACTTCTATTCTTGTAGACAGTTGTTGGGCCTCCAAGTGCAGAGGTTTGTAGAACAGCAGCAAGTTTTCCCTTAAGTGGATCACCTAAGGTTTATCGAACTCAGGGAGGAAGTGGTCAAAGGTATTCCCTCTCAAGCAACCCTGCAATCAAGATACAAGAAGTCTCTTGTGTCCCCAACACACCCAATACACGTGTCAGGTGTATATGTGCACTAGTTCGGCGAAGAGATAGTGAAATACAAGTGGTATGGATAATTATAAGTGGTAACGGTGATAGAAAATAACTTGATAGCGTGGAAAAGACTAAAGGCAAACTGAAATAAAGATGGCAACAAGAAAACATGTAACAGATCTAATAGCAAACGGTGTATCAATGCTTAGAAACAAGGCCTAGGGATCATACTTTTACTAGTGAACACTCTCATATAAATATCTTCTTTTTATGATACTACTCTTAACTACTCTCCGGCTGAACACTCTAATCGATGGTAGGGCTATAACAGCACACCTCAAAGTAAGTCTTTCCCATCTAGAAAACCCCACACTGTCACCTTGAGCACTAGATGAGTCCAACAAACACCATAATTTCGTAAAGACATCCAACTCCAAATATAACTCATAACAAGTATTTGAAATCTCTAGCCTAACTGCCACCATGGTGAGCACACTGTCACTTTCACACACATGGGGAGAGCAGAGATCTATTAAAGCACTTGAGTAGCAAGGTAGATCTATAGATTACAAGCTCATGATCACAATATGATCATGCATAGAGAGAGAGATGAACACATAGCTACCGGTAGAACCCTTAGCCTCGAGAGAGAACTACTCCCTCCTCATCATGGGAATCAGCAACAGTGATGGAGATGGCGGTGGAGATCGATGGAGATGGCTCCGGGGGCACTTCCCGTCTCGGCAGGGTGCCGGAATAGAGACTTTTTGTCCCCCGAATCTCCCCTTCGGTGGCGGCGGCGCTGCGGAACTTTTCGTGGATTTCTGGTTGACGATCTAGGGTTTTGGATTCGGGAGGCTTCTTATAGGCCAGAGGGCAAGGTCGGTGGGCGGCCAGGGGGCCCACACCACCTGGTGGCGCGGCCAGGGCCAGCCCGCGCCACAACATGGTGTGGCTGCCCTGTGGCCCCTCTCTGTCTCGTCTTCTGGCTCCGTGAGTCTTCCGGTAAAATAGGCACTTTGGCTTTTGTCCCGTCCAATTCCGAGAATATTGATTTTCTGACTTTCCTAGAACCAAAAACAGCAGAAAACAGGCAACTGGCACTGTGGCATCTTGTTAATAGGTTAGTCCAAGAAATCATATGAAAAGTACTCCAAAGTTGGAACAAAACACAAGAAAGTAGATAAAACCAAGCATGGAACGTCAAAAATTATAGATACATTTGCAATGTATCAACATCCCCAAGCTTAACTCCTGCTCGTCCTCGAGTTGGTAAGTGATAAAAAGAAAATAATTTTTGAGGTGGCATGCACCATCAAAGACTTGATCAAAGTATTTGCAAAACATTCAAAGCCGGGATCATAGTACTTCAATCATAACATGAAAGACAAAGTTCTAGCAATAAGCAAAGAAACTATGATGCAACATGAAAAGGCACAAACAAAAGATTCATGAATAACAATGCTTTCCAAGACGTTTGTTTGTTTCACATAAAGAAAACATAGTATAATAGTATTCAGCTTGTCCCTCAATAGAGTAGCAAATATAAATGCATAGGACCCTTAAAATCTCATAAGAGTGACTAGATACAATAGTTTAAAACAAGCAATAACAAGTTATGCATCAATCAACTAGTCTTGGGACAATGCACATAGAACTAAGAATGGCCACTATGCTCTCAAAGTAGGTGCATAAAGATAGAAGGTGGAGACTCAAAATAATGGTGGAAGAAAAGGCCTTTGTAAAAGGAAGTAGGGATTCAAGTCTCATAAAGAGCTTCCAAAAATTATGGTACTTATAGCTTTCAGCTCTCATTGCCCCTATCATAAGCATCTTGAAGGTGATTAAGGTTAAAGTGATACAGCTAAGAGGATATGCTTGACAAGTTATAAACCGAAATCTCATGCCCCTTACTTACGAAGACCGAACCTCATGCTACTCAACTTTAGTCACAAGTAAGCTCTTGTCATTGAAACTATATGTGTATCATTAAGAACCGCCAATGGGGTACCCCTTGCACATGATACGGGAGCTTTCCCATAATCAAAATGACAAGGCAAGCAGACAATGAGCATCTCAACGATATTTTTATTTGCTATTTGCATAGGTTTTTATTGAGGATGCTTCATAGAGTGCTCATTATGGTGATGCTGCAAGTTTCCACCATGATTAGGCATGGCTTAGGCTAGCGGCCCAGGTGTTTCTCTAACACACATACAAACTCCATGATCTTACAAGTTCCACTTTTATTTCACACCGCCGTGATTCGTAAGCAAAAGAACATGATATCAACGGGGTACAAAGTACAAGTGCAATGTTGAAAGCGTTCCCCATGGTACATGGTTCTGCTAATTTCAACTTATAAAGAGCAAGCATATACGCAACAAAGAAGGACCCAATGGTTCAAGTTTATTAGAGGCAAAAAAGTAAAGTGTGACATCAAGTTCATGAGAGCTTTAATCACTAGTTTTCTGATAACAAGTGGAAGGTAACCAAAAGCATGAATATACTTGGAATAGCATAAGCTAGTAGGTAGGTATGGTGGACTCTTTGGAATGACTTGGTTTAGGGAATTGGATGCATGAGTGGAACTCATACTTTGTTGTGGAGGCTAGCAAAAGCCTGGGAGCGACAAACTAAGAGAGCAATAATGGCCATAATCATGCAGAGCGACAAAACATCATTGATCAAAGCATAAAGTGATACTACAAGTTGAAAACTAAAGGATCATACAGGCTATGGTGACTTGAGATAGTCATAACATGGTGTGAGCATGTGCCAAGTCAACCCAAATAAAGCATCAAAGGAGAATACCACTATAGTATGCTTTAATATGCTAAAACAACGCATGATTCATCCAAGGCACATTAAGCAATCTCAATTGTTTATAACAAGTCATGCTACAGCAAAGAATACTAAGCATAAAGAGAAAACAATATCAAGCATGGCATGACAAAGCATAGGCCACAGTCAAAAACAAGCTCTTTTACCACATAAGCATGAACTTTCCTACTCTTTTCCAAACCAAACCAAACTATTTGCAAACAAAATGTATGAAATAGGAGGTCCAACCAATTTATTCAGAAAACTAAGCAAACCAAGCAAATTAAAAACCAAAACAAAAACGAAAAAGAAGACGCTCCAAGAACAACACAACTGTGCATGAAACAATAAAAATGAAGCGTTTGGAAGAAACCTGGGATTTTTATTGATGAAGAAGGGGATGCCTTGGCCATCCCCAAGCTTTGACGCTTGTACTTCTTGGATATTTCTTGGGGTGAGATGCGTGGCATCCCCAAGCTTGAGCTTTAGTCCATCCTTCATCTCATTACTCATTCCTTCCATACATCTGAAATGTTTTCCTTCATACAAAACTTCACACAATCTTTATTAGCAACATTAGTGTACTTAAGATAAATAAGTCTTAAGGTTCATTTATAACACCAAATAAACTTCCATTAGAACACTAGCTACTGTAGCACTTCCCTCAAAAGCTCAATTCCCCAAAATAACTCAAAAAGGAACCCACAAGAAGCAAATGCAGAAAATGGCAGAAATCTGTCAAAACAGACCAGCAGGTAAAGACGTGTTTTTTAGAAGACCTTCTGTTTCTCAAATCAAAAAGTGTTGAACTAACGAAAGTTAGATAACAACCTGGGGCAGAAGCAAAAAAAAATACAGCTCAATCCGACATACAGAGCTATCTCAGGAATTTTTACGGTGAAGCACAGAAATCTGTTTCGGGACAGCAACTTTCCCAATCATTACTGCTCTCTCATTAGAGGTTACTCTTGGCACAAAAAGAAAATAAAAAGGATAAGGAGCGGTTATTACAGAGGTAATAACTTCCAAGACTCATCTAAAACTTTTGGGTCATCTCCCAATAAGTACTTTTCTTTAACGCCTTTAAGTTAGGCATGATAGTTTGAGAAGATGCTCACATAAGAAATATGAATTAAAGTAAAAGAGAGCATCAAGAAGCAAATTCAAAACACATTTAAGTCTAACCCAATTCCTATGCATAGGAATCTTGTAAAGAAATAAGTCATGAAAGCACAAAGCAACAAGCATAGGAAAGCAAAACAAGTGCAACTTCAAGACTTTCAACATAAAGGGGGGAAACTTAATATTATTGAGATACATAAAATCATGTTTCCCTCTCTCATAATAACTTTCAGTAGCATCATGAATAAAATTAACAATATAACTATCACATAAAACATTATTATCATGAGGCACATGCATATAATAATTATTACTCTCCACATAAGAATAGTCATTCTTATTAATTGTAGTGGGAGCAAATTCAACAAAATAGCTATCATTCTTATTCTCATCACCACAATCATCAAATATAGGAGGCATATGGTAATCATAATTAATTTTATCCTCAATAGTAGGTGGACTGAAAATATCATATTCATCATTGTAATCATCATATATTGGAGGTTTGGTATCATCAAAGTAAATTTTCTCCTTCATGCTTGGGGGACTAAAAAGATCATCTTCATAAAAACAAGCTTCCCCAAGCTTAGACTTTTCCATAGCATTAGCAATAATGGTGTCCAAAGAGTTCATACTAACAACATTGCTATTAGCATGCAAATAAAGTTCCATAGGTTTTCTAATTTTCTCTTCAAACACTTCATGTCCTAACTCTAGATAAATACTATAAAGCTCTCTAATTTTTTTGTTGTTTTCCATTAAGCCTAACTAGTGAAACAAGAAACAAAAAGACAAAATTGCAGAATCTAAAGGAAATAACTTCGAGCACTTACACCGGAGGATGTGAGTACCTTTTACCTTACCTCCCCGGCAACAGCGCCAGAAAATAGGCGTTTGCCATGGGAGGTTCTTCTTCTTTAATCCTTCGGTGTGAATACCTTTTACCTTACCTCCCCGGCAACGGCGCCAGAAAATAGCTTGATGTCTACGCACTTCTATTCGTGTAGACAGTTGTTGGGCCTCCAAGTGCAGAGGTTTGTACAACAGCAGCAAGTTTTCCCTTAAGTGGATCACCCAAGGTTTATCGAACTCAGGAAGGAAGTGGTCAAAGGTATTCCCTCTCAAGCAACCCTGCAATCAAGATACAAGAAGTCTCTTGTGTCCCCAACACACCCAATACACTTGTCAGGTGTATAGGTGCACTAGTTCGGCGAAGAGATAGTGAAATACAAGTGGTATGGATAATTATAAGTGGTAACGGTGATAGAAAATAACTTAATGGCATGAAAAAGACTAAAGGCAAACTGAAATAAAGATGGCAACAAGCAAACATGTAACAGATCTAATAGCAAACGATGTATCAGTGCTTAGAAACAAGGCCTAGGGATCATACTTTCACTAGTGAACACTCTCATATAAATATCTTCTCTTTATGATACTACTCTTAACTACTCTCCTGTTGAACACTCTAATCGATGGTAGGGCTATAACAGCACACCTCAAAGTAAGTCTTTCCCATCTAGAAAACCCCAGACTATCACCTTGAACACTAGATGAGTCCAATAAACACCACAATTTCATAAAGACATCCAACTCCAAATATAACTCATAACAAGTATTTGAAATCTCTAGCCTAAGTGCCACCATGGTGAGCACGCTGTCACTTTCACACACATGGGGAGAGCAGAGATCTATTAAAGCACTTGAGTAGCAAGGTAGATCTATAGATTACAAGCTCATGATCACAATATGATCATGCATAGAGAGAGAGATGAACACATAGCTACCGGTAGAACCCTTAGCCTCGAGAGAGAACTACTCCCTCCTCATCATGGGAATCAGCAACGGTGATGGAGATGGCGGTGGAGATCGATGGAGATGGCTCCGAGGGCACTTCCCTGTCCCGGCAGGGTGCCAGAACAGAGACTTTCTGTCCCCCGAATCTCCCCTTCGGTGGCGGCGGCGCTCCGGAACTTTTTGTGGATTTCTGGTTGACAATCTAGGGTTTTGGCTTCGGGAGGCTTCTTATAGGCCAGAGGGCAAGGTCGGTGGGCGGCCAGGGGGCCCACACCACCTGGTGGCGTGGCCAGGGCCAGCCCGTGCCACAACATGGTGTGGCTGCCCTGTGGCCCCTGTCCGTCTCGTCTTCTGGCTCCGTGAGTCTTCCGGTAAAATAGGCACTTTCAAAGTGTATTGAAATGACAAAACATCATAATCATTATGTATTAGATACATATGTTATAATATTATCTCCTATCAGGGGTTGTAGTTATCGTTTAGAGTTAGAGATCGAAATGAGTGAACACTCGGTTGAAATACAAAGGAACATCTAAAGATTCGTGGAAACAACACCATAAGAGTTATGGCATGTTCGAGTTTCTAGAGGTTTCGATAATTCGAAATCATGGCGAATAAACAAGTCTTTGTAGCGTATTCTTAGGCAACTATGAATACATGTTCCACAAAGGGCAAACCTTTTGTTGTCCAAAGTTGATGTGTCTTGATGAAGATACAGGTGGAACAAAGTAAAAGATCAAAATAAGGTATTTGACCTTGCCTCCGATTTGTTGAGTGGCGCAGTGGAATTTGTTTCGTGAAACCGAACTCTAAAAATAGAGGAGAAATAAATGATAATGATCATAAAAGTTTCAGCGAATACTTTTACTAAAGAAAGTAGGATTCAACAATATATACTCTGCAAGTTCGTGGAAATATATTATTGATTCACTTGTCATGTTTATGAACAAGACATACCTACGAATTACAAAGAAGCATGATGGACCTAAGTGCGAGAAATGACTAGGAGTCATAAAATCCTGTGTTAAGTTACATTTAAGATTGCAAAGTAATATGTTACTTGATCTTATTAAGTAAAGTAGTTTACTTAATATTTCTGAATGACTTCAAAGTCATAAGAAAGAAATGAAACTTAATGGAGACGTAAAGCTCGATTTGTCACACAGTATGGACAAATTCAAGGAGTTAACTACAAATGTAGCGATGCTTGAGTCTATTGGATTTACACTAGCAATATATAGATATTGAAGTCTCGTAGCTGGAATTCTCAATTTGATGATGATCAAAGAATTTTGGAATGTCCAAGATTATCGAGAGGACCTGCATTTGAGTGGGAGCTAATTAGCTTCGCCAAATCTTAATATGTAAGAGGCATATTTTGAGTGGGAGCTAAGTAGCTTAGCTGAATCATAATATGTATCAGACATATTTTGAGTGGGAGCTAAGTGAAATCCCTGGATCTCAAATATGGATGCTATATTTGAGTGGGAGCGTGAAATCATTCTAGGATATTTGGACAACATATGTGAATGATGTGATTGGTATTAATAACATTTAAATAGATAAATTGGGATGAAGTTGAAGTTATTAAACAATGAGATCTATCGAGATAGATTTGTGAGTTTAATAAACATTGAATGTCGAATGCTTCTTGGACTTGATTCTGAAGATGTTCAGAATGTCCTAAGCAAGATTCTGAAGAAGTTTAGAATGGAACAAGGTAAGAAAGAAGTTCTTACTATATGAAGCATTGTCTTAGTATTACAACGATGGTTAAAAAGGAAGAAAGAGATGTGTTGCGTCTCCTATGACTCAGCCATAGGTTCTTCCATACAACCATATTGTATACTCGACGTAATGTGACCCGAAGTTTTGGTTGGAAGGACACGCTCTTAACTGTAAGAACATGTCTTGAAGTGATTCTTGAGTTAATCACTGAACCAGAATTAAGTTTGTACTTAAATGGAAAGAAGCAAAGTAAGTGGCATAGTTGCATTTCATGCACTGGGATCTACATAGATATAGAAGTATAAAGGCTCCATCTGATGTGATGTATATTGTTATAGCGGGGCTAGTTTGCTTTTAACGTAGAATGATGTGTCCCAGGGCACAGTGCCCATAAGAAAGCCCTCAAGGTTGATCTAAAGTCACTGTAGGCTCCTGGAAACCGGCCTCGTTATGCTGCCATAACTGCCGTATATACACAAAGGATTGCAAAGTGTGTCTTGAAGTTTGGATGATAACAGTGAAAACGACCGTCATTATAAATAGTAGAAACAAAGTCTCACTTTGTTGCCAAATGAATACTTCGACCCATTATGAGATAATGGTGTGAATGTCAAAGTTAGGAAGACATTAACGATTTGCAAAGACATAATGATCTGGTAAAACAGAACATGGACAGGACGTTTTCCATAAGCATGCATGATCAATAAACACATATGTGATATGGTTTATGATGAGTAAAATGCAAGCTAGATTATTTGTACTCTAGTAAGTGGGAGACTCAAGGAGATATGCCCTAGAGGCAAATAATCAATAGGTTTTTATTGTCATATCTCAGTTAGTTCATAATAGTTTTATACTATGCTATAACTGTATTAATATGAAACGTTAATACACGTGTGGTATGTAAACAAACCGTGTCTCTAGTTACCTCTAGCGAACTAGTTCATTGGTCATGAGGATGATCTAGGGTTTCGAGATCATGGGCATTTATGCCAATTGACAATGAGGTCACATCATTAGTTGAATGATGTGATAGACAAACAACCCAACCAGTTGTACCTTAATGAGATCTAGTTACAAAGTTCACCATTAATGATAAAACTAAGGAAACCTCGCGACCTATCCTTAGACTGTGAGATAATGCAAATCACCGTTCTAGAGGGAGCTTAGATGGTTATCAAGTATCACTCCGTGACTGGGTGATCGAAAAGGTGTTACTCAGGTTTCCCAAAGGAGCGTGTAGAGGAGTACATATCAAGACCAGGATTTGCCCATCCATGTAACGGACAGATACATTAGTGGCCATCTCGGTGACGTTGCATTAACGAAGCTTGCAAGCGTGTGACTGAGTCACGGAATGCAACGACACGGAAACGAGAAAACAAGTTCATCGGTAACGAGATCGAACGAAGGTATGGAGATACCGTAGATCAAATCTCGGATGAACTAGGTATCAAGAGGCAAAGGGAATGGGAAACGACTGTTTACGGTTCAAACGACATTGTCATCATGGAATGCACAGGGGTCAATATGGGCATCCCGGTCCCGCTATTGATCATTGATGGAGATCATGTATGTGCCATTCCCGAGCCGTGGGGAAATACACTTAAGGGTACGATGAGCTAGAGATCCTCTGTAAGTTGGAATCATCATATGAAAGAGAAAAGGAAACCGGAAAAGTTCCGTGAGAGAACCGGAATCGTTCCGGGAAAGTTCTAAAGTCGTTCGGAGGAAATTAAAAGGGAACCGAAAGGTGTTTCGGGTCAAATCGGATTTTGTAATATGTATTTACATATTAATTAATGTAATTAATATTAAATATAATATTAAAATCTAATTTGAAGGGGTATTCCACTAATGGGCCAAACTTCCTAGGGAAAAGGGCCCATTAGGGAAAACCGAAGGAGGGAAGGGCCAAGGGCCAAAGGGCCAAGGCCCAGTCGCCTCAAGGGGGGCCCACCCGGCCAGCCTAGGGATGTGCGCGGGGTAGGGCCCACCCCAGGCCGGCTGGCCCATGAAGGCCCATGCCCCCCCCCCCTTTCTCCCTTGTTTAGTCCCACGTGGGAAACCCAAAGGGGAGGGCACACCCCCTCCCCCTATATAAAGGGGTGTCCATGGGTGGGAATTGACAGACCAATATTTGGAGAAGTCCTTTGGTTGACTTTCTTCTTCCCTCCCTCTCTCTTTCGTCTCCATGCGTTGGTACGGTCCCAAGTACACCGAGCATGAGACACCGCACCTGCAGCACGCCGTTGTGTTGTAGGGATTCCAAGCCGGAGATCTACTTCCGCACTCTCGGCAGGGATCAAGGAGTCGGAGGTCGTCATCGTACACCGTATGTGTACGAAACCACGAGGGGCCTCGCTTGAGGCACCTTGGATGTCGTGAGCTGGAGCTGCTACATGATGAAGAAGGAGCAAGGGGTGACCTGCGAGAAGCATCGCGACCTTGAGGTCGGCTACGGCTTCGACTACTTCAACCACGTTCCCCTCGGAACGTTAACCGCGTACGGTCTACAAGGGTATGTATTCTATACGCTCCGGTCGTTACTGTATTACTACAAGATAGATCTTGGGCGTTAGGAGGTTCCATCGTAGAAAAAATTTTGTTTTCTGCTGCGGAACCCTTCAGGCCAGTCCAGCCGCGCCCTTGCACAGTCCTTGTCGCCCATGCTGCATGTGCCGTCGGCGTCGAGGACGATGTGGCCGCCTACGCGGAGACCTAGGATGTACAAGATCGTCATGGCCTCGCTCCCGCGGAGTTTCTCAGTCGTGCACCGGTGTTGCTACCCAAGGGCAACGGCGTTGCTACGTATGTCGTCGATGTTTGCTACATGGGGTCGTGAGCGGTTCTACGCGCGGATGGCGGTGGTGCTACAAGTGTCATCGTGTTTTGCTACATGCGGCCGACATTTTAGCTACCGACGCCCATCGTCATTGCTATTGACAGTCGACAGATTTGCTATGGATGGAGCGGTGGATTTTTATGTTAGGGATTTTTTGCTACGGCCGCGGGATTTGCTACATAGATATATATTTTTTGCTCCAACTTTTGTATGTTTTTGCTATAATATTGTAAAAGTTTTGCTACTAGATGACCCACGATAGTCTCTGGAGAAGTTGTTTTGCTAGGTAGCACATTTTTTGCTGCAAGGTCTCCAGCGATGTCTCCGGTGAAATCTATTGTATGCTACATTAGCACATTTTGTTTGCTACCACTGTTTTTTTGTTTTGCTACAATAGCGTTATTTTTTGCTACGAGGTCTCCGACGAGGTTTTTCCCGGCGAGTTTCCGGTGATATTTTCCGGCGAAGTGGGTTTTGCTACATTAGTACTTTTTTTGCTACAAAGTCTCCGGCGAATTCTCCGGTGAGGTCTCCTGCAAGGGTTGTCTTTTTTGTTCAGTTTTTGCGCGAAATGTTTTTTGCTACGGTGTAGCAAATCCGTATATTATGTAGCAAAAGCAGGATTTGATGGACACGTGTCAGAAGGAGGACCGGAGGATCAGAAGTTTTGATCCCAAAGGACGCGTAGCACACCGGATATACTCCCTCTGTTCCATAATATAAGTTGTTTTAACAAGGGAGTATAATAACTTTAGTTCAAGCATGTCACATGGACCAGCAAACTTCTCTAGTTCCCTACGAGGTTAGTTGTAGAAAAGAGGGTAAATAAGGAACCACAAATATATTACTTAATCACCAGTTTCAGAAAACCACCAGCTTACAAAAAAAACTCAATCACAGCTATCGTGGCAAATATTAACATCCCACATATGTCGTGTGTTGCTCAAGGTAAAGTGGTTTCGTGCTCTTATTTGCATACAATTTACTGGTCTTATGTGTTTTGTAAATAATCATTTATTTCTTATTTTATTCATGTCAAAAATTTAGAGAAATATGTTCACAGGCCATATTTTTGTTCTAATAGTTGTGTGTATTTACCCAGGTGTGAGACGATTTTCGTGCTCTTATTTTTATACAGTTTACTATTTTGTTCTTATGTCTGTTGTAAATAATCATTTATTTCTTATTTTTATTTGTGTCAAAAATTTAGAGAAATATGTTTACAGACCATATTTTTTGTTCCAATAGCTGTGTGTTTTTACCCAGGTGTGAAACGATTCCGATTTTCACCTTGAGCACCGTGTCATCTTCCACCCCATCCCCTCACTGAGCTCATCCTCCTCCTACCCGATTTCACTCACATCTCAGGCTACAGACGCCAATTTCACTCACATTTCAGGCTTCACACGACCTATAATATGTAACTTCACTGCAAGCCTGCGACACGGATCAGCAAAGGAGCCACAAATATTGTGACCAAAGTTTCAGAAAACCACCAGCTTAGAAAAAAAATCACTTAATCACAGCTACTGCGGCAAATATTAACACCCCGCATAAATCCTCTGGTTCCAGTCAGTTAACCTAATTTCGTGAGACCCATCGTTCAGAGCATCCATTGACGCTCCCTCTCGCCATCGTCAATCTGTCTGAACAACTGACAGAATGCCACAACAAAAGTGAGATGATATGAAGAGAGAAGCAAGAACAATCAACAGGCAAATCCTTCCTTCTAAACCACAACTGTACATCAACGAAGCAGGAAGACAAGACCAAAAAAAAAGTGCATCAGATTCACAGAAACGAACAAAGAATCAATCAACATGCGACAATCAAGTCCACGCACAACTACTCTCTACACTCTATGATCGAACGGCGAAACGGTCTGTCGTGGATCATCAGGCGTTGCCGCCCATCGGCGCCGGCTTATGCTGCTTGTTGTACACCCTGTGGCGCCGCTCCCTCGCGTAGATCACCCAGAATATCAGGGACAGCATCACCGCCCCCGAGACCAGCACCAGCCCAATGTAGACCCACTTGCTGTGCAGCTCCAGCCCCGGGCAGTAGTTCTGGCTGATGTTGGTGAAGGTGTCGCGCACAAAGGTGCAGTCCTGCAGCTGGATCAGGAACGGGCCGTACTGGTACAGACCCAGGCTCACGTTCAAACCCGCCGCCATCTGCCCGAAGATCCTTGGAGTGAGGCGGCCCACCGTGGTGCAGATCTCGGTTCCCGAGACAGTCTTGGTCTGGCACTCGAAGCTCCTAAAAACCTGCATTTGGTGCAAGCAGAGGAACCAATGTTTTTCAGAGTTTCACCAAATGCTGTGAAGGCAAAAGCAGAACTGACCAGTAGATTTACCTGGGTTGCGTTGTCCAAGGTAACCTCTCCACGGGCGCAGGTACGGTTGCTCAGATCAGCCGTGAAGGGGTTGCAGAGTGTAGGAATCAGCGGCCCTGACTGGTTGTAGTAGAAAGGCATTGCCGCTGGAGGGAAGTTCCTGTTTGACACGTTGGTGATCACCTGGTTCACCAGGTTCACAAGCTGGGATGTGACTTGCCTGGTTCTTGTCAGGGACTCATTCGCGGTAGTCGGGTCGACACAGGGGATAATGTCATCCAGAGCAGTGTGTTCTGTTGGATGAGCAACCCACTCGTCCATGGAAACACAAGTGTCACCAACAACGCTGTTACGGCAAAAAAGATTATGAGATGTCCATATGATAGGTGAACTAGTTGCTCCTAGAAGATAAAGATTGTAGTCCAAGTGACTGGAATTCCATGCAGTAGTAACTAGCAAGCAGTACAGAGAACAAAAAAAATTGTACCAAACATATGGATATATTCCAAAAGCTTTTACCAAGAGTTGCACGTTAATATGTAATTTGCATCAAGTTTTGCAACAGAGGAATAACTCAATAAATCTAAACTAATGTTCGCAGATATGTGTTACCATGCCAGAGATGTCACTAGATGCCACAGTTTGTAGTCTAGTGTCAAAGATAAGGCATTGTGCATAAGTCAACATGTACCTTCCAAGCAAAAAATAGTATAACACAACAAATAGTCAGTATTACTACTATCATGAAACGGCTGCAATTTTGTATTCGAACTAAGCCCCTCCTTACATTCTCAGCTATCCTAAAAGGCTTAAATAATGACAATAGACGACATGTAATAATTATCTGTACTCTAGCAGTGGTGAGAATTGACAGCGGGGATATGAAGGAACGAGGGAGAACAGTAAAAAATCGATAGAGTACAAACAAAGGAAGTATTCGTGGTTGGGGTTTGAAAGTCAAATTAACCAACAATAACAAGGAAAATCCCAAGAATGCAGTGAGGATGTAACCATGACCCAAATCCAGGATGCCAATGGATATACATTCGCAATGAAGCATGACCCAGAGGCGTGAATGCGGTTTATGTTGATGGCTTGATGCAGGCACTACATCATGTGCACTAATCATTGAGAGACTCTTAACTTCACAACATAGTAATGTAAGCTGGTCATCTACCATTCCATTACGAATATTAGTTGGACATGGATACAGCTCACAGATGCATTTAAAGAGCCACCTAAAAAAAACAATTACGTGTACATATTTATAGTAGAGAACTTATGATGAGTGTGAAGATTGCAGAAAGGTGGAGTACATACTTATGCAGAAGAAGGAATACACCACACAGGATAAAGGTCCCAGTGACTAGTATCCATCCAATAACCACCAAACTGCACAAAATTTGGGGAAATGAGCAATACCCACAGTTTGTTAAATTATCAGGGAAAAGGTTTAGTCTAGCATGTTAGCATATAAAGGCAAGAACTTACATGTTGACAATAAATTCCAGGCCAAAGATGGATAACACTGTAAAATCAAGCAATCGCCATGTTAGCATAAAATTAACTTGGTTTTGTGCAGAAAAGCATACAGTTACATTCGTTTTCAACCAATGTACAAAATGATAAGCACTTACAGAAGCCAATAAATGCCAGTAAAAGCATTACTGCTGCAATGACAATCAAAGCTATCCGCCTGAAATGAAGTTTGTCAAACATGTGCATAATAACCACCCCCTGCCAAATTGCATCAGCAGGTGGAAATTGTGATGGTAAGAAAAATGATACTTACACGCGATTTAGCAATTTTTGGATCTTCTCAGAATTATCAGATGTTCTAGTAGTAAGATAAGTAGCTGATGAGTTCAGTTTTCCTTGAATTTCATTGATCTGGCCCATCACATTCGGAGGAAGTAAGAACTGTCCTATGTCAACCTTTTTTGCAGCAGATAGACTATCCGAGAGGTTATTAAGGTTCTCAACAGTAAAATTCGCCTGACTGACGACGAAGTCCAAGGTGGTTGTTGTGCTAGAATGGAATTTTTCCTGGCCAGTATACAACACAACGCTTCCAGCACTGGTAGCAATGATGGAACTAGTTTAGCAAGGACAATTCAAGATATGCTAATGTAAGAACTAACAAGCATGGGACGACCAAGCGTAGCAAGTGTGAGTACTTACATTGCAGCACAGGTGAATAATATCAGGAGCATCAGTGAAAGGGCATATGCTACTCGAGAGTAGCTGTAACTGTGGTGCGGGCAGCAGCAATGGTGGCAGCTAATCCCAATCATAAGAAGAAAGAACAGCACAAACCACAGCAAGGCAACGATGAACAATGGATAAGCTGTGTATGCGACAGACTGAAAGAAAGGAATCAGGGTCAAAACTATGTTACTACAACAGATATAATCAGATAACGGAGAAGCCAGCTAAGTTTCGAGACAGTCTTACAGCCCAATAGTGAACTTCGCTGATATTCCAACCGCCTGTATACCGGTTGAAGGAATTCAAGGGGTCCTTCCGGAATGTTCGATGTTCGGCCAAGACAAAGGAGCTATTGGTGGTGACATTTATGTCAGCAGGAGCTTCAGCAATTGATCTTCTCACCACCAAGCCATACTTATCTGCATTTTTCAGTGAGGATGTCTTGTCATGACCAGGAAAACATAGATAAACCAAATGAAATCAATATTCAGACATATGGGCATACTGTTATGACACTATCCACATTGAAGAGATGCACATGCTAACTTATAACTTGAACCAAAAAATTGTTGGTATAAATCTTCAAAATTACCAAACAAAATTGTAAGATTATGGTGAGTTAAGCCCTGTACAATGGATAATATAACACAAAATGGTCAAGAAAGTAACTACAACTCCAAGAACAGTACAACACTAGGATGCTAAATGGAGCCAAAATGCAAACCTACTGAAAACCACTTGTGGATAAAGTAAGATGGGGAAATCGGAGGAGTCCCTCATCGAAAGAGACAGAAAACTGGACCAGTAATGAGAAATCCATTTGGGGGCACAGATAGAATTTGAGAGCGGCAGTTGTCGAGAGCATACTACAGAGACCTGGAAAAAGTGTATCGCTTAAAAGAGGGCGAAAATCATTGGGTGTGCCGTCATACAAGAACCGAAAAAGAGACGGAAATTCGTGAAGCGGCCAAGATGCCAATATCATCTTGAGATTTTCCATACTGTAAATAGGCAAGAGCGTGGCATAAACATAGGAGCGAAATTTTGGTCGAGAAAAAAACACTCTAAATCAAGAAAAACATACAGACGGTGCTAGACCGCATGATATTTCTTCAGACAAAACTTCAGAAAATAGAAGAGGAGGAAAAGAACCAGATGCGCAACAACCAAGGGTTCTCGGAAAATAACCTGAGGACCACAAGAGCACTAAAGAATTGGGGGGATATTTCAACATCGACAGTCCGAGTTCGTTGGATAAAATTCGGAAAAAAAGTTCAGATATTTTACGGAACTGGCCGACGCGACAAGTAAAACCACCATTCCTCGCAGATAAATCAAGGGAACCAGCCATTTCCGTAACAAATCGGGTACTAACAGAAACAAGAAACAAGAAACAGAGAGATGGGCAAGAACCTGGGGCGGAGTCGAGCGCCGTGCGGAACTCGCGAGGCGCCTGATGCGTGCCGGCGCAGAGCGATAGCGCGACGAGGAGCAGCAGCGCGACGCGGACGAGGCGCGCAGGCAATGCCATGGCCGATACGGCTCTCCGTACGCCCAGCAAAGATCGCACCGCAGAGACGAAGATAAGAACAAGGAAAAAGGAAAAGCTTCAGGCAAGAGGAGGCCGGGGAGGGAACAAGAAAGAAGAAAGAGACGGGGGATGCAAAGCCGAGCGGGATTGCTCGTCTCCGCCTCTCGGGATTGAACTGGATTTTGGTTTCCTCTGGCGAGATGGAGATGGTTGGAAAAAAAAGATGGAGATTTGGCTTTTGCGACAGGGACCGAGGGCCGCGCGGATGTGTTGGGGCTCGGCGTCTGTCACTCGTGTCTCTGTGTTCTTCCCAAACTGCCCAACAGAGATTAGTTTTGCGGTTGTAGAGAAGTTACCATATTACCCCTTGGTTAACACTGTCCCCTGTTTTAATTTTCTTTTCTGAAGGTGGTTGTGCGGCGCCTAGGGTCTTCTTTTGGAAGAGCCCTCCATCCTATCTTTTCATCAACCGCATTACACTTTATATATATCTTATAGAATAACTACCGCGTTATACTCCAAAAGTTGTACTCCTATTTAAAAAAAATGATGTCTTAAATTTCTCTAAATCCGCATATATTTATACACTAAAAATATCTATGAACATATGAATTTGGAACATGTGACATCCTTTTCAGAACAGGAGGACTACAAGGAATATGCATGCATGCCCGCGTGCACACCTCTTACACGTTAACATATTTCATACTTGATTTTGCAGAGTTTTGAAATCAGTAGTGACGATCTCTATGAACGAGAAAATTATCTTTTAGATACCAACCCATTGAACTCTTTTCCAAAGTGTTTTCTTCTCTAGTCTAGACATAAAAAACCAAGTTATTTAGAAACGTAATGGTATCAACCAACCTCACAACTCACGCATAGAACCATCACCGATCGAATGTGAAGGACGAACATAAAACTACCCAATAGCTAGTCATGTCGTTACCGTAGAAGTTTTATTTAAAAAAGCATGAACTCTTCCTTGGTTACTACAATAATGATTGTAGATTTCAAAGGTTCGGTGCTCCTTTGACCTTCAAAGGAATTCCAAAAGACTCTTGGAGGGTTTGGTTCCTTAGAAAATGTTCCTATGTTGGTTGTTTCGTTCAAAGGATTGGGGTATTAGGATTTTTCTCCTAAGCAGGATTCACTTGTACCACTTTTTGAAGGGGAAAATAATCCATCCGTTCAAATATCATGTTAGAATTTGTTTATTTTTCACGTGAATCGAACATATACACTTTCGTATAGTTTGTAAATCGTCTAGAACTCGAGAGGACACGCTACTCTACTCTTTTGGTTTCCGTGTTCCTACGGTCTGAGAGAATCATGCAAATCAAAATGCCCCCATCTAGTATATCTTTTGTTACCCTTTGGGGGTCTTCGTAGGATACTTTGGATGATTATTAGGAGATTGGTGGATGAAGAAAAAAAACTTAAATGATATCCGAGAGATACGAAGAACCCAAAAAAATAGCGGTGAAACTAAAAGCCGCAGAAGTATATTGAAATTCTGTAAATATCAGCAAATGCTGGCTTTAATGACCAGCTAGGGCGACACCTGCGTTAGCCACCCGTGGGGCATTATGAGATGATGAGTAAATCATGTCTGCTCACTCCGTCTGGGATTTTGGTTTGGCATGTGGGGACTAATCAATCGACCGTGCGTCGGCCTACCATTATTTGTCTCCCACCAGCAGCAGCGCTAACCGAAACGAATTTGAGGAGTCTAGAATAATCAGGACGCCCGAATCAAAGTTTCTTGGTCGTTAACTTGCATGTGGCGCAGACCCCAGGAGTTTGACAACGGTCCTCTAAAAAAAAAATGAGAGTTTGAGAACGGTACCACGCTGTGGCACGGCGCCAGCGGGCCGCGTCGCTCCCTGTCTGTCTCCCAACGGCGACGGCGACTAGTCTCCATGCGTAATTAACGTTAGGATTGTGGTTAGCGGCGCCTGCTGATGCCACGTAGCTATAGCCTAGAGCGAGCGAGTATCGTTATTCTAATTCCTTTTCGTCGAGACGACGGAACTAATTTGTATTATTTTGGCCCGAATTACTTTCGGAAGTAAGCAAAGAATATAAACGGCTTTTCTATTTGAATTTGATTAGTATTGGGCCATTGGTCCGTCTCTTTGGCTCATTGCTGCATGAGAGAATATGAGTGTGCTAGTGGTGCTAAAGCTTAGTTTCACATTGCTAGTTGAGTCGGAGTTACACATTCTTATATATTAGACGGTTTTACCACTCACTAAGGTGTGAGAAGAAGGACATCTCTCGCGCCCTCCTCCCCCGACGCGGCCCGCCTCGCCTCGTCATGGGAAGCGCGCGCCGCGGGTTGCTGCAATTTCGCCGAGCCGAGCTTTATTTTTGCTGTTCAGGAAAATTAATCATGGATTAATTACGAGTTATTAACGGACGCGTTAGTTAGTTAGCCGTTTCCAAATTTTCTAGAACATGGGCTGTTACCGACTCGGACATGGCTGGGCCCCACGATCGCTCCTGACCTGCACTATATAAGCGTTTGCGCTAAACCTAATCGGCACTACCCATCACATGCGTCTCCTCCTTCCAGTCTATTGCGCGGCCGCCTTCGTCTTCCCTAACCTGACTTGCGGAATGCACTGCAGATCGGACAGTAGGCCTCTGGAACCTTGTCTCTTGTGACCCTGTACGGGTGAGGGTGATCAGTTTTTTGGGGAGCGCTCCGTGACTGCTGGCAACCACGATGTCGTGCGACGGCGAGTTTCTGAACGACAACTTCTTCCCGAACGTCACTAACCTCTTCAGCAACCTCAACATAGGCGACAACGATAGTGCAACCGTTGCGGCTACCGCTACTGCCGCTACTGTACGTACGTAATCCTGAACTTTCTCTTTCGGATTCTGCTAGAGTTCTCTATTCTAGCGCTTGGCATAGATGTAATAGGTTTATCTTATTTAGATGTAATATGTAATCTGCATGATTAGTTTTGGTACTGTTTGTAAGATCATGCTTTATCAGTTTATTATTCGGATTAAATCATATAGGATTATTGCCTATATTTTCAACATTTTCCACCTGGTGTTTGCATTTTCGAGTTGGGCAGTGGGCGAAACTAGAGCGTCGCTTAATAAATGGAAAATTGATTAACTACACCAAAATGGGCAAAAGAGAAAGGATTATCGCACGCTTCCGCAGCAATGGTGGCGAGTAGCCGTAGAAACGGCCTCCTCTAGTAGTAGCGTTTTTTTAGTTTGTTCAAATGTGTCTTTTTGTAATTGGCAGGGTATAATCTAATAAAAAGCAAATTTAATTACTAATATTTCAATGACATATGAGTCCCAATCGGCGGACATCCGCGCGGTCATTGCGTTGTCCGGATCAACCCAACCATTGCTCAAATTAGATGCACTGAAGGGTCGGGTCGGACGCGTCTGTCCGGTTGGGTCGTGTCACTGGGAGGCCGCGTACGCTCCGGGCGTCCACGCGTCCGCCTTCGAACGCGTTCGGACGGGTTCGGATGATCCAGTCGAGATGCCCTAATGAATCTGTGACGCCCTACCATTATTTGTCTAATAACCGAAACGAATTTGAGGAGTCTAGATTAATGGTACTAACCACAGGACGCCCGCAAATCAAAGTTTCTTGGTCGTTAAACTTGCATGTGGCGCAGAACCAGGAGTTCGACAACGGTCCCTCTGAAAAAAAGAGTTCGAGAACGGTACTGTGGCACGGTGCCAGCGGGCCGCGTCGCTCCTGGTCTGTCTGCCTGGAACCTACCGCCCAACGGCGACGGCGACAAGTCTCCATGCATAATTAACGATAGAATTGTGGTTAGCGACGCCTGCAGTTGACACGTAACTACTACAGGCTAGAGCGAGCGAGTATCGTTATTCTAGTAATTCCTTTTCCTCGAGACAACGGAACTAATTTGCATCGCTGTCTCGAATCGGGGAAATGATATGGCTTTAGCCCCGAATTACCTTCGGAAGTAAGCAAAGGATAAAGTACTAAACGGCTTTTCCACCTGTCATTTGCTTTTTCGAGCTGGGCATTGGGCGAAACGAGAGCAGCGCTTAAATAAATGGAAAATTGATTGGAGTCGCACGTTCCGGGCAACTGCACCAACAAATGAACAAAACATCTCAACAACAAAAAAATGAACAGAAGAAACACAGCTGCTGTGTGTGTTCGAGTCCGCCGAGTCCAATTTGTTCCGGAAAGACCGTCGGTCTTGGTCTTAATATGGCTATACTACTTTAAGCCGAGTAGGAGTAACGCAAATTAGCTGACTTAAATTTGTTAAGACATGGATATATATAATGATAAATCATGTCTTGATACAGTTGAAATGTAGACAAATCTAAGTAAATTAGTTTGAGTCGCAGGGAGTATGCAGGACAGCGCATCAGGTAGACTGGACGTTCCATGTCCGCCATGCGTTAGAACATTCCATCCATCACAGCTGTGCGTCTGTGAACGTCCGTACCGTGCTGCCGCGCCAACGTTGAACTCAAGTTCGGAAGACACGTTTCATTAATCCACGGGAGACGAGTATAATACTATAGGAGTATTTTTTTTTTTATCGTGCCCGCTGCTAGATCGGCGGCCTGGGCAACAATGCATGTGTGCCGGCCGGTGCGTTCTTTTTCGTTCTTCCCTCAATTGCTTTTCTTTTCTTTGCTCGGTCAAGCACGAACGGGCCCCTCTGTCTGACACTTTCCGGCACATGGTGGTAGTAGTAGAGTAGCAGTGGGAGTCGGGTGCAGCCGCGTGCTCGCTTAAATTACCGGGGCTTTGGTAGCTGGTGTGGGCAAAAAATCACAGAATTAATCTAAAATTACGAAAAAATCACAGAATAACCTGTTTTTTTAAGATATCATAATCTAACCTACTCGCATGACGCTTTACATGAAAGCGCCATGGTCAGTAGCATGACGCTCCCTCCAAAAGCGCCATGGTCCATTTAACGCGCTGGTAAAAACGCCATCGTTTGGTCCAACGTGGCGATCAACTGCGGCCGCAGGCCCATTTTTATAATTTGACGCTTTTGCCGGGGGCGCCATGCCTACATGCATGCGTTTTTGCAGGAGACGCCATGCCTACGTGTATGTACGTGAGCCGAACGAAATCTTTCCAGAAAATTTTCTAAGTCATGACCATGGCGCTTTTGGCAAAAAGCGTCATGCTACTAAGCATGGCGTTTTTGGCAAAAGCGTTATGCTATTGACCATGGTGCTTTTGGCAAAAGCGTCATGCTACCATCGCGTGGAGTTGCAGAACATATGCATGAGCCTAACAAAATCTCTCTAGAAAATTTGCTAAGTCATGAGCATGGCGTCCCCGCAAAAACGCCATGCTAAAAAGTGGGCCCGCGGGCCCGGTTGACTGCCACGTCGGCCGAGAGGATCACGTTTTTTACCAATGCGCTATAGGTTGCATGACGCTTTTTGTGAGAGCGTCGTGCTATTGAGCATGGAGCTTTCCGGTAGGACGTCATGCGAGTATGTTAGATTGTGATATCTTCGAAAAAGCAGGTTATTTTATGATTTTTTTCACGACTTTAGGTTAATTATGTGATTTTTGCCGCTGGTGTGTGGTATGTGTCGTCACCTGTAGGCCCTAGTAAGGTTGGTGATCAGTTTACCCCATCTGGTATGCTGTGGCAGTCTAGGAGGCCACAGGCCAGGACAGTCTAACGACGGCGAGGGCATGCGCGTGTGCCGCAATGGGTAGCTACCTAGACGACCCGCTTGGCATTCTACTGGCGAGGTCGTCTCGACCGGTATATAACACATCAGTGGTCGTGCCCACACACAGCCCGAGTCAATCAAGCTTCTTCCTCCTCCTAGGTCTCGCCGTGCTTTGCATCTGGTGGAACGCTGCCGTGGCGCGGCGCCTGCGGACTGGCCTAAACACGACCGCTCGCCTGTCGTTGGTTAACGATAATAAGATTATAATTAGAGGGCTCTGCCACCACCACATAGTCAACTAGTAGTAGACTGCTAGAGAGCGACACTGTCGTTAGCCCCAAAAAGAAAAAGTCCATCGAGCCAGTATCTGCGCTAATAATGCGTCGTTGTCACGTATCAAACGGGATGATTATGGCTTATTAGGCCCGAGTTTTCCTTCCCACGCAAGCTTGATTTTACAACTAACCATGAGCGAAACGAGAGCAGTATATATGTTTAATAATTAAATTCCGAGGATGGGCGAAAAGGGAAAAATAGTGCGTGACGACCGACGACAGAGAGTACACATAGCTAGTAGTCCTACTACGGTGCTACGACCTACTCGTAGCAGCAGGTAGTGCACGTGCAAAAATTCTGCCAGCGTGTGTGCTTGATTAAGGCGTAGCCCACAATGTTGCACTGAGATTATTTGCCGGGTTTCGTCGTCGCGACTAGCCCAGAGTACTGTCAAGCTGCTTCTTCCTCGTTGTATGTTTCGCCGTCGTTATTTTTTTTGCTTTCCATGTTTTTTTTTTTTGAGCATGTTTTGCTTTCCATGTGGAACGCTGCTTTGGGACAGCGCCAGCAGGCCGCCCGTCTCTTCCTTATATACTCCAAATAATACTTCTAGTTTTAGATGATTATCATTGACGGCAGGGCGAATACGACTAGAAAAAAAAGGGTCCGTGAGTCTATTCTTCGATGCATCGCTGTCGCGGAATGATGTGAATTTAGGTCCGAATTTTCTGCATTTTGGGACGCCAAATCGGTCGTCCGATTGCAGGATGGCGGACAGACCGTCCGTGCGGAACCCGTTTGCGGTGGCCGGTGCTCCAACGGGTCACCCCATTTGCAGGGCCCCTTGTTCGCGTGGAGCAATCAAGCTCAAGTTGATGGTCAATCAGCGCTAATGGTGGCCGGCGGTCCCGCGTGATTCTCCCGCCAGGACTCTAGTTCCCGTCCGTCTCTCCCTTTCCGCCCTCTGTTCCCGCTGAGCACCGTCCGGGAATATAAACCACTATGTTCACGATGAAGTCGATAGCGCATACACAAACCACTATGTTCACGGCGAGGGAGGTCGTCGGTCGCCAACCCGAAGACCGGTTGCCGCTGGAGTCTGTGGCCGTGGCGAAGGAGGCGGAAGCAGCCCTCAAGGAGCGCGACGAGCGGGAAGCGAAGGATGGAGGCCGAGAAGACTCCCCTGGTCGCCGCCGAGGCCTCCGCGAAGGAGGGGCGGCAACAACAAGAAGCGCAGGAGACAGCGGAGGCCGCTGCCTTGGACCTAGTTGTGTCATTGCGGTACCGGGGCATGGAGGCCACCCTCAAGGCATCCGCCCACAGGCAGGTCGAGGCGGTGGCCTTGTGTGTGGCGGTGGCGGTCGCGGCCCAACGGGAGGTGGTGGTGGCCGCCGCCAAATGGGAGGTGAGGGTGGCGCGCAACCACACATCCACAATGGTGGCTATGCAGAGGGAGGCAGAGACCCTCGCGCGCTATCGCAGGCGGCAGGCAGGAAAGGCGAAGGACGCGACCTTGTAGACGCCATGGTTGGTCCAACGGATCCTATGCGAAGGATTGTCGGTGGAAGAAAGTCGAAACAAAAGGTGGAGGGATAGGGCGCAGAAGAAGAAGGACACCGACGAAGAGGAGGAGGCGCAGTCGTTGATGGAGGCAAAGTCAGCGTCCGAGAGAACCATGGCGTCTACTCGAGCGTCCCTCGGCCATCCACCTGTACACGCCGGGCAGGATGTCTTTCCATGGGAAAGCCAAGCCAACGCAGGATCTCGCCGATAGCTAGGCGTAGAATAGTGTCGGATTTCGGACCGAAAACACCCAAGCAGTGGAGATGCTCTCAGCAATTCGCCAGAGTATACGTGGAGCACATTGCATTTGTGGAAAATTGCATAACCAGAACTTCCCGGCTTAATTACGTACGGCGTAGAGTAAACCACAATGGCGCAGTCCCAGGATTTTCATCATGTGCTGCTCCTGCTTACGACTTGGTTGTTACAATGTCTGGTGAGAAAACAAATGATAATTTAGTACACGCATCAGGTAGTACTGTGGCAGATTGGACGGGACGCTCCACCACGTGGCCCCGCCGCGCGTTAATTAGAAAAAATAGAACATTCCGTCACGGTTGTGTCGTGAAGGTCCGTACCGTCGCGCCCACACGTGGGCGTGGTTCCTTGCGGCATCCTGGACCGGTTGATCTCGGTCATGTGCCGCTGCTCGGCGGCCAGCGCATGCACTGTGTCTGCGCGTTCATTTTCTTTGCAATCGCTTTATTGCTTTTTTTTTAAAAAAAAATCGCTAGTAGGTCAAACGCGAAGAAGCCCGATTGCCTGACACATGTCGGCAGGGAGTCAGTACGTGCAGTCGCGGTACACTGGATAAATCGGCACATGTGGTACCACGGCTGCCAGCGAGGGCATTGGCGTGTGCCGCACAGTACGGCTAGGTACCTGGACTGCAGTCACGCACGGTGTTGCAAAAGTAGTATAACCTAGACTAGACAACGTTCGTACGTAGTCCTATGGCCGTGCCCACCACCTATGGTCTCGTCTCGCATCAGTTGCATGCACGCGGCTGGGGAGAGCCGCGGCACCGAGCGATTATCATTACTACCCAAAATTAATATCCATGAAACTGTCTTTGCACCACTAATGCATCGCTGTCTCGAATATATCAAATTGGCGACACGGCTTTAGATCGAGAGTTTCCTTCGGAAGTAAGCAAAGCACGGCATTCTCCCTCCACCAACGTCTAATCATACTAATTTGTTTCTTTTCCAAAAACAGATGCTGCAGGGGAGTATATATATATCGAGGAAAGAGCTTTAATCAGACTGGTTAATTACTACTGCTAGAGCAAAAACAACTACAGTACTAGTAGCAAAAACAACTGTCTTCTTTCCTAGAGCAAAAGACGAACAGCTATAGTAGCAAAGCATGCATGATCATCTAGGCAACCGACGGACAGCCAGAATTTTGCCAGCTCGTAGTGTCAGCTGGATTTTCTCCGGAAACAACGATCGTCTCGGTCGAGACGCGGCGTCTACGCTCGCCGCCTGTCGTCGTCTCATGCGCGTGGAATAATTTGCCAGGGACGATGGTACTAGTACGTGTGCGCTGGTGGCGCGGCCCAGAGTAGTTTTTGGTTCTTCAAAGTCTTGCGGGCGAGAAAACAAACTTGAGACTAGACCTGTCGCGGTGCGTTGGAGGTTGGGAACATTCCGGTGATTCCGCCCGCCGCTGTGTCCTGCTCCTACGTCGATAAGAAAAATACGGTATATCCTATACTACGACGCTGTTCGTATTGCCGCCGCCCACGTACGTGGTGTGGTTTTTCCGGAGGTTTTCGCTGCTTTCGCGGCCACGAGCGCGTCACTGTCTCCGTTGCAACCCAACTACTCTGCCCCCGTACTGTAGTATACTCCAATCTACTCGTGGGCTCGTGTATTCGAAATTTGAGAGGGACGGCGCGGCCGCGGCAGATAGAAAGCGGGGCCATGTGGCGCTGTGCTCGGCCAGCGAGATGATGTCTACGCTTTCTATCTCTATTCTTGCCTTTGATTGCTCTCTTTGCCTTTGCTCCGTCAAACTGGAATAGGGCGGCCCCTTTGTCTGACACATGTCGGCGCATACTCCTAGGAGTCGTGGTGGTAGCTGGAGTCGGTAGAGTCGCGTGCTTCCTTTACTACAGTAGTAGTACAGGGCTAGGTTTAGTAGCCGTCACGTGGATGCTCAGCTCAGGTTACCCGTTGTGGTGCGGTGTAGCAGCCCAGCGGTCACGGAGGGCACCCCGCGTGCGTCGCAACGGCTGCCGTCGCGGGACCGGTGCACGAACGTAACCTGCCCGTGTGCGCTATCCAGCAGGTATAGGGCGCGTGTCGTCCAGCGCGCCCACACCTGTGGCCAGGCTGATGGCAACACCTACTACTAGCCGCGTGGCAGCGAGCGAGGGCAGTCGGCTCGCGTGGTGTGCCGCGACGGCTGACCTGGTCATGGACTGGACGCGCCGGTTCCTGCGAACCAACCATACGTCCGAGCATACTGTGCTGTGCCTGCGCGCGCGCTCCACCCGTTTAGCCTTGACGACGCTCGGATCGGATCCCTGTCCCTGCCGAGGAAAACGTCTGATCCAGGACCACCTTGCACTTACACGGAACTAGCCCGTTGCCTGACGGCCTGGCAGGCCGTTGCGCGGGGCTGCACACGGGGAGCAACAGGGCCGTGCTGCGCTGGGATGCAGCCCGAGGAGTCCTCCTCACCCGTCCGCACATCACACCATGGGCTGCCGCCGCAATTCATGGCCCGGCTGAAAAGTACTAGTCCAGTACTACAACATATTTCCCCCCTTAAAAACAACAGAAGAAGCATATTTAGCTTCCACTCAAGGAAACGAAAATCATACGCAATACTAGTTACAAACTCCTCGAACGATCGAGTTTGAGAGCAAGCCGAGCAATTATTTCGTTTTCGAAGCCATGAAAGTGACAAAATCTTTTCCAAGCATGCATTGTCTTGATAGCATCAAAACCTAAAAACTAGGGAGGAGGAGCCCGGGGTCGTCTTCATCTTCCAAATTCCTGCCATGCACAATCAACTTTGCACTAACCACACCGCAACCTAACTAGCGATGGTCGTCTCATTCACCCACTGTGACCAGCCCAGCACCTTCGAACATTCCGTTGTTTGTGCGTCCTCTGCACCGCCGTGAAGAACGAAGCTCGTTTAGAGGTAGATCTTAGTCAACGGACATGACGCTCGGTGAACAATACCTCTATATCTTTTGCCATCAAGCATGAGGCCCAGGGCCATACCCGAGAAAACGGAGGCCTGGTGCGAAACAAAAAAGTTTGGACACTCAACTTAATCATAGGAACTAGAAAAACAAATTTTTATATTATATTATTATCAGATTGGTGGTACATTTTATTTGGAAGAATTACAACTTACAAGTTGATCTAGAATTCAAAGTACACCTAGAGAGAAAAGCTTTAGCGGAAGCGTGTCATCCTTCTAGCATTCCTTGAGATAAAATCTTCAATAAGTTCTTCATGAGAAACGTTCTCCAAAATATCGTTTTCAAATGCTATCATAGCCAACCCACTAAGTCTTTCTTGTGTCATTGTCGAGCGCAAGTACGAATTTAACAACTTTAGCTTAGAAAATCTTCTCTCCGCGGATGCAACGGTCATAGGAATAGTCAGCGAAAATCTATATGCAATGTTTGCATTAGGAAAACAATCCATTCGCTTCAAGAAATTTAAAATATCAACATGCCCTAAATTTTCCTTTGGAATTAAATTTCGGAGTAACTTTAACTCTACATATAGTTCATTACCATCAATGTCACTGTCAGATTTTTTAGCCCTTTTAAGTGTAGTCTCAAGGCAACATCAAGAAGACCGCAAGTTTTTATCATCCAGCAAGCGTGGTGCATGAGAAGTAAACAAGAAACCAAATATTTTGTTATGTGATGTATATTGTTCAAACCTCGAAGTAAGTGAAGCAATAGCTTGATCAACATCTCGTAAAAAATACTTTATCCTGAACGAATCATATGCAGATTGTGAAGGAATTGGCACATCATCATGGTTCTCATCAAATTGTTTTTTCCTCTTAATTTCATGTTTTTTCCAAAATGTTGCATCTATATCAAGTTCAAGTGCAATTTGTTTTGCTATTTCTATGGCACTTGTAAAACCAGTTTCTCTATAACCTTTGAAAAAGGTAATCAACCCCTGCACCTTTTCAATAGCAACATCAATAATCATATCTTTTGATTGTAAACTCTTGCTAACCAAGTTTACAGCAGCTAATATTTCATACCAAATTATTATGGCTACTACAAACTCGAGATCACCAAGATCATTACTCGCTAAAGATTGAGCTTCAATATTGGTTATGTCATCTGTATCAGTATCGGCTACTTCGAGTAGAGCCTCTCGTATATCATAAATCTGAAACCTGATAGCTTTGACATTATCTATGCGACTCTCCCAACGAGTAGATCACACACACACTTAAGAGTTAAGACTTCTATATTATCTTTCAAAATCTGACATCTCTTAGTTGATTTCACAAATATTGTGTAGATATGTTGTATGATTTCAAAAAAGTCCTTAGCCTTACCACAAGACTTGGCCATATCACATAGAGTTAGATTAAGGCTATGAGCTCCACATGTTGTATAAAAAGCTCTAGGTTTTATATCTAAAAGCCTCTTTTGAACACCTTGATTCTCTTTCATGTTCGACCCATTGTCATAGCTCTGCCCTCTCACATTATCCATATATAGATCAAGTTGCTTCAGTTCATTAAGCAAAACATCAAAAAGTCCTTTCCTAGTGGTGTCTTTTACATTCAAAAATCCTAAAAATGATTCAACAACGCAAACAGAACTCCCAGATACATCAACATATCTGATAATCAAAGACATTTGCTCTTGGTGGCTTGCATCAGGGGTACAATCAAGTATCACCGAAAAATATTTTGCTTCTTTTATTTTTTTTAATGATCTGTGAAAGTAAGCAACTGTATTAACTCGTTTTGCATGCCATGCCCAAGGTAATGAGTGTGAGTTTCATCATATGTTATGCGTCGAACATGCTCTTGAATAACCGGGTCAAATTCAGTCAACATTTCAACCAAGCCTAAGAAATTACCATTGCTATCTTCATATAATTTGGAATTAGTACCACGAAATGCAAAGATTGTGTTTCGCAAGAAATTTAACAATCAAAAGAATTCTAAGGAAAACATTTCGCCAATGGTCTTTTTCTTTCTCAAGTTGTTTTCGAGCTACGTTATCAATAGTTTCATTCTTTTGCAACCTGAGACGCAAATCATACCAAGTGGACATATTTTGAACATGTTCCGCTCCAATTTCGTGTTCTTTAAGTCTAATGCTAAGATGTATCCAATCACTAAAACCCTCATTATCCAACTGAACTTTTCCCTGCCCCTTTCCAAATATTTTGCAACAAAAATTGAAAATTCTATCGAGTTCTTTAGAATAAACAAGCCAATCTCTATCACACTCTTCTCCATTTGACAGAAATCTAGTGTATAACTTTGTAGAAAATCTTCTACAAGTTTATCTTTCGGACCTTTTTGGATAGATAAATATCTCTTAGGCCCCTTCTCTACCAAAACGTCAATTGCTTTAGGATCAAGGGCACCCCAATTTCTTGGTTCAGATATGTCAGGTTCAAAGAAACATTAACATTAGCATATATGTCAGGGTCAAGATTAGTACTCTCCTCATGAACTACATCCATGTGCATATCAACATTAGTATCCCTAGCATGAGATTCAATATTACCGTCATATCCATGGATCTCATCGGCATCAACATCTGCACTCTGATTTTCAGAAGAAACATTTGGTTGTTTCGCTGAAAACTTATGAAAAGCACCCCTTTGAGATCGAGTAAATTCTTCAATCTTTTGTTTTTGCTTATGTTTTTCATATCCGGAAGGGTGTTTCCTAATTCTAGAAGACATTACAGAACTGAAACTAGAGGCAAATATCACGTATCAAAAATAGAATATGGAAACAAAGTAGGATGAAATAACCTTTTGATTGATTTTAGCATAAATCCACCAAGGTGCGGGTCTGGTAGTGTGGTTGTGCCTCCAATCCTTCTCAGGGCCTCCTCCTCTTGATGGTTCTCCTGCTCCTCTTGATCTTGACGCAGGGCGACCAAGCACTATGACCAGGCCTCCAACTCGAACTGATTCCCCTAGATCGCAGGGGAGGCAACAAACAACCCGGAAGGGGATCGAAAAAATAAGAGCACTAGAACTAGAATAGAGATGAGAAATTGTGAAGGAAATACCAAATAAATAGAGAGTGATTGAGGGTGCGCCTGCAACGGACCTTGATTCTCTTCATTACATCAACGGATCTATTATTGGGAAATCGAGATGGAATTAAATCCGCCTAGAAATTTTGGAGAAGGTTGAAGAACAGCTTTCGAGAGAGAGAAAGAGAATGAGAAGAGAGAAGGGAGAGTCGTGTGTGAGTTGGGGCCTCCTATGGAGTAAATCACGGGAGTTATTCTGTGGCAAATTCCAAAGTGGCAGAGCAGGTCAATGCATTTATTAGGCACAAATAAACCTGTAATTAGGAGTACTAATGGTAGCTTAACATAAAAATTGGAGGCCCTCTAATTATGGAGGCCCTGTATAGTGGAACACTCTGAACGTGTGTACGAGGCGGGCCTGATGAGGCCGACATGCTAAGGTGACCGACATGATAGAATCTTTGCTCTTGAACATGGACTTCTGAAGGGTTCTATGCATGTCATAAGTATGGCACCCTGGGGCATAGCTAGCTAAAGTATAAATGATGACCATGATCCCATGCTGGAGGAAAATGTGCCACAATAGCAAATCTTTGTGTCATAGATGCACACAATTGTCATAATTAATTGAAGGGTCTATATTGACCTTGGTGGCCCTATTTTAAATTAAAAATGATCAAACTCACAATTGCAAAATCATGCGCAGGTTCAGCGGGAAGAAGTAGTTGTGCAGCGTAGGACGACTTTGATGCAAAGTTGAGGATGAATGGTTCCTCTGGCAATGCTCCGAGGTGGTTGTGAATCCATCTGGGCATGTCAGTCGGGTGAACAACAATGAGGTTGACGACTATGTAAACTTCATCCGCGATGGTGAAGCGAAAAAGGCGGGAGGCAAAGCAATCAGAGTCGGATGTTCCCATGGCGATCGGTGGGGACATATGGGAGTGCTGTGGTTTCCTCCCCCTCTCCTAGCCTAGGGTTTTTGAAAATACAATCTAGACGTGCCATCAATTTGTTGACACCGTTCATCTCAAATTATCTACTATGTGATTAGGTTATTCCATTCACTTGACATGTAATAAGCAAAAAACAAATTGAATTCATGTCACATGTTGTTTTATTTTTGCCCCTTTCTAAGAAATTTTTGAACCCCGACAAGTTAAAACAAATATAATTATATTGAACTTTTATACCCATTTACAAACCTATTTATCATAGTATGATACTTACAAATAAATTTATATTACTTAGTTAACATTGAAAACCTGGTAACAATGTTGGTAGTCATTACTTATTTTGTTCCTTCTTATGTAGTTGTGATGTGTATCATAAGATTTGTGCTAATTTAGACCATCCTCTGTAACGAAAGTTGCATTCGATTTTTCCATTCCAAAGACATTTTCACTTAACAAGATACTAAAATAGACTAACTTTAATGTAAAAAAGGAACGAAAATACACGCCTCTTCAAATTATGTATCTATTGGTGTTCTTCTCTTCTTTGTTTTAATACTTGAAATATATTAGAGATTTTCAAGCATAAAACCTAACAAATATCTTAACAAAGGTTTCTAGTGTATTATCGGGTGCGAAAATTTACATAAAATCTTAGAGTATAAGTTAAACTACTGACATGCTTATTTTTATGTGGTCAACTAAGTCTTGCAAGTTACATCGGGTTGGGTGGCACATCGAATGCAAAGTTGAAGATGGATTGGTTTCCCTAGCAGAGCTCCAACATTGTAGGGTAAAGAGTGTTAGATGATCCGAGTGGTTCACGGTACACCAAGACAGATGACAAAGCGACTAAAGTGGATGGGGTCATGGTGTACCAGTCGTGTGGTGGGAATCCATGGGTGCAGGATAGCCAAGTGAGCAATAGAGAGGGCAATGACTATGTAGGCAACATGTGTAGGAATGGAGCAGTGGAGGCGGGTGGCAACAACTTTGACTCGGAGGCTCCCATGGCGTCTAACGGACACGTGGGGGCAGTGGGATTTCCTTGCCCTTCCCTATGATGTGATTTTGGATTGGAGGAATGGATATTGGGGTAACGGATAAATCACAATGTGAGACTTCTGCACATTATTTGTAAAATAAGTACATATGGACCAAATATTCATTGGACATGCAACATGCGCCAATTAATAATGAGGGCAGGGCTTGACCACACTTCTGAAAGAAAAGTAAATAAAACTATTTAGGACGCGTTTGGCAGCCCGCATGGAAATTTTAAAACGGGCATAAGAAATTGAAAAACGATCCGAACAATATAAATCCTTCGCGTGGTGTCATATTATGTGACATAGTTGCAAGAAAAAATACCAAACTTCGTATATTGATTGCATCTCGAAAACCCTTCACAGAAATGACCTATCATGTTCGAGGTTTCGTGGCTTTCAAGACAAACGACCAATGTTATGGCCAGAATCATGACATGGTTTGTGATAATGTGACCATATTGTGCACGCATGTGCATCTTGAGACGACGAATAATGTTACAGCAGGAAGTTTTTCTTTTCGTCATACGGAAAAGCCATTTTCTATTTTCTGAGTGCCAAAATCAGGGCGTTTTGTGAAGCAACACCAAATGTTCAGTTTAAAAATGCTATCACCCTATTTTTCAAAAATACTATACCACCTTACATGAACAGTGTCCCAACCAGGAATTTTAAAACCTTTTCGTCCACTCCTGGTGAAAAATACAAATATCTACGAATCGATAGGAAGTGGTTTCGGTTGGAACTACAGGTACATGATCTAATGCTCATGATTTTTTTGAAAAAAAATCATTTTTAGACTCACAATATGATGTTTCTCTAGAGATCCAATACAAGTTTAGTGAGGCTCAGCTCCTAGCTAAGAACCTTCATACTCGCCGTTTTGACCATAATTTAAAATGGGCATAAGAAATTCAAAAATGGTCTGAATAATGCAAAATCTTCGCGTGGTGTCATGTTATGTGACATAGTTGCAATGAAAAATAACAAACTTGGTATATCCTACACATCTAAAAAAACCTTCTCAGAAATGTGTTATCATGTTCTGATTTCATGGCTTTAAGGTCAAAATACCAATGTTATGGCTAGAATCGCGGCATAGTTTGGACAATGTGTCCATATTATGCACGCATGTGCCTTTTGGGATGGAGAACAATGTTGTAAGAGGAAGTTTTCCTTTTTGTCGCACATAAAGGCTATTTTCTATTTTCCGAGTGCCAAAAATGGGACGTTTTATGAAGCAACCACCAAAAGGCTAATTCAAAATGCTACTACCCCATTTCAAAAAAAATACTAGACCAACTTATATGGACAAAGTCCCAACCAGGGGATCTCAAACCTTTTCGTCCACCCCTGATGAAAAAGACAAATTCCGGTAGAAAGCGGGTCCGATTTGAACTTCAGGTACATTATATGATGCTTATGATTTTTTACAAAAATCATTTTCAGACTTACAATATGCTATTTTATCAGATATCCAATAAAAGTTTAGCGAGGCTAAGTCCCTAGCTGAGAACCTTCATGTCCGCAATTTTGATCATGGTTTGAAATATGCATAAAAATTTAAAAACAGTCCAAACATACTAACAACATTTTAAATAATCAAAGCATTGATAATTAACACCCTAAGATGATATACTGAGTTTTATAAAAATTTAAAGACGAAAATTAATTCCTTTGGACATCTTATGCAAAAGATACAAAAGAATAATGAAAACAGAAAATAAAAAGGAAAAAAGAAAAAAGAAAAAGCTATCTAACTGGACCAGCCGAGCTGGCCCGGGACCTAATCTACCACGCGCAAAGGACCATGTAGGCCTAAGTGGATACCGCGGTTCGCTTCCCTTCATAGGCCGGGCCAACAGGATACCGCGGTCCGCCTCTCTATTAAGTGCACACACGAAAATAAGGCTCATGTGTCCTGTTGGTTTTGCATCGCTGGAGGTGTGAACGTGGGCACGGGTTCGACTTCTTGGAGAGCTCTTTTGTCCGTTATTTTCTAATAAAGACGTTGCATATAGTGTTCATAAACATTTAGTGCGTCATGATATTACTAATGTTTACTTGGTTTGTTGGATCCTAGCACGATTAAGGTTGCCAAGGTCATTGGTTCAAATCTTGGATACCATATTTTTTGTTCCATTATTTTCTAACAAGAATATTGTATCATAAAGCGTGTCAGTTTAATGGGTCTAGGTGGACACCACACGTAGACAAAAACTGACACATAGACACACATGCACGACGTCTATATTGGCACATAGATATACACATATAGAAAAATAACATATAGACATACCACGTAGGCATTATTGCTGACGTGGCCAACCAACCAATTCAATATATCATATTTTAGACGATATAACGATTTAAATTGATATAAATCATCATGCATATAAATAAGGCTCTAAGCTATATTTGGGAGGTTATGACGATTTGGTATGATGAAATTACGACGATTTTGACACAAATCGCATAATTTTATAGGATTTTGACTTCTCCAAACAGCCTATGACCATCTTATGCTAAATCGTCATAGATCTATGACGATTTCATTTCTCGTCACTACGAGAAGGTCACAAGTTAACACATTTCCTGTAGTGTATCAATAGGGAGACTAAATTCTTGAAGCAAAGATGGCATAGTATTTTTTATTGAGTTGGCCGAGCCGACGGTGCCAAATGTCGACAGAGGTGTGCATGGCTTGAGGTGTGGTAGATGGTGCACCATGTAGAGTATAGAGATCGCCCGAGCTATTGTACCGAGCGAGGACCTCCGCCGTTTTCAGATCTATCTCAGATAAGCCGAACGGGTCAAACTCTAACGAAACATTGTTGTCGATAGTAAAGCGACGAACATAGATGATATTTTTGATTAAAGATGGAGCAACAAGAACATTGTGGAGAAGAAAATTTGTGTGGAGATTAGTGATGTATGATTGGCTCAAACAAGATATAGGAATTGAAGAACCATCACCAAAAGTTATAGAGGAAAAAGGGGAAGAAGAACAAGCTGACAGAAAATCCATATTTGAAGACATGTGCGAAGATGCACCACGATCGAAAATCCAATCCGTACCTTCGTGGTTATTGAGCGTGAAATTGTTCATGACAATAATGAAGGCGGATTGGTCCCAGCTTGGTGGAGCGATGGCGTAGGCATGTACGGTAGTGCCGGAGGAGCCCCATACATGTAGTTCATTGGCGTCGAGGATGGCATGTAGTATTGTGGCGCGTGGGGCGCCATGTAGGCCGTCGGTGGAGCTTGGGCGGTGTAGACCTGCTGTGGAGGTCGAGGTCCAAGAGGCCCTAGCGAGCCTATGGATGGACGAAGAGTGGGATTCCATGTCTCGGTGTAGGCCGGTGGGGCGCCATAGGGAGAAGGAGCCGACCAAGGCATAGGCCATGCCTGAACGAGACCCATCCATGGATCATGCTACGACTGCTAGGTTGGCGAGGGGGCCGCGACGAAGGGAGGTGTCGGCGCTGGTGGAGTCGATGCTGGAGGAATTTGGTGGAGAGTAGAGGTGGAGGAGGAAGATAAAGATGCGCCGGCGGCGCGGACTTCGGCCGCCGTCCAGAGTGGACGCGTCATCGGCGGCGACGGAGTTGGCGGAGCCATAGGTGCGAAAAAACCTAGGCATCTGATACCATAATATTTTGGGATAATAATAACTTGTATTGATTTAAACAATAGTACAAATATTATATAGGAGAGAGGAGGAACCGGCTAAACCGACTTAGGCTAAAGTCCTAATTCAACTCAAACACAACTCTAATACGTGTGCTGCTATACATCGATCCATTTGGGCATGGTCTAACCCACCGCACTTAAATCTAGCTGAACAACGGAGAGAGGGCCTCTCTAAGGCAAAGGAGAAAACATTCCAAGCTAATCTATATCTATACTAGTAATAATAAAGTACATATCCCTTCTGTCAACCGGTCTTTTTTCTGGACGATTTTGTCCCTGATATTTGGGAGATATTACCCACCGTGCCACTGCTGAGTTAAACTGAATGTTTCCGGCGAAGAAAAAAGGCCACGACCTCTTCCCCATCGCCGGACTGACAGAGAAGCCGTGCTCACGGCCTCCTTCCCCCGTCGTCGGATGAACGGAGAAGGTGTGCTCTCGCGGGGAGGCGGCGAGGAGGCGCGGGACTGAGACAGGACAAGGTCGAGTCGAGGCCGGCCGGGGAGGATGCAGGGCTTGCGGAGGACGACGAGGACACGCTGCCGGTGGTATCGGGGAAGAGGACGGCGTCAGGCACGGACTCGAGGCGGAGCTTGCTCGGGAGCGAGACGAGCTCGGCGGCGGGGAGCACCTGGAGGCGACCGGAGAGAGGGCGAGGGAGGTGCTCGGGGCCGTGCTTGGAGATGCGCAGGCTGTCGCTGGAGATCTCGGCCAGGGAAGCCTACAGGAAGAGGGGAAACTCCGGGAGGGAGGCGTTTGCGCGGCCGGCGGCGTGGCAAGAATTTCCCTCTCACGCGGAGATCAATCGATTATTGTAAAGAGATGGAATTCTTCTTTCCTCGTTGCAGACGAGCGGGGCGGCGGCGCGGTGATGACGAGGGGATCGCGTCAAGGTCGAGGGACACAGCCTGGGCATTAGGCCACGCGCGTGGTAGGCGGCGATGCGGGGCTGCGCGTGCGTGTTGACCGAAGCGTGAGTACGTGCGCTTGGGTCAGGTGTGGTGTTGTATGAGTGGAGCTTGCATGCGTATGTGTGTGGTTCGGTGCCATAGTGTGTCTTGCGTACGTGTCGTGTTAGGCGGCGGCGGGATGTGGTGTTGTGTGGAGCTCAGGTAGCTAGGATTAGCCGCCAGCCCCCTCTAAACATCTTATTTATTTTATTTTATTAATATTTTTTTGCAAATAGTCATTAGGCAAACAAAATATCCGAAAAGTGCTGAATTTTTAGTTTGAAATAAAGGAGGGACAGAACTAGAAAACAAAATAGGTTTTTTGACGAAAATATTTTAGAGGCAACGTATGGGTGATGTTATGATGAAGCATACAAATAAAAACAATAAGAAAATTTAATGTAGAATTTTTTCCGGACATTGCACCTCGACAACTCTAACAAGGGATCTCATTCCGAGATCCACGCCAAGACACCGGGGAAGAGAGGGATTTGACTATCAGATCTTCTTGCGCCACTTGAAGGTCGCTACACCACTAACAACAATTCTTGCTTCATTTTTAAATTTTCGTTGTTGCTCACGTTCTTCGAGAAAACACTGCGGAATTTCTATAGTAAAATGCTCCATAGCCTAAAAATATTTAGAAAATAAACATGTACCAAAGCCACCGGCTATGATACCCGACACGTATAACAATAATAACCTACTTTTTTGGTATTTACGGCACAAGTTTTTATCCCCCGTTACAACGCACGGGCACGTATGCTAGTGAAATAAAAAAGAGCTCACTCTCCGCCCACTAAGGAGCAGACTACGTAACGCTTTATCCTTCCTGTGCATGAACCGGACGACAGGTCAACGCTACTCTAATGGTGGCGCCAACGCTACTCCCTTGCTGCAGAGTGCACACCAAGCTAGGCCCCCCTTGGCTTCCGGGGCCTGAGACGGCTACCCCTCTCGACCCCCCTCAGGGCCGGCCCTGGGTCTAGGAACCTAAGGCACCACATTATTTACAGTTTGCACCACTTCTCCATGCCTTTCAAAAGGAAACTGCTAGGCGTCCCCCGGATGATACGTACGCCACGTGTCTCCAAAATCACCCCAAATCCCTCTTTTGCTGCAAAAAACACCCTTTTTGCTACAAATATCCCGCTTTTGTTTCCGAAGCAAAAAATGGTTCGTTCCAGAAAATAGAACGTCCCACTGAAGGCCTCGCCGGAGATCATGCAACAAAAAAATTGTGCTAATATAGCAAAACCGACTATGCCGGAGACATCGTCCGAGAAAACTCGCCGGTGACTCACCGGAGACCTTGTAGCAAAAAGTTGACACTGTTATAGCAAAACCACAAGATGGTTGTAGCAACAAAATTCTTCTAATGTAGCAAAAAACTAACATCGCCGGAGACCTCGCTGGAGGTTTTTCTGAGCACCTCGTCGGAGACCTCATCGAGGATGTCGTAGCAAAAAATAGGAGAACAATTGTAGCAAAATATTTGTACTACTGTAGCAAATCCATTGGCCGTCGGTAGCGACGACACCGACCGTCGGTAGCAAAAAATCGTCACCGTACAAGGTAGCAACAACACCGGCCGTTGCTAGCAGCCCCTCGTACCCCTTGCAGCAGCGCCGTCGGCCGTCGGTAGCAACCACGACTGTCGGGAGGCCAGCATCTCCAACGAGGACATGCTAGGGCGCCAGGGAGGTAGGGAGGCGGCGTCCTACAGGTAGCGCGGCCATCCTCGTCGTCGTCCTCGCTGCTATGGCTTCATACCAGCGCTGCTTGTCGGTGGCCCGGGCTCTGCAGCAAGGGGGAGTGCCTGGCGGCAGAGGAGATCTCGAAGGGAGCTAGGGCGGCGGCGTCCTGTGTCTCTACCGACGACGCGCTACGGCGGCATGCATCTCCGGTGACGGCGGCCTAGGATGTCAGGGAGCGGGCGGCGGTGGCCGAACTGCTCGTGCGGGGAACCTCATCGGGGTTTGCAGCTCCTCCATGGCCGATGCGTGGAGAAGAAAAAGGAAGAACAAAGGCCAGGGAGAGAAACAGGCACCACAGGTGTGCGAGCGGTTCACACTACCCGACCCGGACGAGCAAACCCGGACGATGCTCGTCCGGGGGAAGGGAATCATTTTCCCTTTCAAAAGCTGGCTATAGCTCAATCAATCAATCATCTAGCTGTGACGAAGCACGTGTGAGAAACATAGGGAGGACATATAGAATATTCAGTGCAGCGTCCGGCCGGCACATAACTTGGCGGAGAACACTGCAGCATATCCGGCAAAGCTTCCTAGGCTACGAACTCGTAATGACGTCCACAATACCGGCACATACCGTAGTGGAATTCTACGCAACACACTCCACGATGCCAGTAGACAGTAGTTAACCGGCTGACGAGTACATGTACTTACCACAATTAGCCTCTGTCAGAAAACTCTGCTTGCGATCGAGGTGTCAGGGATAGTTAAACTACAGAACACTTTGTTCTTCTCAAGTCAGATTCTGGATGCTCTTTGGCTTTCCTGCTTCAATAAATTGGCTGTTCTGTTCTTCACAGGTGCATCTTCGTTCAGGTTTCTAAGCTTCAGGTGTTTCTTTCCGAAATGGAAGAAAATCTCTCCGTGTCTCACGGTAGACTAAACTTGAGATATACCATCGCAAATTCGTAACTGCACAAGCTTGCATTGGTTAAGTTGAAATTTGAAACCCTTAAGTATTGTCATTCGTCAACATGTACATCAAAACTGTCTCTTCTCTAGCTTACAGAGATGCAGAGGTGGGGTTATCAGTTAAGGTTCACATTTGCTACCACCATGCGCCCACCGAGCTTACATGGAATTTCCTGCGACTGACTAACTAGCTCTAGTCTGTTCTAGAGATCAAATTTTCTTTGTGGTCAGTGGTGCCTAGGACTGTGAACACTTGGAACGTAGTAGTCTTCTTGGAGCTCTGGCAATCTGTGAGCCATTGCCCCAACTTCTCCCGCATAAACGACGCTTCTCGCGGCATCGCCTGCCAAGCTAGTCGTAGAACTCTTAATAAACAACCTCATCGCTTGGTTTCTGCAATCACGAATCAAGCAAGTTAGCACATGCAGAAATAATGGTTTCAGAGTAATACACCAGGTCCAGAATTCAGACAACGAATCAGAAGATCATCAGAACCACTGCTTACATTATTGATCATTGGGCTGTTGTCGCTGACTGATGTCCGGGTCTCCGCGTCTAGTCGGATTCCTTCTGCCTCAGTGGCCGCCGTCAGTACCAAAAGCAAGACCACGGCTGCAGCCAGTGATGAGTAGGTGGAACCCTTCCTCATCATGTCAGAGTCTCAGATACCTGTGAGTATGCTTCACTCTTTATCTCAGAATCCAGATCAACGCAGAGAGGAGAAGGTTTTTTTTTTTGGAAATGGGTACATATATTACTTAAAGCAATGTTTACACCCGGCCTCTGCATAACTAGGATGCACACAGCCGTTCAACCACACACCAAAGGTCCAACGCTAAAAAATGAAAATTACAAATCATAAAGAAATAAAGCGCCTCAAGCTAATGTTGCTCTATAGGGAGATCACGCTGCCATCCATGTCGGGAGAAAATATCTCTCGCCGTGTCCTCCAATCGCGTACATCCCTCCACAAATAAGTGACGAAGCTCCATACGCTGGAGGGTAGTCCATGATCGGAGAATAGCCGTAGCTCGATAGATAACCTGTAAAGAAGAAGACACAGTATTATTAAAAATCTTGTCATTTCTACACAACCAAAGCGATCAAATAATGATAAGCGCTCCCACCCTAAACACAGTCCCATATTTATCCTGTATCCTGTATAACCAGTTACCAAAAACATTGGCAACCGATCGAGGGGGCGATAAACCCAAGGCCATTTGGATGATTGACCATATAGAGCGAGCAAATTTGCATTGGAAGAATAAGTGTCGAATTGTCTCATTGTGATGATAAGAAATGCACTCTGTACTTTCATGCCAATTCCTCTTAGCAAGATTGTCTCTGGTGAGAATTACCCCTTTACGAAGATACCATGCACATATTTTCGTTTTAAGGGATAATTTCATCTTCCAAATTTTACTATTATTATCGACTGTAATATCAGGTTGAATCAAAGCTCTATGCATTGAATCCATATAAAATTTACCACTCTCTAGTAAATTCCATTTGAACTCGTCCACACCCTCCGACAGTTGTGTCGTGGATAATCGTAATAAAAGATTGTTCCACGGCAGTAGTCTAGGGCCTATGAGACTTCTTCTGAAAGCCATATTAGGTGGATTAGTTTCCAATACAATGGAAAGTGTATCCCCTTTGTGTCTAACAATCGAATAAAGAGCTGGATATTATTCCCGAAGAGTAGATCGGCCAAGCCATTTATATTCCCAGAAACGAATCTGTGAACCATCCCTAATATTAAAAGTACCAAAACAGAAGAAGTGTTTTTTGGATGCCATTAGTCCCGTCCAAAAATGTGAATCTCTAGGTTTCCAAACCACTTGAGACACAGCTTTAGAGCGAACATACTTCCTCCATATAATGGTTTGCCAGACACCATCTTCAGTAAGTAGTTTAAACAACCATTTAGTCAACAGTGCGGTGTTTTTGACTTGCAAATCATGTATGCCCAGTCCACCATACTCTTTTGGTCGGCAAACCAATCCCATCTGGCCAGTTGATTTTTTTTCACTATCCCCTTCCCAAAAGAATTTTGATTGGAAATAATCCACTTTCTTCAAGACACCTTTCGGCAGATGGAAAAAACGAGATCATATACAGTACCATATTGGTGAGTACTGAATTTATGAGAACAAGTCTTCCACCAAGGGATAGCAACTTACCTTTCCAACTATTTAGACATTTCTATAGTCTTTCCTCAACGAGTTTCCATTCCGCAATCGTGAAACGCCGATAATGGATCAGTATGCCCAGATAGTTGATAGGAAATTGTCCCAGACCACGGCCGAAAAGATCAGCATATAGTTGGGCATCGTTAATAGCCTCGCCAAAACAATACAAGTCGCTTTTATGGAAGTTAATTTTTAATCCGAAGAGTTGCTCAAATACTGATAGAATTAACTTCAGATTCCTAACTTTCTCCGGATCATGTTCCATAAATAAGATTGTATCATCCGCATATTGAAGAATAGAGAGGCCACCATCAACCAGATGGGGAACTAATTCTCTAACTTGGCCATCAGCCTTGGCTCTCTCGATAAAGATTGCCAACATATTTGCCACTATGTTAAATGTATAGGCGATAGTGGATCCTTTTGTCTTAGTCTTTTTTTGTTTGGAAGTATTTGCCAGTATCGTCATTGACATTAATAGCACCACTACCACTAGACACAAAAGACTGTATGCGAGCACACCACTCCTCATGGATAGAGGGAGAAGGCTAGGCTGATCAGATCGCTTGCACTGAAGTATTTAACCTCGTGGTCGCGGGAGCAAGCTTAAGGGGATATGGTGTATGTACCTCCTGCTTTGCAAACCATCCCAGTGTTTGCTGCACTGATGCGTGTCAGGAGGGGTTTATCTAGAGCATATACTACACATTAAACAACTACCTGTCCATGCACATGTCTCCGGGTCACTGTCCGTACCTTAGTTTATAGAGTCCGGCCATGCATGCATATGTATGTTTGCAAAGAACTTGGGCCATGATCAGTTGTTTAAGACGCTGGATAAATTGTTAGTTAGTGCTTAATAAAATGTAGCACTTGTAACAGCTAAACAAAAGAGCGTCGGCCGGTCTCTCTCTCGGTACTTACTACCACTCCCCAGGAAGCGTCACCATTCCGTAGGGTGAAGAGAGAACAGTCTGGCGATTAAGCTGGGTTTTGCCGAGGGTTAACTTGGAACTAGCTTCAGGTGCTTCTGGAATGAAATACAAGAAAAGAATAAGCACGTGGTGTGCCAATAGCGTTGTTTATGTTCTATTTTTATTTTTGTTCCATGGTGATGATGCTATATGTTACTTGTTTCTGGCCGAATACTACCACATTCAGCCACTTATCCTTTGCCTTCCAAAAAAAAAGGTGGCTAGCCCATCATCAATCAACCAGCTATCATTAAGCATGTGGGAAACAGTGGTTGTATGTTGAACCAGATACTTTAGTGCGCGATCGTACGGCCCTGGCATAAAAGCTACAGTAGTATAGCACAATAGGAGAACTTGGCGAACAACACTGCAGTATATCTGGCAACGCTTCCAACAATGTGCATCGCCCACAATTCAACTACCGGCAGTGTCCTAGTGCTGCTGTTTGGCGCATTACGTACGCTACCATTAGTTAACCCGTCTCTCTGTCTACAAACTGTCGCTGGTTGCCAGGAGTTTATTGCAGTTAACTAGGACGGTCTTTCGCGGTTCTACATCAAGAGATATGTGAGCAGTTCGATGCATACGCGTTATATATCAGGGACAGCGTAATACATATCACTAGAAAAATTAGGGTCATGAAAGCCCACAGACGTGAGTAGATCACCACCGGATTCAGGCTGCATGCCAAAATGACAGAGGAACTTTGCGGAGTATCCATAGAGATGCATGGCAGACAACATCCGGGGCCGATTGTTGCTTCAAATTCGTATTGCCAATGCTATCACCAGGTGCTCACTGCCTGAGCTTACATGGAATCTACCAACTATCTTTAGCACCCTGTAGCTAACTAGTGTAGTACAGCAGACGCATATGAATGCCTGTTAGCCTGAGTAACTAGCTCTAGTTTGTTTCCCTCGGAAAAGAGAAAAAAAAAAACTAGCTCCACTATGTTCTGGAAGAACGTAATTTTGTGTCACGCTAACAGAGAGATCAGTTATCCGGAGAGAGGAAAGAAGAATAAATCAAAATTCGTTTCCGGTCAGTGGTGCCTAGGACTGTGGACACTGGGAACGTAGTAGTCTTCCTGGAGCTCCGGCAAGCTGTGTGCCACTGCCCTAACCTCTCCCGTGGCAATGTTGCTTCTCGTCGCATCCGTTACAGAGCTTGTACTAGTAGAACCCTTGACCACCTCATCGTTTGGTTTCTGCATTCATGAATAACAGCAAGTCACCATACTGAGAAATGACCATTCCATAATTAATATACTAGGTCCAAATTAAGATCCAGACAACGAACTAATCAGAAGATCATCAGAATCACTACTTACATTGACCATCACACTGGTGCTGCTGATTGATGTCCGGGTCTCAGCGTCTAGTCGGATGGCTTCAGCCTCGGTGGCCGCTGTCAGTACCAGAAGCAATATCACAGCTGCAGCCAGTGACGACAAGTTGCTGGAACTCCTGCTCATCATCTCAGAGATCGATGTCTCTCACTATGAAAGTATACTTCAGTCTTGAGCTTAGAAGAGAGCGGTGAGGGCTATTGTCTAAGTTAGTCGTCGTCTGAACTGAAGCATTTAACCTGATGGGGCATATATACGTCTTGTTATGCAACCCGTCCCAGCGTTTTCTGCACGGGTGTCTAGCAGGACTGCAGGAGCGGGTTATCGTCAACACAGATAAGCATTAAACAACAGTTAAGCGTACTAATGTCTCTGGATCACTGTCGTTGATTGACTTGAATATTAGAAGCCGTCCTTGCATGCCACACTAGATGGGAGGATGTTTGCGCAAAAGTTGGGCCATGATCTCGTAACTGCTAAACACAAGAAGCATCAGTTTTTGTGTTTGGTCTCCGGCGCCGCACGCATTGCCCGGGCCCTGGAAAGTTGGGTGCCGGCCCCGGCCGGTCTCTGTCTAGCGAGATGTTGCGTAGATGGGCAGACAGAGGTTACGCACGTATTCAGAAAGTGTCTGCAGAGAGAAGAGAGGAGCATGGCAATTAAAGTGGGTTATAATTTGGATGTAGCGTCTTAGGTGATTCTGAAACGAAACACAAGATCAAAAGGAGCATGTGGAACGCAACTAGTTCTATGTTCCCCTCCCTCCGTTCCTAATATAAGTTGCTTTAGCTTTTATGAAACGAATGTATCTAGATAACTTTTAGTATATAGCAGTTTCCCTTTGTTTAAAAAAAAATCAAAAAATCATATTTAAAAGTTTTAAGAAAATATGAAAATAAATTCTAGGCATCGTCGATGTTGTATCCTACAAACATGCAAAATCGCAACCCCAAATTATTTATATTCGGGGGTAAAAAAATACGAAATTGGATAAAATTTGAATATTTAAAACCGTGCATACTTGGATCCACACTTTTGTCATTTTTATGTACCTCACAATACAATGTACTATCTCCGATCCATAATAAGTGTCGGTGCTTTAGTTTAAATTTGGACTAAAGTGAACTAAGCTTCCGACCCTTATTATGGATCAGAGAGAGTTTTTGAAATTAATATTTGTATGCATTTATGGGATAAATCATTGGCTACATTCGTTTTTTTAAAATCTTTTGATGCTCAAAAAATAATATTTTATTTTTAAAAAAGGATCATGGTGTTCATGTGCACCGAATCTCCACTGCATTGTTTAGCTAGGAAATTTATTCGGGGTTTATAAATCTTTTGATGCTCAGAAAATGATTATTTATTTTTATAAAGGAGTGTTCATGTGCACTGAATCTCCACTCCATTGTTAATTTATTCCTAATCAATCACCATTTTTTCGATATCCTCTGGACATTGCCGAAATAGAAGCAACTTCTCACTATTATCTTGCTGTGTCAAGATGGGAATGGGTCGGCCCGGACCTGGCCTTGGACCTGGCCCCGTGGCCCGGGGCCAATTTCAAGGGCCACAAGTCGACCCATTTCGAGAAAATCCCATGACCTCGCTGGCCCATTGGGTACCCCAGGACCGACCCAAAATTTAGTTTAAAACACAGTTTTTTAGCTCTATATACACAGAGAATATTTTCTAATAATACTATAACAAGACAACAAATAATTATCTAAAGCGGGCATGACAATAAGAAATAAATAGAGGTTACAAGACATGAAGCACGCCAATTTCAATTCTTTTCGAATCCAGTACACATCACACATCTAGATTCATTGACGATATTACAGGTTCAACAATGAGCAGCAAGGTAAAGTCTACAAGGCTGGCTCTGCTGGAGATTACATGCTTCAGTCATCATGATCTCATCATGATCTGTATTTAGCAGGCAACCAAATGTTAGCACATCCATATAAAACAAAAGAATATACGCAATGTAGTTATCAAACACAAGGATTTGGTAGCGTAGATAGAAGGGTGTACATGAAACAGTGGATGATAGTACTGCTAACCCTAGACAAACTAAACGAAGCAAATAGTCAAATCTGGGAGAAACTAGAAGAATATACACATAGGAAAGATAATATCAAATACCTTCTAACTCCATTATTATGTCATGAACTGAAGCCATGCTATGCTCGGTATTAGCTGTAGAAAACATAAACACAGGTATGATGAATTTGTAAAGTTTAAGCATTAATAAGAAAAAAAACTAGTGTCTTATGGCTTCACCTGTGGCTCTTATCCAGTCTTGTAAGAAAACAAGAGCTTCAACTGTTTTGGGGGTCATTCGACTTCGAAAATCTGATAGTACTCGTTTCCCTGTGCTAAAAGCGGACTCAGATGCCACCGTAGAGGCAGGAGTTGCCAAGATATCTGCTGCCATACGACTTAGTGTTGGATATTCAGCTGAGTTTGTCTACCACCATGTGAGGGTGTTAAAATGATCAGTTCGGCGGATGGGAACCTTTGTCAAGTATGCATCAAGTTCTGAAGAATCCACATTTGTTGATCGAGAACTTAGCGTGACATGCTTGTCCCAATCAGCCATAGGATCTTGATCGGTTTCATCCATTTCATCATCACCTCCTTGAGTCATGGAGTCTGAACCAGGACCAGTTTCTTTCAATTGGAGGTATTCCTTGAACAATTCCTTGAACAAATTCTCTACTTTAGCAATCATTGTTGCAGCTTCATTCCCAAATTCTGAGCTAAACCGATACTCAATGTATTTCAACTTAAACTGTGGGTCCAATATCACTGGAATGGAAAGATTTAGCCATGATAACTTCTAGTACTTTTTAGCTTTTTCTTCATGTAATGACCACTTGACCAAACTCAGTGTTCTCTTCATAGTGTTCTTGATCCAGGGTTTGCTTCACCTTACAGATTTCATGGAAATACAAGTTTGTAGTGGGGGATTTTGTACCCGATACCACATTCGTGGCTTCATAGAATACCTTCAGCAACTTGCAAATAACATCAGCATTCTCCCAATCCCCAAATGACGGTTTGAAGGGCTGATAATTTGTATCTTGAATGGCCAGTGAATCAAACACTCCACGATACTCTCTTGCTACATCGATCATCATGAAGGTAGAGTTTCAACGAGTTGGCGTATCAAGACTAGGACTTACGCCACATGATATGCCTAGCTGATCAATTATTTGTTCAAACTTCTCTTTTCGTGTTTGTAAGCTTCCAATGTACTTTATGCTGTCACGTATCTTGTTGGTCATTGGGTCAAGAAAGTTCAGTCCGGCTTGACATACCAAGTTGATGACATGACAAGCACAATGTTGGTTGAAGAGCTTGCCACCACTAAGTAGTAACTTCTTGGTCAACAAATGGCCCTTCAGTAATTTCACCATTGCAAAATTGTTTGATGCATTGTCAAGTGTCATAGCAAAGATTTTGTCTTCTATGTTCCACTCCCTTTCAAAATTCACCATGACATTGAATATTACAACTCCCGTGTGGGGTGTCTCCATAGCGGTGAATTTCACTATCCTCTTTTGCGGCTTCCAATCCTCATTAATGAAATGTGCAGTAATACATATGTACCCTGATGTTCGGTTGGATGTCCACATGTCTGAAGTCAAAGATATCTTCGATTTAGAGTTTTGAAACATCCCTTGTAGGTTGCGCTTCTCTTCCTTGAATGCTTTCACAAAATCATTCTTCATTGTTTTTCTACAAAGAAACTTGAAGCTTAGATTTAGACTAGACACAAATCTTCGGAAGCCATCATACTCCACTAATGAAAATGCCAATTCATGCAACACAATCATCCTCATAAGCTCTCTACGTGCCAATGCCTGATTAAAGGTCAAGTGCCCTATTGTAACTCCATCAAGGCTCATGATGGAACCACTCAACTGACCAGCAACTCTCAGAGCCTTCCTCCTTTCCTTGCACCTTTTCAAGTGTTTGCGCAATGAGCTTGTTCCATGTGTACGCTCAGCACAGATCTGCCTTTCATAGTGTTTACACACATCAGCTACAACTATGCCATCAACACGCATAGGCTCGTACTCTTTCCACACTTTGGACAAAAAATTTCTTCCCGGTTCAGAAAAAGTTCCCATGTCAAGATCCTCAACTCCTTCATCTTCATCATCATAATCTTCTTCTTCTTGTTCTTCTTCTTCTTCCTCATCATCGTCATCGCCATCATCTTCCTCTACTTCATAGTCAATATCTTCTTCTTTATCAGCAACATCTTCTTCAAAATGAACCATTTCTGTATCACGTGAACGCCCTTCTGAAATAAGAACAAAGGAGTTAGCATTGAAATTGAATAAGAATTAACAACTATTAAGTTGCATCCTAGAAAATAAACATAAACAATGCTCACCATGATAAGCTCTACAAATGTTTATCGAAGAAGGAGACAACCCTGGAGATAGTGGAACCCTTTTCATTGTTCCACCGGATATCAACATTGAGCTACCGCTTCGGTACACTTCACGAGACCCTTCTCCCTCTTCCATGTTTCTAATCATTAGAGAACATCAAGTAAAATGCATTAGTATACACATGCCCTACTACAGACTGCCTAGGAGAAAATAAGTGACTGCCTAGAAAACTATTAATATATGGGATTTAGAAAAGATTACAAGGATGCTACTGAGCTAGCTAGCGAATGCAATGTGAAGCTTCAGGCTATCTTATTACCATGCTTCCAGTTCAGAGAAGGCACATCTATTTATACAGAATCTGACTTATAGAAAAGAAACTAGTGCGGACTTACATAATCTGACAGGCTAAATCATACATACACAATGCACACCTACTGTAACTTGTATCATACCACAGGACAATTAACCAAGGTAGTTTAACTCAGACCACTACCGTTCATGAAAATTGTTCCTGAAAATCATGACAATCTGAGAGGCTAATCATACAACTATACTGTATGGTAAAGAAAATTGGTCACTCAGGCTAAATCTGACATGCTAAATTAGAACAATCTGGCAGGCTAAATCAGCCAATTTGATAGGCTACTAGTGCTACTACTATCTGGACAATAATATCGATCTGACAATTTGTATCTGAACAATCATCGAGACATCTAGTGCTACTACAAACAAAGCCGCATAAGTAGATAGCATACGTATATCTGAACTTGAAGTTGCAGAAAAGGGGGAAATTGAGTCACTGTTGGCAATGCTGCCGCGCGCCCCTGATCCCTGATCCCTGACGGGTTGTTGTCCTCCTCGTGACTAGCTAGAGCACTAACCACTAACCAAGAAATTCATGATGGACTGGAGAGGATCTGAGCACTAACCGAGACCAGAGGGAGCACGTGAGAGGAGCACGCCTTTATGTCCGGCGAGCAGGGAGGAGACGGGGACGACGGGCTGGGCGACGACCGGACTCCGACGAGCTGGGAGGTGACCGGAAGACGACGAGCTGGGCGGCGACCGGGACAACGACGAGCTGGGTGACGACCGGGAAGACGACGAGCTGGGCGACGACCGAAATGATGACGATCTGGACGAGTAAGGGAGACACGGTTGGAGCAGGACGGCGAGCGTGAGGCAGCGCCGCCGGTGGCTGAGATGGTCGGGGACGGGGGCAGGAGCTAGGGCACCTAGTGCCCTGTCTGTTCTATGAATGGCGAAGAGGATGGGTCGACCCCGTCGACCCAGTGGGTCAATTAGAGCCGGCTTCATTGGCCCAAAATGCAGTCAAGACCGACCCGTGTGCCCCAATGGACCCGAAAATTTGGGCCGGGTCAGTGACCCGGCGGGTCGACTCGGCCTATTCCCATCTTGATTGCTGTGGGACTGATGAACGGCAAGAAATAAAGTTAATGCTAGGTACCACTGAGTGCTCTAAAGATCACCCTGGTCCCTAGGATCATGCTGTCAGGATGTGGACTCCGCCAGCCTTGGGCCTAGTCAAGATCAACCTTGACGCGACATTTATAGAGAATTCGCACACTGGCGCCTCCGCGCCTGGGGTTTTGTGGCTCGAAGCGAGGCGGGCGAGTTCATCGCCGGAGCGTGCGGCAAACTGAAATACCCGACGAACTCTCTTCAAGTGGAGACTGAAGCTTGTTTAGCAGCGGCGGAAGGAGCAGCTGCGTTACGTCTAAATCAGGTAACTTTTGAGTCTGACTCACAGACTTTGGTGAATGCAATCAACAGAAATAGCCAATAATTGGTGTTCTCATTCGACAGATCTGAAGCGAACGTGTGGGTAACTTCCAACGATTTCGTTTTCTGCCCAAGAAAGTGTAATAAAGTAGCACATGAACTAGCTCAACATGGCCTGCATGCCGATTCAGAGTGTAAGAGCATCTCCACTTGCGTTCCCAGGAGGCGTTCAGAGCGCCTATTTTTGGTCCGGCCGCTGAAATTTCATCCAGTCGCGTTCCCAGGACGCCGATTTCGTCCGGATTTGACCCAAAATTGGTCCGGTGTTCCTAGGTCGAACCCGAGGCGTCGGGAACGGCCTGGGAACGCGGATGTAGAGAAAACAAGGGTGGACCAGCCCTGTCGGCGAGACATCCCATTTCCCATCGCCACTCGCCTCCCCTGCGGCGAAGGATTCCACCCCAGCTGCCTCGCCCTCATGCTTGCGCCGACGAAGCTCCGCCGATTCAAGCCGAACTCGCGCTTGTAGATAGGTCCGCCGCCACCGCCGCAAGTTCCCCCTGCAATCTAGGACACTTCTGCCGCCCTTCCTTCGCCGTAGCTCGGCCACGGTTCTAGCTCCCACCACCTCGCTCGCCAAGTGTTCGATGATTGGCCCGTGCGGCCATGGACTCCAACGATGAAGAGCTGTTCACCGTGTTGCTGGAGGAAGGAGAACGCCGCAGCCGCCGAAGATATAGAGCACGTGCAAATCCTCGCCTTCCTGGCACGGCTGTACATACAGACTACACCGCCGAAGCATGGAGGCTCGGCGAAGGGTCGCCGGAAGTGCAAAGCTGTGCGCCGACTACTTCGCCGACGAGCCGCTCCACAAAGAGGCCGTGTTTCGGCGCCATTTTAGGATGAGCCGAAAGCTCTTCATCGAGATCATGCACCCTGTCCGGGAATTTGACCCATATTTCGTGTGCAAGAAAGACTGCACCGGCATGGTTGGGTTTTCCTCACTACAGAAGTGCACAATGGCGATGAGGTTACTTGCATACGGAGCGCCAGGTGACAGTGCTGATGACTATCTTCGCATGGCTGAGTCCACCGCCATCGATTGCTTGTACCGGTTTTGCAGGGCGGTGATTGCACTGTTTGGGCCACAGTACTTGAGAACATCCACTGCCGAAGACACTGCTCGGATCCTTGCAGTCAATGAAAAAAGAGGATTCCCTGGGATGCTTGGAAGCATAGACTGCATGCCTTGGCACTGAAAGAACTGTCCATTTGCATGGTAGGGGATGTACAAAACAAAGGAGATTGAACTGTGATACTTGAGGCAGTTGCTACACATGATCTTTGGATCTGGCACTCCTTCTTTGGCATGGCAGGATCGAACAACGACATCACCGTTCTCAACTCCTCAAATGTCTTTGCCAAGCTTGTTGATGGTCATGCTCCCCTGTGGACTTTGAGATCAATGGGCACACTACAACAAGGGATACTATCTTGTAGATGGCATCTATCCAAGATGGCCAACATTTATGAAGACTATCTCGAACCCAATACTTCCCAAGCATGCTCAGTATGCCAAGGAATAAGAAGTTTGCAAGAAGGACGTGGAGCGGGCATTTGGTGTGCTCCAACATAAGTTTGTAGTTGTCCGGTTCCCTGCAATGACCTGGTCGAAAGATCGGATGTGGGAAGTGATGAACTGTTGTGTGACCTTACACAACATGATCATTGAGGATAAGAGGAAGGACCTAGTGAGTTTGGTCGAGCAGAACGAGCCATACTACAGACAGGACCTCTTGCACAGCCTGATCACCAGGTGCCGCCAACCTAGACTGCCTTCATCGCCATGTGTCAGGAGATTTGAGACCCGGTAGTGCATCAACAGCTGTAGGATGATCTGCTTGAGCACCTATGGATACGCAGGGGAAACACATAGATGCCTAGCATGAATCTGGCCGAACAAGGCCGAAATATGTTGTATTTTCATTGTTCGCCGAACTATGTTTAAATTTATGCCGAACATTGCTTTGTATTCGTATTATGCCGAAATACACCGAAAACTGGACGAATTTGAGCCAAATTTGGGCGAAAGTATGCCGGCCTAGGAACTCGGCCTAGAAAATCGGCCATTCCCAGACAAAATCTTCGTCCGTTCGGCACTATTTAGGTCTAGATTTTGGCCTGGAAATGGCCAACGAGTGGAGATGCTCTAATGGGCTTTGTATCTGGTTATATCGCCAGCGATATCGCTGTGCGATCTGGTTAATGGAATACAATTTCCAGCTAAATAAAAAAATCGCCATTCTTTTTGAGTTAGCTGTCCACGGTGGGAGTGGGGTGGGCTGTCTACGGGAGCGTTATACCACATCTTGTAAGTGGGCACCTACGGGTTAGCAGCAAAGCTATGTGGGCTTTCCCAGGAGATTCACATCGACCCACATAAGCCCAAATCGCACTGGTAGGTCGCGAGGGAGCAGCCGGAGCTTTGCCGGCTTAGCTCAGGCACGGCCGCCGCGAAATCCCCGCACATCCCTCCACCTCCACTTGTCCTCAAACTCCGCCGCGATGGACAAAATGCCGGGCTCCTCAGATCAGTGCCCTCTGTTCTCCTCTGCCCACTGACTCACGACTAGAACCACGCGCCGATGGAGGCGCCGGCGACAAATACAACAGCAGCTCCCGCCAGCAACAGAGGCAGCCAGAGCGCAGGCACGGGGGAGCGATACGGCATGTACCTGCACCTGCACGGTGGACGGCGTGGTGTTCGAGGAGCGGACGGACCCGGGAGAACAAGGTAAAATTTTATTTTTCTAGCTTCCTGTTTTTTCTTCCTTTGATTTCAGCTGTTAATATTGTCGTTGAGTTACATGGGTGCTCTGGCGTCATCGAAACGACATTGTGTTTGAGGGAGCCGCTCCGTCCGCGACAGAAGCTATCCGTAAGATTTCCTCCCAGGCTGAGCTGTGGAGGGCTGCGGGTCTATTCCGCGATTGTTTAGGACAGATGGACATGTGGAGATACCGCGAGTAGTCACCTAGTGCGTGTGTGTTGTCATTTTGATAGTGTGGGTCCGTTTGGGGCGTCTGTGCTCTAGCGGGTATGCTCGGCCGCTTGGCCCTTCTTCTATGAAAACGATACGTCTTGAAAAAAAGTTGTTACATGAGTGTTAGTTATGCTTGATTGAACTTTTTTTTTGGCTGATTCAGAGAGGGGTTGTCATGGGAAACACGCTTCAACTGATTTTATGTTAGGAATTATGATCATATCTTGCTGGATTACTGGAATCATTGTCTGATAGGTGTCGAGTCTCGACTCAGACAGAATAGTATATCAGCAATTATTTGCAATATATGATAAACAGGGAACTAGGTGGATATCAACCCCAGCTCATACAGAAGAGCATATCACATATTATTTCCAGCAAATGATTGACATCGAGCTCACAATTTTGAAGAAATACGCAACATATTCCATACCCTGCATCTGCTTTAGAACAGACCAATACAACTTACTTCTTTCTCCCATTTCGAATAACTGGATGATGAAAACAGTCTCTCAAACAACCAAAAACAATAAAGATCACTAGGCCACTGCAGGAAAACCTGCCGCTATAACAAATCAAAGAGATTGGAAGTTCCGAACGAAATCATTTTGAAGGATATTTCTCTTTTCTGTCCTGACTCAAGGCGCCCTGGTGCTGATCTTGGACATGTCCTTGACGAACGCCACGAACCTCCGCCAGTTGTCGGGCTCGAACATCTCTTTGCTCAGGCGCTGGTACGTGAAGGCGCTCATCCCTATTTTGGCGGCTGTATCCACGACCTGCGAGAACGCGTACTCGTCGTATCGCGGTAGCGCGTTCTCGCCGAGGAACAACACATTGGCCTTCTTTGCCACTTCACCAACCTGCTTTACCAGGGTTTCTGGTGAGCTGTTGGCTTGCGCCGGCTGCTCATAGTACCTCATCTCCACGCAGGAGAAGTTGAGCACAGCGCCATGCTTGTGTAGCATCTTGATGATCGGCAGGTACCTATCACGGCCCTCCGTGTTGTCGATGTCTTTTTGCGGCGCGTTGTCGACTTCTTTTTGCCGTGTATTGTAGTACCCTGCCGTGAGCTCGGCGGCGTGGGAACTGGTTCCATAGTGCCAGTGGATGCCGGAAACCTTTGCGGAGAGTGTGATGTCGCTGCTTTCGCCGAAGACGTACACCGCGGCCGCCAGCAAGCGATCTCCATGCTTGAGGAGCTTGCGGGAGTACCATGACAGGAAGAATCGGCCGTACTTGTCTTTCCACTCACCGTCCTTCTGGAAAAAGTTGGTATTCTCCGGGGATTCGTTGTACGTTCCAGCGCCTGTCGGGCCGCCAACATCTGCCCACTCTGGCTTCTCCCTCGCATTGGCCGCCTTCTTCAGCGACTTCTTCATATACTGTACCAACCAAATTAATGCACCAGGGTTTTACAAACAATTCCAAGGAGAATAAAACAGGTAAAAGTAGCGCGTGTCGTCAACTTGATATTGGCCACCTTGTCATAGCATTGGAACTCGCCGATGCCTGGGAAATTCCATCCATTGGCCTTGGAATAGGAAGGGTACATCAGCTGACCATCAGGCCCCATGCCCACTTGGATCTCCTGCAAAATCTCGTTATGAGCTCACCTCGTATATATAGCGTACGTATGTTTGCTGCATGCAGAGGCACTATGCTACTGAGATGTGTTTTGTCTACCACGATGACGCTGTCTTTGCCCAGGTACTCGCGGAACTCGCCGTGGAGCCCATGCATGTAGTCTTCGTAGACTCGCATCGGGGTCCTGCGCCCGCGTACACGCTTCGTGTCACAGCCGAGGGAGATGTACTCGCGGTTCCGGCGGCCTATTGCGTCCGTGTACATCATGTCCTTTTTGGCCTCCATCTTCTCGACCACCCATGGCGGCAATGGGATGCTGCAGACCACAGTGTGAATTTAGTGTCAGTGTGCATGCATCATGTTTTCTACATACAGACGCAGCTAGATCAGATCAGAGTATGTAACAACAACGACACGTTGGCCGTACATGATCGAGTCGCGGATCTTGCACTGGTGGAAGGACAAGACCATCTTCAATGTGAGTCCGACACGCTCCACCATCTTCACAAGCTTGACATACACCTCCCAGTCATATTGCTTGGGCCCCTTCCTCTCCACCACGCCCCACCACACTTCCACCACCACCCCTGCTACCCCCACGCTCTTCAGTTCCTCCAGGTACCTTCTCAACGTCAGCGTCGGCGACAGCTCCCCGTCGGCGCCCACCATGTCGAACGGAAGCATCACGTACACCGGCATGCCACCAAGTGGATCAACTAGCGTGGTCATCCCTGTTAGACCAAATTCATATACAAAGATATACCAACATATCCATTGTGAATACGGTGTACATGTTGATATATTTAAACGGAGAAGAGCACACAAAAAGAAGTTGTATACTCCACTCGCTCTAAGCATCAAGGGTGAACTGTTTAATACATACCATGACACACAGAGGAGTATGAGGATGAATCAGCTACCGGAGGATGCATCTGGGAAATAAATTGGTTATTTTAATTACTATAACATGTGCACAATAATGCCTCGGCAACAGATGAGTCGTTCCTTACTAACTCATATGTAATTCCTCACAGGATGTAGAAAGGCACAATGTGCACACACAAAAATATTATATTACTAGAGAAAACGACATCACCGGCCAATGGGAGCGAGGTGACAATATACACCTGGAGTATGTGTGGCGTTTCCTCTATATTATCCAGTTCTTCGACAATCTCGGTTAGGTAGGCCTGTCATTTCGCTCATCCAGCACACATCTTAATGCTATTTTGATGTACGTCTGAATATGCGATAACAATGTTTCCTGCACCCCTTTCCCCCAGTTTTTAAGTACCTGCAAAATTGAGACAAAATACTAAGTTGGATGTATGGAGATTGGAGACACAAAATATCCGTGAAAGGGAGTGCTGTTCAACAAATTCATAGGAGTTCTTAATAGCTTACATGGCGAATAAAATCTTCTTCACGAGACATTTCATGTTTTAGTGCATAGCCTGTTCCTGCCATTATGTCTATGATCACAACGCCGAAACTGAATACGTCCGTTTTTTCCGAGATGAGTTTTGAATTGATGCACTCCTTTGGCATGTATTTCCTGCATGGCATCTTATACGATTATTTTTATATGAAGTTTCACATAAAGAGCATGGTTACCTCGCATAACCTATGAACATGCTCCTGTTAGTCGCAAAACAAAAACTCACCGTGTTCCTATAACATGTTCCACTAAACAGGTTTTTGTTGAATCAATGAATCTGGACAAGCCAAAATCTCCAATTCTAGGCGTCATGTCCTTATCTAGTAAAATATTCTGAGGCTTTAAATCCAGATGCCAAATATTGATGTCATGAAGATATTTTATGCCCATGCAAATTCCTTTAATTATTTTACAACATGTGTGCCAGTCAAAGCTGCAAGATTCTTCTGTAGAAAGTAAGCATAAAGTTCGTTATAATGCCGAGGCATAAATTTATGGACCAATGCTATTTTCATGAAAAAAAATATTCTAGTTACAGCACCATTCGTACCAGACAAATGTTTATCAAGGCTTCCAAGCGGGAAATATTCGAAGCAGAGCAGTCGTTCACGCTGATCAACAACAATCTTTGTTCCAGCCTACTCTAAAAGTATCTGTTGTGTATTATGGCAGTAGCCAACCAATCTTAGGATATTTGCATGGTCGGCCCTCATAAGGATTTTGCACTCGTTATAAAAGTCCACGTCGTCAAGTCCTAAATGGTTGTAAAGCTTCTTTACAGCTATCAATCCCCCTTCGTTTTCTCCCTGTTGAGTATCTAGCATGGTTGTAGCCGGTGAGAGTATCATTTGAAAGACAAAACATGTAAGCATTGATCATACCTTGTAAACTATTCCAAAGCCGCCTCGACCAATTATTTTCTCCTCAGAAATGTCATGTGTGATTTTCTTTAAGTGAGCGAGTGTAAGAACCTCCGGCGAACCACTCTCTTGCTGAAACTTGCTGTGCATGTTGTTTGCGAGGAGGATTGGCTTGCGTGCCCCTACCTAATAAGACAGCAATCCTTTCACACAAAGTAAGAGCATGTATATGTACAAGTTCTGCGAAAAAGAAAATGACATGTTGCTGCAGATAAACACAAAATAACTAACCAATCGCCAACTTTAAAATATTGATGTTAATAATTTTGATAGGCTCCACAATCTTTTATGAAGGAGAAAATTATAGAAGTGCGTAGCTAACTTAAAACTTCTTTTTTGATTATTTGAAGAGCAGCAGATCTAGTTAAGAACATGATGGATGCATATACTTCCCACTAGAAGGTCTAGAACACCCGTGGTAAATTGGATAAATTGTTAGTTTCGGACATCAAGAAACATATCCTAGCCAAAGAAGAATAATGAATAAAGTTAAGTGAAATGAAAGTCGATGACATGATATATGGGAGGTAGATCAATGTGAAAATATGGAGGGACGACAAAAACATCATTTGGGCTAACCTGGAGTTTGGAAGACGCCGGCTGAAGCCAAGAATTTCGCGTATCGAAGAGAGAGGGATGTAGAAGCGGCTGGCTTCGTGACGGGAAGGATATATATTCAGATTGGGGTCCAACATGCAGAGGTTAGCTATTCCTTTTCATTGTCCACACATGTTCGTCATTACTGATTTTGACTTGACGTGATTTTTTTGTCTTAATGCTAGTTTATGGATTGATACCGTACCAGCTAATCAAGCATCTGGCATATGTCAAACAACGCCTCTTCAAAACTCCTAGGGATATCACCGTTGTACTTGAAGTTGACCTACGCCCTGTAAAACTTGCAGAAAATGCTCAACGTATCAAAACAGCCACTGAGGCACTATAACCTGAGTAACTGTTTGTTGACTTGCTGTAGATTTTCAACTTGCCACTATTTTCTAAATAGATCACATGTTTTCTGAAAAGAGACCTTCATGATCACACTATCAGAGACAGTAATATAGTGAAATGAATCGTTGCTGCTAGCTAGCATCTATCAAGGAGAGCATACCTGAACTATTGATGCAAGTGATCCTTGCTGAAATCATGCTAACTAGCTATTCCGTGTACTGACGCCCCAACAACCCTTGATCTCCGAAATGATGTTTGAAGAAAAGAAAATGGCAGAAATGCTCAAGCAGGAACCAACTTTTAATACGTATGAAATATTTCTGCAAGTTAACACAACATGCTTCCCTGTACACCTTTAAAATAAACAAGGCCTGTAAACTTTCCTGGTGTAGTACGTTTGTTCGTGATCTCTAAGGATCTCGATGTAAGCAATATATTCAACTGGTCAGCCAGATGGCATCTCCGCAAGCATGTTGACGATCAACTTCCATGGCATCTTCAACGGTTGATACGTGGGCAAAACCCATGTTCCCTGTCATCTGATCTATATAACTGCCCACGCGCGATTGTGCATGTTTGAAGACAACATTAACGAAACAGACGGAATCATAGTACTACCACGAAGTGGAGAGTATCTGTCAAACTAGATTAAATTAGCCAATGACAGGTTCACTCTGTTTGTACAACGTTATCATGTACTACAAATAATTGTGGCAATTGTTCCAAACGACCACTATGGACAAGACACATGTCATATTATAATTGTAGTGATGTACTATATGCTAATATATAAGTTTGACTTGAAGCTAAACATTAGTAGATTGCTCTATGAAGGACCAAATATTTGAGTCATGTTATGTCTGCCACCTACTATCGGTTGCCGAGTTACATGGACGCCTCACCAAAGTTGACATCGGAGATTTGAGATCTGATATAGAAATTGTATATATGATTTTTGCATCGCCTAATAATCTGAAAAAGTATTTGGAAACCTTTGAAAACAATTTGAATTTGTTTTTCCTCATATGGGGGCGACCATCTTGGGAAAATGCTTCGGCGGCAGGGGCTGCTTCATGGGAGTTACTAGGGAGGGCGGTGGCGGAGGACGTGACTAGGATACATTCTCAAGATACTTAATTCAATATCCATCTTTAGTTGTATACATTCTCAAGATGGATATTTAATTCAGTCGTTGTGGTTGGATTCTATTATAAATCTAGATTAAAGGAGAAATAACAAAACTGACTGAATCTTTCGAAACTCCTGGGTTAAAGGAGCAATAACAAAATTGAAAGAATATAGATGTCTTATTACTATAATTTATTATTTTATAAGCAAGTGTGCTAATTAACCAAGAGTGATATGTTGTAATCATATAGAAAAGAGTGAATTCCACTTTTTACTCCCTAAGATCAGTTTTGTGACACATTTTACCCAATTTAACAGAAATTCCTCAATATTACCCCATTTAACATACTTTCTTCCACTTTTTACCTCTTCCATATATTTATAGGGTTCTTACTGTTGGGTACTAGCGCCAGTTCGATGTGGCGATCCCAAAGCTGATGCGAGTTTCTTCTAGGCATGTCCTATTCAGGGTAGAGAGGTACCCAAGCCAGTTTAGCTAGGTCGGTCACTCATACTCGGATCAAGCCAGAACACTTTCTCACTCTTTCCTCTTTTCCCTTCTTCCGAGCTAAAAATTTGGCAATAATGACGAGACCCTGGCACCGGAGGAAGCTTTGGTGGGGTGTGTGGGGGTCATCATGTTCTTGCCAGACATAGACACTGGAATGGCATCCCTGTTCCTGGTGAACACCGGTGCCGACGCTAGCGGCGGAGGTCACATGTACCATGGAGACTGTTTGCCCGACATTTGCCGGTCCTTCAGCGTCTGCTGATTCCCTATCAAAAAGCACAATCAGTGTATGTACTGATGTATCGTGGATGCACTGGGCTGCTCTCACGTGCTAACATGTACCATTGCATCTCTCTCTATCTTAATCGTGTGTACGTACGGAGTGAACGAGCCAATATACTGGAGTGTGGAAAAATGGGGTAACTTGAGGCTGCTAACCGCTATGGCACTCTCCCTGCACAATCGTAAAATCATGGAGTCTGCAGGCCGTGCTATTAGAGAAACTTGAGAAACGGAAGCCTCCGCCGCCAGCGATGATATAGTAATAACTTACTTATTAACAACGCGTTTTCTGTCCATAGCCACCCAGTGATAGCGGCCGATCACTGGCCGCACCTCTTCCCCTTGTCAGGATGCCAAAAATATATATGGGATAAAAAATGGAAGAAAATATGTTAAATGGGGTAGTCTTGAGGAATTTCTATTAAATTGAGTAAAATGTGTCAAAAAGTTAAACTTACAGGGTAAAAAGTGGAATCTATAGAAAAAGCACTAACCATTTAGTAGAAATTTTTCCTCTGCGTGATGAACAAACCGGCAGACTTCTGTGCGATCTATAACACAATCCCACGGGTGCGGCAGCCAGCTGGACAGAGCACCGGCCACGGCTAGGCACCAGTGCGTATCGGAAATGCAACACCACACCTATGCTGGGCCCCCGAAACCATCATTATCGTTCATTTGTTGGAGATTCGTGCAAACTATTTTACAGAAAGACCCTTCACCTTAGTCTAGATTCATACAAGATTTATTAGAGATCTGAAACTGCTTTCAATCTGCAGACACATACACGATGCATACACGATTCAATAGCAACCGTAGAACAAATAGAAAAAACAACTAAATTAATAGTAGAAAATTAGAAAAAATAACAAAAATATAATTTGTTTGAAGATACATACAAATTTATCCAATCAAGAAACATGCAAGTTTCATTGCCAGGTGGAGTTCGGATTGTTTCCAACTCTCTGAGGGGGCTTAAATGTAAATGTGTGACGGTTGTTGACTTCGTGGAATTTGCACGAATCTCTAACAATCATAGGGCACCTGTGATGCCGGGGGACCAACGTACTTGCGGTAAATCTGCTCTCCAGTGCGTATCGTCTCCCCTCCTGGCACCGGTGGATAGCGAGCGGCTGATAGGTTGAGTTACAAGCTATCTTTGAAGGCATGTATAAGTTTGTCTTGAAATGTTTCTTCACATCTTTTTTTGGGAACCAACATATGGATATAATTTTGGTCTTTATTGCACGAGTATTTAGCTATAGTGTTGTTTTATTTCTTTGCCCTCTCCTCGTGCTCTCTCTACGTTCTCCTTTTACCTTATTGACTCTTGAGAACGTCATGCCCCAAATTCTGTACTGTTTACAGTACTTATCCATGCCTTCAAAAGATGTCTATAGCTTATAGCTCAATCAATCATCAGTTATCATTAAGCACATGTGGAAACAGAAGGTGGTGGATATAGAATACTCTCGGGCTACCGTACTTTCCGGGGCGTAAAGTACAGCAGTACAGTACATTGTGAGCAACTCTGCAGCATTTCCGGCAAAGCCTCACAGTGCTGGGGTTGGTATCTGCTACGAACTTGTAATAATGTCCAGAAACCAACTACCAATAGCATGGTGGTGCTCTCCAACGTAGTAACAGACTCCACGATTACATGTAGTTTTAACTAGTTGACCAGTATACATGTCAAGGACACTTCATAATGATTAGGAACACAAACTGAACAAATTTGGAGGGATAGGGCATGTCTATCGTCAAAATGTTTGAAGCCTTCAAATACTGTCATTTTTCATCAAGGTAGTGTACATCAAAACTGTTCCTTCTCCTGCCTACAGAGATGCAGAAGTGGAGTTTAAGCTTGACATGCCTTTTGCTATCGCCATGCGCTCACTACCTGAACTTACATGCAGTTTTTAGCAACTACGCATGGCAGCCTTGCAGTAGCTGCGACTGACTAACTAGCTCTAGTCTGTTTTAGACAAAGATCAGTGATCGATCGAGAGAGTGGACAGGTTACTTTTCTCGGTCAGTGATGTCTAGGACTATGAACATTGGGAACGTAATAGTCTTCATGGAACTCGGGCAACTTGTGTGCCACTGCCGTAACCTCTCTCGCAGCAACGGTCGTCGCATCGGTTACCGAGCTTGTAGGAGAACCTTTGACCACATTGTCGCTTGATTGCTGCAATCATGAACATAAACAAGTCAATCTCCATAATAATTGGGTCCAAAGCTTCAGACTGCGAATGAGAAAATCCGAATCACTACTTACATTGACCATCGGGCTGCTGATTAATGCTCGGGTCTCTGCGTCTAATCGGACGCCTTGAGCCATCGTGGCCGTCAGTACCACGAGCAAGACCACAGCTGCAGCCAGTGGCAGCAAGTCGCATGAACTCCTCATCCTGTTCCGAGAACGAGACCACCAAACAATAGAGCAGCTCAGTCTTCAGCTCACAAGAGAGTGAAGACTTGCAGAGAGGAGACTAAGCAGTTTGAAGAACTCAAGTATTCATCTAACCCTCATGAGAGATGATATATATACGTCCTGCTTCGCAACCTGTCCGAGTGTTTAGTGCAGTGATGTCTGTTAGGAGTGGTTCAAAACACATTAACAACTGTACTTGTTCGTGCAAATGTCTCCGGGTCACTGTCGCTAGTTAGCTCTACCCGTGCATGCAATGATGCAAGACCAGGCCTTAGTTTATGGGGTCCGTCCTCGCATATTTGCCAGTATTGCCACGCTAAATGGGAGGATGTTCGCACAAAAGCGGGGGCATGATCAATTGTTTAAGATACTGCATTAAATGTTAATTAGTACTAAACTGCATCCCTTGTAACTGCTAAACACAAGAAGCGTCAGTTCCTGCGTATGGTCTTGCAGGTGCCGCACCGTCCCTGGAAAGTTGGGTGCTGGTCTGTCTAGCTATACTTGGCGTAGGTGCCCAGGAACAGGTTACGTGCATCTTCAGAAAGCGTGTCTCCAGGGAGAAGAGAGCAAATCCGACGATTAAGCTGGGTTAATTTGGATGTACCGTTTAGACGCTTGTGAAATGAAATACAAGAACAAAAAGGTTATGTAGCATAGAGGCTTCTGAAATGAAGTACAAGAACAAAAAGGTTCTGTGTGTTTTGTGATGTCGAACTTATTCTACACCCTCCATTTTTAACTATCTTAGGATCGAACATCCTGCACCACATTCTTTAGTTACACCCGTTACCCCAAAATAAAGGTGGCCACCGATTAATCGTCCAGTTATCAACTTATCATTAAGCATGCGAAGAATAGTGGTTGTATGTAGAATTAGAATACTTTAGCCCCGTCCATAAAGTACGTAGTACGTACATAACAACAGTCATTGGCGTTGGCGGACAACACTGCAGCATATCCGGTTCCACAGTTGGGGTTGGTACCGGCCTCGGGCGGAGAACAATGTCCCCTGCCCACAAATCAGCCACCGGCAGTGTAGTAGTAAGTAGTACTCTTAGGCATAACACAGTCCTTGTAGTTGCCACTAGTCCCTGTGATCACAACAATTGTTCTTGGCGATCATATCAGATAAACTATGGATGACGAATGAAGTCACGTCCAAACACCCAATATTAATGTTCTGACAAGCTAGCGTGCGCTGATTATGGGGACAGGAATTCAGAGGTAGAATTCAAACAGACCATTATTGTTGCTTGAAGATTGGGAAGAAATCAGTACATCAGAATTGTTCCCCATTATCCCATTGCACAGACATACATAAGTGATTCAAGCTTCACATGTTGCTCAGGTCCTGAGCTTACATGAGATGAACTAGTATATGAAATTTAGCATCTATTTATGGCAATCGGTTACCTCCGAGATAGTAGAACGCTCCGGCCCATTTACACTCCCGGCTGGTTTCTGTATCCAAGAACAGAGGCGAGTTAGCACATGTATGCAGAGACGACTTAGAGAAAATTAGGTAAAAGGGTCAGACATATGTTCAGAACCACTTACATTGGCCACATTGGTATTGGGTTGTTGCTGGTGCTGCCGACTGATGCACGGGTTTCAGCATCCAGTCGAGTGGCTTCTGCCTCTGTGGGTGTCAGTACCAAGATCAACATCGCAGCAGAAGCGGACAATGAAAGTAGCTTGGACTCCTCATTTTGTCAGAGTACTCTTCAGCTCTGCTCGTATGGAAGGGTTTAGAACGGAGGCTAGAGGGAGCTAGTTATGTATAGCTAGCTAATTTGTTCGAATCACTTGCCTCGTTGATAGTAGTTTATATACATCCTGCATCAAAAACCACACCAGTGTTTACTGCGCCGATGTCTATCGGAAGTGTGCGACATCAACAAAATATACTAACAATTGAACACCTGCTTCGACTTTGTGAATGTCCCTGGATCACTATCGCTGACCCAAACCCATGCATGCAAGATGCCTTAGTTAATGGTGTTCATGTCACCTTTATGGACGGATGTCTGCAAAAAAGTTGGGTCATGTTTGATTAAGCTGTTGGTCCCTTCCTGGATTAGTGGATAATGCCTCATGCACGCAACCACCAGAATTGCTAAACTAACCCGACGATGCATGGCAGTGTCGCTGCACCCATCGTCCCCTGGAACGTTTTGATAATGTCTCACACAAAGGAATGTGTGGTCGTTCGCGTTGTTCAGAAGAAATTTTCCGATCGTATCATTATATGCGGCAAGGTAAGAGATAAACCTGTTGCTTCATGCCTGCATAGATTCTTCTGCCGGTACCGGTGCAACCTGCTTCGTTGGAGAAAGTATAGAGAGAATGTACCGCATGTTTGGTTTTCTGCATTGCTGTCATGTACCAGACCTCCGTATTTGGTTGGCTGCATCTGAGAAGATGTAATGGCATCATGTATGGTTACAAACATCAAGACAACTGTGTTCACCAATGACGGAGCCAAAAATGGAGGAAGGGGTGATAACTTTCTACAAGCGAAAATTTCCACTAGATCACAACCAAAATTCACCCAAGTAAAAGTCCATTGCAACTAACGCAAACATAATAGCAAATATTGCATAAATGGAAAATTATTGCTTCACTTCTACCATCATGATATCAGGGGCGGAGCCAGGATTTGAACTTGAGGGGGGCGAAGAAAATATCGGGCACATGAAAGATAAAGCATATGTGTGTAAAAGGTTTTATGTTGGCAGTTTTACATTTGACTAAAAGAGCTAGGTTTAATTACTAAAAAACAACAATAACACTATGTCGCAAGTGGTTCAGGGATAAGACACTAGGAGTTAAATTATTGTATTATGAGACCTAAAAAATCAATTGCGACACAATAAAATGCACATACTAATAACTAATAAGATTAGTAGGCTGTAATCTATACTCGATGTCATACAAACAGTATGAATTGTCTGATTAGATACAATTGTAACTTGTGTATTCCTGATGTTGCTTTAGAAATTAGAATTGGGTGCTTTATCAAGAAATTCGGGAAAGAGAAACGATATGAGAACCTATGATCTATTAGACTTAATTACGCAACCCCACATCGCGGCCAGCGACCGACATGATCGCATGATCAACAGGGAGCCAGAGCGAATAACACTATGGCAGTGCCCGCGAATGCCGAGCGACGGCAGATGGCCCAGTGGCTTAATGCTTTGATCAATCTGATCTACCATGAGACAATGGCCAGTCGGACTATTTATTTACCTGGCGGATGGATTGTTGGTGTTGGCAAAAATAAAGTACAACTTCCAGAACACAATGACCTATTTAAATTTAGACACAAGTTCAGTTAGGCTTCCTAAGATTGTGGCACACAAGTTCATAGCTACTAATTAAGAAATTATATACGTCCATCAATACCTGGATAATGGATATTACATATACTGCTACTTGTACCGACCTGATGAGTTGAGGGGGGCGAATGATTGGGGGGTGTCTAGCCCTGCTCGCCCCCTTGGCTCCGCCCCTGCATGACATTGAGATATCTATGAAATTTACACTTTAGCACCATGCATGATTCATAAACCATTCACTTGACACATTTACATGTGAACCATCTTCACATCAACACTGCTAAGATCATTATAGTGAGAATTCCTCACCACTTTCACATGGAGACCAAATGTGACATGGTGTTCCCATAGGGTTACACACTCATATTCAGAGAAATCAACAGTATAATTATTGTAAAGTTCAACAAGTTTTTATTCATTAAAGTTGGCAATTTTTTTTGGATCAAGACAAACAATAGAACTGGACAACTCATTCCTCGAAAAAACACCTCAAGAAATGAGTAGTTTTTTCATCAAAATGGATGCTTAGGTCAACTAGAATTTGGTTGAGGAAAACTTAATTTTTTTGCACCATGACCACTTGAACAACCCCTAAGTACTATCTTATCATCCATATTTGACACGATAATTTTTCTTGATACAAAAGATCTTCACTTATTAAAGAAACTCACCCCAACTATTTGTCCTAATGTCGTTTATATTCGTCATTGACCCAATCAATCCAACATGATTGGCAATATTTTGGTTTTGTTGCAAACATTTTGACAATTCTTGGGTCTTCACTAACACTCTAATCATAAGATGCGATATAAGAGCAAATTCGAATTGTAGCAGGTAGGAACATATCTATCAGATTGGTGACAACGAGCTTAGTTAGTTCGTAATAAAATCTATGTCGGTTAGAATTTCATGTTTAGCTTCATGCATAACTTTTATGTCAAATTGGTGATAACGAGCTTAGTTAGGACTTCTTGTATACGCTAGATGAAAAATAATTCAATTCCTTGTAAGAAAACATAGTAGAATCCATGTAATTTTATGTTCACATGTGATTACTATACAAATTGCTACTTGGATACCTAGTACAAAAAGGCATATATTATCAACTTATTATTGGACCATGCGTAACATGTTAAGGCAAATTTATCCACAAAAATATACAACCTCCGTCCCAAAGCTAGGCAACTTTTTTTCAAAAGTCAAACTACGTAAAGTTTGACCAAATTTTTAGAAAAGAAATTAATATTTACAATATCAATTCCATACCCTTTGATACATCATGAAACATATGTACACATGGTCTCAATATAATATCATTGTTCTTGAGAATTTTTTCTAAAAGTTTGGTCAAACTATCCATAGCTTGACTTTCCAAAAAAATAAGCTTTAAGCTTTAAGACGAATGTAGTATTGTATAATCATGTCAATAGTTTAATTTGTAATTTAAAGTTTAAATAAGTATGCTAGCTAACAATACGCGAGAAACAACTATTAAGATATTTATTTGGTTGAACGCTTTGATATCGTTAACACAAATACGCATACACTATATAGTTGATGACATGTATATAAAATAATTCAAGAAGAAACTTCTGTTTCAAAATGCATTAGTTTTTTTAAATGAAGGCAAACTTATTTAAATATATGCATGGCAAGTGTATAACTAAGAATACTGTAGCTAACATTTACCAACATTGCTATGTGGTTAACTATGGCAATTAAGTAACTGAAATTATGCTCATTAAAATTGAAACATGTAAAAATTATTTTCTAAAAATGTAGAAGTTTAGTACAAATAACTATCTTAGTTTTTCTTGCTGAAGAGACATGGAGAATCATTACTAGGGAAAACCCTACTTAAGACACACCAGAAAGCCTATTCGAGGCGCATATGGGATGCGCCTCGAGGGCCACGCCGCTAGTATTTTTTAGTCGAGGCGCATCTGATATGCGTCGTGTATACCCTAGATATGCGAGGCGCATATAGGTATGCGCCTCGCATATGTAGGGTATACACGGCGCATATCAGACGCGCCTCGAGTATATCTGACATATGCATCTCGCATATATTTGACAGATGTGCCTCCAATAGCCTTACAGATGCTCCTCGAATAGCATTTTCGAAATTCAAATTTTACAGAACCACAGTACAGTCTAAAATACACAGTACACATATATTATATAGTCCAGAACACAGTATAAACAACACAAAATTTCCAGAAAGTTGCAATTGGCCAAAACATAGTAGAACCAACACGAATACAAGTACATCATACATTAACTTAAATTAATCCGCGACATACGAGTTCACACATCAACTAGAACCAACTAGTACATCACACAACATCAAGTATGTGCCAAGTTCACATCTCTCCGAGACCGAGTACAAGTTCACAATCACCACAACTACGACGGAGCTCTAGGTGAAGTAGAGCACACAACCTACCATGAAGAGCAAGGTGGTGATCACGACGAAGTTCCTCCACTTCTTTCTCCCGTGTTTCCGCCACCTCTCTACTCTTGTAGCTTTTGTAGTTGTTGACCGAGAAGTTGTTCACTTGCTTCTGGCAGTCTTCCCACTCCTCGTACACACCTGGAACCTTACCGATGTACACGACATAACACTTCTTCGCCATTTCCTATACACAAGATAGATGATATTAGCAATGTCAGTGGAAAGAAATAGAAGTTCACAAGATAAAATCATGCATATATATGGGTGCAGAAAGATGTAAAATAAGGAACCCTGTCCATGATTCTGGCCATGGGCGACATGAGTCTAGGAGCCAGAACCAGAATCTACCACAAACTTGATAGGAAACCAAGGCGACATTAACTAATGCCCAGACCATGTAGGAACCATAGCATTCCGCTTCTGTCATCCCTACATTAGTGCATCAGCTGCCATGCAATTAACGAACTTGGCGGCCTACAAATCAGTAAATCCTAGTCTATGTCAAGAAACATGAGCAAGGTATTAGTCTATGTCAAGAAACATGAGCAAGGTATTAAAAAGTAAATGATAGGTAAACAAACTACTAGATAGGTAAACTTGGTAGGTTGGAATCATGTTTGTCTTCTTATAGACCAAGATATTAGATAGGTAGGTTGGAACTAACATCAATGTTTTGACTACATTTCAAGTCCGAGGTTCCTACAGAATATCGAAACAATGGAATAATTTAGTGCTGCATAGGACCAAAAAGATACTTCCAAGGGCTAGCAAGCAATAGACCACTACCTGAAAGAACATATTTGAAGCAATTAAAATTGTAAAGTAGGCTCAGGTACATGTTCAGTCATATACCACGAAAGGAATGAGAACAACCTTCAATAATCCCCCTGTATACGCAATACTCATGTACAAGTTTATCCAAAAGCGACAGGTCCAGCTTCATTCGGCATAGTTTCATTCTGGGCATTTCACGGAAGATATAAGGAACCATTGCTGAAATATAAAATACAAAAAAAACTGCCCATGTCATGATGTATACTAAATACTAAATCAATAAACTACTACTCCCTCCGATCCATATTAGTTGACTTGGATTTATTTAGATTCGGACGTATCTAATACTAAAACATGTCTAGATACATCCGAATCTAGACAAATTCAAGTCAACTAATATGGGTCGGAGGGAGTAGTTGTTTTTACATATATGGTAAGATGTTAGAAAGGAAAACAAACGACTACTTGTTCACATCATTTTACTCACCCTATTCACATATGCTTACATCCACTTTAATTTACTCAACCTATTCACATGCAACTTGGATAACCAAGTAGTTTCAGCACATGAAAAGGCGAATATGGAGTAATGTATAAGAAATTGTTGTCCTGCAGCAAAAAATCTATAAATTGCTGCAGCAAACTGTATCTCACAGTGATAGCATCACTATTTTTTTGACATGATGATAGAATTACTATTACAATGATAGCTATAAGAATAATCAAATCTACCAAAACTTTCAAAGTTTATCATTCAGAACAATAGCCAGATCCATACATGCCCTAGTACAAACATAGTCAATTTAATAAGAAATTATTTTAACAAGAACAAAGAGGAGAGGGACTTGACCAGCAGCCCCTCATTTTGGAGGTGGCCAGCAGTAGCAGGTCGTGGCGTTGTCGATCCATGTGCCTGCACCCATCATGTCTCCTTCAATTGGCTGGGTTGCCGTAGCACGAGGATGAGGAGGGGCACTGACCGGCCGTACGTAGCACGAGGAGGAGCAGGGTGGTTAGCACTATTTTCTTCGTCAGGCAGCACCAGGTCGGGGAAGAGGCCGTGGGCGGCGGTACTTGAGCAGATGGGGCGGTAGCGCCAGTGTGTTTCGGAGAGGGAGGGGAGTAGCGACCAGAGCTAGGGAGGAGGAGGCCAAGCGCGCAGCAAAGCTTGCAGGCGGCGGTGGTTGAAGATGAGCAGAGGAGGGAATGGGATCGAGGCGATGGGTTGGTGGCGAGCGGCGTGTGTGCGTGGTGTGGGTGCACGGTGGCATTGAGTGCGTGTGTGTAGGTAGCGTGCCAAGTGTGTGCGTCTGCGTGTTTAACCATGTGTGGTGTTTGTGCATTGAGACGTGGGATCTCAATGCAGGAAAGTGAAAAAATGGAGGAAATGAGGTGGGGAGAAGGAGGGGGCAACCAAATCTCTCTTTGTGGAGGAGAAGCAAGTGTGGAGAGAAGTGAGTGGTGGTAGGTGGCTCCATGTACCAAAAAGTGAAAAAAGTGATACCAGAATACTCGAGGCGCATCCTCTACAAGATGTGTCTTGTAAGAAGAAGAAGCGCCTCGAGTATTCTACTACCAACTTTTCAACTTTTTGGCACATGGAGGTGGGCCTGGGGGTTTAGCTTTAGGCCCACCTCAGTTACTCTCACAGATGCGTCTCCAATATCCAAAATACATAAGGCGCATATGGGCATATGTGCCTCTAGTATTGGGGCACCTACCACCACCGGACCCACCCACCTTATTCGAGGTGCACCTGGTCGATATTCGCCTCAAGTAGTTGAACTTCTCGAGGCGTATATGGAGAAGGTGCGTCTCGAATAAAGGGCGGCAGCTAGATCTGGTCCGTACATAAAATATAGGAGACGCACCCCTCACAGATGCGCCTCCAGTATTCAAATATACAAGGCGCACCCTTGAGCCGCGCGCCATGTATATTTAGTGCAGGCGCATATGGTTGGGATGCGCCTCCTATAATCCTATCTCCTATATGGTTTTCCCTAGTAGTGAATTACGGACTGTTTCGGGGCAGAATAGTTGTCCCAGCCGTCCGCGTCGATTCCGCGATCTCCCTGAAAGTTGACTAGGTGACCCCCACAGTGGCGTATTCCTTTTATTTAGACGAGCGTATTCCGCCCAAGTGGTACCATGTGTGGGCCTTCGTCTGGTCATCACGCACCCACTAGCCGCTCCACCCTACCTCCCCTTTCTCTCGTATGACAGAAGCCACCTCGAGACCCTATCCTCTTCTAGTCATCTTCTTCCCGCAGCTTCTCCATATCTCAGATCCATTGTGTATTAGTTAGATCTTAGATTTCCTGATTAATCTCTCGGATTTGTTGGTATTCGATAGGTTCATCATGTATCCATGGTTCGGGTTTGAAGAATCAGATGGAAGAAACTCATCATTCATGCCAGATCGGGATTTCTCCATTCAAGATGACCTAGAATCACAGGTGCACTTCCTAAATTTCCCGCGACAGGGAGTATGCCATCGTCTCCGTAGGCATAGACCAGCTGGTGCTTCTTCTCAATACTATGAACCATACTATGAGGCTTCTAGTGGAGGTAGATCTAGATGCAGTAGAGCACATAATCGAGGTGACCGAGCCATGGCCACTTTCAGTATTTTCCACTTGAGTCAGATATGCTTCTACATTATCATATACATGCCCTATGTTCTGCTAGCTATTGGGCTTATTAGGATGCTTGCTTTAATCAAAGAATCCAACATGTATTGCTGTTATTTGTAATGTTGTGGATGTTGTTCCCGGATTAGTTACATTTGATAGCCATGTAATGAATTCTCCCAATGATGTATTTCTAAACAATATTATTTCTATGAGTTGTAAGCACATCTATATATTCATTCGAAATGTTGTGGCCATATTAATTATTCTGCTATCTTTAGTTCACGTACTACATTGATTGCATTTTTTATACCAATTTATAACCCATTCCTATTAACTGTGTCCATTCAAGCTTTCGTCTTTCATTGTATATTATCAAACTGCTGCATGATAGTATGAAATTGTACAGTTGGTTGTATGGATCGCATTAACCCGTTACGAATTGGATATGTCACAGCTAACATGTAATAAGTGGATCGAAATTTATAAAATAATAATTTTAAGAAATAGGTTATGACGAGGGTTTAACTCGCCAATGCCCATTGTTATGGACTTGGGTTTTGGAGAAGGAAGGAGCACTGGAGCCATCAGTCGGCTAGCAAACAAGCACACAGGGACGCAAGGTTTACCCAGGTTCAGGCCTCGTAGAGATCCCTACTCCTGCTTGTCTGCTCTTGGAATTAACGAAGGAATCGAAGATTACAAGGGGTGCGCAGATGCAATTTGGCGATGGTGGTGAAAACTAGGGTTGTGATTGTCCTCCTCGCCGCCCCCTCCCAGCCTTTATATAGATAGGCTAGGTCTCGGGTAGCAGGTCGAGTCGGTTACAGATTAGGGTTCATCCCTTTGAACTTTCTATCTTTAAACTATTACTTGCGTTACAAGCAATCGAAGAGTCCATGGATCACCCGAATCCTGGGCCTTGGCAACGCCGTGGGCTTCTGCCGTATCTGCACCGTATATGCCAAGCTCGAGTACCTATAGGGTATACCCATGTCAGTAGCCCCCGAGTGTCCAGTGGAATCGCAGATTCGACTGGAGACTTTATGAAGTCTTTCGAGTGCATGATCGAGTATATTTTCAAGTGTTTAGTCTGTGTCATAGGAATTGTTGATATACATGCCTGATTTATCCGATGCATTGGTATCAGTTAACTTCCTTAGGGAAAAACAACACAATGTACTAAAACTCGAGTCCCCGGACTCGAATTTGGAAAAGTGTTGGCGTAATTCGACTCAGGCTGCAGAGGTCTTACATGAGTCGAATTCCAGTGTATAAGTGTGAGCACTCGACGCGTCCGTCAAGGCATGTTCATCGTACCTGCAGGCACGGGTATATTTCTGGTAGTGCGCAACAGATGCGTTGCCAAGCCTTATTCAGGTCTTATCTTCACGCTGTAAGCGTGGCATCCGAATTTTTGTCATCGCGGAGATGATTCCGGTGGCCCAGGAGACGCAGTCTCTTTGCAGGGAAAACATGAGGCGGAGTAGGCATAGCATTCGAGTGTGGATGTTATCGACACACAGTACAATGTGCAATGAACAATAATCATAGGGTGCACGACCAGCGCTCCCTATGGGAGTAGCCCCCGAGTGCCTATTCGAGTCGTAGACTCGAGTGGGGACTAAAATCATTTGCGACTGCTGTCACCTTTTGTTGCTTGGTTCAGTCGAATGTGGTTTTGGTGCTCCCTATGGGAGTAACCCGTAGCTCACAATCGTATCGTTGATTCGAGTGATGGGTTTGTCTTGAATGCTCATACACCTACATAAAAATTCTTTCGAGTGCGCATCTAGCGCTCCCATTAGGAGTAGCCCCCGAGTGCTTGGTTGAGTCGAAGACTCGAGCAAGGACTAAAAGTAGTCAAAATGTTCTTCTTCTTGAATCGATGATGTTAGTGCTGAGGATGTGATGACTTCAGTTGCCCATGAGCGGTTTTGACACAATGTGACGAGCGGTGGGTCCCACTTTCTGACTTTGATTTGACTAGGCATGCATAGTCTTCTGTTTTAACTGCGTATCCTCGATTTACGCGCGTAATGGGAATAGTGGGGGACGGTTCGTGCTTCCCCTTCGCCACGTGTCGATGGTGATGTGCGCCATGCGTTCAATAGGGTTTTTGCTGGCCGTTGGATGACATCCGCGAAGGGGTTAAGTAGCAACGCAGTTGCGGTAATTTTTCCTCATCTCTCTTCTTGCTCTTGCCTCCTTCGCCATTGCTGTGCTCTCTGCTTCCTTGCACGCTTCCTCTTCGTGGCACTGGACTAGCTCCGCGTTTTCCCTAGTTACTTTCTTCGTTCGCATCGCCATCGCAAGATATGCAAGAAGAAAGGAGGCGCCGCCGCTGGATTTGCGGCCACCATTGCCGCTACCAAGAAGAAGGGCGGTACCACTGCTGCTGGCACCAGCGCCACCGCCGCTGGGAAGAAGAGGGGCGGTACCCGCGTCACTAATGGCGCCTAGCACACGTCCATCATCAAATCCTCTGAACTTCACCTTCTTCGTCAAGATGGAGCTCTTCCGTCCGCAGAAGATGATTCGTGAGTGCCTGGCGATGAGGTAATCCCGTGTCCTCCTCCGGGTTTCCGAGTGATGTTCCTTGCGTTCATCATTCGAGGTATCTCTCTTCCCCTGCATCCCTTTGTAGGGGTCTCCTTTGTTTCTATGGGCTCCAGCTGCACCAGCTGTTCCCAAATTCCATTCTCCACAACTCCTGCTTTATCACACTATGCGAGTGCTGGCTCGGAATCGAGCCACACTTTGGCCTCTTCAAGAGGCTTTTTAAGCTCAAGCGCCAGTCGGCGTCTGGTTCAGTAGTCTACGACGTAGGAGGCCGCAGAATCCACGTCGACTCCTCTGCCGTCTACTTCGACATCAAGCTCACCGCATCAGTCCAAGGGTGGAGGGACAAGTGGTTCTACGTCCGCGACCAGAAGGCCGACGGAGAGCACTACGGACTCGCGCCCTTTGACTCTGTGGAAGCTTGCAAGAGGAGGCGTTCCTAGAAGAACGGCGTGATGCCTAGCGAGTCCGAGGAAACAGAGGTGCTGTATCAGCGCGTCTGCGACCTCGAAGGTCGCATAGGCAAAGAAGAGGGTGGCGCTGCTCTCATTCGCATGTGGTTGCGCCGCCGTGTTCAGCCTCTACAGGCTAGAGTCCACCCGATGTACCGCTGGGCTGGTGCGAGCGATGTCAGTCGCATATCTGCGGAGGGCATTTCTGCGGGTGACGTGGACAGGAGGTTGCGATTGGTGACCAAGTATACTGCCAAGGAGGATCTCCTAGGCGAAGCAGTCGTGCTTCCTTTCGACGCCTCTAACCCTCCTCCTGAGGTAGAACTGTAATGTGAAGTAGTTTACTTTTGTCGATTGCCACCAAGTACTTGATATGTAATTATGTATCTTCTAATTGTAGGACTGGAGCGTGGCTGCCAATTATCCTCCTTAGCCTGAAGGGGTTATCCCGCGTGAAGCGGTGGAAGAGGACGAGTCAGATTCGACCGTCTCGATTGAAGAAGAGGAGGAAGCCCCCGAGTCCAGCGGACACGGCACTCGCAAGCGTTCCCGCAGCGAGGGTTCTGACGCCTCTTCTTCGATGACGTCGGAGGGTTCTCCTACCGCTGCAGAGGAGCCGATTCCCACTGTGCCTGTGCGCACTATGGCTCCTCCTGCCTGGAAAAAGCTGCGGCTGCCGAAGGAGTCGTCGGATGACACCTTTGATTTTGACAAATTTGACTAGTAAGTCTTAATTTCTGTGAGTTTGTCCTATTTTGTCTTTTGAAGCTGTCTTTCTGAAGTGGTGCTTGACGTGTTTTGTAGTCAAGTGGCGTTGACGTCTTCTGATGACGTTGAATTTGTGAAAGAGTCCAGAGTCGTAGACTCCAAGGCCAAGGAGGTGGCTGAACGGTCTCCTTCTCCTCCAGTGGTGGCCCACTCCAGCGCCAATTCTTCGAGTTCCCCACATGCTGGGGAACACCAGATGGTTGCCTGGACGCCTGCCCGACAGACATCCTCGGAGTCCCTAGAGGAACATGTGAGTGTCTTTTTTGCTGTTTAATAGTCGAATTTGTATTTTAGGTTGCTACTAAGTCTTCGTCTCCCTTGTTATAGCTCATTGTGAAGGAAGCTGCACGTCTTGCGGAGCAAGTCCTTGCTATGGGTCGACAACATGCCCTGCTGGACAATCACCACCGCGCAGTTGAAGGTTAGCTTTTGACTTTGTCTTTGTCTTCATGAAGATTTGTCAGCTCGAATGTTGATATGCCCTGTCTTTTGTAGTTGAGCACCATGAACTTCTCCGTCATGTTACGTACCTCGAGAAGGGACTTGCTGCGGCGGTGAAGAATTGTGATGAAGCAATCGCCGCCCTGGAGGAATCGCGAAAGTGTGAGGGAGACCTTCGCGCTTCCACTGCTGAGAGGGAGAATCTGTTCGCGGAACAGCTTTCTTCGACTGCGAAGGCTCTCTCAGGTACTTGTGCCATTTTTGCGTTTTCTTCATCTTGGTTATCTTTCTCTTGTGCTGACACCTCGTGCCTTTCATATGCTGCTGGCCTCGACTTCGACGCCCAAGCCTTGCATCGTGAGGATGCTCTTGCTGACGCTGTGGCCGCAGTCGAGGACCACGCCGCCTCCCTCCAGGGGACGTTGGGGAAGGCTAAGGGTGTGCTCAGTCGCATCCGTGAGGACTTAACTCCCAAGGTCGGGCTGATCGACAACCTTGGTGACCTGGTGGAATCCCTCGCTAGAGGTATTCCCATGGAATTCAGGAACTCCCAACAGTTTGTCGGCGCCATCATGGCACTCACGATGGTGCAAGCTCATGGCGTGGAGCTGGACCCTACCGTGATCTCCAAGGCGATGCCCGTCGACACGGATGGCCAACATGTAGTGTTTGCTCCCTTCGCTACTGCATGTGGTAAGTATGGGCCGCAGCTCATCGATACAGTCGCAAAATATTCCACGGAGCTGCAACGAGCAAAGAAGGCGGTGAAGACTGCAGCATAAGGGGCTACCACCGGAAAGTCTATGGCGTCAGAGGCTACCACAGATTCGATGAGGCCCCCGAAGTCAAAGTCAAAGTCGAAGAAGAAGATTGCTCCTTAGTTGCCAATTTGTAATAGTTGTAGTTTCCTTTTGTTTAAACTATGTTTTTGTGGGAGTGTCCCTGTTAAAACTTTGCTGTGCTTGAATGCATTCTCGCTTTTATCAATGTATTCTTGGTCCCTTATTTGCTTCTTGCTTGATTGTGATAGGGTACGTCGAGTGGTCCTTTGAGTGATCCTCGTGACTCTCCTCCCACCGATGAAACCACGGCACAGCCGCGTTCAAAGGTGGAGGAACTGTCGTTGCTTTCATGACTGTGTGATGCGCTCGACTTTCAACGTAGAGCTCGTTGGGAACCCCAAGAGGAAGGTATGATGATCACAGCAGTAAGTTTTCCCTCAGTTATGAAACCAAGGTTTAATCGAACTAGTAGGAGCAAGGAAACACCCCAAAGGTGTTACTAGCTGAGCTTTGGCAGGGCGCACTACCGGTGCTAGTAGCAACATGGAGACATGCACAACACAACCATAGAACTTTGTCCCCAACTTGCGATGAGGTTGTAAATCTCACCGTGTTTTGCGGAAAACAAAGGATTAAACGTATCGAATGGAAAGAAGTAAAAGTTTGCAGAAAGTAAACATAAAGCAGTAACAGTTTATAGATTGTATGTAAAGAAAAGGACCGGGATCCATAGTTCACTAGAGGTGGCTCTCCTTAGATAGATAACATGCTGGGTGAACAAATTACAGCGGGGCAATTGACAAATACCGAGAAAGCATGCATATACTAATCATCTTGACTCCTCTGAGACTTGATTGGGCATTACAACATTATACATAGACCGCCATCCAACTGCATCTATGACTAATAATCCACCTTCAGGTTATCATCCGAACCCCCTCCAGTATTAAGTTGCAAGCAACAGATTATTGCTTTACGAACTGCGTGTAAAGTAAACAATACGATTGTTCTATGAACAAAGGATTGCTGTATTCTCCCTAGTAGCAACAGCACATCTAGTACCTTAGATATTTCTGTCACTTCCCCAGATTACCAGAGGCATGAACCCACTATCGAGCATAAATACTAATTCTTGGAGTTGGTAGCATCTACCTGGCCAAGATAGCTATTAACAACGGAAAGCATTCAAGATCTCAAATAACAAAGACATGATAGAATCAATAATCAATCTGAAATAGAATCTCAATATCCATCGGATCCCCGCAAACACAACATGTATGAATTACAAATAGATGATCTAGATCATGAACAGAGCTCACAAGATCTAAACATGAAAGCACAAAGGAGGAGAAACCAGCCATCTAGCTACTACATGGATCTGTAGTCCAAGGATGAACTACTCACGCATCACGCCGGAGGCTTGCATGGTGATGAAGAAGGCCTCCAGGGTGAATTCTCCAGGATGAACTACTCACGCATCAAACCAGCCATCTATGACTAATAATCCATCCCTTGATATGTGAAGAGCTTGCTAGCTTGTATATTTTTCGAGTGTATTAAATCTGCAGCTCCCTTTCGCTAGCCTGACTTGTGTTTTATCTCAGCACCTTGCCAACCTGTCAGGTGCGTTGCAGATGGGTTGGTGTTTATCAAGGGTTCGATTGGTGTTGTGTCAGCTACTCAGGATACTGCCTTTTGTTTGTAGAACGAAAGTGTAAAGGATGGTGCAACCCTCGAGTGTTGAAATCGCAAGAAAATAAGGAAAACACACAGAGTTTTGGGGCACTTAGCTTTATTTATTCGCAGAATAGTACGAGGTACAATGTGTGGCTAAATAGCCTGGCTGAATAGCCTTATTGGTAATGTAAAAATGACTAGGGGTAGAAACAACACAGCTGCGCGACGTTCCAGGGGTTGGAGTATGCGACTCCGCTCTCCAAATCTTTAAGGCGATAAGCGTCACCTGGGATTACTTCTGTAATCACATAGGGTTCTTCCCAAGGGGACTCGAGCTTGAGATGCCCTTGTTGCTTCAGTCGCATGACCAAATCTCCTTCAACGAAGGATCTGGGGCGTAGCCTTCTACTGTGGTAGTTGCGGAGGCTTTCCTGGTAGATCATTGATCTCTCCGCTGCAATCTCGCGTGCCTCGTCCAGGAGGTCAACGGAGCCTTCGAGTGCGAGAGTTGACTCCTTCTCGCTGTATGCAACCACCCGTGGGGCTTTGTAGCGTACCTCCGCGGGTAGCACTGCATCGACACCGTGCACCATGAAGAACGGGGTGCATCCCGTGGCGCTGTTTGGAGTTGTGCATAGGCTCCAGAGTACGGATTGTAGTTCGTCTGGCCATCATCTAGCGGCTTGTTCGAGTGGCTGAAGGAGTCGTTTCTTGATTCCACCGTAGACGAGGCCGTTGTCCTTTTCGACTTGACTGTTGGTCTGGGGGTGAGCTACCGAGGCGTAGCTTACGTTGATTCCCAGGTTTTCGCAGAATTCCTGGAACTCCTTAGAGGTGAAGTTTGTCCCATTATCTATGATGATGCTATGTGGTACTCCAAAACAGTGGACAATGGACTCGAAGAACTTGACAACGCTGGCTCCTGATTGATTCGTCACCAGCATGGCCTCGATCCACTTGGTGAACTTGTCGACCGCGACTAAGAGGTAGACATAACCTCCTCGCGAGGACCTTGGGAGTTTTCCGACCATGTCGAGTCCCCACTGTGCAAACGACCAAGCCAATGGTATTGGCCTGAGTTCCGCGCCAGGTGCGTGAGGTTTGTCCGTGAATCGCTGGCAAGCATTGCAGCGCTACGATGTCCTTGGCGTCGTGCATGGCCGTGGGCTAGTAGAAACCAGCTCGCAGAACTTTGGCAATGAGGGCGCGACTGCCAGCATGGTGTCTGCATGTGCCTTCATATATGTCGAGGAGGACGGCCTTTCCGTCCCCGTTGGAGACGCACCGTTGAAGTACCCCTATGATCCTGTGTTTGTACAGTTCGCCGTTGATGAGGGTGAATGCCTTGGATCATTGTGCGTTGTGTTGCGCATCAGTCGGGTCGTCTGGCAGCCTTTTGCTGAGCAGGTATGTGATGTACGGCTGCGTCCAGGATGGTTCGATCATCATGACCTCCATTGGTCCTTCGAGTCCCGTATTAGACTCCATGTCATCGAGTGCCGTTGGCTCGTTGGGTGGCATAGCCCCCGAGTCCGTTGACGTGCTTGGTTTCTTTGCTGGAGCCTTTTGCTTGATGGAGCGCTCGCAGATGCGCTCGAGGAATACCCTAGGTGGTATGGGGGCACAGGTGGAGCCAATGTTGGCGAGTGTATCCGCCTCTTTGTTGCTTTCGCGACCTACGTGCCCTAGCTCGCAGCCGTCGAAGTCTCCCTCAAGTGTGTCGTAGAGGTCGCGATAGGCGATCATGTTGTCGCTCAGTGCGTCGCACTCGTGCATCATTTGGTTGACCACCAGTTTGGAGTCGCCGTAGATGATGAGCCTCTTGGCGCCGGAAGCTTTCGCCATCCGCATCCCGTGGATTAGGGCCTCGTACTCAGCTTTGTTATTGGAGGCTATGAACTGCATTCGCATAACGTATTTCATCTTGTCTCCTTGGGGCGATGTCAGTTTGACACCTGCGCCAACTCCGTCCTTTCGCTTGGATCTATCGAAGTGCATTGTCCATAGGTAGGACATATCTGGTTTGTTGGGGAGTTGGTTCTCCATCCAGTGCACGAGGAAGTCCGGGAGAACTTGCGACTTGATCGTGACGCACTTCTTGTACGTGATGTCGCGTGGTGACAACTCTATGCCCCAGAGCACGACTCGTCCAGTGGCATCGGGATTATTGAGTATGTGCCCGAGCGGGGCATCGTTTACCACCATGATTGAGTGCTCCTGGAAATATTGACGCAGTGGCCTGGCTATCATGAAGAAAACGTACGGCAACTTCTGGTAGTGCGGGTACCACTGCTTTGTTGGCGTGAGCACCTCGCTGAGGTAGTATACTGGGTGTTGGACCCCGTGGACTTTATTTTCTTCGGCTCGTTCCACCACGAGCACCGTGCTGACCACTTGATTGGTGGCGGTGATGTAGAGCAATAGTGGTTCCTTTTCATGAGGCGTCACCAGTACCGGCGAGGTGGACATTAGATGCTTGAGGTCTTCGAATGCTTCTTGTGCCTCGTCTGTCCACTCGAACTTGTCAGCTTTGCGGAGGAGTTGGTAGAAGGGCAGCGCCTTTTCGCCCATTCGACTGATGAATCGACTGAGCGCCACGATTCGCCCAGCCAGCTGCTGGACGCCTTTTACGTTCTTCGGCTTCTCCATGGCCATTATGGCCTTTATTTTCTTCGGGTTTGCTTTGATCCCTATCGCAGAGATGAGATACCCGAGTAGTTGCCCAAATGGTACGTCGAAGGCACATTTGTCCGGATTGAGCTTGATCCGGTAGCGGTCGAGGTTGGTGAAGGTCTCACGGAGATCGTCGATTAGCCTGGCCTCCTCCTTGGGTTTGATGACAATGTCGCCAACATAGACTTGGATATTGCGACCAAGTTGGTTCTTGAGACAAGCCTGCATGCACCACTGATAGGTGGCTCCTGCGTTTTTTAGCCCGAAAGGCATTGTGTTGTAGCAAAACACACCGAAGGGCGTTGTAAACGCCGTTTTCTCTTGGTCTTCCTCCTTCATTCAAATCTGATTGTAGCCTGAGTAGGCGTCGAGAAAGCAAAGGCACTCGCATCCCGTAGTGGAGTCGATTATTTGATCGATCCGCGGCAACGGGAAGTGATCCTTTGGGCAGTGCTTATTCAAAGAGGTGAAGTCCACGCACATCCGCAGGATATTCGTGTCTTTTTTAGGCACAAGCACTGTGTTGGTGAGCCAGGTGCTTTCCTTGATCTCGCGTATGAAATTTGCGTCGAGGAGTCTATTGATCTCCATACCAACTGCTTTTGCTCGTGGTTCAGACAGTCGCCGTATTGTTTGCTTGATTGGCCTTGCGTCTGGATTGACGTTGAGTGAGTGCTCGTCGAATTCCCTGGGGACCCCTGGCTTGTCCACTGGACACCAGCCAAAGATTTCCCAGTGCTCACAGAGGAATTCGACGAGCGCGAGTTCCTATGAGGAACTCAAGTTGTTGGCGATGAGGGCCGTCTTGGTCGGGTCCATTGGGTGGATCTGGACTTTCTTTGTGTGCACCGACGAGTCGAAGGACATGTCGGGTGAACTTGGCCTGCTTAGGGGAGGTAGACTGTTGTCTGTCGACTCCTTCAGTTTGGCGAGTTCCTCATGCATGCCAAATGACTGGGAGATTCTGTTGAATTCCCTGTCGCAGCTGTCGGACCTCTCGAAGTTTCCATTGATCGTGATGACGCCATTTGGTCCTGGCATCTTCATCTGCAGATAGGCGTAGTGTGGCACCGCCATAAACCTTGCGAATGTGACACATCCGAGGATGCAGTGGTACTGTGAGGGCCAGTCGACGACTTCGAAGTCGATGCGCTCTCGCCAAAAATTTTGCGGCGTGCCGAAGATGACGTGGAGATTGATTTTGCCAAGGGGGTATATGCCCTTTCCTGGGACGATGCCGTGGAACATCATGTATGACACCTCTAGGCACATTAGCGGGATCCGCATTGCTCGCATGGTACTTGCGAACATGAGATTAATGTCGCTTCCACCGTCCATGAAGACGCAATTCATATCGAAGCCCCCGATCTGCGCCTCGAGTACAAGGGGACAATGGCTTGGACGAGGAACCTGGTGTGGGTGGTCACGTTTGTTGAAAGTGATGCAGGACTCACTTCCAATGAGGTACTCAGTAGTGGAGGGTGGAGAGTTTATCGCCAAATTGACTTGGCGAGTGATGGCCTTCTGCATGCGATTGGAGGGGCACCCTTTTTGGATCATCCCCATGTTGCCCACAGGTCGTGGGTACGGTTCGCCTCCATGTTGCTGAACTGGCACAGCCGTAGGTGGTGGAGGAGCTCCATGTGCCACAACGCCTGGGGCAGCTCCGTAGCCTCGATTGATCACGTCGCGATTCATCTGCGCCAAGCCTTGGTGGAGCTTGAGGAACTCGCGACAGTCTTTTAGGAGGTGACTAGACTTTTTCTTGCCGTCGTGCTTGTCGATGTAGAAGTGCACGTTGCATGGTCCGGACAGTTTGTCATGGATGGAGGTTGCAGGTGCCCCTTCGCAAGTGCGGCGTTGCCACACTTGCGTGCTTTTCCCAGCATCGCGGTATCCTCTACTACAATATCCGCTGTTGCGGTTGTCATCGCATTTGTCGGTGTAGCCAGCTGTGACCATGTTGACCTCAACACTGTCTTTGTAGACTCACATTCGACGTTTTCCTCGGCGGTCGCGTCTGCGCCCAAGGTCGTCATCGTCATCGGAGTAGGTGCGGTTTTTCACCGAGTCTTCTCCGTCCACCCATCGGTTCGCGATTTCCATCAGGTGGTCGATCGTTTTGGGCTTTGAGCGGCCCAGCTCCACCCTGAGCTCTATACGGCAAACACCACCGTTGAACGCGTTGATTGCACGATCTTCTAAGATGTTTTATGCAGAGTTCTTGATGATGGACCACCTCTGGATGTACGAGCGCAGTGACTCGCCAGACCTTTGTTGGCATCCTCTTAGTTCTTCGATTGCTGCAGGCCTTTTGTAAGTGCCCTTGAAGTTGCGCATGAAGCTGTATACCAGCTCTTCCCAGCTGCGAATGGATCCGCGCGGGAGGTTGGTGAGCCATGCGCGAGCGGCACCCTACAGCTGTAGCTGCAGGCATTGCATGGCCGTGCTTCGACTTCCGCCGTGCAGCCTGATGGAGGAGATATGATCCTCCAGCCAGATCTTCGGGTCCTATAGGCCGTCGAATTTTGGGTTCTCTGATGGGAGTTTGAACCCTTTAGGATTCATTTCTGCCTGATGGCTCTGCTGAAGCATCTAGCGCCGCAGAGCTCCACGTCTTCGTCCTCCGAGTCAGTCGAACTAGCACGTCTTGCGCGTATTTTGTTGACTTTGCGCTGTGTGATGTCATCACACGCGTCGTAGTCGCGATCGTGCTGCCGTGAGCGGCGACGCCAAGACAGGTCATGGCTATCATCGCTGGACGAAGGAGAGGAGTAGCGTTTTGCTAGAACCTTGTTTTTCTTCGGTTCCAGTGTTGGCACTTTGTTGAGGGCAGCCTCGATTAGTCCCAAGCCTGCGATCGTAGATCGGTGCATGGCAGCCTGCGGATCTCCATCCGGTGGCTGGTTGTTGAGGAGGTACATGGTGGCCGCCGTTACCGCAGCTTGCGGCGTCTTTGGGAGCACGCTGCCCTGCGTATCCACCGGCATAGAACTAAAGTCGGGGACTTTCGCAACTTCTACGTGCTCTTGCTCGGTGAGGTGAGCTAGTCGAGATCGCCTTTTGTTGGCCAGGTACTCGTTGCCTTTGGAGGAGGATCCTCCGTAGGAGGAGAGCCCAGCTCGCCGAAGGCTCGACTCGTCCATCGCCTTCTTACGCGCCTCGAGTTGCGCGATTGCCTGTAACTGGCGTCTGTATTCCTCTTTCAGCAGCCAATGGTAGCCCATCATCATGTCTTACGAGGTGTTGTGGGGCAGAGGATTGCCCCGTAGAGCTTCTCGACAACGGGCCCACTCGTTGTCGTTGAGCCTGATCAGTATACGCTCTCTGGTGTTCTCGTTCACTATGAGCGGCGGTTCTCCTCCCGTTCCATTGTTGGTGGGCGTGCCGTTGGTGGGGTGTCAATTGTAGGGCCACCGTTTGGTATACCGCCATTGGGCGGTCCGGTGCCAGAGCCGGTGTTTTCGCGATTGACGCCGGTGTCGCCCGCATTGATGACGACGCACATGAAGTGGTTGGGGAAGCTGTTGCTTCCACAACTTTCAGATCCGGAGTCATAGACTCCATCCTCTGTGGCTAGGTTACCCAGATCGGATCCGCGACTGCTTTCGCTGTCCGTGCCCTAGCTATTGCCGGGGCGATGAGCTCGCTGAAGGTGCCGATTGGTGGCGGGAACCACGATGCTGGAGCAATCGCGGGGGCCATCGGCTGGTCGGGCATGCGAAGCGTGCCCAGTTGGCCGACCTGGAAGTGGAAGCTCCCGATCGCCAGGCTGATCCCATCGCCCACGGACTCGAAATCCGGGCGTGTGGACGGTGAAGTCGAAAGCGCCGAAGAGCTGGCGAATCTCCGCCGTTGCAGAGTTGTAGATTGCGGTTGATGGGGCTGAAGAAGCCGCTACATCAGCACTCCCAATTCCCACAGACGGCGCCAATTGACGAGGGTTTAACTCGCCAATGCCCATTGTTATGGACTTGGGTTTTGGAGAAGGAGGGAGCGATAGAGGCATCAGTCGGCTAGCAAACAAGCACACAAGGACACAAGGTTTACCCAGGTTCAGGCCTCGTAGAGGTCCCTACTCCTGCTTGTCTGCTCTTAGAATTAACGAAGGAATCGAAGATTACAAGGGGTGCGCAGATACAATCTGGCGATGGTGGTGAAAACTAGAGTTGTGATTGTCCTCCTCGCCGCCCCCTCCCAGCCTTTATATAGATAGGCTAGGTCTCGGGTAGCAGGTCAAGTCGGTTACAGATTAGGGTTTGTCCCTTTGAACTTTCTATCTTTAAACTATTACTTGCGTTACAAGCAATCGAAGAGTCCATGGATCACCCGAATCCTGTATTGGGCCTTGGCAACACCGTGGGCTTCTGCCGTATCTGGACCGTATATGCCAAGCTCGAGTACCTGTAAGGTATACCCATGTCAGGTTCGTAACGATATAGCATTGGGATACATACTCGTAAAAATATTTAATACGATAGCCACATGTACATCCGCATTTAGTCCATGTTTTACGACGTTTATTTTGTGACAGTAATATTAGTTGGTAGAAATATATTTTTACTTTATACTTTACCAGACCTAATCATAAGTTATCGTCACATTGCATTTAATATGCTGACCCTATGGGCGAAGCAGTCAATGTGAACAAGAACTATATAGTTCCAAGACCAATGCTCATAGGGTTCTCTAGCAGATGGTGTCCAGTTCCGCATACTATAGTGTCACGTGCGTAGTACCAACAAACGACACATCGTCCGTTACACACATTATTGATGGTTTGCATACTAAGATACAGACGTGTTGAAGTTAGATACTCATTCTAGACGGAGTACTTGAAATAATTTGGGAGGATCGACGGCAGTACGAGAGGAGACAACACCTTCTACACGAGAAATGTTTGAGATTATCCAATCATCTAGATGGTTATATAGCACTCGACCAACGAATATATGGTACACCGTACTGCATGCATCTTCTACACACTCGATGTACCCACAAGTTCACACGGGTTGTATGGTGTAAGCTAATAAGGTACTCTAGTATATGCCATCGGGTACCAAGCATCATGTGCTGCGTTGAAACCTCGGTACACACCCGCATCGTAAGAAGCATTGATCGTCTTGCTAAGTTATTCTGTTATTATTTCACCGACGTGATATGCTACGAATACTATGTCAGTATAGTATTGATAGGTTTAAAAAAAACGAGCCAATAAACTGTCGAGGTCCTCGAGATGATGCTGCTCGATAACAAATATTAGGCGCATGAAGAGTTAGACTATACCTATGCACCGTTTGCGGGATATTTCATGAAAAGTTATAATTGACCTTGGTCTAAATAAGACAAATGCAGCAAGAATCCGCCAATCATATTCGTCTTATAAACACGTCGTGGAAGTCGGTGGATACAGTGTATACATCAGAGGATGTCCTGCATTGAATTTTGTTATTATAGTAACTAAACTAGAGATAACTCATGAGAGATATGTCCCGTGTCTCCCAACATAGGAATTTGAAATGTTTGCGCTAGTTTCTAGTTTTTCTAAGGGGATGTGCTAGTGGGATTAGATCAAGCATGCCACATTGAACACATTAGAAATACATTACGATGACAGCATGAGCGATGATATCATGATCGAGATCAAGCATAGATCGCAGTATCTAGTACATCAAATATTGGATGTATGGTACAAGACTAAAAAGTACTATAGAAAAACACAACGACTTGTCCATTCTATCTCGTTATCGACGAATGTTTTTTCGTTCAGGACATAATTCGCTTTAATATTATTAGTGATAGTTATATGGTATTTAGTATTAAAGGAAACCTAAGGTCGAAGAGAACAACGAATCCACTAGTGAAAGATATGTCCTGCATCTCCCACTTTAGAATTTTCAAATGTTTGAGATAGTTTCTAGTTTTGCTAAGGGAATGTGCTAGTGGGATTAGATCAAGCATTCCACAGTGAACACAATACAAATACATTATGATGACAGCATGAGCGACGATATCACGATCGAGAACAAATATGCATCATAGTTATCTAGTACTACATATATGGTTTGTACGGTACCAGCCTAACAAATACACGGTACCCAGCATCACAACGACCTGTATGTGCGCTCGATTTCCCATAAGATCACACGGTTATCTTGAGGACAGTGATACGGTGCTCTACCGATTGTTTTATTGTACATCTTAAACTTATTTTCATTAAATACTCGATAAGCAATTGTGTCCTATAAAAATATCATGTCGAATAGAAATGAGAAGCCACTCGTGAGAGATATGCACTTTTATCTCGGTAGTCTTGAATGGTCAAATTAAGAGAATTATCATTGGTCTATTTTAAACTACTACACAGGGATTCCACTAGTCCGGTTCGACTTATAATGAGGCGTAGAAGTCAATATCCCTATGATGTGTAGATTGATGAATGTCCTATAAAAAAACAGAACAACTTGTCCATTACTTCCCATTGTCGATGAATATTTTTCCGTTTAGGTCTTAATTCACCTTAATATTATTAGTGACAATTATATGGTCTTTAGTATAAAAGGAATATATCATATCGAAGAGAACAACGATTCCACTCGTGAAAGATATGTCCTGCATCTCCCACTTTAGAATTTTGAGATATTTGAGCTAGTTTCTAGTTTTGCTAAGGGAAAGTGCTAGTGGGATTAGATCAAGCATTCCAAAGTGAACACAATACAAATATATTACGATGATAGCTCGAGCGATGATATCACGATCGAGATTAAACACAACTTTTTTTTGACAGGAAACGACACTTTATTGATTAAATCACATCAATATATAGAGTTCCACGGATCAAGTCTGGAGCAGAAACACAGTTAGAGTCTACACTCTCACACGATTTAGCTAGACGATGCGCCGCTTCATTTAGAGCACGCTTCACATGGCAGAAGGAAACTGATGCGAAGTCTTTCACCATATGCTTAATGCCAGACACCACTAATCCCACAGCCGAACAGTCCATGCCCTCAGAGTTTAAGCGTTGTACCAGAGGTAGACAGTCAGTGGCACAAATAGCTTTCGATCTTCCTTGATCAACCACCAGCCGAACAACCCTGCGAAGAGCAAGAGCTTCGGCATACCCAGGGGCCTGTAAACCTTCAATGTGCATTCGACAAGCTGCCAAGCAGGTACCATGATGATCACGCATGACCACCCCTACTCCCAGGAAATTGGAGGCCTCAAACAGCGCAACATCTGAATTTAGATAAACTGTACCTGGCGGCGGTGGTGTCCACGACGGAGAAGACTGGGGCACACACCTTTGTTTCCGGCACACATTCATTTGCTGTTGCTTGATGAGGTTAACATAGGCAATAACCTTTCCCACAGTACGGCTAGGGCAAGGTCTGCACCCAGGATTCCTTGCCTCGTTCCGAGCATCCCAAATATGCCAAAAAGTCACTGCCAAAACCGTAGCATGTAGCTCATTCGAACGAGCCAAGAAATCAAACAACCAGAATTTAGTTGTGGTGAAATGTTTACGGAGAAGAGTGCATGGAACCAGTTGCTTGAACTCCCGCCATACCACGTGAGCAAACTGGCAACGGAGCATCGAGTGCTCAATGCTTTCCATCCGACCACAAAATATGCAGGCATTTTCTTCTGAGATATTTCTATTGCACAATTGCATACCGCATGGAAGACAGTCACGGATAAATCGCCAGCGATGAATTAGCATCTTCCCCGGCGCCTTGATTTTCCACAGAGCCTTCCACTCCTTATCATTTGTTGTCCATCCCGACACCATACCTCGACCATGTTTGCTCTGTGCTTGAGAAAATTTATGAGAACGAGCCAACATATATGCAGATCGAACGGTGAACAAGCCATGTCTGGTATGGGGCCAACACACAAAATCCTCCCCTGCGTGGCGAGAAATTGGTACTTGCAAAATTCTCCTTGCCACAACTGGGTGGAAGAAACCATTCACATTCTCCTCGTTCCAACGACCAGTATCTTCATCAATTAAGCAGTGGACAGTGGTTGTATCCGGAATCGGAGAAGTGGGCAAGACAGTAACCGGGTGGAGGTTTGGGATCCACTGATCTTTTAGAATCCTCACGGAGCGGCCATCACCAATACCCCACTGAATCCCTTGCAACAGCAACTCCCGGCCAAACATAATACTTCTCCAAGTGTAGGAAGAATACCTAGGCTTCGTTGCTTTCCAAAAATCTGAATTGGGATAGTACCTCCCCTTCAGAACACGAGCACATGAGTAATTGGGCTCAGTGAGCAATCTCCAACCTTGCCTAGAAAGCATAGCCTGATTGAATAGGCCAAGATCACGAAATCCCATGCCTCCCAAAGCCTTCGGTGTTGATAACCACTCCCAAGACCTCCAGTGCATTTTCTTTTTTCCATCTTCGATACCCCACCATCTATTAGAAATTGCTTGTCTCATCTTGTCATAGATAGCCAGAGGTAGTTGAAAGCAACTCATAATACAGGCTGGAATCGCTTGAATGACTGCCTTAAGCAGCGCCTCATTACCCGCCCTCGAAAGTGGTCTATCCGACCAGCCATTGATACATCTCCATATTCTCTCAAGAATGAAGTTGAACGTGGCTACTGGAGATTACTCACAGAGGTAGGCATACCCAGATAAAAGTCATTTAACACCTAGCTCACGACCCCCAATAGGTTCTTCACTTCCCCCTTCATTTGATCGATACAATGATTACCAAAGAATACTGAGGATTTATCAAGGTTTATCTTTTGTCCAGAACCTTCACAGTAGATCCTCAGTGTGTCATTAAGAGCCATCACACTATTTCTATCACTTCTAGCAAAGAAGATGCTATCATCTGCGAAAAAAAGATGGGATATAGGAGGACCAAGTCGACCATTGCGAATTCCATAGAGCTCTCGTCGGTCCTCACATTTTTGCAGCATGCTAGACAAACCTTCAATACAAAGAAGAAATAAGTAAGGGCTGATGGGGTCTCCCTGACGAATACCCCTTGAAGGAAAAACTGGCTTAGTGAGTTCGCCATTAACATGGACAGCATAGCGAACACAAGTAACACACCTCATCACCGTTTTAATCCAACTAGGATCAAAGCCAAGCTTGCAAAGACATCCATGTAAATAATTCCATTCCACCTGATCATACGCCTTCATCTTATCAATTTTTAGGGCGAAGAATGGCCGCTTGGATTTCTAGTTACAAATTGTATGCAAGCATTCAAAAGCAATCAAGGCATTATCAGTGATCAACCTTCCAGGCACAAAGACACTTTGTTTTTCAGAAATGATCAGAGGAAGAATGACTTTCAACCTGTTTGCAAGAACCTCGGAGGCAATTTTGTAGAGGACATTGCACAAGCTGATTGGTCGGAAATTTTTCAGCTGTTTTGGTCTTGCAACCTTCGGAATTAACACGACCACTGAATCACAAAGGCCCCCCGGTATAAAACCTCCAGATAGGAAGCTCCTCACTGCTGAACAAATTTCTTCCTTTAGGAACTCCCAATGAGTTTGATAGAACAGCGCGGGAAAGCCATCAGGTCCTGGCGCCTTAGTTGGCCCCATTTGGAACAATGCAGCCTCAATCTCCGTGTCCGTATAGGGCTTACATAAATCAGAATTCATCTCATCCATGACCTTCGCGGGGATTGCCTCTAGAACTGTATCAATAGAAGCCACAAGGTTCAAACGAAAAAAGGCTCTCGTAAAAGGAGTGGACAAAACCTTTAATCTCAGCTTGTGTTTCACACTTGGAGCCATCATCACGTGTGAGCAAGGATATGTTATTTTCTCTCTTACGCGCTGACGCCCTGGCATGGAAGAAAGAGGTGTTACGATCACCTTCATGTAGCCACTCGACACGAGAACGTTGTCGATCCATAACTTCCTCGCACTCGAAGAGATCACACAGTTTAAGCCCTACTGCGCGCTCTTCCTTTAACACTTCATTCACCGGTTGACCCCTAAGGTAGAAAAGCTGCTGTTCTAGTCGGCGGATTTGATTGCGAACTGAACCAAAGGTCCTTCGGCTCCAGTCCTTGAACGTTATGGCCATCCGACCCAAATTATTCTAGGTTGAACGGAGGGAGTGAGAACCCTCCCATCCAGCCGACCATGCCGCCTCCATAGTGTCTGTGTAGCCTGGCGCCCTGCGCCACATGGCTTCATAATGAAAACCCTGTGATACAGCCGGGGCAGCAGCCATCCTCGACCTCTTCACGACAGAAATAGCAATGGCGTAATGATCAGACGAGGTTGTAATCACATTCTCTACCGAGCAGTCTTCAAATTGACGCATGAAATCACCATTGGCTACTACCCTATCGAGTCTGACCTTCACGTGGTGATCAGCACCTTGTCGGTTCGACCACGTAAACTTTGGTCCCTCAAAACCAAGGTCCGCGAACCCACAGTCTTGAAGACAGTCCCGGAAAGCTGCAATCTGCCCTTCTGTACGATCTCGAGGGCCAATGTGCTCATCCTGGCTAAGCACCTCATTAAAGTCTCCGCAGCAAATCCACACACCACTCCACGTAGCACGCATCGATCTAAGAAGATCCCAAAATTCATGTCTACAATCACGTCTTGGTTCTCCATACACAAAGGAAATCCGCCATGGCTGGCCATTATCAACTGTGATCAAAGCATCAATACAACGCTTATTGAAACCCTTGATGTCCACACATATGGATGAATTCCAAAACAGACCCAAGCCACCACTTTGACCTTCACTACTAACAGCAAAGCACCCAAAGTAGCCCAAGGACCACATAAAACTTCGAACTCTCGACTCCTTCATCTTCGTCTCGGACAGGAAGAGAAGGCAGGGACGATGAGATTTTACGACCCATCGTAACTCGCCCACTGTCGCGTCCGTCCCCAAGCCACGACAGTTCCATCATAGGGCTAACATTGCGTCTGACGGGCCTGCTCACCAGTACCCTCCTGATCCGCTGATCCATCACCACTCTTCTTCAGTTTCTTATTTAAATCTGAACTCAGCTCCTCTTCAACATAGTCAGCAGTTTCCCCCATAGCGCCGGTCTTGTGGTGAACCACCATTGCCAATGGATGAACTGGAGCCGGTTCAACCACAGGAGGGTTCAACCACAATGTTGGGAATAGACAGTGACGCCCCGCCGCAGCGGTTTGTCTACGTCTATCTCCACCCGAACATGCATAAAACTGCCCTAGCATCTCCCTGTAGCATCACAATCCACCACTGGGATACACTCCTCCATGCCCAGACTACCAGCAATCTTCTCACCCCAACGTTTGTGCATATACCCAAAGGGCAGGTTAATGATCCTAGCCCAGATCTTCAAACCATTCAACACCATGTCTTTTGGCTTCAAATCAACATTGAACTCTTTAAGCAGAACTGCATGTCTACCGACGACCCATGGAGGGCCATCCACCACGTGGTCCTTATCAGCCTTCGTAGCAAATTCATCCACAAAACGATTCTCCCCAGCCGGATTCAGAAGTAGGCCACGCGGATTGCCCCACGCCGCCCTCAGCGCTACCGCGATTGTACTGATATGCAAAGTATTCGGGGCAAGTACCTTCCTGACGAGCGCCCACGGGGAGTGGGTTGGGGTATCATCCACCCCGTCGTCCAAAACCACTGCTACTGTCTCCGCCGCAGTTAGACGGAGCCGGCCCATCATCTCCGAGACATGATCCTTGGATCCTGCCGCCGTCGCCGCCACCGGTGGAGGAGTTCGACCAGCACTCCCCCCACCACCACCAGTTCCCTCCACGGGAACCGATCCCACCGCCTTGCCACCGCCACTCGACCCGGATGAGCCCGTCATCAGCAAACCTCACCTTTGCCCGATGAGATCGAGGGCGGGCGGCAATCCAAGAGGGCCCCGAGATCACCCCGAGTCCACGTAGAGAGAAGGTGAGCATCGTCTAGGGCACGCCCGATGAGTTGGAGGGCATGAGAACGAGGTCGCCCACGCAGGAGCGACTCAAAGAAGGATTCAAACCCTAGGTTTGGGAGATCGACATGGGATCGCCTTAAGCCCTAGGAGAGAGAAACATACGTGCGATTAAACACAACTTATTTTCATTAAAAACTCGTTACGCAATCGTGTCCTACAAAAATATCATGTCAAAAAGAAATGAGAAGCCAGAGATGTCCTGCATCTCTTATGTAAAAGTGTTTAAACTACTACCCAGAGAACATCAAATCCACTCATGAAAGATATGTCCTTCATATCCCACTTAAGAATGTTGGCATGTGTGTGGTAGTTTGTAGTTTTGCTAAGGTAATGTGCTAGTGGGATTAGATCAAGCATTCAACAGTGAACACAATACAAATACATAACAATGACAACACGATCGACGATATCACTATCGAGATTAAACATGCATCACAGTTATCTAGTACTAGATAAATGGGTTGTACGGTACTGGTCTACAAAATATATGGTACCCAGCATCGCATCGACCTGTATTTTCTCTTGATTTCCCATAAGATCACACAATTATATTGCAGATGATGATACGATGCTCTAATAATTGATTTATCGTACCAATACAACTTATTTTCATTAAAAACTGGATATGCAATCGTGTCCTACAAAAACATCATGTCGAAAAGAAATGAGAAGCCACTCATGAGAGATATGTCCTTCATATCCCACACTATAATGTTAAAATGTTAGCAGTAGTTTCTTGTTTTGCTAAGGGAACGTCCTAGTGAAATCGAAATCAGAGCAAGCATGCCACATTGAACACAATATAAAAACATTACGATGACAGTGCGAACGACGATAGCATGTTCAAGACGAAGCATGGATTGTAATGGCTTTTGCCAAACAATGTGGTTCTAATAAAAATAAAGGCTGTGTGCATCAGTTGATGCAGAGGCCGGGGCTCTGCTCCCCATTTCGAAAAAATGGATGCCATTGTCCAGTACTGTAGATATTGGTTAACTTGTGAAGATGATCATCATGAATAATCCCAGTATGGTAGGATGAAATTGAGAGATGTTTTAAAAATTAACTGACGAAGTATAAGCCAATCATACAGTAGCTAGTATTGAAAATTTAAGAAAGAGGCCGAGATAATTCTAGCTAAACAAGATGATACATCATGATTTCAAAATTAACTATCATATGGTATTATTAATGGTAACTGCGTACTCCATAATATCTGTGCTTTTATCTAGGTAGTTTTGAATGGTCAATTTAAGAGAATTATCATTGGTCTATTTTAAACTATTACATAGGGATTATGCTGGTCCGATTCGACTCGTAATTAGCCGTAGAAGTCGACTTCCCTATGACGTGTACATTGATGAATGTCCTACATAAAAATAGAACGACTAGTCCATTACTTCTCGTTATCAATGGATGTTTTTACGTTCAGGACTTAATTAACTTTAATATTATTATTGACAGTTTTATGGTCTTTAGTATTAAAGGAACACATTATGTCGAAGAGAATAGCGAATCCACGCGTGAAAGATATGTCATGCATCTCCCACATTAGATCTTTGAAATATTTGAGCTATTTTCTATTTTTGCCAAGGGAATGTGCTAGTGGGATTAGATCAAGCATTCCACAGTGAACACAATTCAAAAAAATTACGATGACAACAAGAGCGACGATACCACGATCGAGATTAAACATGCATCACAGTTATCTAGTACTACAGACATGGGTTGTACGGTACCAGATTCAACATTTGCAAGAATTCAGACTATACCAACATGAAACATGCTTTCTAGATGAAAGTACTAGTAGCAACATATGACTAAAACTAGCCAGTTTGCACTGCATATCCGAATCCAACACAAACTTAGGATTGAATTCATGAATAAATATTAAAGGCAACACATAATATCTTGAACCAAGTAACGTGTTTGACATCTGGCAAACATATCCAATCAAAATTAATCTACTAGATACAACTTAGGATCTTCATGGACATCACAAGATTAATCAAAATTTAACAGCAAATGTTATTCTTTGAACACTTCAATCTTCATCTAGCATCTCATTGATTCATCCAAGATCTCGCATCACATGAGCAGACATTGAAACAAAATTTTGACAGCTCTCAAATTCGATAAGGGCGAAGCATCATGCCATCTTCCTCCTGTATTGAAGAAAAATAAGAAGGAGCTTCAGATTTCATATATGAAAATAAACAATATCTCACGACTCTGGAAGTAATGTGCAAATCCCCAAAATATCATCTCCAATGCCTCACCGCTAAAAAAGGAACCGAACAAAGAAACTAAGAAGGTTGAGAGACTCGTTAAGACAGAAGGGAAGGGCATATAAAAATTATATACAACCCTGGAACGGATTAGGAACTAAATCCAGGATGGAGGGCTGGGGCTCATCCTCTCCGACTATTGAAGGGCGGGTAAGTTCTGAAAATATAATTCAGAAAGTGACATTGTTAAGCTTCAGACAGTTTCAACATATACATCATATACTTGTGAGAAAAATCAGAGAATAGTGTAACAGTTAATATTGTTCAACTAGTGTAGCTTGCAAAGAGATCAGTATATGATATCATTTAGAAACTAAGTAAAACTAGTGTACAGCTGGTTGTAATTTAAATGGCTATCATGGAAATTACGTGTATATTTTTTACAGCTATCTTTTCTGAAGCAATTCAAATACAGCACAGAACAACAAATCGCAAACTCAGTCTTGATAATAACACACTTCCACTATGGCAGAGCGGCTCTTTGCCGTGTGGGCAATATAACACGGCAAAGGCGTTCTGGAACACGGCAAAGGCTTTGCCGTGTGTATACACACGACAACGTTTGCCACGGCAAAGGACCTTTGCCGTGTGTTTTCTAAATAAGACACGGCAAAGCCTTTGCCGTGTGTCTTACGCGTAGACACGGCAATGTAAAGTGAGATGATGGTTCCCCTTAGAGATGACGGTGTCTATTCTTTGTCGTGTGTCACCCATAAATCCTACACGGCAAAGGCCGCATTTACCATGTGTCGCCCATAAAACCTACACTGCAAAGGCTGTCTTTGTCGTGTGTCATGTACACGGCAAAGAGGCTGTCTTTTTAAATAAATTGAAAAAAATTCAATTGTTTTTTTAAACTTTTTTAAATATTTTTTACTTGTTCACCTCATATGGGATACTTTTAACCCTAAGTATGCTTAATGTTAGGTCAAATTGCACTCATGATCAAACTTCCCCTACGGTCACCCATCCTAACACTACTATAGCCCTAGCACGCTTAACTTCTTCATTCCTTCCGAATGAGTTATGATACGTCCATTTTGCATCACTATTCTATGTCTTAATTCACTATTATTCATTAATATATTTCATATTGAGAGGTGATACTTATGTTATTTCATCTGTTTTTCCATGGTTGATGACTTTTGGAGCATGGACCGCTGCAGTCAGGATTCTGATGGAAAATGTGCTATTTGGAGGCAAAATTCGCGAAGATCAGAAAATCTGGGAAAATATATGGAAAATCCTATTTTTCCAGAAGACTAAGGATGCCAGAAGATGGAGTGGAGATGGGCCACAGGGGGCCCACACCTCCCCCTGGCGCGGGCAGCCCTAGGCCGCGCCAGGAGGTGGTGTGGCCACCCTGGCCCACTCCAGCCTCTCCCCTCTGGCGTATATCATCCTCCCGAAACTCTAAGACTCGGGGAGCGACCACAGAAAGATTCCGCCGATTCTGCGGGGCGGAAAACACTGAGAGAGAAAGATCTCTCTGACAGACAGATTTCTGCCGGGGGAATTCCTTCCCGGAGAGGGGAGATCGTCGCCATCAACACCACTATCAAGCTGGACTTCATCGGGATCATCATCATCATCATAACCACCATCATCACCCTCATCACCATCTCCATATTGCTGTAACAATTTAGTTGAATCTTGCATTAGTTCATAGGGGAAACTTTCCCGGTGTTGATTACTTTTTGTAGTTGATGCTATTGAGTGAACCATTGAATTATTGTTTATGTTTAGATTGTTATACATCATTATTCCATCTCTGATCATGATCCATATGATGTCTTGTGATTAGTTTGTTTTGTTCTTGAGAACATGGGAGAAGTCTTGTTGTTAGTAGTGGAGTTGTGTTGAGAAAGATTCAATAGTTTGATATTTAAGTTGTGGTGTACTTCTTCTAGTGGTGTCATGTGAACGTCGACTACATGACACTTCACCTATATGGGCCTAGGGGAATGCATTGTGTATTTGGCTACTAATCGTAGGGGTTGCTGGAGTGACAGAAACCTGAACCCCCGTTAGGAAACCATTGCACAAGGGACGTAAGGGTCTTAGAGTTTAAAGCTGTGGTTAGGTTTCTACCTTAATTACTTTCTTGTACTTACGGATGTTTGCAAGGGGTATAATCACAAGTATGTATTAGTCCTGGATGGGTCGGTACAATTAGCACAGGTTCACCCACACAACACTTAGCAAGCTAAAGAAGATTAATCCGCTATATGAAGCGAAAGCACTTGAAAGTCTTCCCATGTGTCCTCGAGAACGTTTGGTCATCTTAAGTAATACAACCGGCTTGTCCTTTGCTGCATAAAGGATTGGGCCACTTGATGCATTTATTCCTACTGTCTTTTATTTACTCGTACTTTGTTTACGTGCTTTATCAAAAACCCCTAAAAATCCGTTTGCTAAGTATTTGCAGAGAATTCCTGATCCATACCACTAGCCAGCACCTTTTGCTCCTAGTTGGGTTCAACACTCTTACTTATCAAAAATATTGCGATACACCCCCTATACTTGTGGGTCATCAAGACTATTTTCTGGCGCCGTTGCCGAGGAGTGAAGCGCTATTGGAGAGTGGAACTGGTAAAGGAAACTTCTACTGTGAGTATTGTTTACTTCTGCTAGTTGCTTTATTTTCGTTATGGATAATTCGTTGAGTTTCTTATTTGGTAATGCTACTACCACTGCTAAGGTAGTAGATAAGCCACCACCTGCTGAGAATGATGTTTTCAAAATACCTACAAGAATTATTGATCGTGTTATGGATAACTACTATGTTGGAGATAGAACTGTCCATCCCGGTGATCATTTGCTCTTTATACACGAATTATGCGGGTTGTTCAAGTGTGCAAGTATCACTACAGATCAAGTTAAGAAGAAGTTATTCTCATTATCACTGAAAAGAAGAGCTGAGAAATGGTATAAGCTGCTGAAGAATGATCAAGCTCTAGAATGGGAGGAAATAGTACATCTCTTTTATTCAAAGTTTTATCCTCCTAGTGAGATTCATAAAGATCGGAATCAAAGATACAACTTTTGGCCTCTTGATGGAGAGAGTACAGCTCAAGCTTGGGGGAGATTGAAGTTACTAATGCTCAAATGTCCCATTCATGAGCTCCCCAACAATATTATTATCAATAACTTTTATGCAAGACTGCCTCTACATGACAAGGATTTATTGGATGCTTCTTGTGCTGGATCATTCACTCGCATGGAAGAAGAAGCTAAATGGGATCTTCTTAACCGTATTCAAGACAATGCTGAAGCTTGGGAGAATGACGAAGGTAGAAAGTCAGGTATAAATTATGATTATGAATGCATTGAATCTTTTATGGGAACTGATGACTTTCAAAATATTAAAAATGCTTATGGTCTAGACTCTCAAGCTATTGCTTCTTATTTCAAGGTTTTTGCTTCCTACATTGAAGTGCCTAAAAAGAAGTGGAATAAGTATCATGAACCTTATAAAGATATTGCTAAGAGTGTTCCTGCAAGAAATACTGAAGTTTATACTGCTAATCATGTCTTACCTAAACCTTACATTGAGAAAATGCATTTTCCAGTTAAGATGAAGGAACATTCTATGATGGCTAGTATGTTTAATGAAAGTACAAGTAAAGCTGTTGAACCTGCTAAACAAATGGTTGATGAAACTATAATAGGAAATGTGAAAGACTTTGTCACTAAATATGAAAAAGAGGGACACACTATCCTTTGTAAGGATACCTCTAATATTGTTTCACAAAGTAGTGTTATGAGAGCTAGTATTCCTGTGTTTTCTGCTAGAATAAGTGATCATTGCTACGATGGTCCTTGTGATAGCTATATTGTTAAGTTTATGCATGATACTGAAAGATACTATGAGAGAGGGAAAAGTGTTCTTATGTATCTCAATAATATCAAGTTTCCTCGTTTTATGCTGAAAGTTTTTATGTTGCACTTCTTTTGCCTTCTTATGCAAGTAGCCTCTGGTTTCAATAACTTGTTTGTTTACAAAATTCCCTTGCATAGGAAGTGGGTTAGACATAAATGTTTGTGTTTTTGCTTCTTAATGCTCTCTTTCACTTCAATTCATATTCCTGTGTGAGCATCTTCAAAATTATCATGCCCATCTTAATGGCTATAAAGAAAGAGCTTTTTGGGAGACAGCCCAATTTGTTTTTGCTTTCAGTTTGTTTTTGTTTCTTTGAGTCTTGGAAGTTATTACTTCGGTAATAACCGCTCCTTATCCATTTTGTTTGGTTTTTGTGTCAAGATCAACCTCTAATGAGAGAGAAGTAAGATTTGGGGAAGTTGCTGTCCCGAAACAGATTTTTGTGCTTCACCGTAAAAATTCGTGAGAGATCTCTGTATGTCGGATTGAGCTGTAATTTTGTGTGCTTCTGACCCAGGTCGTTATTTAACTTTCGTTAGTTTTGAACTTTTTGATTTGAGTAACAGAAGATTTTCGAAAAAATTGATATTTACCTGCTGGTCTGTTTTGACAGATTTTGCCACTCTTGCATTTGCTTCTTTAATCGATTTCCTTTTTGAATTCTGTTTGGGTTTTCGGAAGGAGTTGCTACAGTAGCTTACGTTTTGATGGTTTTCAGTTGAGTTGGACTCAAAAAGGTTTTATCACTTCACCTATACTGATGTTGCTAATGAGAACTGTGTGAAGTTTTGTGTGAAAGAAATTTCTAGGAAGTGGAGAAAATGGTGTAATAAGGAAGAGAAGGGTTTTATGACTCAAGTAATAAGTGCATGAAGATGAAGATATTGATGCTATTCAAGTGATGACTCCAGAAGAATCTACTAGATACCAAATTCAGAGACCTACAGAGTCTGTTTTCAAATAGGTAACAGTTCTGGTAAGAAAAGTTCCGCGAAAATACAATCCAACTATATTTTTGCAGTTTTCAGTCAATAAGGAAAGCTACGAAGCGAAAGAGGGACGGAAATGGAGCCAGGGTGGCTTACACCACCCTGTGGCTTCCCCACCCCTGGCCGCGCCACCAGGTGGTGAGGCCACCTCAGACTCCGCCTCCGACTCGTTTTCTCCCAGTACCTTCCTTTTGTCATGAAACTTCGTAATATATAACCCCCGGATCTCCCGAGGTTCGTATATCGTGTTCTCGTCGTGTTTTTGTTTCGATCTGTTTCTGCCAGGACATACTCTTTGAAAGTTTAGAAGCACAATGGTGTCTGCCAAGGATAAAGGGAAGGAGCCTATGGAGGAAGACCTCCAAGACCCCAAGCAGGAGCTGGTACCTTTAGTCTCTTTCCCTACTTCAACGGAAGCCCTACGAGTCACTAAGGAGTTATGCGATAAGTACCGAGACTTGAGGAGGAAGGTGGACATGCTTCTATGGGAGAATAATAGGCTTCACAAGATGCTGGAAGATTTCCTCACGTCAACTAAGAAAATATTACCACCACCACCAAAGGAGTAATTCGTCATTAGGTTTGGCATCCCCTTGGTTTGTTCCAAGCTTGGGGGAGTGCCGCGGTATCACATCACTATCTTCTATCTTTTTACCTTATTAGTAGAGTCATATCATGAATAGAGGAGTTATTATGTAGTATGGTTTGCATCATGGAAGTGTCCCGTCTCTCGTTAGATATGTATCCCTTGGTGTGAGTTGCCGTTATGGAATATTAATGAGAAGTTCTATCATTCACTCTTTTGCATAGCTTATATTAGATTTCAATTCGTGGTTATATGATTGATCTTGTTGTTAGTATTGGTATCACTTTGGGATCATTGAGTTAATTTAGTTGGTTTTGGCTAACCTGGCTCGGTCAGTAGCAACATTATTTTTGAGAGTTGAATGAAAAGATAGAAGTACTCTAAAGAAAAATAATTTCATCATCTTTTTTCCTTGATTTGCTCATAAGTTTAGTATTCTCTAGTTAAGATCTTTTGTGCTTCCAAGGAAGATTGCATGTTTGTCTTTATCACTTGTATGTTTGTTTGTTCCTTCAACTCTTATACTTGCTACCCAGACTTGCTAGCCAAAAACCTGTACTGAGAGGGTATTCTTCTCGTGCATCCACCTCCCTTAAACCAAAACCTTTGCCATTTGTGTCCACCATACCTACCTAGTAGCATTATTGCTATTCCAAGTAAATTCTTGTTTTATCTACCTCCCAAATTAAACTTGTTATGTGAAAATTAGTGATTAAAGCTCTCACGAACTTGATGGCACACTTTACTTTCTTGCATTTAATAAACTTGAACCATTGGGTCCTTCTTTGTTGCGTATATGCTTGCGCTTTATGAGTTGAAGTTAGCAGAACCATGCATCATGGGGAACGCTTTCAACACTGCATTGGTACCTTGTACCTAGTTGATATCATGCTCTTTTGCTTATGGATCCCGGTGGTGTGAAATAAAAGTGGAACTTGTAAGATCATGGAGTTTATATGTGTGTTTGAGAAACGCCTGGGCCGCTAGCCTAAGTCATGCCTAATCATGGTGGAAACTTGCAGCATAACTATAGTGAGTACTCTATGAAGCATCCTCAATAAAAACCTATGCAAATAGCAAATAAAAAGATCGCTGAGATGCTCACTGTCTGCTTGCCTTGTCATTTTGATTATGGGATAGCTCATGTGTCATGTGCAAGGGGTACCCTGTTGGCAGTTCTCAATGATACACATGTATTTACAATGACAAGAGCTTACTCGTGACTGAAGTTGAGTAGCATGAGGTTCGGTCTTCGTAAGTAAGGGGCATGGGACTTCAATTTATAACTTGTCAAGCATATCCTCTTAGTTGTGTCACTTTAACCTTAATCACCAAAAGATGCCTATGATAGGGCAATGAGAGCTGAAAGCTAGTAAGTATCATAATTTTTGGGAGCTCTTTATGAGACTTGCAATCCCTGTTTCCCTCTGCGAAGGGCCTTTCTTTTACTTTGTAGTTGAGTCAGTAAACCTACTCCCTTCTACCTCAGCAAGTATTTTGAGTTGTTGTGCTTCATTCATTCATATGATGATTTATTCAATCATGTTTCTTATGTTCCTTGTTTTGCACTTTGCTCTTATCTTGATGTTTACTACTTTGAAAGCTTTCATTGAAAGAACTCCATCAAATTATCAACTATTCTTCGACCGAGAGCTAAGTTTGCCATTACCAATTATGATTCACTTTATGTATCTTTATTGTGTTTCCTTTACTCATTGCAAGTTGAGTTATATAATAGTGAGTTGTCTTCTATTATGCTCTATGTATTTGATGAATGTGATGCTTCTTGTCCGTATTCTTTTATTGACTCTTCACTCCGTAAACCTGAGGCCATGTTTATTGAGCTTAGTTTCGCTTGAGGACAAGCGAAGTCTAAGCTTGGGGGGGGGGGGGGGGGGTGATACGTCCATTTTGCATCACTATTCTATGTCTTAATTCACTATTATTCATTGATATCTTTTGTATTGAGAGGTGATACTTATGTTATTTTATCTATTTTTGCGTGGTTGATGACTTTTGGAGCATGGACCGCTGAAGTCAGGATTCTGATGGAAAATGTGTTGTTTGGAGGAAAAATTCGCGAAGATCAGAAAATCCAGGAAAATATATGGAAAATCTTATTTTTCCAGAAGACTAAGCATGCCAGAAGACGGAGTGGAGATGGGCCACAGGGGGCCCACACCAAAACACCGAGAGAGAAAGATCTCTCTGGCACACATATTTCTGCCGGGGGAATTTCTTCCCGGAGAGGGGAGATCGTCGCCATCAACACCATCATCAAGCTGGACTTCATCAGGATTATCATCATCAGCACCACCATCATCACCATCAGCACCCTCATCACCATCTCCATATTGCTGTAATAATTGAGTTAAATCTTGCATTCGTTCATAGGGGAAATTTTCCCGGTGTTGATTACTCTTTGTAGTTGATGCTATTGAGTGAACGATTGAATTATTGTTTATATTCAGATTGTTATACATCATTATTCCATCTCTGATCATGATCCATATGATGTCTTGTGAGTAGTTCGTTTTGTTCTTGAGGACATGGGAGAAGCCTTGTTGTTAGTAGTGGAGTTGTGTTGAGAAAGATTCAATAGTTTGATATTTAAGTTGTGGTGTACTTCTTCTAGTGGTGTCATGTGAACGTCGACTACATGACACTTCACCTATATGGGCCTAGGGGAATGCATTGTGTATTTGGCTACTAATCGTAGAGGTTGCCGGAGTGACAGAAACCTGAACCCCCGTTAGGAAACCATTGCACAAGGGACGTAAGGGTCTTAGAGTTTAAAGCTGTGGTTAGGTTTCTACCTTAATTACTTTCTTGTACTTACGGATGTTTGCAAGGGGTATAATCACAAGTATGTATTAGTCCTGGATGGGTCGGTACAATTAGCACAGGTTCACCCACACAACACTTAGCAAGCTAAAGAAGATTAATCCGCTATATGAAGCGAAAGCACTTGAAAGTCTTCCCATGTGTCCTCGAGAACGTTTGGTCATCTTAAGTAATACGACCGTCTTGTCCTTTGCTGCATAAAGGATTGGGCCACTTGATGCATTTATTCCTACTGTCTTTTATTTACTCGTGCTTTGTTTACTTGCTTTATCAAAAACCCCTAAAAATCCGTTTGCTAAGTATTTGCAGAGAATTCCTGATCCATACCACTAGCCAACACCTTCTGCTCCTCGTTGGGTTCGACACTCTTACTTATCGAAAATACTGCGATACACCCCCTATACTTATGGGTCATCAGCTTCCAAGAAAGAAATCATACCTTGTCGATAATACTTTCATATCAATCCTATTAACTCTTAGACCATGATGTCACACATCTCAATTTTAGATTCCAAATAATTATTTAAGTAGACAACAATGAATAAGTAATAATAATCTTGAATCCAAATAAAAAATAAAATAAAATTATTTTATTTTTTTGCCTTTTTCTATTTAGTATGGAATAATTCATATATTTAAATCCGTAAATCGGAACTCGACAAATAAAATATCTAAATCGATCAAAAAAATGAGAGGAATCCAAATATGACATCCAAATTATATTGTGAACCTAAAAATGATTTTTGTAAAAAATCATGAGCATCAGATCATGTACCTGCAGTTTATATCTGACTCACTTCCTACCGATTCGGCAGAAATTTGTCTTTTTCACCAGGGGTGGACGGAAAGGTTTTAAAATGACATTGTTCATTTAAGGTGCTCTAGTATGTTTTTAAAATAAGTTGGTAGCATTTTCACATTGAACATTTGGTGACGATTCATAAAACGCCCCGATTTTTGCGCTCCGAAAATAGAAAATGGTTTTTTCGTGCGACGAAAAGGAAAACTTCCTCCTGCAACATTGTTCTCCATCCCATGATGCACATGCATGCACAATATGAGGACATTATCAGAAACTATGTCGCGATTCTACCCATAACGTTGGTCATTTGAACCAAAAGCCAGGAAACCTCGAATGAGATAGGTCATTTTGTGAAGGTTTTTTTTGAGACATAATTAAAATACAAAGTTTGATATTTTTTCTCCCAACTATGTCATAAAATATGACACCACGCGAAGGTCTCGCGTTTTTTTGATTTTTTTTGATTTAGTTATGGTCATTTGAAACTATCGTCAAACCCTAATCGAACGGCGGGCATGAAGACTCTTAGCTCGGCGCTGAGCCTTGCTAAACTTTCATTGGATATATGAAGAAACATCATATTTTGAACTAAAAGATTTTTGTAAAAAATCATGAGCAGCAGATCATGTACCTGCAGTTCATATCTAACCCACTTCCTACCGATTCGGCACAAATTTGTCTTTTTCACCAAGGGTGGACAGAAAGGTTTTAAAATCCCTGGTTTGAACATTGTTCATGTAAGGTGGTCTGGTATTTTTTTTAAAATAGGGTGGTAGCATTTTTGAATTGAACATTTGGTGTTGCTTCACAAAACGCTCCGATTTTTGCGCTCCAAAAATAGAAAATAGTTTTTCCGTGCGACGAAAAGGAAAACTTCCTCCTGCAACATTGTTCTCCATCCCATTATGCACATGCATGCACAATGTGAGCATATTATCACAAATTCTGTTGTGATTCTGCCCATAACATTGGTCATTTGAACCGAAGGCAGGAAATCTCGAATGAGATAGGTCATTTTGTGAAGGTTGTTTTGAGACATAATCAATATGCAAAGTTTGATATTTTTTCTCCCAACTGTGTCACAAAATATGACACCACGCGAATGTCTCGCATTTTTTTTGGACTACAAGAAATGTGTTATCCTATGACCTTTTGAAAATGACGCCGGAAGAAATCGTCATAGATTTATGACGATCTTGCAGTAGATGGTCATGAGCTGTTTGGGAGGGCCAAAGGATAGCAAACGTATGACGATTTGGCCTAAAAACGTCATAGTTGCACTAGCTAAAATCGTCATAATATGGCGTACGTAGCCTAGGATGTTATTTGTAGCTGATTACGACGATTTAAATTGGTCGTGACATCTCAAATAGTATAAGTTGAAATGAGCAAGCGTCTGTGTTAGTAATTTAGTCTACGTGGCATGTCTATGTGTTAGTTTTTACCTATGTGTCGTATCCGTAAATATCTAGACTGACGAGATGGAACCTATTAACTGTGTGTTGTTTCACCTACGTGTCACGTCTACATGACAGTTTTTGTGTATATGTCGCATCTATTGTCAACCAAATTGACAGACTGGCAAGGAAATAACGTTCTATCCTTTGGAAATAATAGACAAAAAGTGAAGGCCATGGGGGATCGAACAAGATCCCTCGCTGAGGGAGCAAGTGCTACCAACCACCAGGCCATTCGACTGTTTGCGATTATGAATCATGCGCTACACTGTATATATGTTTCGGAATCCATTTTTTCCTTTTCCCGCAGCCTGGAAACGGAGGAGCATGTGTTGTCGCTGGGCCGGATTGGGCCTTGTCACGGTAGTTTAGGTCCGGGCCAGCTCGGGGCTGGTCCGGTTAGGAAAGATTTTTTTCATAATTTTTTTTGTATCTTTTTCATAAGATGTCCAAAAGAATTATTTTTTGTCTCTAAATTTTTATAAACTTTAGTAGATCATCTTAGGGTGTTGATTATCAATGTTTTATTATTTAAAAATAGTTGACTTACTAATCCCACGTTATTCCATAATAGGAACAATATCATAATTCAAAGTATGATTTTAAAATTAGGGAGTTGAATTAAAAAATCTGGGATTTAGTCTTAATAAACCCTTAATGGATCTCCGAAGAAACACCATATTGTGAGTCTAAAAATTATGTTTTTAATAAATCATGAGCATTAGATTATGTATATGTAGTTCAAACCGGACTCACTTCCTACCGATTTAGCAGACATTTGTCTTTTCATCAGGGGTGGATGGAAAGGTTTTCGAATTCCCGGTTGCGACATTGTTCATGTAAGGTGATCTAGTATATTTTTTAAAATGGGGTGGTAACATTTTTTTATTCACCGTTTGGTGTTGCTTCACAAACTGCCTCGATTTTGGCACTCGGAAATAAAAAATAGCTTTTCCATGCGACGAAAAGGAAAACCTCCTCCTGCAATATTATTCGCCATTTCAAGATAGACAAGTGTGCATAATATGGGCACATTATCACAAACTATATCGTGATGCTGGCCATAACATTGGTCGTTTGACTTGAAACTATGGTCATTTCTGTGAAGGTTTTTTCGAGATGCAATCAATATACCAAGTTTGGTATTTTTCCGTGCAACTATGTCACATAATATGATGTCACGCGAAAGTTTTACATTGTTCGGATCTTTTTTGAATTTTTTATGCCCGTTTCAAACTATGGTCAAAACGGCGGGCACGAAGGTTCTTAGCTCGGGGTCGAGCCTTGCTAAACTTGCATTAGATCTCTAAAGAAACATTATATTATGAGTCTAAAAATGATTTTTGCAAAAAATCAAGAGCATTAGATCATATACCTATAGTTCAAACCGGACCCACTTCCTACTAATTCGACAGAAATTTGTCTTTTTCACCAGGGGTGGAAGAAAAGGTGTTAAAATCCCCGGTTGGGACATTGTACATGTAAGGTGGTCTATTATTTTTGAAAAATGAGGTGGTAGAATTTTTGAACTGAACATTTGGTGTTGCTTCACAAAACGCTCCGATTTTGGCATTTGAAAAATAGAAAATGGTTTTTTCGTGCGACGAAAAACAAAACTTTCTCCTGCAACGTTGTTCGCCATTCTAAGATGTACATGCGTGCACAATATGGGCACATTATCACAAACTATGCCATGATTCTGGGCATAATATTGGCCATTTGGCTTGAAAGCTATGAAACCTCGAACATGATAGGTCATTTCTGTGAAGGGTTTTTCGAGATGCAATCAATATACCAAGCTTGGTATTGTTCCTTACAACTATGTCATATAATATGATGTCACGCGAAGGTTTTACATTGTTCGGATCATTTTTGAATTTTTTTTATGCCTATTTCAAACTATGGTCAAAACGGCGGGCACGAAGGTTCTTAGCTCGGGGTCGAGCCTTGCTAAACTTGCATTGGATCTCTAAAGAAACATGATATTATGAGTCTCAATATGATTTTTGCAAAAAATCAAGAGCATTAGATCATGTACCTGTAGTTCAAACCGGAACCACTTCCTACTAATTCGACAGGAATTTGTCTTTTTCACCAAGGGTGGAAGAAAAGGTTTTAAAATCCCCGGTTGGGACATTGTACATGTAAGGTGGTCTATTATTTTTGAAAAATGAGGTGTTAGCATTTTTGAACTGAACATTTGGTGTTGCTTCACAAGACGCCCCGATTTTGGCACTTGAAAAATAGAAAATAGTTTTTTCGTGCGACGAAAAAGAAAACTTTCTCCTACAACGTTGTTCGCCATTCCAAGATGTACATGTGTGCACAATATGGGCACATTATCACAAAATATGCCATAATTCTGGTCATAACATTGGCCGTTTAGCTTGGAAGCTATGAAACTTCGAACATGATAGGTCATTTCTGTGAAGGTTTTTTCGAGATGCAATCAGTATACCAAGTTTGGTATTTTTCCTTGCAACTATGTCAGATAATATGATGTCACGTGAAGGTTTTACATTGTTCGGATCATTTTTGAATTTTTTATGTCCGTTTCAAACTATGGTCAAAACGACGGGCACGAAGGTTCTTAGCTCGGGGCCGAGCCTTGCTAAACTTGTATTGGCTCTCTAAATAAACATGATATTATGAGTCTCAAAATGATTTTTGCAAAAACTCAAGAGCATTAGATCATGTACTTGTAGTTCAAACCGGAACCACTTGCTACTAATTCGACAGGAATTTGTCTTTTTCACCACGGGTGGAAGAAAAGGTTTTAAAATCCCCGGTTGGGACATTGTACATGTAAGGTGGTCTATAATTTTTGAAAAATGAGGTGGTAGCATTTTTAAACTGAACATTTGGTGTTGCTTCACAAAACCCCCCAATTTTGGCACTTGAAAAATAGAAAATGGTTTTTTCGTCCGACGAAAAAGAAAACTTTCTCCTGCAACGTTGTTCGCGATTCCAAGATGTACATGCGTGAACAATATGGGCATATTATCACAAACTATGCCGTGATTCTGGTCATAACATTGGTCGTTTGGCCTGAAAACCCCGAAACCTCGAACATGATAGGTCATTTCTGGGAAGGTTTTTTCAAGATACAATGAATTAACCAAGTTTGTTATTTTTCCTTACAACTATGTCACATAACATGACGCTACGTGAAGATTTTACATTGTTCGGACCGTTTTTCAATTTCTTATGCTCGTTTTAGACTAACTCAAAACAACGAGCATGAATGTTCTTAGCTAGGGGATGAGGCTCGCTAAAGTTGCATTGTATCTCTTAAGAAATAGCATATTATGAGTCTAAAAATGTTTTTTAAATCATGGGCACCAAATCTGTAGTTCAAATCTGACCCACTTCTACCGACTCGGCAGAAATTTGTTTTTTTCGCCAAGGGTGGACTGAAAGGTTTGAGATCTCCCGGTTGTGACATTGTCCATGTAAGGTGGTCTATTATTTTTGAATAATGGAGTGTTAGCATTTTGAATTAGTTATTTGGTGGTTGCTTCACAAAACTCTCGTTTTTAGATGCAATCAATATGAAAAGTTCGTTATTTTTTCAAGAAATTGACCTATCCAACATCAATCGGTGGACACTTTTGTCCAACCAATCAGAATGCGGGAAGGAGCTACCCATGGATACCAATCGAAACTGATCCTAGCCGTCCCGTATCTTGAACCAGCGCTCCAGAACTCACTCCGCTTTCCACCGCGGGAGACCACAATTTGGCTCGCAACCGCAAACCCTAATCACCCGGCCACCCTATCGCGCAGACCCACTCACCCACGCGCGCCGCAACCACAAACCCTACCCAACCAGCCACCCCCTCGCGCAGACCCACTCACCCACCCGCGCCGCCTCCACTCGTCTCCACCTCTCCACACCTCACCGATCCCTCACTTCCTCGCCGCTCTAGATCCCTCCCTTCCCCGCGTCGGCGATGGACTGCATGATCCCCTTCTCGCGCAACCCTAGAGGGTCTCTCCCAGATCCCTCCCGAGGAGGACCTGCTCGTAGACACCAAGGTTGCGCCCGACTACTCCAGATCCGCGGCCCATGGCGGAAGGGGAGAGCCGCAAGCAGGGCAGGGGAGATAACTGGCCCAACGAACGGCTGGTCGGAAGCTCCAGCTGGCACAAGGAGCGGTTGAGCGCCAGGAGGGGACAGGGATAGCAAGCAGGGATTTGGGATGGTCACCAGGGGAGAGAAGGGAGCCGGGAGGGGATGGAGGAGGTAGGAAGGCGGCGGTGAGGGGTTCGGAGCTGGGCGTTTCGGTGTTGGGAGCTGGCGATGGCAACGTCGCCGTCGTGTCTGTCGAGGACGGCGCGTCTCCCTCAGGCTTGAAGGTAAATTGGATATCTGACCGTGATTACTGATTTACCGTGGTTTCTTTACCAAAAATTCCGGGCTAATCCATCGGGGTGTGCAGCAGTTTCCCCAACTTGACGACGATGATGAACATGGGCATCGAGCACGTGCTCAAGGAGTAGTTCGGTGACGCCATCAAGGACATCTGCAAGGTCTTCGACGGGGATCAGCCGCCAGCAGAGACAACGCCTGAGGCTGAGGAGGTATACCACCACCTGACCAATCTCATAACTGACATGAAGTTCAAAGTGGTGTACTCTTGGAGATCTTATTGCCTGGATGTGCTTGCAGGCGTGAACCGGTACCCGGACAATGGCAGGAGCGTAGAGGTGCTTGTCGTGGACTGCCTGGTTAAGTACGATGGCCTAGAGTCCATCGGGGACAGGGTCAATGTGGCCATCAAGGTGAAGTCCCCCGAACATCCCGAATGTGTTGTTTACACAGTGATCCGCAGGTAGCCTGATTCCATTCATCGGTAGTCAGTGTAGGAAATGACGACATGTATGAAAATGCAGCCAGATTTTGATGGGAATATTGGATGTTCATGTATTATCTAGGCAAGATGTTTCGATGTTTTGTTTGGGTAGAAAAAGTTGCATCTCGCTCAAACGTTAGTGGAGTACAATGAAAATTGAAATGCAATAGTATTTGCCTTTTGGTCATCTGTTTCTGGATATGTGATACGATTAACCACCTAGTACCAGAATCGTCTGAAAATATGTCACATAGTAGGTACTATACAGACTAAAGGCTATTAACTTGATTGTATGCAAATTTTGTGGTAAAAACTTGCCAATGTTATATGTTGATCGATTTGTTGTTCATGCCTGAAATTGGGTTTACAAAATTTAAAGAAATTTGCATCATGGACTTGGAGCTTTTTTTTTGAGGGATCTGGAGTTGGAGATTTAATAGGGCTCAATGGAACACCAGGCCGTGAGTATTCTGTGAGGATGCCTAGCCAGTTTTGTTGAGAGTAACTCCAGGAGTTTAAATTTTGATGCAATTTTCACATGCAGTAATTTTAATGTGCTGAGATGGAAAAAACATGAAGATGGTCACTGGATAGTCATTCCGATAAAGTAAATGCAAGATGAATTTGTGAAAAGTCAGTCATAAATTATGTGAAACACATGTTTCGTATATTTTATGTGTTTCGCTCAGTATATCTAGATCTAACTTTGATGGGCTATGGCAACGCGCAGCCACTCATCTAGTTGTATTATTTTATTGTATCAGTAGACTGCCTTTAGAACTTGTTAATTTTCTTATGCTGCTGCTATTGGTGTCCTTTTATCTTATGTGTACGCTTGCTGATCACAATTGCATTTGTTGCTACAGCACACCAACCCTGGTTCTTGTTAGGAGTACCAACCACACAAGGTGCACACGACAAGGACCATCTGTCAGTGCTCAAGAAGGAAGAATACAGATGTGAGGTTTTCTCATTTGATAGAAATGCTTGTAGGTAAAAATTGCGACTATTTCTTAGTATCAAAGATGATAAACTGTGTCTGCAACTTGATCAGCATGCCAATATGTGGTCTGTCATGTTTCTAATTGACATTTGGATACACCTGTAAACAAGCATAGGTACAAAATGAGTTGAATCCTTGGATCAGTAATAAGCATACTTTTAAATACACACTTCAACACATATACTTCAGTGCCACACTTCACACTTGGATATTATATGAGAAGTAAATATGCCAGTTTTTCACCAAACGAACATGGTCTAGGAATCCTGCAAGCTACAATGATGTTCCATTTTGTAGTACCTGTTACACATGCTCAAGGCCTAAATTCCATTGTTTATGATGCAATAATGTGAACTATGTTCTGTTTATTTTACCTCTCTTCTTACTCTTGTTTTCTTGTTTTATAGGTGATATATGGAACCCTTCTTGGAGTTACTGATGCTGTCACTGAAGCTTAGATGGAACACACATCTTGTTGCTTGTATGTGTTAATTTTTTGTTTTAATGTGATGTATGAGTGATGGTTTGGTCATTTGAATTTCTGGTCTGTTCATTTGAAATTTTGGTCAGTTCATTTTGAACTCTGGTCTGTATCATTTTGCAAAGAAAAGTGATTGGTTTTTTATCCAGAAATTTCTGTTTCTGGGCTTCAAACATTACTTGCATGTACAACCTTAATATTATAGGATATGAGTTGGGCTTTAAAAAGGCCAGCGCAGTTACTAATTTCGGAAAAAAGTATCTGAATGTAAATGGTAAAAAGGTTGATGCCTGACGTAAAAAGATTGGACTTTGAATACGCCAAGGGTCATAAATATGGTAAGGCCCAAAGTGAATGACCCAAAATGAAATGCACAGTAAAATGCTTAGGACCAAGAAAAAAAAGCTAGAACTAATGGGCTGGACCCATATAAGCGATCAAACTAGAGTAGGCTGAATTTGCATTATGACGATCTCATTTCGTCATAGTTTTGCCACGTCGGATCAGCCACGTAGTATCTGACGTGGCCAGGCTAGATAGGTCGTGCGATATTAGATCGTCATAATGGTTATGACGATCCAATAACGTCATAGATGGTTATGACGATTTCACAAAAACGTCGTTATAGTTCATTAGCGACGCCCAGCTTTCGACGATCTCATTTTCGTCATAAGATCGTCACAGGTGGACTATTGTGACGATTTTGTGACAAAAATGAAGGGTCATAGAAGTCCAGATTCCTTGTAGTGTTGATTTTTTTTGATTTAGTTATGGTCATTTGAAACTATCGTCAAACCCTAATCGAACGACGGGCATGAAGACTCTTAGATCGGGGCTGAGCCTCGCTAAACTTATATTAAATCTCTGAAGAAACATCATATTGTGAAGTTAAAAATGATTTTTGCAAAAAATCATGAGCATCAGATCATGTACCTACAGTTCATATCTGACCCACTTACTACCGATTCGGCAGCAATTTATCTTTTTCACCAGGGGTGGACGGAAATGTTTTAAAATCCCCAGTTGGGACATTGTTTATGTAAGGTGGTCTAGTATTTTTAAAAAATAGGGTGGTAGCATTTTTGAATTGAACATTTGGTGTTGCTTCACAAAATACCCTGATTTTTGCGCTCCGAAAATAGAAAATGGCTTTTTCGTGTGACAAAAAGGAAAACTTCTTCCTGCAACATTGTTCTTCATCCCATGATGCACATGCATGCACAATATGGGCATATTATCACAAACTATGTCGCGATTCTGTCCATAACATTGATCATTTGAACCAAAAGCCAGAAATATTCGAATGAGATAGGTCATTTTGTGAAGGTTTTTTTAGACAGAATCAAAATATCAAGTTTGATATTTTTTCTCCCAACTATGTCACATAATATGACTCCACGCGAAGGTTTCACATTGTTTCGATCATTTTTGAATTTTTTATGCCTGTTTTAAAATATGGTCAAAATGGCGAGCATGAAGATTCATATTCAACATAAATATATAATATTTGAGTGTAGATAGATAGATCTTATTTTTCTGCAAATTTTGATATATTATTTCTATTTTTCTGAATTAGAACGAATTTTTTATGATTTTCCTAAGAGTAATATGATATAAGGGAAAAAACAAAAAAAATAACTTTGTCGTGTATACTGCAGAATACACACGGCAAAGGCCCTTTGCCGTGTATACTGCAGAATACATATGGCAAAGGCCCTTTGCCGTGTATACTGCGGAATACACACGGCAAAGGGCCGGCGAGGGCACACGGCAAAGAGGCCACCGTCTGGAGCCGTTAGCTCATTCCCGTTAAGTGGACCTATGGGGTCACGGGTCCCACCTCGTTGCCGTGATGACACCTATGCCGTGTGCCGTTGTCGACTTTACCGAGTATTTTTTCTTTGCCGTGTTCCTTTGTAGGTCTTTGCCGTATATATTTCTTTGCCGTGTTCTTTTTCATAAATTTACCGTGTTCGCGTACTTTGCCGTGTGTTTTCTAGGTTGCACACGGCAAAGGCAAACTTTGCCGTGTTCTATTCCATTCGGCACACGGCAACGACATTTTTTCCCGTAGTGTTCTAATTTCGAACGAAAATACAGTTTAGAAATGTGCCAGCAGATGATAGACATCAAATTATAAATACTCTTTGAATTCAGAAGAAGGGCACTGAAAAAGGATAATATTCCACCGAATAGTTATGTATCTACTTAGCAGGTGAAAACAATATAATAATTTGGTAACTGATAATGTATAATATTATTGGTTGTACATCTGGTGCTCGGGAGAACTGTATAAGCCAAGGTACAGTTTCTAGTGTTCAGTAATAATTCTCGTTTGAACCAAGTCTTTTGTCAGCTCAGGGTAAATAAAATAGACAAACTTCAGGATCCAAATGACAGAATCTTACAAAGAGGTTTCAATAATTTATGGCATGTCTCAGCAGGGAGATCATATGCTATCAACTATCACGCATATGATAGAAAGAATATGTATAGGTTAGAGGGGTAAAACTACAGTTCAGTGCAAATTTATAAAACAAATTGTAGGCCACCATATACATACACTAAGTTCCGTTCACTTGGCCCATGAGCAATGTAATTAGCGTTGCCTGGACTGAATTAGCACTAGACGTGGGATACTACTCTAGCAAAAGATCAAGTTTCCGTTCAGATTCAGACCAGAATAAAATCGTAACTTACTGACGGAATCTCCTTCCCGTTGTCTACCTCCCTGTCCTCCTTCTACTTCCTTCGATTTCTGCCATATTTCTCCAAGAATAATCTCCGACCAAGAACCCTAGGTAGGACTTAGGAGATGGAAAGGATGATAAATAGAGGGGGCATATATACCAGGGAGAACGTTGCTGGTGAAGGTGAGAGCCGACGGTGAAGGGCGGTCGCTGACGCCGCCCCCGCCGAGACCGCCGCGATCGTTGCAATTTCCCAGACGTCGGGTGGGGAGAATTTTTTTCCAGACCGTGTTAGCTCAAGATGGACGGGATGGGTTGGGCTAATATTCCCGTCGGGTGTAAAGGAAGACTCAACTTTAGTGAGCTGGAAAAATATCTCGCTGGGTTGGATTGGACGATCCATGTCTCCCACGGATTAAAGGAACGAGGCCTTAAAAAAATTTCGCAGTGCCCTAGTTTGTGAGATCTGAAATGCACATGTCTCTTTTCCAAAAATCGTAGAATAATGGTGAATTTACATTCTTGTCTGTTTTACAGATCTGCTAGTGATACTCTTATTCACCCCAAATTTCATCATGCGCACGTACGCAACAAGCGGAGACAAGTCTAGCTAGGAGCACTCGACCTCCAAGCTCTTTGTGGTGAGCTGGAAGTAGTGGTCCCAGGAGTAGACGAAGCTGACGGTGGCCATGGTCGCGATCGGGCCGCCGGCGTTCACCAGGTAGATGCCGCCACCCTTGGCCCTGAACACCGCCGGGTCTACCTCCAGCGTCGAGTCGAAGCCCCGGCCGTCGACGCGCAGGTTCCTCACGCTGCAGGGGCACAGGTTCTTCACCCGCACCTCGAACAGCGACTCGCCGTTGCTCCCCGAGCGGGCGCTCGTCACGGTCTGCACCTGGACGTCCTTCACGCTGCAGCGCTGGCCGCTCGATCCTGCACGCAGGCGTCGGGGGATTGAATCACGATCTGTCTCACTCAGATCAATTAAGTACGGTAGCTGAACTAGAAGAATGCGTACGTACCTTGCACCGAAATGACAAGGAGGGCGAGAATGAGAAGCTTGGCGATGGTGGCCATGTCGATCTCGATCTCGATCGGTTTGATGTTTCTCGAGACCGGACTGAGCTGTTGGTGGTGATCGACTTTTCTAGTTGCTGGAGGGATGCCTCCTACTTATAGCAAATATATAGGGCTCGATCGAAACGTCAGAAGCGATAAAAACAGAAAAGAATCATTCATGCACACGTAAATCACGCCTCAATCGGCAACGAATTAATCCTTATTCAATTCAAAGAGTACGTCAACGTCATTGATTCATGGTATTATTAGGTGCTAGGATCGTGGGATTCTGCCAGCTCTTGCCTTGTAACCGAATTGCTATTTCACAATTAAGATCTGCACGCGGTGCTTTGTATATGCCTTTTTTTAGGCGAGAGCGTCGTTTTGGAGTACGAGCTCCACATTTTTTTCGAAAAATTTAAATTGAAAGATTGAAAAAAGAATCGAAAACAAATATTGGGATGTAGGTAATGATTTATAATACACGTGTAGAAAGAATCATTTCAAAATAATTGTATTCTGGCCACAACAAAAAAAGAGAAAATTTCAGATATGGGCGTGAACGGTGCAAATTTGAATGGGCATCTGTACTTCGCAGAATTTGTCATATTTTTCTGCGCCCGAAATATAAAGTATTTTGGTTGCAAATTCGCATACATGTATTTCGTGTTGTTTTCTACAAGTATCTACTTTTCTGAAAATATTAGATGATTTTTGAAGGATTCAAAAAGGGCTCAATGGAGCCTGTCGTACTATATAGTTAATAACATAAAACCACCACTTTTCACACGAATTTTCAATTTCGGTACCACTTTTAGGTTTCAAAACAAAATACCAACCCGTTTTAGCTAGATTTTGGTGAAGCAACTCAACTGATATCCACTTGTGAGGGCCAAACTGATGGCGTGGAATGGGACCCATTTTTCGGCCCAATAAAAGTTTTCAAAATATACATTTTCTTCCCAATTTCTCTCCGACCCGTTAACTGAAGTATGTAGTTGTCGGTAGGGTTGGAAATGAATCGGATGCAAATCAGATAGTGCCCTTTCCACATCCGTCTTCATATTTTCAGAACGAATACGGATGCAAATACACATGTTGTCGAATACAAATGCGGAACGAATTTTGATGTGGATCGTATGTTTTCTCGATTCGGAATAGATACGGATAACCAAATAATAGCCTCATGTCTAATAATGAGTCAACTGTATAACGATGAAGAGATAAATATAGTGATACAATACATAATAGTTTTGAGTTTAATCAAAAAAATAACTTTGACCACTTTTTCTAGCCTCTTTTAGGTTGAATAATTGGTATATTATATCACAATTATTAGAATAGGCTAACATAATTTTATTTGGATATGGATATTACCGTATCCATATCCACATTTGATATTTTCTTCAAAATTTAATAGCACATCCATTTTCGTATTTATAAAAAGAATATGGATATTTACCACATCTATTTCCAGCATCATCCAGATACAAATATTACCATGAACATTTTTAGTTTTTCAAATACAACGCTTACTGGTCTATGGGGCTGTTCGTTTGCGGTACCAAAGTTCACAGGCTAGTGCATGACGGTACCTAAGTTGCCTGAAATTGCTGTGTTTCGAAATGTTGGGCCGCCAACTACTGAGAGGGGCCATTTCGAGGCAAACTTATCTCACCCCTGCCAAATTCAAACATTCCTTTAAACTGCCCCGTGAAGTAGACGGTCGGGAGTCTCATGTCAGTCATCTGTCTATGACGCGAGCGCCAACGCGACAACCTCTTAGGCAAATCGAGCAACTAAGTGGATTGGATGCATTGACCAATTTCACAAATCCATTCCCACCTTTCCCCTAGCACCGGTGGCGTCGGAATCCACCCTTCAGGAAGGACGATCCCTTCGGACATTTGACTTCCGGTGCCAAGTTGCTGCACCCAGTTGCTGCGCCCAGTCGCTGCGCCCAGTCGCTGATCCCGAGCTCCAATGGAGCATGCCGTAGCCACCGTTGCGAGGCTCTAGCTCGCCTCCGCCGCCAACGAGCCGAGTAGCTCGGAGGATGGCAGATCCTACTATCAAGGAAGAAGAAGTTCTGGTCACAAGCGGGTCAGCTACCTTTCTCTTTGCTATTCGCGCTAATTATAACTGCTAGCTGGCTACTGAACCTAAAATTGTTTGTTAGCCCAACGCTGACAAACATATTTTGTCCACAGTTTTCTGTCAAGTGGGATCTGCGTGGACCACCCTTACCTGGTTACAATAGTCCTCTTCAGGTACGACTCTAAGGGCAAGTGGTATGACACCATTGTATCACGATGGAAAAAGCGTATGCGCAGATCTGCACTATATCTGGTATGGTTGCTGCTCTGCGTAATCATGATGAATTATGGCCGAAGCAGACTGCAAAGTTCAGATTTATGGATGAACGTGGCATCATGATTCCTCTAACGTGTGACAGTCAGCTAATTGCGTTGATGAAAAGGTATGTTTCGGCTTGCATGTTTGAGCTGAATTGTGATGTATTGGATGTGGAAGCTGCTGCAACTAGGAGTCTCCCTTCTATTCTTGGACAGGGTGGTTGCTCGAACCCAATTAGCTCCTGGTAAGCAAAAGTCTCTTGGGATTCGCATGTTTGTGCTGAATTATAATTTTTGTTTTATTTACTCTGTAGATATTGGGCAGTTATGCAACAGTCCTATTTCTTTGACAGGAAGCGCCACAAGGTTAGAAACATGACTGTCGGGTCAGTCATTTTGCTGCCCGAAGAAATTTAAAACAAGTGGAAAGATGATGCTGGACATGATTATGGTGCCCATTGTCCCGGCGATGCAGAGTAAGTGAAGCTAAGAAAATTGGCACCGAGGAAGAGGAAGAAGGCAGGAAATGAAGAAGCTAGTGGACGTGAAGGCTTGGCACCTAGGCTGCGGAAGAAGGCTGCTGGCAATAAAGATGCATAGTAATATGTTGAACTTGAACCTATATATGTAATTTTGTTAAATTCTGGAGCTCTGCGTGTGGCACGTTGCTGGGCGAAACAATCTACCCACGTTCTCTGAGTAAAATGTACCGCGACTTAGTGTTCGAAAACGCCCGAGTCACTAGTTGAGTCCGAAATTGTGATTGTTCCACTGCTATTGAAAACACGCAGCACCGGTTCCACGATTGCTGAGGGGCAGGAGGTCTCCAAATACGACGGAATGTAAGTGGCACAGAAATAAATTATTTAAGCTGCTACACTCCACGAAGCAGCAACTTATTTCAGCTGCTGCACACAACGACATGGCAACATAAACATCAATGGCAACCGATAATGCCCAGATGAGGAGGAAATCGGTACCACTTTCTGGCCTAATCTTGAGCCCGTCTATCTCACCGCCTCTCTGCTCCTGCATCCCCTGCATCTGGCGAAGCTCCCGGATCACCAGTAACCGGGTGTACATGCTTCCACTTCATAAATTGTGGTTGTGTCACTTGCATGCGGCACAATCCATGTAGATTACGTTTAAACAAACCACAAATGTCAGAATACACTAGTAGAAAAGGGTTCTTTGGTCCACGGTCATGTTCCCAATCCGGGACAGAGATCTAAATCGAGGCAGAAATTTATCTAAATCACAAATTCTTCCACAAATTAATCGAGTCAGAGATCTAAATCGAGGCATTGCATTAATTCAACCACAAATTCTTCTAAACAAATATGTGATTTCACATCCTACATTAATTCAACCACTAGTCAACAATTTCACTTCCGCTGCCGTTGTCCTCCGAGCCGTTGTCCTCCGAGCCGTCGGCTTCCTCGTCGTCGTCGGACAGAACCTCCACGATTTTCGCATTGTTCGTGAGACGGAGCACCTCTTCGCGGCGAGCGCCTGCGATGATGGTGTACTTGGTCCATCCAGGTTGCGGAAATCCCGGTGCACCACGCGTCCGTAAACTATGCGGTTGCCAATCTTGGCCTTCCGCTCCTTCTTGAACAGCGCCGGCTAGTACGGGCTGGCCGCCGCGTACCGGGGCAGCGCCCTCTTCCACGCGGGCATCTGGCGGCGGCGCGCTGCGATTTCGCTCTCCATCGCGGCTCCGCCGGGGACGAGGAGCGGAGCCATCGGCACCCCCGCACAACTGATGCGCCATCCGTGGGGCACCGTCGCGGCCGGTGGCACAAGGATGTCGAAGTGCGCGAACATCACCGCCTCGTAGAAGTTCAGCGTGGCCGGGCATCTCCATGGCAGAGCGGTGGAGATTGAGAGGGAGCGAGGGGATGGACGACAAAGCGACGACGCGGTGGAGATTGGAAAGGGCGAGGGGATTGATGACGAAGCGACGCGCTGTGGCGCCTCCTACTTGTACACGAGGACGACGAAGCGACGGGTGGAATATCCAAGGGGCATTGGTCAGACAAAAGGAAGTAATTTAGGGTTAAGACAGATTAACGGGCGACCAATTGTTTTCCTCCCAGGACTCCGGGGCCAATAGTTCAGACCGCTAGGTCAACAAGTACAACTATTACAACTTAAAAAGGCACGGAGCCCAAGCTAAATAGAACTACTAGTTATCACACATCTCCTTGATCTTCCTAATCTTAGCCCGATGCGCATCTTCCTACGAGAGCAAGGATCTAATCGTCTGCTCCTTCCTTTTAGCATCTTCCTTGCACAGCTTGAATTGTTTCTCTGCATTTTTCCTCATGCACTTGTCAATACTCGTAGTTGTGAACTGCAGGACTTTGGCCTGGTGAAGATCATTCCTTGCTTGAGTCAGTTCTTGCTCTGCTTTAGCCTCCAGGGCCAACGCCATGTCCCTATCCTTCTCGAATTTGCTAACCTTGTCTTCCACCCACCTAAGATCTCGCTTATGCTTGGTCGTGTCAACTGGTTCCCATAGCTTCATCTCAACATTGTCAAGAAGTGAGCTGAATGCGGATTCTTTCAACTCAACAGTCATTTCCCATAGTTTGTCTAGCGTTTTCTGCATCGATTTGGGCCACTCTAGATCTACCCATTTGACAACACCGCAACTTCTGCGTCGCATCATTGCACGATGTCCTTGACACCGTAGAAACCTCCTTCCTACGTTTCGTCCTTCGAACGCTACAAATTTAGCGGGCACATATCCATGTTTACATATTAGAGGACTGTCTTCATCCACTAAACCGTGATAGTCGGCGTCATACATCGTTTGGTTGGCCTAACACATCATACGTGCATGAGTAAACAGAGTAGATCTAGCTCAAAAAATAGATAAGTGGCCACATATGATAGAGATAGATATGAGACGACTCACATCGAAATCATCGTCCCTATCGTCACGACGTGTTTCCACGTCGTCTCCCCTTGAACCCATGGCGAGAGGGGAGGGGAGTGGCTGTCGTAGAGGGGATTAGGATGGACGCGCCGTCGGCTTGCGGCTACGGCAGGATGGGAGTGAAGTGGGGAAAGTGGCTTCGAGGGGAAGGAAGAGAAGTACAGGGAGGAAGAGAAGTAATGGGGACGTGACGCTAGGATATGGCCCATTGAACTCGCGAGTCGTGACACTCGCAACAAGGGAGCCCCTGGTGTTGCCAGTTTGTCCAGAGGAAGCGTGGCAATCATGCCGTAGAACAGACTACTCACGGATCGCTCTCACGAACAACTGTGTTAAGGCGTGCCTTCTAGAAGACTTGGTCTAACGGCCACCCATTGGGGGGCTAAGGTTAGGGCTCTCCTAAGGTTAATTAGGATCCATATGTGGTTTGTGAAAAGAACACACATGCAATCACACTTGGTGGATCCATGTGTGGTTTGTGAGAAGAACACACATGCAATCACACTGGGTGGATCCATATGTGGTTTATGAGAGGAACACACATGCAATGACACTGGTGATATGTGGTTTGTGAAAAGAACACACATGCAATGACACTGGGTGTGGTTCATGAGAAGAACACACATGCAATGACACTGGTGTATCCTTATGTGGTTTGTGAGAATAATAGACATGCAATGACACTAGTGGATCCATGTGTGGTTTGTGAGAAGAACAGACATGCAATCACACTTGGTGGATCCATGTGTGGTTCATGAGAGGAACACACATCCAATGACACTAGTGGATCCATGTGTGGTCTCTGAGAGGAACACACATCCAATTACACTGGGTGTGGTTCATGAAAAGAACACACATCCAACGACACTGGTGGATCCTTATGGGGTTTGTGAGAAGAATAGACATGCAATGACTCTAGATGTGGTTCATGAGAAGAACACACATGCAATGGCACCGGTGTATCCTTATGTGGTTTGTGAGAAGAACACACATGCAAGGACTCTAGCTGTGGTTCATGGAAAGTACACACATCCAATGACTCTAGTTAGGGTTCATGAGAAGAACACATGCAATGACTCTAGCTACGGTTCATGACAAGAAAACACAAGCAATGACTCTAGCTACGGTTCATGACAAGAAAACACATGCAATAACACTGGTGGATCCATGTGTGGTCTGTGAGAGGAACAAACATGCAATGACACCGGGTGTGGTTCATGAAATGAATACACATCCAATGACACTAGTGGATCCTTATGTGGTTTGTGAGAAGAACACACATGCAATGACACTGGAGGATCCATGTGTGGTCTGTGGGAAGAACACAAATGCAATGACTCTAGATGTGGTTAATGAAAAAAGCAGACATGCAATGACACTGGGTGTTGTTCATGAAAAGAACACACATGCAATGACTCTAGCCGTGGTTCATGAGAATAACACACATGCAATGACACTGGTAGATCCATGTGTGGTCTGTGAGAGGAACACACATCCAATGACACTGGGTGTGGTTCATGAAAAGAACACACATCCAATGACACTGCTGGATCCTTATGTGGTTTGTGAGAAGAACAGACATGCAATGACTCTAGCTATGGTTCATGAAAAGAACAGACATGCAATGACACTGGCTGTGGTTCATGAAAAGCATACACATGCAATGACTCTAGCTGTGGTTCATGAAAAGAACAGACATGAAATGACACTGGTGGATCCGGATGTGGTTCATGAGAAGACCACACATGCAATGGCACTTGTGGATCCTTATGTGGTTTGTGAGAAGCACATACATGCAATGACTCTAGCTGTGGTTCATGAAAAGAGCAGACAAGCAATGACACTGGGTGGATCCATGTGTGGTTCATGAGAAGAACACATATCCAATGACACTGGTGGATCCATGTGTGGTTTGTGGAAAGAATAGACATGCAATGAATCTGGCTATGGTTCATGAGAAGAACACACATGCAATGACACTGGTGGATCCATGTGTGGTCTGTTAGAAGAACAGACATGCAATCACACTAGGTGGATCCATGTGTGGTTTGTTTAGAAGAACACACATGCAATGACTCTAGCTGTGGTTGGTGGAAAGAACAGACATGCAATGACACTGGTGGATCCTTATGTGGTTTGTGAGAATAACAGACATGCAATGACACTAGGTGGATCCATGTGTGGTTTGTTTAGAGGAACAGACATGCAATGACATTGGGTGTGGTTCATGAAAAGAACAGACATGCAATGACATTGGTGGATCCATATGTGGTTTGTGGAAAGCACACCCATGCAATGGCACAGGGTGTGGTTCATGAAAAGAACAGACATGCAATGACATTGGTGGATCCATATGTGGTTTGTGGAAAGCACAGACATGCAATGACACTGGCCGTGGTTCATGAAAAGCATAGACATGCAATGACTAGCTGTGGTTCATGAAAAGAACAGACATGCAATGACACTAGTGGATCCATGTGTGGTTCATGAGAAGAACACACATCCAATGACACTGGTGGATCCTTATGTAGTTTGTGACAAGCACAGACATGCAATGACTCTAGCTATGGTTCATGAAAAGAACAGACATGCAATGACACTGGGTGGATCCATGTATGGTTCATGAGAAGAACACATATCCAATGACACTAGTGGATCCATGTGTGGTTTGTGGAAAGAACAGACATGCAATGACTCTGGGTGGAAACTGGGTGTGGTTCATGAGAAGAACACACATCCAATGAGACTGGTGGATCCTTATGTGGTTTGTGAGAAGAACAAACATTCAATGACACTGGTGGATCCATATGTGGTTTGTGGAAAGCACACACATGCAATGGCACTAGGTGTGGTTCATGAAAAGAACAGACATGCAATGACACTAGGTGGATCCATGTGTGGTACATGAGAAGAACACACATCCAATGACACTGGTGGATCCTTATGTGGTTTGTGAGAAGAACAGACATGCAATGACACTACCAATGGTTCATGGGAAGACCACACATGCAATGACACTGGTGGATCCATGTGTCGTTTGTGGAAAGAACAGACATGCAATGACTCTAGCTATGGTTCATGAAAAGAATAGACATGCAATGACACTGGCTGTGGTTCATGAAAAGCGCAGACATGCAATGACTCTAGTTGTAGTTCATGAAAAGGACAGACATGCAATGACACTGGTGGATCCATGTGTGGTTCATGAGAAGAACACACATCCAATGACACTGGTGGATCCATATGTGGTTTGTGGAAACAACAGACATGCAATGACACTGGGTGTGGTTCATGAAAAGAACATACATGCAATGACAATGGGTGGATTCCTGTGTGGTTCATGAGAAGAACACATATCCAATGACACTGGTGGATCCATGTGTGGTTTGTGGAAAGAACATACATGCAATGATTCTGCCTGTGGTTCATGAGAAGAACACACGTGCAATGACACTGGTGGATCCATGTGTGGTCTTTGAGAAGAACAAACATGCAATCACACTAGGTGGATCCATGTGTGGTTTGTTTAGAAGAACACACATGCAATGACTCTAGCTGTGGTTTGTGAGAAGAACAGACATGCAATAACACTGGGTGTGGTTCATGAGAAGAACACACATGCAATAACACTGTGGATCCTTGTGTGGTTTGTGATAAGAACACACATGCAATGACTCTGGCTGTGGTTCATGAGAAGAACACACATGCAATGACACTGCTGGATCCATGTGTGGTTCATGAGAAGAACTCACATGCAATGATACTGGGTGTGGTTCATGAGAAGAACACACATCCAATGACACTGGTGGATCCTTACGTGGTTTGTTTAGAAGAACACACATGTAATGACTAGCTGTGGTTTGTGGAAAGAACAGGCTTGTAAAGAGACTGGTGGATCTGTATGCGGTTTGTGAGAAGAACAGACATGCAATGACACTAGGTGGATCCATGTGTGGTTTGTTTAGAGGAACATACATGTAATAACACTAGGTGTGGTTCATGAGAAGAACACACATGCAATGACATTGGTGGATCCATATGTGGTTTGTGGAAAGCGCAGACATGCAATGACACTAGGTGTGGTTCATGAGAAGAACAGACATGCAATGACACTAGGTGGATCCTTGTGTGGTTCATGAGAAGAACACACATCCAATGACTCTAGTTGTGGTTTGTGAGAAGAACGGACATCCAATGACACTGGGTGTGGTTCATGAGAAGAACACACATGCAATGACACTGGTGGATCCTTGTGTGGTTTGTGAGAAGTACACACATGCAATGACTCTGGCTGTGGTTCATGAGAAGAACACACATCCAATGACACTGGTGGATCCTTATGTGGTTTGTTTAGAAGAAAACACATGCAATGATTCTAGCTGTGGTTCAGGAAAAGAACACACATGCAATGACACTGGTGGATCCATGTGTGGTTTGTGAAAAGAATAGACATGCAATCACACGAGTGGATCCATATGTGGTTTGTGGAAAGAACAGACATGCAATGCCATTGGTTGATCCATGTATTTCATTGTACAAGGCACTCACTTTCCATTTTTATACTACTCAGTTTTGCCCTTGGTTTTTTGATACTACTCAGTTTTGCCCCCCTCTCTCTATCTTTTGTAGAAGGCCAAACCTGTGCTCAATCTGTCTGCTACTCCCTAATTGGTTGTCACAGTTGTCACGCGGATCGTGCGCACCAACCGTTGATTCTGTGTGATCCAACGATGATCGTTGCACACGTCGTGCCCTTCACAGTACATCTGAGACAACACAGATGTCTCCCTCAGCGAGACTTCTACAAGAAGGAACACGATGCCGTCCGTGGAAAAAGTCGTCGAGCGGTCATGTCATGTTTAATCAAGTCTGAAAAGACTACTATTGCTACTACTACGCCACAACACATGCATCATCGAGTGCACGGTCGTCGATGGACATCTGCAATTTATTGCCACTTGATTTTAATAAGACACATCCTATTTTTTATGAAGCGGCTCTCAATCTTACTTCCAACTGGGATCCACCGTAAGAAGCTTGCACGCGCTAGCCAGAGGCCGAAGAGCTGAGCTCGACGAGACCTAACGTCTCCGACTTCATCAAGTCACTCGTAGCCATCAACACATCCCTTTACCCGATCTATCACAACCCCACAAATCTCGCCGTACAGCCACCTACCTTCCCCTCTACATTTCCACTTTTAACTATCGCCAATTTTAGGGCCATGTCAAACTCCGTACATAGAAATTGTGTGTGCGCCCTTTGCATGCGGCTCAATATAGAACTGCCATGCATGGCCCGGGAAAAAAACGTGACATACCGTGCGCGTGTCGCGGTGCACGATGCAGTAGACTGCACGGCGGGTTGCACGGTGGTGCAAGGAAACGTGCCTTGCTTCCATCCACCTTAACTATAGAGCCCCTCTCCACACAGCCACTCCCACTCTCGCTCACTCTCCCCACGCAACCCTCTCCACCATCCCATCAGCATCCGCAAACTCCCGAGAATACCCCGTCCGTGCCAGCGATGGCCGAGGAGGATAAGGTGGCCATCGTCGCCTCCGAGGCCGCCAGCGAGGAGGCCCCCGTCTCCTCACCGGTCCCTCTCGGCGCGTTGAAAGCAGCCACTGTCCCTGTCCAGGCCCCAGTCGAGGCATCGATGGCAGCCGACGTTCCCGTGCAGGCCCCTATCCTCGCTAACGTCGAAGCTGCCGAAGAGGAGCCCCCCGCCGGCGAGGAGGACCCCGCCGGTCACAAGCAGATCAAGCACTTCTTGGGCACCTACGATCCAGATAAGTACATCGCTCCGCTGAACCCCTACGACACCAGGCATCGACGACCCAAGGTCGGAGGTAACTAGGGTTTGCTCCCCTCCCTTGGTTCTTCTACCGTTCCCATCGTTGGATGCTAGATCTTGGTTTATTAGGATTCTCTTGTTCGTATTTCGATTGCTCGATCTTCTTACATCATCTACTCCCCCATTTTCCTTTTCTTCCAATAGGTTTCCGGTAGCGACGTCTGCAGCGATGATGAGTCCATTCACACCAAGGCTCGTCAGGTGCTGAGGAGGGTGCAGGCTAGCCAGTACGACGCCTTCTTCAGGGGCCCCTACTACAACTACCCCTTTCGCAAGGGGATCGCCTACTGCTGTGCGAGTCGTGCCGGCGACACCGACTTCAACACCTTTCTGAAGCATGCAGAGGCCACGGGCTCTGGCATCCACAAAGGCGGCAAGCACGAGACCGTGAACATCAACGCCTACATCGCTGAACACCGGGCTCTCGGCATTCACCTCTAAAACCTCAAGCGGGTGGCCATCAAAGAGGGTCGCATGCCTCCAATCAGGTCCAAGGCCCCCAAGTTCAAGAGACTGGGCAATAAGAAGTGGAGGAAGCATCGGAGGGATATGGCGGAGGCGAAGGGGCGGGCGCTTGCAGGATGTGCTTGCAGCTGCGGCGGCTGCTGCTGCTGCTAAGCAGCTTCTTTCTACCTATATCCTATTTCTGGCTAAATGCATCGAACCTCGTTAATCAACCTACTTTCTATCGCTATATCCTATTTAGCTGCGCACAGCTATATCTACATTTGTTTTGTTTTCTGAATGAATGTATTCTGCCTGGAGTGATTTGCTGCTCTAGATTTGCTACCTGATCAGAGGCAAAAAGAGGTCCAAAAGGGAACGAATTATCGAAGAGAGAATATTCTCTAGATTTGCTACCAATTTGGGCAAAATGAAACATATCTGTTTAGCGAGAGAGGAAAAGGGTACTCTTTCAAACTGCTAGTTAACGAGCTACCATCTTGACGAGGCCCCATCTTGACGTCTCCCTCTACAAGAAGGAACACGATGCCATCCATGGAAAAAGTCTTCGAGTGGTCATGTCATGTTTAATCAAGTATGAAAAGTCTACTACTGCTACTACAACACATGCACAAGGCAACGGGGTCATCGAGTGCACGGTTGTCGACGGGATGCTGCAATTTATTGCCACTTGATTTTAATAAGACAGGTCCCATTTTTACACAGCGCTCTCAATCTCACTTCCAACTAGGCCCTACCGCTAGTAACTTCCATGTGTCAAGGGCCCCCTCGAGTAGATCTAACATTGCTAGAAATTGGTTCCGCGCCACTTGCATGTAGTGGAATCGAGGTCTTCCATGAGCGTGTTTTCAATGCAGCTCTAAAGTGGAGATCGTGGTTGTTTCAAAAAAAAGGGAACCCAAAGAAAAGTTGGAGATCATGGTAGCCCCCGCCCCCTGCCCACCACACGTGTCCACTCGAGGACTACGAACGGTCCGGTGTTTATAACCCCCCTCGACCTTCTTCTTCCATGTGCTCATGTCATTTTCCCCTAGTCTGTCTAGTCCCATGACCCCAATCTACACCTACCGCGCATGCCGAAGCTCCCTCGCTTGCACTACCTCCTTCCCTTGGTGCGCCATGAAGCGTACGCGTGGAGACGAGCTGGAGGTGAAGCCAGTTGAAGGCGCAACAGCAGGTGGCTCGGTCGTTGCCAAGCAAGCGGCGGCGTCTTCTTCGGGCAGGAACGCAGCTCGTCGCCGCCGAGCAGCAGGTAGTAGCCGTCGCTGCCGAGCAGCAGGTAGTAGCCGTCGCCGCCGAGCAGCAGGTGGCCGACAACGCCGTAGTGCCAGCGGCAGATCTGGATGGGGGGTAGGCGGCAGGCGGAGGCAATCCGGTGCTCCACATCAACGACCCCATCGCCGTCCAAGAAATCTTCAATGCAATCGCGGAGAATGACGAGTTCAAGGAGGAGGTCCCTGATGAGGAGTCTGAGGTACTACATTGCTAGCTTCTCTAGTCACAGCCGCAGATTTCACTGTTCATACATAGGATTTGCTCAATCATGTACATATTCTTTTGCTCTTGAAGTAGGGTAGTATATATATGGTCTGAACGGTCGATTGATGCATCTACCATCTAGTCACAAAACCCCAATCCGTCTAGTCACAAAACCCTAATCTGCTCATCTGCCATCTAGTTGAGTTTGCTAGTTGAGTGTTGATTTCGATACACAGCATGCCTATAACATTACATTTATATTCCTTACCGAGCCCAATGATTCAATTTTTCCCCAAAATAGTGCAAGGGCATCTGATGGTGTCGTTTTCTTAGGGATGGTTAGTGAACCTGAGGCAACAATGCACATAAATAATATAGGTTGTGTTGTTGGTATTGTGGTTCTCTGACTCCATCGCTGAAAAAAATGAGGCCCTAATTTTTCTCTCATATGGAACCTATATATAATATTTGTATTGTTTCTGATCTATGAATGCGTTGTATGATGCATATGTATATCCCTGAATATTGTTTTGTACGATTACATTTCAATTTCTTATTGTGGCCAATGATTCAAATTTGCCCAAAGAGAGGCAGACACATTGGTGTCAGATTTTTCCAGGGATGAGTTAGCGAACCTAGGGCCATGTACAAGATCAATATAAGCTGTGCAATTGTTACTTGGTTCGCTTACGCCATCCCTGTAGAAACTTATGAGGACCCAATCTTTATTCTACATTCATAGAACTATGATATTTCAATTATCTATTCCATGCATTCATAGTATATAAGAATTACATTTTAGTTTGTCACTGAGGTCGATGATTGAAATTTTCCCCAAAAGAGTTCAAGGGGAGACACGTATGATGGTGTCGTGTTTTAGGGATGGGTTGGTGAGCCTGAGGCAGCAATGCACAGGAACAATATAGGTTGTGTTGTTGGTACTTTGGTTCTCCAACTCCATCTCTGAAAAAAATTATGAGGCCCTTGATTTATTCTCATATGGAACTATATATGATCCTTGATTTGTTTATGATCTTTTAATGATTGGTATGATGCATATGAATGGTTTTGATCATAAGTATTTTTAACATGTACCTGAAGATTAATTGTTTGGTTTTTTATTTATAATTACAATATTTAGGCTCGTTTTGTACCTGACTATGTATATCCCTAAATATTGTTTTGTACGATTAGATTTCAATTTCTTATTGTGGCTAATAATTCAAATTTTCCCCAAAGAGAGGCATACACATTTGTCAGATTTTTTCAAGGATGAGTTAGTGAACCTAGGGCCATGTACAAGATCAATATAAGTTGCGCAATTCTTACTTGGTTCGCTTACGCCATCCCTGTAGAAACTTATGATACCGCAATCTTTATTCTACATTCATAGAACTATGATATTTGAATTATCTATTCCATGCATTTATAGTGTATAAGAATTACATTTTAGTTTGTTACCGAGGCTGATGATTGAAATTTGCCCCAAAAGAGTTCAAGGGGAGACACGTATGATGGTGTCGTGTTTTAGGGATGGATTGGTGAGCCTGAGGAAGCAATGCACACAAACAATATAGGTTGTGCTGTTGGTACTTTGGTTATCCAACTCCATCTCTGAAACAAATTATGAGGCCCTTGATTTATTCTCATATGGAACTACATATATGATCCTTGATTTGTTTATGATCTTTTAATGATTGGTATGATGCATATGTATATGAATAGTTTTGATCATAAGTATTTTTAACATGTACCTGAAGATTAATTTGTTTGGTTTTTTATTTATAATTACAATATTTAGCCTTGTTCTTGTACCTGACTATGTATATCCCTGAATATTGTTTTGTACGATTACATTTGAATTTCTTATTGTGGCTAATGATTCAAATTTTCCCCAAAGAGAGGCATACACATTGGTGTCAGATTTTTTCAGGGATGAGTTAGCGAACCTGGGGCCATGTACAAGATGAATACAAGCTGTGCAATTGTTACTTGGTTCGCTTACGCCATCCCTGTAGAAACTTATGATGCCGCAATCTTTATTCTACATTCATAGAACTATGATATTTGAATTATCTATTCCTTGCATTCATAGTGTATAAGAATTACATTTTAGTTTGTCACCGAGGCCGATGATTGAAATTTGCCCCAAAAGAGTTCAAGGGGAGACACGTATGATGGTGTCGTGTTTTAGGGATGGGTTGGTGAGCCTGAGGCAGCAATGCACACAAACAATATAGGTTGTGTTGTTGGTACTTTGGTTCTCGAACTCCATCTCTAAAACAAATTATGAGGCCCTTGATTTATTCTCATATGGAACTACATATATGATCCTGGATTTGTTTCTGATCTTTTAATGATTGGTATGATGCATATGATATGAATGGTTTTGATCATAAGTATTTTTAACATGTACCTGAAGATCAATTGTTTGGTTTTTTATTTATAATTACAATTTAGGCTTGTTTTTGTACCTAACAATGTATATCCCTGAATATTTCTTTGTATGATTACATTTCAATTTCTTGATTTGTGATACAATTCAATCATATGTATGAGTTCTAAGTTATGTTCTTAAAAATCAACAAGAGGATGATGATATGGACGATGGCAAGGTATCCAGGGACAATAAGAGCCGCTACCTGCTGAGGCGGTTACGGTGTGGGCTAATCCATTTCCACCATAGGGGGAAACTGTTTTGCCCATTCCGTGGCAGAGCAATCAACGTGGACCATGACAGCATGATCCAGCACACGGATGGCGTTGCCACATGGAAGGCAGAAGCCATAGGCCGATTACCTTGGCGCGGCACGCAGCCTTTGGCAAATTCCTCCGGGATTATGTCAGGACTGGCCTGTATCCCATCTTCTAGGCTGTCCCTGCCTCCTGCTAATGCCCCTGCCCTGCTAGGCATCTCCATGTCACGGCCTCCTGCTGCCACCCCTGCTTTTATTTTGTTCTAGTTAATTATTACCTGTGTGTGGCATGTAAGACAATATATCCGTGGTGTCTCTGGTGAACCTTCTATATTAATCTACTCCTTTATATGGAGTGCCTTAATGTTTCTAGTGTTGAATTATATTTACTGATCATGCTCATGCACACTACAAAATATTTCTAGTCCTCGATTATATTATAATTGTCAAGAAATACATCAACAAGTTAAATTGGTCGAAAAATTGTATTGAAGTAACTAAATGTATCAAACACATAATAAACTAGAAACTAAAATCTAGTTCAAACACATAATGTATCACCACCACTTGTTGTCGTCCTTGACTTGCTTCCCCTTCAACCGCTTGATGTCGCCACCGTCCCAAGATCCCTGCTCGTCCTGAAACCGCTTTCTTTCCTCCTCGCGCTTCTTCTCCCAGGCTAGCTTGCAACTATTTCCAGGCCTTTGTTACAATTATTCTTCATGCATACACAATAGAACCCTTACAGGTCCAACATGCCAGAACTTGAGCTACCACAGAGAACTCGGCAGAGGTGGCAGAATTGGTGCGGGTGCAACCACGGCGACGGTGAGCTCGGATTCTAGAGGAGGAAAACAGAACTGAGCATGGTCGACACGGTGATAGATCTCACCGGGAACCAATTCTCGTCCCTGCACCATGCCATGGGTGCGTCCATGGTGAGGGCGAGCTCTGACTCGGGACGGGGAGGAGAGCGGGGCCGAGCAGCTTCGTCACTTCCCAGCTCTGCGCCATGGCCACGACCACAGATTGCCGCTCCAAGGAAGAAGACACATAATGGATGCAGGCACCAACGCTGCAAGCCTACAAGGAGGAGAGCTAGGCCGAGTAGGTTAGTCCACGTCCTAGCTCCACGCCATGGCTGCGATGCCCCATAGATTGCCGCTCTAGGGAAGAAGAAGACGTGTAATGGATGCACGCACCAACGCTGCAAGCCTAATTGACACCAAAGCGACGGGAGCGATAGGAGCGACATAACGGTGAGAACTGACAGGGGGCCCAACTTGATGGCCGTTAGCCTAATTTTTTGTATTGAAACGTAAAGTTGAATTCGTGCCGAAAAAGACCCTCTGAGTATTTGGCACACCAACTGTAGTCATTGTGGCTGATTTCAGGGAACTTGGGTACCGCGTTGCCTGGGAGACCCAACTTTCGGGCCGCAAAATGATATTCTCCTGGTCTACACCCTTGTTAGGAATGATTCCCTAGAGGCTCACATTCCGTCTTGTATTTGTAACCCACTATCTGGCTTGGAGCTAGTTGTACGTGTCTCTGCACTTGTTGCAGGTGTGAAACCATATACTCATATCTAGCTCTAGCCAGTTTTTCCTTAGTTATTTGAGGTTGAGAGGGAAACCCACTGCCAAGACTAATTTGTAAGTCGGAAGATGACAATTTTTTACGTATCATGAGCATGGAGATGTTTTCCACCTTGCATTGGCTACTCGAAAGAGGTACGATAGCCGGACCGATTCAAAGGTTAGTAGGATGTGAGCACACCGACATACGCTCTGACTATCACAATGGAATCCTTAGACCTGAGGGGATCGCACGATCCGAGTTGTGGAAAAGCCGGCTTTGACTCCATCTGACTGGGATCAATAAGGGTGGTCTTGGTGAAAGGAATATGTTCGAGAGGCAATAATAAATGGTTATTATATTATTCCAGGTTTATAATAGATGTTTATTTCTCATGCTATAATTGTGTTAAAAGGAAACGTTAATACATGTGTGTTTAATAAACAAATAGAAGGTTCCTAGTGATTGATACATTGCAAATGTATCTATAATGTTTGATGTTCCATGCTTGGTTTTATCTACTTTCTTGTGTTTTGTCCACACTTTGGAGTACTTTTCATATGATTTCTTGTACTAACCTATTAACAAGAGCCACAGTGCCAGCTACATGTTTTCTGCTGTTTTTGGTTCCAGGAAGTCAGAAAATGAATATTCTCGGAATTGGACAAGACAAAAGCCAAAGTTATTATTTTACCGGGGGACACTTGGAGCCAGAATACGCGACGGAGAAGGGCCAGAGGGTGGCCACACCACCTGGCCGCGTGGCCAGGCTTGGCCCGCGCCAGGGGGTGGTGTGGCCAGCCCAGGCACCCCCTCGGCCTCCCCTTGCGACTATAAGATGCCCTCGGGACGAAAAACCTAAGTACCCGATCAAAAATCCACGAAAGAGTCTATAGCCGCCGTCATCTCCATCCCTAGATCGGGAGGGATCTGAAGCTCTTCCCAGCACACTGCCGGAGAGGGGAATTCACCCTGGAGGCCTTCTTCATCACCATGCAAGCCTCCGGTGTGATGCGTGAGTAGTTCATCCTTGGACTACGGATCCATGTAGTAGCTAGATGGCTGGTTTCTCCTCCTTTGTGCTTTCATGTTTAGATCTTGTGAGCTCTGTTCATGATCTAGATCATCTATTTGTAATTCATACATGTTGTGTTTGCGGGGATCCGATGGATATTGAGATTCTATTTCAGATTGATTATTGATTCTATCATGTCTTTGTTATTTGAGATCTTGAATGCTTTCCGTTGTTAGTAGCTATCTTGGCCAAGTAGATGCTAGCAACTCCAAGAGTTAGTATTTATGCACGATAGTGGGTTCATGCCTCTGGTAATCTGGGGAAGTGACAGAAATCTCTAAGGTACTAGATGTGCTATTGCTACTAGGGAGAAAACAATAATCCTTTGTTCATAGAACAATCATATTGTTTACTTTACACGCAATTCGTAATGCAATAATCTGTTGCTTGCAACTTAATACTAGAGGGGGTTCGGATGATAACCTGAATGTGGATTATTAGTCATAGATGCAGTTGGATGGCGGTCTATGTATAATGTTGTAATGCCCAATCGAATCTCAAAGGAGTCAAGATGATTAGTATATGCTTGTATGCTTTCTCGATGTTTGTTAACTGCCCCGCTGTAATATGTTCACCCAGCATGTTATCTATCTTATGGAGAGCCACCTCTAGTGAACTATGGACCCCGGTCGTTTCTTTTACATACAATCTACAATCAATTGTTTACTACTTTGTGTTTAATTTCTAAAAACTATTACTTCCTTCATTCGATACGTTTATTCCTTTGTTTTCAGCAAAACCGGTGAGATTGACAACCTCATCGTAAGTTGGGGGCAAAGTTTTGTAGTTGTGTTGTGCATGTCTCCACGTTGCTGCTGGCACCGGTAGTGCGCCCTGCCAACGTTCAGCTAGCTACACCTTTGGGGTGTTTCCTTGCTCCTAATGGATTGATAACCTTGGTTTCGTACTGAGGGAAAACTTGTTGTTGTGCTCATCATACCTTCCTCTTGGGGTTCCCCAACGAGCTCGATATATTTTGGGCCATCAAGCTCTTTTTCTAGCGCCGTTGCCGGGGAGTCAAGGACATCTTCACAAGGGGAGTCCCTCATAACCAATCTCTTTACTTTGTTATTTTTGTTTTGCTTAGTTTACTTTTTCTTTGTTTGCTTGTTTCTTTATAAAAAACACAATAAAAATAGTTTTACAAGTTTGCTTTCTTTATCAAAAACACAAATAAATGACTACTCTTGAAAAGACTAAGTTGTGTGACTTCACTAGCACCAACAACGAGGATTTTATGAGCACACATATTGCTCCATCTAAGCCTGAAGCTACTTTCTTTGATATAAAACCTGCTTTACTCAATCTTGTTATGAGAGAACAATTTTCTGGTATTGGTAATGAAGATGCTGCTGCCCATCTAAATAACTTTGTTGAACTTTTTGAGATGCAAAAGTATAGGGATAGAGATGGTGATATTATTAAGCTTAAATTGTTTCCTTTCTCTTTGAGAGGAAAAGCTAAAGAGTGGTTGAATTCCTTAACTAGGAATAGTATTGATTCTTGGACTAAATGCAAAGATGCTTTTATTGGAAAATACCATCCTCCTGCTAAGATTATATCTATGAGAAGTGAAATAATGAAGTTTAAACAATCTGATAATGAACATGTTGCTCAAGCTTGGGAAAGAATGAAATCTTTGGTAAAGAATTGTCCCACTCATGGACTGGCTGCTTGGATGATCATCCAAACTTTTTATGCAAGATTGAACTATTTTTCAAGGAACCTATTAGATTCTGCTGCTGGAGGTACCTTTATGACCATTACTTTGGGTGCTGCAACAAAGCTTCTGGATAATATGATGGTTAACTATTCTGAATGGCATACGGAGAGAGCTCAACAAGGTAAGAAGGTAAATTTTGTTGAGGAAACTCCTCCTTGAGTGATAAGATTGATGTTATTATGTCTATCACTAATAGGAAACAGCTCTTTTGTTGCGCATGAAATTATATCTTCTGTGGCGCATATCCTAGTCGCCACTGTTATCTCGCCACTGATGCTTGCTAGTGCTATGAACATGGCCTTTACAAAACACATTACTGATGCTCTCATAAAGATTAAATAAGAAAAGATAAAACATAAAGCTTCTATTCCTATAAAACAAGAAGATGGTTGCACTGCTAGGAAACAGCTCTTCTGTGGCGCATGAAATTACATCTTCTGTGGCGCATATCCTAGTCGCCACTGATATCTGCTTCCTGTAGCAAATATAGATATGCGCCACAGAAGTCCCAGACTTCTATGGCGCATTTGTTCATATGCGCCACAGGAATAAATTCTTTGGCGCATTTACACGTATGCGCCACAGAAAAGCCATGCGCCACTGACTATATAATTATACGCGCCACTGATTACGTAACACGTATTCAAAGTAAAATACTTTCCTGGTGTATAATTAGGTATTTATACATAATTTATACAGTATTTATCCAGATGAGTATAAAATACATTGCACAAGTAGTAGATGCATGAAAACCGACATATATATAATACAAACACTTAGAGCCCGATCGAGATACATATATAGTGTCAAGTGCCAAATTTTTACACAAGCGCTGAATACAAAGTTCATATCATCTCACATTACAAATATGAAGTGGCTACCGCCGCCTACACTCGGATCAAATAGAATACAGCTGTGATAATGGTGAGCAAGAGCATTAGCCCAACCAATATCTTCATCCGGTTCTTCTTCCACAAGTGGTTCCTCCACTTGGCTATCGCCTCCTCTCTAGTCGCGTATCCTTTGTAGATATTGCCGCTGAACTTGTTCACTTGTTTGTGGCAATCCTCCCACTCCTCGTAGACTCCTGGAACCCTACCCATGTACACCACATACCACCTCGTCGCCATCTCTATAGACGACAAGGCATATTAGTAAAAATACAACGAAAAGAATGAATAAAGGGTTCACATCCATATATATATATATGTTCACAGAATATAAAACAAATGATCCATAGAAGCAATAAGTTCAACGACAACACGACCACAAGGTAGTTTAAGTCTAACAACAATGACCATTTCGACCACGAGATAGTAAAGTTTATGACACACACACTAATACAACACGCGTCCATCAAGAATATACACACACTGGATCATGCTAGAGGCACACATCGATCATGATGAAGACTTCCTCTTCTCGCTCGGCTTCGGGAACGGTAGATAGCCCTCTTTTTTCATCCACGTCCTTGTGTCACCCTGCTTACGGAGGCGTTCTTCGATCTCCCTCTTACTCAACCCTCTGTCTTATTGTAGGGCACCGCCCCTTGTGTTGACATCTTCAATGATGATTTGCGACAACTTCATCTGAATGCGATGGAAGTCTTCTCTAAGATCAGCATCGTCGATTTTTGCCAAAGTTTCAGCCCATCCTCGGAGACTAGATGGCAGCGTTAGGTTCTAGCAATCCCGAACATAGCCTTTAAGGTGATGGAGGACGTAGAAGGCCTCCTTGGCACTAGTAGTCGACTGCTTGACGCAGGGGAAGTCGAGCACGTGCTTGAACACGTGTTTGCCATCCTTGATACATTCCCCCTTATCTACGAAGGTGCATCCCTTCTTGGTGTAGCCCTCGAGAGCCTCATTGAGAACACCCCTTATTCTGGTGTAGTCTTTCTTCTTCGTCAAACTCCCCGAGTAGAAATACCTGGCTAGCGAATACCTCGGGGCAAGGACGATGAGTGTGCAGTATTTGTCTCTACGCAACACAATTGGAACGGAATGTTGGAAAAAGAGCAAAGGAAGAAATCTATAAGAAATGCATAAGTTACGGTGGCGATGAGCGAGTGTGTGTACTTACTCGGGAAAGAAAGGCAAAAGAAGTGTGCCCTTCCGCTTGTTGTCCACCATGAACTTCTCGAGGTACGCCGTCGCCTTGGTTCGTGTCTCTGATCCTTCGACCAACTAGCTCTACCGCATGTAGTAGGGATCCACTATCGCGATTTCCCGGGTACTTTCTCTCTTGATCGTGAGCGCCAGATTGAGCGCGTATAGGCGGACCAAGTTATAGTCCAGCCGTTTCGTGAGAAACAGCTTGAATGTGTCCTCGAACACTATGAAGAATATATCCGCGGGGGGTTTATCGACGAAGCCCACGTCCAATGGCACCTTGGCCGTGAAAACCAGGTAATTTGGATCTTCGTCTTTAAGAAGGAGGGCCTCTAGTGTCTTGACACCCTCGTGCAAAGTTAACATGGCTCCAACCGCAATGTGGATCATATCCGGAGTCAATATCGGATTACCAGCTACATACAGTCGGGGCAAGCCAAATTGTGTGGATGGTACGACGACGGCGTCCTGACCCCGGATCCTCTTCGGAAGAGGCTGGCTCGCACCCTTATTATTATTATTATTATTACCTCTCTTCATGTAGTGCTTCTTCTTCACAACAGTGTCAGCCACTGCCATCTGCTCATCAGTCGCCTTTCGGAGTGTGCTGGGCCTGAAAACCAATCCCGTTTTCTCTTGTGGTGGATCAGCGACCGGAGGCGTCTCTTGAGAAAGACCATGGAAGACCAGACGCTGCGTGCATGTATTGGGCCGACCAGCTTGATGGTCGTCGCGAGCTGCGAAGGGTTCTTCATCCACATAAGTCATATACAATCCTTTGGCGGTGGCGGTGTTGATGAAGTCGTCAACATTGACCAATTCATCATCATATTAATGGGTGCCATCATGTGGTGGTGGTAGCGGCGGCGACGGTGGTTGCGGCACAACGTCTTTGGCATGTGGCGGTGCACACACTGCCAAGAGTTGATGGTGACGGCTGGTGGTGGCGACAACGGCGGCTACTGGCTTCCGAGGTGGTGGCCGGACGATCGGTCGAGAGGTGGCGCCGGTGCTCCCCCCGCAATACGAATCTGGGTCTTCGGCCATGTCAAGGGCCAGTTGTAGCATTCCCCAAGGGTCTTGTGTTTGTCGGCTCCCTGAGGTTGAAAGGGGGGTCCATGTCGTCGCACCCTGGCAACACCCGAGCCAATCTGACCCTCATCACGTCATCATCCATTGGATTGTTGTGCATTGTGCGGCTCGCCGGTTGTATAAGAGTGCCCTTGGCAACATCCTTCAACTCACTGTCGACATCTTTAAGCAGGAGTGCGCAAGAAGTGTCCTGAGGAAAAAACATGTTGTTGGGCGTCATGAGATGGCAGCAGTCATGCATCAAAGGCATAAAGGAGATGACGTGCAATAACAAATTAGTTACCTTGGTGATGGCGTGGATCTCGGCTAATGTAGAGACACGGCCGATGCCGGCGGCCGGCCTATCATCATCTGCAATCTCCCGCTCGGGTGCCTCACGAAGCACCACCACCATCGGCTGTGCCTTATTGGTATCTTTGGCGGGAGGGGGCGTCGGAGTGACCAAAACAAGCGACTGCGTCCCGATGTTGATGGCCGGCGGGGTCGCCAGGTCTGGCGGCACGGTAACATTGATGCCCGAGTTGCTACCGCTTAAGCTGGGCAGATGTATCGGCCCCTGTCGACCTCCCGCATTCCAAGCAGTAAGCCCCTCGAAAAACTCAGCGGGGATCATCGAGCGGAGCTTCTCTTCCACTAACTTGTCCACCGTTTTCTCGTCCACCGCCTTCTCCTCGAGTGTCTGCACCTTCATCTTCAGCTCTGCAACAACGACTTTATCCTGGTTCTTCCTCTCCCTTCTTTTCTTGGCGTCCTCTTTGTAGTACTCCTTGAACTTCATGCTCGTACCGAAGCCGGACACACGGCCAGCTGAGGACGGCGGCAACCCCTTGTCCCTCTTCTTGTAAGCATTGGTCGCCCAGCTGAAAACCGTGTCCCACGGCTCCGTCGAATCCTGGGACGACTCTGTGGCAGTAGCGTTCAGTTCATCCTCCCGAAGAGACAAGGAAAGGTGAACCCATTTAGATTCTTGACTTTATTATCTTAATTAGAACACAATAGACTTGAGATCGGCGATAAATTCCTTACCAGCTTCTTCTCGAATGCCTTCACCTCCGGATCGTCGGTGATGAACTCCCCTGTTTCCTTGTCCAAGTAGTAGCGGGCCCGAACAAATTGCCTAAGCTACAAGTCCGTGATTTTAAGCCAAGGGTTGTCTTTACCAAGGCGTTCAAGCTCGGCGTCCTCCTTGTCCCAAATGGCATGTTTCCCCTGTAACTGCCGCTTCCAAGGCGGTGGTTACCTATGTTCTGTTCCCGCATACTCCTTCCCCATTGAGTCCATTTTATAGCGTCAGCGGTAGCTATATCCGCCTTGAATATCCTAAACTCCTCTTCGTCGAGCATCGAATTTTTCTTACTAATAACCTCCCAGCTTTCACCTTTGTCAATGCTATTCTTCACCCGGGTTTTCTAGCTGCTCAAGGCATTGCTCATCTTCGTGAGGGCTAGTTTGTTCACCGGGTTCTTTCTCTCGAGGTTTCTAAACCGGTCTGGGAATCTGTATCGCTTGTGAAGCTTCTTAAGGAGCTAATCAACCAAAGCTGCATGGTCAGCATGTCTGATGTACTTCGTGTTGGGTCGACATGCTTTCCTGGACGATGCACCTGAGTTGCAGGCCGTACCCTTTAGCAATCGCCTCTGGCGCAATGGATTGGCGACTTTCTGTGACCTCAGTGAACTCATCGCAGATGGTGGCGAGCACTGGCACCTTCTGCTCCCTTCGGTTCCTTCTTCTTCTTCTTCTTCTTCTTCTGAGAAGCGACCGGGTTGCCGCTACCGCCATCCGTGCGCTCACCGCCATCGGTGCGGGCGCCGCCATCGGTGGTGTCATCCTCTTCACCGCCTCCTTCACTAGTTCCATCGTAGTCGTCTTTGTCCCCCTCGTAATCAGGATCTCCGCCCTCATTGGCCCCAGCAGCTCTGGCGACGGTCGCCTCCTCCTCCGGTGGTGGTGTCATCCTCATCGCCTCCTCCTCCTCCTGTTGGGACCCCCACCAGAATGACTGGTTGGCCTGTCTAGGTTGCTCTTCGACGCTGATCATGTGCTTAGAAGGGCCAGACTCCTTGTTGCCCGACATGTTTGCACTAATCTATTTAAAAGAGGCAAAAAGTTAGCACAAATCTCGGCCAAAAAATTCAGCATGGCCTTTGCTAATTTTTTGACCTAGGAGTGCCCATTTCTCAACCGAAACGGAAGTGAATCGACACTTTGGGAGAAATGGGAAACTCAAATGAAGAAATATATCCCTGCAAGACAAAAGACGCCATCCCCATATTGACAGCCCCATGCATTGACCCCAGTATCCATCATCCATCATCCATCATCCATAGTATATTTCAACAGCAGGTACCATCATCCCCATACAACATGTATAACAGATATATATAACGAGCTCTAATTCTGGCATAACAGATATATATAACAGATATGTATAACAGATATGTATAACAGATATATATAACAGATATGTATAACATATATATAAGACCTCTAATTCTGGCAAAAATGTGGTTCACCCTGCTTGTGCAATGTGCACACACAGACATGCTAACACACACACATGGGCACACAGACACATGCACATAGACATGCAATGGGTGGATAATGGGCACACACACATGCACACACAGACATGCTAACCCAGCACTGTGCAATGCCTCCAAATTCCCCACTCTGATACATGAGCATTGAAGTAGGCAGAGGTTAAATAAAAAAGAGCTCTAGCTATTTAAACAATAGATGTATCAAAGTATCTATTTAAACAGCAGCTATTTAAACAGTAGCTATTTAAAAAAGAGCTCTAGCTATTTAAACAGTAGCTATTTAAAAAAGAGCTCTAGCTATTTAATCCAGATGAATCAAAGTATCAAACAATCATAAAAGAGATGTATACATGCACACTTTCCATTTAAGTCAGATTGGAGGCTCAGGTCCCATGCTAGATCAACACGTGCAGCAAGTAGAAATTACTTAGGAGCATAAACTAGATCATGCACCCTCTATTCTTATCAGTTTTCACAGGTTTGTCTACCTAGTGGAAAAAGCTTTAGCTTCCAACTTGATCATCAGTACTTAGCTATTATCAGGTGTGTTATAACTTAGTTCCTTTTGTCTGTTCAGAACCTGGCCCTTTTTGGAGCGCTGCTCTTCTTCCTGGGGATGAAGAACTCCATGCTAAGGAGGCACTCGAAGAGAAGGGCCGTGAAGGACAAGACAACCTGATCAAAGCCAGCAGCGATTTGTAGTAGGATTGGGAAGCGCTATTAATACTAAGCTCGTGCCAGTCTTTTGCATATACCTTGAAACAGTACATGCCCCACTTTTTACCCATAGAATCTGTGGATTTGGGGGTCCTTCAGGATTCGATATGTAGGAATTCAAGCCAGTCTTGCTTGCTCAGTTGTTGTTTTTGGGTATATTGTGTTGGGGTTCATGTTACAGTTGGTATTGTTTTGCTACAGGAACTGCTTTCAGTTCAAGATCAGAAGATGCCATTCTTGACAATCTGATATTCGTGGGCTCCATCTATTCCTAAATGCATAACTTTGTTGTCTTCATTACTTTTTATTGAGTACAAAGAAAAATTACATGGACGATGAACTAGTATTGGTGCCTAGTGGAAAAAGTAATGCATTTAGGAATAAATGGGAGAGAAAGGGGAAGAGCATCAGAGGGGGGTGGCGGGATAAACTTGCTGCGGTGGTTGACGACGACGAGGGTTGCGGGGTCTGGCATGGAGGCTCTTCCTCTGGCGGGTCCTCCTCCACGGGCTGCAGGGCTGCAGGGCGGGTCCTCCTCCACGGGTTCGTTAGGCGGCTCCTCCTCCACTGGTTCGCCGGGTGGCGCGGCGGTGGCGGCTCCGGTAGCAAGGGCTAGTGCGGCGCTGGCGGCTCTAGCAGCGAGGTCTAGGGCTAGGGCTAGCGCGCGGCGGTGACTGAATATGGGGAGAAGGGGAATGAAGGCCGAACCATTTATTTCGCTAAGTCCACAGGTTATGTGGCGCATCTCGGCAGTATGCGCCACAGAAGTAGGAACTTCTGTGGCGCATATTGCCGAAATGCGCCACAGAACCTATGGACTTAGTACAAAACGCGGCGCGCGTGCTAGTATGACAAGATCACACACTTGCCTGAGTGGTCTCTGCTGCTTGCTTGTGCCATTCTAAACCTGGGGCAGGCAGGTTCGAATCCTAGCTGTCTCACACTTTTTTATTTTTTAAAAATATTTTTTAATTATAGATCTGTTTAAAAATAAAGCAAGAACATATTTTTAATTATAGATCTGTTTAATTATAGATCTATTTTTAATTATATATTTTTTAAAATAGAGCAAGAACATATACAAACATTCATATTTATTCAAAAAACTCTCTCCCCGAACATATACAATCATGTAAGGTGTTTTTAATTATATATATATGTCTAAAATAAAGCAAGAACATATACAAACATTCATATTTATTCAAAAAACTCTCTCTCCGAACATATACAATCATGTGATGTGTCGAGCTAGTGTCTCTTCGCAATCTTCTTGCCCTTTTTCGTCGTGGTTGAATACTTTAGCCCGTGCACTTTGAGATTTCTTCTTGTGAATGGACAACCTTTAGTAGGCAGTGTGGTCTTCCTTCTTACTTTAGTAGTAGTAGGCATGTCGAAGTACTTGTCGAATTCCTCTTCGATCTTTGGGTCGCCGTTTTTGTCGAAGTTTTTCTCGTTGGCGGCTTCTTCCATTCCGAGGATGCTCCTCTTGCCCCTCCTAACTACAACAGGGTTGGGCTTTGATGGGTCGGTAATAAAAAAGCATTGATCAACTTGGCTAGCGAGTACCCAAGGCTCATTTTTTGCGGAGGCGTTCTTCGTTGATTTGGCATCTGGTATAACCATTGTGGTGAAATAGCGGCCTTCTTTTTCCACGTTCTTGGCCCATCTAACACGGAACATCGGTACGATCTCTCCATAGTAGTCAAGCTCCCATATCTCCTCGATCCTTCCATAGAATCTTTCCATCACAGTAGTCTCGTCATCAGCAAAGGATAACATAGTTACTCCTGAGTTTTGATATTCACCATTCTTGTCCTTTTCCTCGGTGTACAATCTGTAACTGTTTATCTCGTATGACTGATAGGTCCTTGGGTTGTGCCCTGGGCCCTACGACAAGGAGAATATGAGTTTTTGATCTTCCGTAGAAGGCGTCTGTGGGGGATTGTCCAGTTGCCTTTTCTTGAACCAACCCGTGAAGCTGGAGTTGTGCTCTCTGGTTACGTCTCCCTTCTTCCTCGGCCGGCCCTGGTCGACGTACTCCTGCTCGATTAAGCTTCTGTGCTCTTCGACCCAAGGGCCGACCACTTCAATGTGTTGTAGCGCGACTCGGTGTGCCCTTCCAAAATCAGTGCGTCGACCATCAATGCCAACATGTAGTGAGCGGCAGCCCTCGCGGTGACCATATCCACCGAGCCTGCCGAGGTGCTTCTTTGTGGGTATTCCAACATCCTCGTTCTCTTCCTATAGCCTGTCGAGCTGCTTCTCACCGATCGACTTCCTAGATATGACGTCGAAAAAGTTACAGAGGCCAAACAACGTCTCACGGACATGCTCGTCCATTATCCCACGGATCGCAACGGGGAGTATCTACGTCATCAGCACGTGACAGTCGTGAGACTTCATACCGCTGAACCTCTTCTTTGCCACGTCCAGATATCTGCTTATCTTCCCCGAGTAGCCGTGAGGAACTTTCACTCCTAAGAGGCACCTGAAAAACTGCTCGAGCTCCTCCAGACTCAGAGTGAAGCAGGCAGCGCGAAGCACCACCTCATTCTTCTTAACTCTTTTGCGGCGACCTTGAGTCCCTTCCGTCTGATCATCATCATCATCATCATCATCATCACTATCAGGGTACTGAAGATCTTTCTTTATGCCAAGCAATTTAAGGTCCTTTCTTGCTTTGGCCCATCCTTGGTCCTCTCCGGCATGTTCAGTAGAGTGCCAAGAAGACTCTCGGTAACGTTCTTCGTGATGTGCATTACATCGAGGCTATGGGGAGTGTGAAGGACCTTCCAATATGGTAGGTCCCAGAAAATAGACCTTGCTTTCCATACACCCAGCAGCGGCTTTGTCCTCGGTCGTTTTTTTCATGCGCAGGGAAATCTACCCAATTATTCAAAAGCTCCGTGATTTCTTCGCCGCTCCTCGGACGCGGGGCTCTTTCGAGCTCGTCCTTACCATTGAACAGGTCACCACGTTTTCTCCACGGGTGATCCATGCAGAGCCACTTTCGAGTACCTTGGAACATGGTTTTCGAAGACTCAGGATCCCTTGGTAGCTGGAGATGCGATGTCTCATCCATGCACTTGACACATGCATTGTGTCCGTGGTTCACCTGGGCTGATACATATGTGTAACCAGGATAGTCCTGCACGGTCGTGAGCAACGCGGCTCTCAGATGGAAATATTCTTTAGTGTAGGCGTCCCACGTACGGGCCAGCGTCTCCCACAAGCTGGCTAACTCCTCTCTCAATAGCCCAAGATGCATATCGATACCTGGTTGTTTCGGCCCCTGAATAAGAATGCTCATGTGTACATACCTTTGCTTCGTGCATAGCCACGGGGGGAGGTTGTACGGCCATACAAACACGGGCCAGGTGCTATGCGTGCTACTTTGGTTTCCAAAAGGATTGAGTCCATCGGTGCTCATACCCAGCCTGACGTTCCTTGCATCGCCCCCGAACACTTCGAACTCGATGTCTAATGCATTCTACTGGCTAGCGTCTTTAGGGTGTGTCAGGATCTTGCCCATCTCTGGATCATCTTCGGGTTTCTCTCTTTCCGCGTGCCATTGCATGAGCTTTGCTTCCTTAGGATCTACGAAATATCGCTGCAGACGAGGGGTGATAGGAAAGTACCATACCACTTTTCGAGGAACTTTCTTGTTCCCTCTCTTGCACCGTCCTTGGCCACACATCGAACATGTGGTTCTATTCGCGTACTCGTTCTGATAAAGTGCGCAATCATTGATGCATGCGTGGTATTTAATGTGTGGTAGGTCGAGAGGGCTGATACATTGCAAATGTATCTATAATTTTTGATGTTCCATGCTTGGTTTTATTCACTTTCTTGTGTTTTGTCCACACTTTGGAGTACTTTTCATATAATTTCTTGGACTAACCTATTAACAAGAGCCACAGTGCCAGCTGTCTGTTTTCTGCTGTTTTTGGTTCCAGGAAAGTCAGAAAATGAATATTCTCGGAATTGGACGGGACAAAAGCCAAAGTGCCTATTTTTCCAGAAGACTCTAGGAGCCAGAATATGAGACGGAGGAGGGCCAGGGGGTGGTCACAACCCCCCAGGCGTGGTCTGGGCCTGTCCGCGCCAGGGCATGGTGTGGTGGCCCCAGGCACCCCCTCGGCCCCTCTCTTCGCCTATAAGGAGCCATCTGACCTAAAAACTCCAGGGGGTTCGACGTTTTTCCAGAAAAAGTTCCGCTGTGCCGCCGCCACCGAAGGGGAGATTGGGGGACAGAAAGTCTCTGTTCCGGCACCCTGCCGGGACGGGGAAGTGCCCCCGGAGCCATCTCCATCGATCTCCACCATCATCTTCATCGACCATCCATGTTTCCCCCATCTATGAGTGAGTAATCCCCCACTGTAGGCTATGGGGATGGTAGGGTTTGGATGAGATCATTCATGTAATGGCATCAGATTGTTAGGGCATGGTGCCTAGTATCTTTTATTAGTGCTTTATGACTTTGTTGCGACTTGTTGTGCTTAATGCTTGTCTCTAGGGCCCGAGTGCCATGATTTCAGATCTGAACTTATTATTGATTCATTATGATAGTATTGTTTCTGGTCTTATCTACAAGGTGTATACACACGTTGTTGTTCGGAACCTATGGCCCCGAAGTGACAGAAATCGGGATAACCGGAAGGGAAAGGCTTTGATGTGAGGATCACATGTGTTCACGGAGTGTTAATGCTTTGCTCCGGTGCTCTATTAAAAGGAGCACCTTAATTGCCAGTAGTTCCCTAGAGGCCCCGCTGTAAACGGTCTGGCAGGACAAAAGATGTTGTGCAAGTTCTCATTGCGAGCACGTATGACTATATATGGAACACATGCCTAGGATTGTCTAGTACTTGAATTCTTTATCTTATTTATCTGCAATTGCCCTATGTTCTGATTGCTATGTGAATTGTATTGTCCATGCAACGCCCGTCCAACCATCCTATGCCTACCGCACTCGAATCCCACTGTTTACTTCTTTCGTTACTACTGTCTTTGCTTTGCTACTGCTGTTACTTTGCTATTTCTACTACAAAACTGTTGCTACTGATAAACTGCTGTGAGCAAGATTGTTTCCAGGTGCAGCTGAATTGACAACTCAGTTGTTAAGGCTTATAAATATTCTTTGGCTCCCCTTGTGTCGAATCAATAAATTGGGTTTAACTTCCCTTGAAAATACTGCGATACACCCCCTATACTTTTGGGTCATCAAGGGCATACGATTTTCTTGGCCTCCTCGATACTTGTTGGCAATGTGTTCCCCTTAGGAAGTCGGTCGTGCCAGTATTCCATGTTCGCGTTGAAGCTCACATAGGTCCGTTTGTGTTCGGCTTTCATCTCCAGAGCCTTGAGCGTTACACTCAAATGTGTATCCTCGGGGTGACACCCAGGATACAATGGAGTCATCCCGTCTACCTCCATTTGGGCCAGCTTGGCTTTCTCTCTGGCTGCAGCTTTGTCGTTGCTCATCTCCTTAAGGAGCAGTTCTTGAACATGAGGGTCCTGCAAGACCGAAGTTAGCAGCGTCTGTGTTCATGTCTTCTCCTTCTTCATGATCATGATCATGCCCGTCACCATCTCCTTCTCCATGCTGATCATGCCCGTCGGCATCTCCTTCGTCATGATGATCATGCCCACTAGCATCTCCTTCGTCATGATGATCATGCCCGGTAGACTCTTCGTCTTCTCGCTCGCCCACGTCTTCGTGACCACCACCATGTCCTGCCGGTGCCTCATTGAGGTCACGCATGAAACTGCGCCTGAGCAGGTGACCCTCCAATTGTCCAGATTCAGGATCGATCCAGCGCTGCAGTTTGCATGTTCGATATGGACATCTTATCATGGTCTTGTTGTTCAGAATCATGTCCTCCTTCGCGCCTTTCTTGTACCTAGCAATTCGACCTTCGCTCATCGTGAGGACCATGGTTGCCTGAGCGGTCAAAACAGAGAGTATAGGTGAGAACCACACCATATGAACACACACATGCATGAATGCTAGCCGGAAAAAATTCGGCATGACCTTTCCTAAAATTAGGACATATGGGTAGTGCCAAAATTTGCCGAAATGGAATTGAATCAACATTTCAGCAAACATCCATGCAACCACACTGCCGGGCCCGACAACAACAAGCAACCAACAAAAAACTTCCTCCTATTGCAAACATTTTCTACACCACACAAGCATCATCTCGCCATGGATCGCACACACACACACACACGCGCGCGACAAGCTTCACCTACATGTTCATGGCCAAGTACTCACCTAGTAGACACAATAATAGCGAGACAAGACGGCGCGATGAGAGAGTGTGGACAAATAGATCTACAATGCAAGTTGGTGGAGAGGAAATTAGTAAACAAATAGAGATGTGAGAGAGAAAAGTAAGGAACTTTTAGATCTAAAAGTTGGAGCGAAGCTTCCACTTACCAATCTATGGATTAAAGTAGGTTTAGTTACAAGAAAATGGAGAAACTATGGGCAAGATGGGGTGTGAGGGAGGAGGAAGACGAGTTGGGAGGAGGTAGAGATGTGAAATGGGTGGTGGTGGATAGATAGATAAGAAAGCTAGCTTTTGTCACCTTTTTAACATGGATCTGGACGCCCTCATCTATGGCGCATATGGAGGAAATGCGCCACAGAAGTGGGTGAATTAGATTCCCTCTATGGGGCACACCTCCAAGTTCTGTGGCGCATGTTGGGATATGCGCCACAGAAGTGCAACACATCTATGGCGCATATCAGAACATGCGCCACAGAACTTGGGTGAATTAGATTCCATGGTGGGGCCCCCTCCATGTTCTGTGGCGCATAAGAAAATATGCGCCACAGAAGAGGCAACTTCTGTGGTGCATATCTCAGAATGCGCCACAGAACTTGGATCAACCCACCCCGGCTGGCGGGTCCCACCAATCTTCTGTGGTGCATACTCTGGAGAATGCGCCACAGAACTTCCAATCTTCTGTGGCGCATGCTTTCTGGTGCGCCACTGATGTTTTCCTGTGGCGCATGGTTTCGCATATGCGCCACTGAACATCTTGTCTATCTATAGGCTGTTTCCTAGTAGTATGCTTGTTCATGGGAAAGCCCATATTGATCCAAATAATGTTCCTTTGGCCTCTTTGGTTGCTCAAGAAGAGCAAGTTGATGTGAAATTTATAAGAAATAACAATTTTAGCAACAGTCCTTATAGGAATAATTTTGGTAACAACAATTATAAGCCATATCCTCCCAACAATGGTAATGCTTATGGAAATTCCTACAACAACAATAGGAGTGCTCCCTCTGAAATTGAAGTTATGCTTAATAACTTTATTAGTAAACAAACTGCTTTCAATAAAACTATTGAGGAAAAACTCTCTAATGCTGAAAGAAATATAGCATCTCTGGCTGAAGCTCAATCTTCTTTTAATAAAATGGCTGCTAAACCTGAAACTAATGACAATCCCTTTGCAGCTACTAATGCCATACATGTAAGAATTGATGAAAATGTTAGACTATTAGCTGGATTACATGCTAAGTGGGAAAGAGAAGATGAAATTGCTAGAAACATTAGTGTTTCTACTATCACTACCACTAGTGTTGAGGCTAGTAATAGCTCTACTACTCTAGATGATAATTTTGATTTTGATATTGATGGTTGCAACATCTATGAAGTTATTAAGTTCCTACAAAAGCTTGCTAAAAGTTCTAATGCTAGTGCTATGAACATGGCCTTTACAAAACACATTACTAATGCTCTCATAAAGATTAAAGAAGAAAAGATGAAACATAAAGCTTCTATTCCTATAAAACAAGAAGATGGTTGCACTACTAGGAAACAGCTCTTCTGTGGCGCATGAAATTACATCTTCTGTGGCGCATATCCTAGTCGCCACTGATATCTGCTTCCTGTGGCACATATAGATATGCGCCACAGAAGTCCCAGACTTCTGTGGCCCATTTCTTCATATGCGCCACAGGAATAACTTCTGTGGCGCATTTACACGTATGCGCCACAGAAAAGCCATGCGCCACTGACTATATAATTATATGCACCACTGATTGCGTAACACGTATTCAAAGTAAAATACTTTCCTGCTGTATAATTAGGTATTTATACAGGATTTATACAGTATTTATCTGGATGAGTATAAAATACATTGCACAAGTAGTAGATGCATGAAAACCGACATATATATAATACAAACACTTAGAGCCCGATCGAGATACATATATAGTGTCAAGTGCCAAATTTTTACACAAGCGCCGAATACAAAGTTCATATCATCTCACATTACAAATATGAAGTGGCCACCGCCGCCTACACTAGGATCAAATAGAATATAGCTGTGATAATGGTGAGCAAGAGCATTAGCCCGACCAATATCTTCATCCGGTTCTTCTTCCACAAGTGGTTCCTCCACTTGTCTATCGCCTCCTCTCTAGTCGCGTATTCTTTGTAGATGTTGCCGCTGAACTTGTTCACTTGTTTGTGGCAATCCTCCCACTCCTCGTAGACTCCTGGAACCCTACCCATGTACATCACATACCACATCGTCGCCATCTCTATAGACGACAAGGCATATTAGTAAAAATACAACAAAAAGAATGAATAAAGGGTTCACATCCATATATATAAATATGTTCACAGAATATAAAACAAATGATCCATAAACCTAAAAGCTATATCATCATAGAAGCAATAAGTTCAACGACAACATGACCACAAGGTAGTTTAAGTCTAACAACAATGACCATTTCGACCACGAGATAGTAATGTTTATGACACACACACTAATACAGCACGCGTCCATCAAGAATATACACACACTGGATCATGCTAGAGGCACACATCGATCATGATGAAGACTTCCTCTTCTCGCTCGGCTTCGGGAACGGTAGATAGCCCTCTTTTGTCATCCACGTCCTTGTGTCACCCTGATTACGGAGGCGTTCTTCGATCTCCCTCTTACTCAACCCTCTGTCTTATTGTAGGGCACCACCCCTTGTGTTGACATCTTCGATGATGATTTGCGACAAGTTCATCTGAATGCGATGGAAGTCTTCTCTAAGATCAGCATCGTCGATTTTCGCCAAAGTTTTGGCCCATCCTCGGAGACAAGATGGCAGCGTTAGGTTCTGGCAATCCCAAACATAGCCTTTAAGGTGATGGAGGACGTAGAAGGCCTCCTTGGCACCAGTAGTCGACTGCTTGACGCAGGGGAAGTCGAGCACGTGCTTGAACATGTGTTTGCCATCCTTGATACATTCCCCCTTATCTACGAAGGTGCATCCCTTCTTGGTGTAGCTCTCGAGAGCCTCATTGAGAACACCCCTTATTCTGGTGTAGTCTTTCTTCTTCGTCAAACTCCTCGAGTCGAAATACGTGGCTAGCGAATACCACGGGGCAAGGACAATGAGTGTGCAGTATTTGTCCCTGCGCAACACAATTGGAACGGAATGTTGGAAAAAGAGCAAAGGAAGAAATCTATAAGAAATGCATAAGTTATAGTGGTGATGAGCGAGTGTGTGTACTTACTCGGGAAAGAAAGGCAAAATAAGTGTGCCCTTCCTCTTGTTGTCCACCATGAACTGCTCGAGGTACGCCGTCGCCTTGGTCCGTGTCTCTGATCCTTCGACCAACTGGCTGTCCCGCATGTAGTAGGGATCCACTATCGCGATTTCCGGGGTACTTTATCTCTTGATCGTGAGCGCCAGATTGAGCGCGTATAGGCGGACCAAGTTATAGTCCAGCCATTTCGTGAGAAACAGCTTGAATATGTCCTCGGATGCTATGAAGAATATATCCGCGGAGGGTTCATCGACGAAGCCCACGTCCAATGGCACCTTGGCCGTGAAAACCGGGTAATTTGGATCTTTGTCTTTAAGAAGGAGGGCCTCTAGTGTCTTGACACCCTCGTGCAAAGTTAACATGGCTCGAACCGCAACGTGAATCATATCTAGAGTCAATATCGGATCACCAGCTACATGCACTCGGGGTAAGCCAAATTGTGTGGATGGTACGACGACGGCGTCCTGACCCCGGATCCTCTTCGAAAGAGGCTGGCTCGCACCCTTCTTATTTTTATTATTACCTCTCTTCATGTAGTGCTTCTTCTTCACAACAGTGTCAGCCACTGCCATCTGCTCATTAGTCACCTTTCGGAGTGTGTTGGGGCTGAAAACCAGTCCCGGTTTCTCTTGTGGTGGATCAGCGGCCGGGAGGCGTCTCTTGAGAAAGACCATGGAAGACCAGGCGCTGCGTGCATGTATTGGCCGACTAGCTTGATGGTCGTCACGAGCTGCGAAGGGTTCTTCATCCACAGAAGGCATATACAATCCTTTGGCAGTGCTGGTGTTGATGAAGTTGTCAACATTGACCAATTCATCATCATCTTCATGGGTTCCATCATGTTGTGGTGGTAGCGGGGGCGACGGCGGTTGCGGCACAACGTCTTTGCCATGTGGCGGTGCACATGCTACCAAGAGTTGATGGTGACGGCTGGTGGTGGCGACAACGGCGGCTACTGGCTTCTGATGTGGTGGCCGGGTGATCGGTCGAGTGGTGGCGCCGGTGCTCCCCCCGCAAGATGAATCTGGGTCTTCGGCCATGTTAAGGCCCAGTTGTAGCATTCCCCAAGGGTCTTGTGTTCGTCGGCTCCCTGAGGTTGAAAGGGGGGTCCATGTCGTCGCACCCTGGTAACACCCGAGCCAACCTGACCCTCATCACGTCATCATCCATTGGATTGTTGTGCATCGTGTGGCTCGCCGGTTGTATAAGAGTGCCCTTGGTAACATTCTTCAACTCACCGCCGACATCTTTAAGCAGGAGTACGCAAGAAGTGTCCTGAGCGAAAAACATGTTGGTGGGCGTCATGAGATGGCAGCAGTCATGCATCAAAGGCATAAAGGAGATAACGTGCAATAACAAATTAGTTACCTTGGTGATGGCGTGGATCTCGGCTAATGTAGAGACATGGCCGATGCCGGCGGCCGGCCTATCATCATCTGCAATCTCCCGCTCGGGTGCCTCACGAAGCACCACCGCCATCGGCTGCGCCTTATTGGTATCTTTGGCGGGAGGGGGGCCTCGGTGTGACCAAAACAAGCGGCTGCGTCCCAATGTTGATGGCCGGCAGGGTCCCCAGGTCTGGCGACACGGTAACATTGATGCCCGAGTTGCTGCCGCTTAAGCTGGGCAGATGTATCGGCCCCTATCGACCTCCCGCATTCCAAGCAGTAAGCCCCTCGAAAAACTCAGCGGGGATCATCGAGCGGAGCTTCTCTTCCACTAACTTGTCCACCGCCTTCTCCTCAAGTGTCTGCACCTTCATCTTTAGCTCTGCAACAACGACTTTATCCTGGTTCTTCCTCTCCCTTCTTTTCTTGGCGTCCTCTTTGTAGTACTCCTTGAACTTCATGCTCGTACCGAAGCCGGACACACGGCCAGCTGAGGACAGCGGCAACCCCTTGTCCCTCTTCTTGTAAGCATTGGTCGCCTAGTTGAAAACCGTGTCCCACGGCTCCGTCGAATCCTGGGACGACTCTGTGGCAGTAGCGTTCAGTTCATCCTCCCGCAGAGACAAGGAAAGGTGAACCCATTTAGATTCTTGACTTCATTTTCTTAATTAGAACGTAATAGACTTGAGATCAGCGATAAATTCCTTACCAGCTTCTTCTCGAATGCCTTCACCTCTGGATCGTCGGTGATGAACTCCCCTATTTCCTTGTCCAGGTAGTAGCGGGCCCAAACAAATTGCCTAAGCTGCAAGTCCGTGATTTTAAGCCAAGGGTTGGCTTTACCAAGGCGTTCAAGCTTGGCGTCCTCCTTGTCCCAAATGGCATGTTTCCCCCTGTAACCGCCGCTTCCAAGGCGGTGGTTACCTATGTTCTGTTCCCGCATAATCCTTCCCCATTGAGTCCATTTTATAGCGTCAGCGGTAGCTATATCCGCCTTGAATATCCTAAACTCCTGTTCGTCGAGCATCGGATTTTTCTTACTAATAACCTCCCAGCTTTCACTTTTTCAATGCTATTCTTCACCCAGGTTTTCCAGCTGCTCAAGGCGTTGCTCATCTTCGTGAGGGCGAGTTTGTTCACCGGGTTCTTTCTCTCGAGGTTTCTAAACCGCTCTGGGAATCTGTGTCGCTTGTGAAGCTTCTTAAGGAGGTTATCGACCAAAGCTACATGGTTAGCATGTTTGATGTACTTCGTGTTGATCGACATGCTTTCCCGGACGATGCACCCGAGTTGCAGGCCGTACCCTTTAGCAATCGCCTCTGGCGCAATGGGTTGGCCACTTTCTGTGACCTCAGTGAACTCATCGTAGAAGGTGGCGAGCACTGGCACCTTCCACTCCTTCTGTTCCGTCTTATTCTTCTTCTGAGAAGCGGCCGGGTTGCCGCTACCGCCATCCGTGCGCTCGCCGCCATCCGTGCGGGCGCCGCCTTTAGTGGTGTCATCCTCTTTGCCGCCGCCTTCACTACTTCCATCGTAGTCGTCTTTGTCCCCCTCGTAATCAGGATCTCCGCCTTCATTGGCCCCAGCATCTCTGGCGACGGTCGCCTCCTCCTCCGGTGGTGGTGTCATCCTCATCGCCTCCTCCTCCTCCTCCTGTTGGGACCCCCGCAGAATGACTGTTTGGCCTGTCTAGCTTATTCTTCGACGCCGATCATGTGCTTAGAAGGTCCAGACTCCTTGTTTCTTGACATGTTGGCACTACTCTATTTAAAAGAGGCAAAAAGTTAGCACAAATCTCAACCGAAAAATTCGGCATGACCTTTGCTAATTTTTTGACCTAGGAGTGCCTATTTCTCAACTGAAACAGAAGTGAATCGACACTTTGGGAGAAATGGGTAACTCAAATGAAAAAATATATCCCTGCAAGACAAAAGACCCCATCCCCATATTGACAGCCCCATGCATTGACCCCAGTATCCATCATCCATCATCCATAGTACATTTCAACAGCAGGTACCATCATCCCCATACAGCATGTATAACAGATATATATATATAACGAGCTCTAATTCTGGAATAATAGATATATATAATAGATATGTATAACAAATATATATAACAGATATGTATAACATATATATATAAGAGCTCTAATTCTGGCAAAATGTGGTTCACCCTGCTTGTGCAATGTGCACACACTGACATGCTAACACACACACATGGGCACACAGACACATGCACACAGACATGAAATGGGTGGATAATGGGCACACACACATGCACACACAGACATGATAACCCAGCACTGTGCAATGCCTCCACATTCCCCACTCTGATACATGAGCATTGAAGTAGGCAGAGGTTAAATAAAAAAGAGCTCTAGCTATTTAAACAGTAGAGGTATCAAAGTATCTATTTAAACGGTAGCTATTTAAACAGTAGCTATTTAAAAAGGAGCTCTAGCTATTTAAACAGTAGCTATTTAAAAAAGAGCTCTAGCTATTTAATCCAGATGAATCAAAGTATCAAACAATCATAAAAGAGATGTATACATGCACACTCTCCATTTAAGTCAGATTGGAGGCTCAGGTCCCATGCTAGATCAACATGTACAGCAAGTAGAAATTACTTAGGAGCATAAACTAGATCATGCACCCTCTATTCTTATCAGTTTTCACAGGTTTGTCTGCCTAGTGGAAAAAGCTTTAGCTTCTAACTGGATCATCAGTACTTAGCTGTTATCAGGTGTGTTATAACTCAGTTCCTTTTGTCTGTTCAGAACCTGGCCCTTTTCAGAGCGCTGCTCTTCTTCCTGGGGATGAAGAACTCCATGCCAAGGAGGCACTCGAAGAGAAGGGCCGTGAAGGCCAAGACAACCTGATCGAAGCCAGCAGCGATTTGTAGTAGGATTCAGAAGCAGTATTAATACTAAGCTCATGCCAGTCTTTTGCATATACCTTGAAACAGTACATGCCCCACTTTTTGCCCATAGAATCTGTGGATTTGGGGGTCCTTTAGGATTCGATATGTAGGAATTCAAGCCAGTCTTGCTTGCTCAGTTGTTGTTTTTGGGTATATTGTGTTGGGGTTCATGCTACAGTTGGTATTGTTTTGCTACAGGAACTGCTTTCAGTTCAAGATCAGAAGATGCCATTCTTGACAATCTGATATTCGTGGGCTCCATCTATTCCTAAATGCATAACTTTGTTGTCTTCATTACTTTTTATTGAGTACAAAGAAAAATTACATGGAGGATAATTTGGTATTGGTGCCTAGTGGAAAAAGTAATGCATTTAGGAATAAATTGGAGACAAAAGGGAAGAGCATCAGAGGGGGTGGGGGTGGGGGGGACGAACCGTGGGGGTGGGGGTGGGGGCTGGGGGGACGAACTTGCTGCGGTGGTTGAGGACGACGAGGGTTGCGGGGTCTGGCGTGGCGGCTCCTCCTCCGGCTCCTCCTCCTCCATGGGTTGCAGGGCGGCTCCTCCTCCGGTGGCTCCTCCTCCACGGGCTGTAGGGTGGCTCCTCCTCCACTGGTTTCGTCGGGCGGCTCGTCCTCCACTGGTTCGCCGGGCGGCGCGGCGGTGGCGGATCCGGCAGCAAGGGCTAGCGCGGCGGTGGCGGCTCTGGCAGCGAGGTCTAGGTCAAGGGCTAGCGCGCGGCGGTGACTGAATATGGGGAGAAGGGGAATGAAGGCCGAACCGTTTATTTCGCTAAGTCCATAGGTTTTGTGGCGCATTTCGGACTTCTATGGCGCATATTGCCGAAATGCGCCACAGAACCTGTGGACTTAGTACAAAACGCGGCGCGCGTGGTAGTATGACAAGATCACACACTTGCCTTAGTGGTCTCTACTGCTTGCTTGTGCCATTATAAACCTGGGGCAGCCAGGTTCGAATCCTGGCTGTCTCACACTTTTTTGTTTTTAAAAAATATATTTTTAATTATAGATCTGTTTAAAAATAAAGCAAGAACATATTTTTAATTATAGATCTGTTTAATTATAGATCTATATTTAATTATATATTTTTAAGAATAAAGCAAGAACATATACAAACATTCATATTTATTCAAAAACCTCTCTCCCCGAACATATACAATCATGTAATGTGTTTTTAATTATATATATGTCTAAAATAAAGCAAGAACATATACAAACATTCATATTTATTCAAAAACTCTCTCTCCAAACATATACAATCATGTGATGTGTCGAGCTAGTGTCTCTTCACAATCTTCTTGCCCTTTTTCGCCGTGGTTGAATACTTTAGCCCGTGCACTTTGAGATTTCTTCTTGTGAATGGACAACCTTTAGTAGGTAGTGTGGTCTTCCTTTTACTTTAGTAGTAGTAGACATGTCAAAGTACTTGTCGAATTCCTCTTCGATCTTTGGGTCGCCGTTTTTGTCGAAGTTTTGCTCGTTGGCGGCTCCTTCCATTCCGATGATGCTCCTCTTGCCCCTCCTAACTACAACACGGTTGGGCTTTGACAGGTCGGTAATAAAAAAGCATTGATCAACTTGGCTAGCGAGTACCCAAGGCTCATTTTTTGCGGAGGCGTTCTTCGTTGATTTGGCATCTGGTATAACCATTGTGGTGAAATAGTGGCCTTCTTTTTCCACGTTCTTAGCCCATCTAACACGTAACATCGGTACGATCTCTCCATAGTAGTCGGGCTCCCATATCTCCTCGATCATTCCGTAGAATCTTTCCATCACAATAGTCTCGTCATCAGCTAAGGATAACATAGTTACTCCTGAGTTTTGATATTCACTATTCTTGTCCTTTTCCTCGGTGTAGAATCTGTAACCGTTTATGTCGTATGACTGATAGGTCCTTAGGTTGTGCCTTGGGCCCTGCGACAAGGAGAATATGAGTTTTTGATCTTCCGTAGAAGGTGTCTGTGGGGGATTGGCCAGTTGCCTTTTCTTGAACGAACCCGTGAAGTTGGAGTTGTTCTCTCTGGTAACGTCTCCCTTCTTCCTCGGCCGGCCCTGGTCGACGTACTCCTGCTCGATTAAGCTTATGTGCTCTTCGACCCAAGGGCCGACCACTTCAATGTGTTGTAGCGTGACTCGGTGTGCCCTTTCAAAATCAGTGCGTCGACCATCAATGCCGACATGTAGTGAGCGACAGCCCTCGCGGTGACCATATCCACCGAGCCTGCCGAGGTGCTTCTTTGTGGGTATTCTAACATCCTCGTTCTCAGTGGTTAGATAATTCTGGCATAAGGAGATGCACTCGTAGATCAGAAAGCCCTTGGATATGCTTCCATCTGGACGAGACCTGTTGTGAACAAATCCTTTGATGACACCGTTTAACCTTTCAAACGGCATCATGTTGTGCAGGAATGTCGGCCCGAGCTAGATGATGTCGTCCACGACATGTACAAGCAGATGCACCATGATGTCAAAGAATGCGGGCGGGAAGTAAATCTCAAGCTCGCATAGTATCATCACGATCTCTTCCTGTAGCCTATCGTGCTGCTTCACACCGATCGACTTCCTAGATATGACGTTGAAAAGTTACAGAGGCCAAACAGTGTCTCACAGACATGCTCATCGATTATCCCACGGATCGCAACGGGGAGTATCTGCGTCATCAGCACGTGACAGTCATGAGACTTCATACCGCTGAACCTCTTCTTCGCCACGTCCAGATATCTGCTTATCTTCCCCGAGTAACCGTGAGGAACTTTCACTCCTAAGAGGCACCTGAAAAACTGCTCGAGCTCCTCCAGACTCAGAGTGAAGCAGGCAGCGCGAAGCACCACCTCATTCTTCTTAACTCTTTTGCGACGACCTTGAGTCCCTTCCGTTTGATCATCATCATCATCACTATCAGGGTATCGAAGATCTTTCTTTATGCCAAGCAATTTAAGGTCCTTTCTTGCTTTCGGCCCATCCTTGGTCCCCTCCGGCATGTTCATTAGAGTGCCAAGAAGACTCTCGGTAACGTTCTTCGTGATGTGCATTACATCGAGGCTATGGGGAGTGTGAAGAACCTTCCAATACGGCAGGTCCCAGAAAATAGACCTTGCTTTCCATACACCCAGCAGCGGCTTTGTCCTCGGTCGTTTTTTCCAAGCGCAGGGCAATCTACCCAATTATTCAAAAGCTCCTCGATTTCTTCGCCGCTCCCCGGACGCGGGGCTCTTTCGAGCTCGTTCTTACCATTGAACAGGCCACCACGTTTTCTCCACTAGTGATCCATGCGGAGCCACTTTCGAGTACCTTCGAACACGGTTTTCAAAGACCCGAGATCCCTTGGTAGCTGGAGATGCAGTGTCTCATCCATGCACTTGACGCATGCATTGTGTCCGTGGTTCACCTGGGCCGATACATATGCGTAACCAGGATAGTCCTGCACGGTCGTGAGCAACACGGCTCTCAGATGGAAATATTCTTGAGTGTAGGCGTCCCACGTACAGGCCGGCGTCTCCCACAAGCTGGCTAACTCCTCTCTCAATAGCCCGAGATATAGATGCATATCGATACCTGGTTGTTTCGGCCCCTGAATAAGAATGCTCATGTGTACATACCTTTGCTTCGTGCATAGCCACGGGGGGAGGTTGTACGGCCATACAAACATGGGTCAGGTGCTATGCGTGCTACTCACCCCGACTGGCGGGTCTCACCAATCTTCTGTGGCGCATACTCTGGAGAATGCGCCACAGAACTTCCAATCTTCTGTGGCGCATGCTTTCTGGTGCGCCACTGATGTTTTCCTGTGGCGCATGGTTTCGCATATGTGCCACTGAACATCTTGTCTATCTATAGGTTGTTTCCTAGTAGTGTTGGGAACCCATCATTAATATGAAAGTGAATGACTTTGATTTCAAAGCTTTATGTGATCTTGATAGTAGTGTTTCCATCATGCCTAGAAGGATTTATGATATGCTTGATTTGCCTCCTCTTGAAGATTGTTATTTAAATGTCCCACTTGATGATAATGCTAAAAAGAAACTCATGGGGAGTCTTAATGATGTTCTTATTATGGTTAACAATGCCTATGTCCCCATTGATTTCTATGTTTTGGATGTTGAATGCAATGCTTCTTGTCCTATTACTTTGGGAAGACCTTTTCTTAGCACTGTTGGTGCCATTATTGATATGAAAGAAGGCACCATTAAATATAAACTCCCATTTAAGAAAGGTATAGAACACTTCCCTAAGAAGAGAGAGAAGATTTCTTTTGCCTCTCCTATGAAAACAAAATTTGCTCTTAATGCTTCTTCATTTGAGAACACTTGATTCTTTCTTGCTTCTTATGCCTAACTTAAAGGCGTTAAAGAAAAGTACTTATTGGGAGATAACCCAAAAGTTTTAGATGAGTCTTAGAAGTTATTACTTCAGTAATAATCGCTCCTTATCCTTTTTATTTTTTCTTTTTGTGCCAAGAGTAACCTCTAATGAGAGAGAAGTAATGATTGGGAAAGTTGCTGTCCCGAAACATATTGCTGTGCTTCACCGTAAACATTTGTGTAAAATATCTGTACGTCATTTTGAGGCGTGAATTTTTGTGCTTCTGCCCTAGGTTGTTATCTAACTTTCGTTAGTTCAACACTTTTTGATTGGAGCAACAGAAGGTCTTCGAAAAAATTTGTCTTTACCTGCTGGTCTGTTTTGACAGATTTCTGCCATTTTCTGCATTTGCTTCTTGTTGGTTCCTTTTTTAGATCTTTTGGGGAATTGAGCTTTTTGAGGGAAGGGCTACAGTAGCTTTTGTTTTAATGGAAGTTTATTGGTGTTAGAACTGAACCTAAATACTTATTATCTTGAGTGTACTAATGTTGCTAATAAAGATTGTGTGAAGTTTTGTATGAAGGAAAAATTTCAGGTGTATGGAAGGAATGAGTAATGAGATGAAGGATGGACTAAAGCTTAAGCTTGGGGATTCCACGTGTGTCACCCCAAGAAATATCCAAGAAGTACAAGCGTCAAATATTGGGGATGCCCAAGGCATCCCCCTCTTCATCAATAAAAATCCTAGGTTTCTTTCAAACGCTTCATTTTTATTGTTTCATGCACAGTTGTGTTGTTCTTGGAGTGTCTTCTTTTTTGTTTTCGTTTTGGTTTTTAGTTTGCTTAATAAATTGGTTGGACCCCTTATTTCATACATTGGTTTTCAAATAGTTTGGTTTGGTTTGGAAAAGAATAGGAAAGCTCATGCTTAAGTGGTAAAGAGAGCTTGTTTTTGACGGTGGCCTATGCTTTGTCATGCCATGCTTGATATTGTTTTGGCTTTATGCTTAGTATTTGGTGGCTCAATGCACGGCGCCCAGAAAAGTGCTGGTGCGGTGTTGATGTAGAGCTCATTGGGAACCCCAAGAGGAAGGTATGATGAGCACAACAGCAAGTTTCCCTCAGTTATGAAACCAAGGTTTAATCGAACCAGTAGGAGCAAGGAAACACCCCAAAGGTGTTACTAGCTGAGCCTTGGCAGGGCGCACTACCGGTGCTAGTATCAATGTGGAGACCTGCACAACACAACCACAGAACTTTGTCCCCAACTTGTGATGAGGTTGTCAATCTCACCGTGTTTTGCGGAAAACAAAGGATTAAATGTATCGAATGGAAAGAAGTAAAAGTTTGCAGAAAGTAAACACAAAGCATTAAACAGATTGTAGATTGAATGTAAAGTAAAGGACCGGGATCCATAGTTCACTAGAGGTGGCTCTCCTTAAGATAGATAACATGTTGGGTGAACAAATTACAGCGGGGCAATTGACAAACATCGAGAAAGCAATACATGCATATACTAATCATCTTGACTCCTTTGAAACTTGATTGGGCATTACAATATTATACATAGACCACCATCCAACTGCATCTATGACTAATAATCCACCTTCAGGTTATCATCCGAACCCCCTCCAGTATTAAGTTGCAAGCAACAGATTATTGCTTTACGAACTACGTGTAAAGTAAACAATATGATTGTTCTATGAACAAAGGATTGTTGTTTTCTCCCTAGTATCAACAGGACATCTAGTACCTTAGAGATTTCTGTCACTTCCCAAGATTACCAGAGGCATGAACCCACTATCGAGCATGAATACTAACTCTTGGAGTTGCTAGCATGTACTTGGCCAAGATAGCTACTAACAACGGAAAGCATGCAAGATCACAAATAACAAAGACATGATGGAATCAATAATCAATCTGAAATAGCATCTCAATATCCATCGGATCCCCGCAAACACAACATGCAGAATTAGAAATAGATGATCTTGATCATGAACGAAGCTCACAAGGTCTAAACATGAAAGCACAAAGGAGGAGAACCAGCCATCTATCTACTACATGGATCCGTAGTCCAAGGATGAACTACTCACGCATCACACCGGAGGCTTGCATGGTGATGAAGAAGGCCTCCAGGGTGAATTCCCCTCTCCGGCAGGGTGTCGGGAAGAGCTTTAGATCCCTCCCGGTCTAGGGATGGAGATGACGGCGGCTACAGCCTCTTTCATGGATTTTTGATCGGGTACTTAGGGTTTTCGTCCCGAGGGCAATATATAGGCGGAAGGAGAGGCCGAGGGGGTGCCGGGAGCGGCCACACCACCCCTGGCGCGGGCCAGGCCTGGCCGCGCGGCCAGGTGGTGTGGTGGCCCCTGGCCCCTCTCCGTCTCGTATTCTGGCACTTGATGTGACATGGGTATACCCTACAGGTACTCGAGCTTGGTATATATGGTCCAAATACGTGCCCACGGTGTCGCCAAGGCCCACACAAAGGACTCGAGTGGCCTACGGACTCTCGATTGCTTGAAGAACAAGAAGTTAAAGATAGAAAGTTTGAAGAGGAAAAACCCTAACTTGTAACCGACTCGACCTGCTACCCGAGACCTAGCCTATCTATATAAAGGCTAGGAGGGGGCGGCGAGGAGGACACACACAACCCTAGTTTCCACAACCTTTGCCAGATTGCATCTGCGCACCATTGTAACTTTTGACTCCTTCGATAATTCCACGAGCAGACAAGCAGGAGTAGGGACCTCTACGAGGCCTGAACCTGGGTAAATCCTTTGTCCCATGTGTGCTTGTTTGCTAGCCGATAGATGTCTCCAGCGCTCCCTCCTTCTCCAAAACCCAAGTCCATAACAATGGGCATTGATGAGTTAAACCCTCGTCAATTGGCGCCGTCTGTGGGAATTTGGAGTGCTGATGTTGCGGCTTCTTTGGCCCCATCAACTGCGATCTACAACTCCGCAACAGTGAAGATTCGCCAGCTCTTCGGCGCCTTCGACTTTACCGTCCACACGCCGGCCACCCGCCCGGCCTTCGAGTATGTGGGCGACGGAATCAGCCTAGCGATTGGGAGCTTCCGCTTCCAAGTTGGTCAGATGGGCACGCTTCGCATGCCCGATCAGCCGACAGCACCGGCGATTGCCCCGGCATCATGGTTCCCTCCATCGATTGGCACCCTCAGCAAGCTCAACGCCCCGGTGGCAGTCGAGAATACGATCAGCGACAGCAGTCGTGATTCCGATCTGAGCGATCTGGCCACTGAAGATGGAACCTACAGTTCCGGATCTGAAAGTTGTGGAAGCAACAGCTTCCCCAATCACTTCATGTGCGCCGTTATCAACGCAGGTGACACCTCTGCCAATCGCGACAACAGTGGCAACCCTGGCAACGGCACCGATCCACCCAACGCCGGTAACGGTGGCAATGGTGGCAACGGCAGTAATGGTGGCAATCGCGCTCCCGTCAACAATGGAGGAGCAGTCGAGCCTCCCAGCATAATCAATGAGCAAACCGGCGAACGCATCGTGATCAAGCTCAATGAGCAAGAATGGGCTCGCTGCCGCGAAGCCCTGCGAGGCACCCCTTTACCCTTCGGGTCCCCGCAAGAACTGCTAATGGGCTACCACTGGCTCCTGAACGAAGAATTCAAGCGCAGGTGCAAACAATCGCGCAACTTGAGGCGCGTAAAAAGGCAGCAGATGAATCGAGCCTTCGTCGCGCTGGGCTCTCCTCCTACGGAGGATCCTCCTCAAAGGGCAACGAGTACCTCGCCAAGAAGAGGTAGTCGCGGATGGCTCACCTCACCGAACAAGAGCGCATAGAGGCCGCGAAAGTCCTTGACTTCGGCTCTATGACAGTCGACACGAGAGGCAACGTGGTCCCCAGGACGCCGCAGGCTGCGGTGACGGCAGCCACCATGTACCTCCTCAATAACCAGCCGCCAGCTCGAGATCCCCGAACTGCCATGCACCGATCTACGATCGCGGGCTTGGGATTAATCAAAGCCGCCCCCGACAAGGAGCCAACACCAGACCCAAAAAAGGGCAAAGCGCTAGCAAAGCGCCACTACTCCCCCTCATCCAGCGATGACAGTCACGACCTGTCTCGGCGCCGCCGCTCACGGTGACATGATCGTGACTATGATCCGCGCGACGACCTCACGCAGTGCAAGTTCGACAAGTCAAGGGCACGACGTGCTCGGTCGACTGACACGGAAGAGGAAGACGGGGAGCTCTGCGGCGCTAGATGCTTCAGCAGATCCATTAGGCAGAAGCGAATGCCTAAAGGGTTTAAACTCCCGTCGGAGAACCCGAAATTCGACGGTCTACAGGACCCCAAGATCTGGCTGGAGGATCAGATCTCCTCCGTCAGACTCCATGGAGGCAGTCGAAGCACTACCATGCAATGCTTGCAGCTACAACTGCAAGGCGCCGCCCGAGCATGGCTCAATAACCTCCCACGCGGATCCATTCGCAGTTGGGATGAGCTGATTTACAGCTTCATGTGCAACTTTAAGGGCACGTACAAACGGCCCGCATCAATCGAAGAGCTGAGATGCTGCCAGCAAAGATCTAGCGAATCGCTGCGCTCATACATCCAAAGGTGGTCCATCATCAAGAACTCCGCGGAAAACATCTCGGAAGACCGCGCGATTGATGCATTCAATGGTGGCGTCCGCCGCCTAGATCTCAGGGAGGAGCTGGGCCGCTCAAAGCCCCAGACCATCGACCACCTGATGGAGATAGAGAATCGGTGGGCCGATGGAGAAGATTCGGTGAAGAATCGCGCTCACTCCGATGAGGAGGAGGAACTCAAACGCAGACGCGACCGCCGAGGCAAGCGTCGCATGCGCATCTACGACGATCGCAACGACGTAAACATGGTCGCAGCCGGCTACACCGATAGACGCGACAATAACCGCAACAGTGGATACCGTAGTGGCGGATACCACGACTCCGGGAAAACCACGCAAGTATGGGAACGCCGCACTCGCGATGAGGCACCGGCGACCTCCATCGAGGACAAACTGTCCGGGCCATGCACGGTACACTTCTACATCGATAACCATGATGGCAAGAGAAATCCAGCCACCTCCTCAAGGACTGCCGCGAGTTCCTCAAGCTACACGAGGGATTGGTGCGGATGAACCGCAATGCAGTTGAAAGAGGCTACAGAACCGCTCCAGGCACTATGGCACGTGGCGCACCACCACCACCACCTAGGCCAGCGGAGCCGCACCGGACCAGCACCACGGAGGAGAACCGTACCCACGGGCCATGGGTACCATGATGATCCAATAAGGACGCCCCTCCAACAGGGTGCAGAAGGCCATCACTCGCCAAGTCAACTTGGCCACGCACTCACCACCATCCACCACTGAGTACCTCAGTGGGAGCGAGTCGTGCATCACCTTCGACAAACGTGACCACCCGCCTCAGATACCTTGTTCAGGTCATTGCCCCCTCGTACTCGAGGCGCAAATTGGAGGCTTCGACATGAGTCGCGTCTTCATGGACGGCGGAAGCGGCATCAACCTCATATTCGTGATTACCTTGCGAGCGATGAGGATCCCTCTAACCTTCTTGGAGGCATCGGACACAACGTTCCACGGCATCGTCCCAGGGAAAGGCGTATACCCCCTGGGCAAAATCAACCTCGACGTCATCTTCGGCACGCCGAAGAACTTCCGGCGCGAGCGCATCGACTTTGAGGTCGTCGACTGGCCCTCACAATAGCACTGCATCCTCGGGCACGTCGCGTTCGCTAGGTTCATGGCAGTGCCCCACTACACCTACCTGCAGATGAAAATGCCAGGTCCCAACGGTGTCATCACAATCAACGGGAGCTTTGAGCGATCTGACAGTTGCGACAGGGAATTCAACAGAATTTCCCAATCCTTCGGCATGCAGGAAGAACTCGCAAGATTGAAAGAGACGACAGACAACAGGCTGCCTCCCCTGAGCAGGCCAAGCTCACCTGACCTCTCCTTCGACTCATCGGTGCACACAAAGAAAGTGCAGGTCCATCCATCGGATCCCGCCAAAACGGCCCTCATCGCCAACAACTTGAGTCCTGCATAGGAACTCGCGCTCGTCGAATTCCTCCGTGAGCACTGGGAAATTTTTGCCTGGTGTCCTGCGGACATGCCAGGAGTTCCCAGGGAATTCGCCGAGCATGCACTCAACGTCAACCCCGACGCAAGGCCAGTCAAGCAAACAATCAGGCGTCTGTCTGAGCCACGAGCGCAGGCAATCAAAATGGAGATCAACAGACTCCTTGAGGCCAAGTTCATACGCGAGATCAAGGAAAGCACTTGGCTCGCCAATACGGTGCTGGTACCAAAAAAGGACACGGATATCCTGCGGATGTGCGTGGACTTCACTTCTCTAAACAAGCACTGCCCAAAGGATCACTTCTCGCCGCCACGGATCGACCAGATCATCGACTCCACCGCAGGATGCGAGCGTCTCTGCTTCCTTGACGCCTACTCAGGCTATATTCAAATTCGAATGAAAGAGGAAGATCAAGAGAAAACAGCGTTTACAACGCCCTTTGGTGTGTTCTGCTACAACACAATGCCCTTCGGGCTTAAAAATGCGGGAGCCACCTACTAGCGGTGCATGCAGGCTTACCTCAAGGAACAACTGGGTCGCAACATCCAAGTCTATGTCGACGACATAGTAATCAAGACCAAGGAGGAAGCCTCTCTAATCGACGATTTGCGCGAAACCTTCGCCAACCTCAACCGCTACCGGACCAAGCTCAATCTGGACAAGTGCGCCTTCGGCGTACCATCTGGGCAGCTACTTGGGTATCTCATCTCCGCGAGGGGAATCGAGGCAAACCCGAAGAAGATAAAAGCCATACTGGCCATGGAGAAGCCGAAGAACATAAGAGGCGTCCAGCAACTGGCCGGACGAATCGCGGCCCTCAGTCGATTTATCAGTCGAATGGGTGAAAAGGCACTGCCCTTCTACCAGCTCCTCCGCAGAGCTGAAAAATTCGAGTGGACCAATGAAGCACAAGAAGCATTCGAAGATCTCAAGCGCCTGCTATCCACTTCGCCAGTGCTGGTGACTCCACGAGAAAGGGAACCACTGTTGATGTACATCTCCGCCACCAACCAGGTGGTCAGCACAGTGCTCATCGCCGAGCGGGCTGAGGAAAACAAGTTCCATGGCATACAACGCCCGGTGTACTACCTCAGCGAGGTCCTCACGCCAACAAAACAGTGGTACCCGCACTACCAGAAGCTGGCATACGGTGTCTTTATGACCGCCCGATGACTGCGCCACTACTTCCAGGAGCACCCAATCGTGGTAGTCAGCGACGCCCCGTTGGGACATATCCTCAATAACCCAGACGGCACGGGGCGAGTCGCGCTTTGGGGAATAGAGCTGTCTCCATGAGACATCACATACGAAAAACGCGACGCAATCAAGTCGCAAGTGCTCCCTGACTTTCTCGTGCACTGGATGGAGAACCAGCTCCTGGACAAGCCAGATATGTCCTACCTCTGGACAATGCACTTCGATGGGTCCAAGCGGAAAGACGGAGCAGGCGCAGGTGTCATACTGACATCACCTCAAGGGGACAAGCTGAAGTATATCCTGCGAATGCAGTTAACAGCCTCAAACAACGAGGCTGAATACGAGGCCCTGTTGCACGGGATGAGGATGGCAAAAGCTTGCGGCGCCAAGAGGCTCATCATATATGGCGACTCCAAGTTGGTCGTCAACCAAACAATGCACGAGTGCGATGCACTGAACGACAACATGATCGCGTACCGCGACCTCTACGATACACTCGAAGGAGACTTCGATGGTTGCGAGTTGCGACATGTAGGTCGCAAAAGCAACGAGGAGGCAGACGCACTCGCCAACATAGGCTCTACCTACGCCCCCATACCACATGGGTTATTTCTCGAGCGAATATGCGAACGCTCCATCAAGCCAAAGGCCGTAGAGAAGAAAACAAATGCAGCAACGGACTCGGGGGCTATGCCACCCAATGAGCCAATGGCACTCGATGACTTGGAACTAGACATAGGACTCGAGGGACCAATGAGCGTCATGATGATCGAGCAATCCTGGACGCAGCCGTACATTACGTACCTCCTCAGCAAAAGACTACCGGACGACTCGACAGATGCACGTCACATCGCGCGGCGCTCCAAGGCATTCGCCGTTATCAACGGTGAACTGTATAAATGCAGCATCACAGGAGTGCTACAACGATGCGTCTCCATGGCCGATGGAAGAGCAGTTCTCCTCGACATCCATGAAGGGACCTGCGGGCACCACGCCGGCAGTCGCGCCCTCATTGCCAAAGCTCTACGAGCTGGATTTTACTGGCCCACGGCCATGCGCAACGCCAAGGACATAGTCCAAAAATGCAATGCTTGCCAGTGATTCGCGGACAAGCCACACGCACCAGGCATAGAGCTACGGCCTATTCCAATGTCCTGGCCCTTCGCACAGTGGGGGCTCGACATGGTCGGCAAACTTCCAAGGTCCTCGCGAGGAGGCCACGTCTACCTCTTGGTCGCAGTCGACAAATTCACCAAGTGGATTGAGGCCATGCCAGTAACCAACCAATCCGCGCACAGCGTAGTCAAATTCTTTGAGTCCATCGTCTACCGCTTCGGGGTGCCACACAGCATCATCATCGACAACGGGACGAACTTCACATCCAAGGAGTTCCAAGAATTCTGCGAGAACCTAGGGATCAACATCAGCTACGCCTCAGTAGCGCATCCACAGACCAACGGTCGGGTGGAAAAGGCAAACAGGCTCATATGCAGCGGCATCAAGAAGCGACTCCTTCGGCCACTCGAACAAGCTGCGGGTTGCTGGCCGGACGAACTACAATCTGTACTCTGGAGCCTACGTACAACTCGAAACAGCGCCACGGGCTACACGCCATTGTGCCATTGTTTATGGTGCACGGAGCACAGGCGATGCTACCAGCTGAGGTACGGTACAAGGCGTCGCGCGTGGTCGCCTACAGCGAACAAGAGTCATCCCTCGCACTCGAAGACTCCGTCGACCTCCTTGACGAAGCAAGAGAAATCGCTGCAGAAAGATCCATGATCTACCAGCAGAACCTGCGCAACTACCACAGTAGGAGGCTTCGCCCCAGATCCTTCGTCGAAGGTTACCTGGTCTTGCGACTGAAGCAGCAGGGGCATCTCAAGCTCGAGTCCCCCTGGGAAGGACCGTACGTGATTACAGAAGTAATCCCAGGTGGCGCCTATCGCCTTCAAGATTTAGTGACAAGAGTCGCATACTCCAACCCCTGGAACGTCGCACAGCTGCGATGCTTCTACCCTTAGTCGTTTTACTTTTACATTGCAAATAAGGCTACTCAGCCAAGGCTACTTAGCCACACATTGTACCTCGCACTATTCTTCGAATAAATAAAAGCTAAGTGCCCCAAAACTCTGTGTTCTCCTTTACTTTTTCAATTTATATACTCGGGGGCTGCGCCACCCTATAAACATCTGTTCTTCGAACCAAAACGTGATATCCTGAGTAGCTGGTACATCAATCGAAACCCTTAAACACAACCTCAATCCAGCTGCAACGCACCTGACAAGTTGACAAGGGACTGAGATAAAACATGGCCAGGCTAACGAAAAGGACTCGCATAGTGCAACGCACTTCATGCTAACAAAGCTCTTTATACACATTCAACAAATAATTATCTACAACATCTATACGAACTTTACAACACAAGTACACTTATGTGCAGGATACAAATTTGGCTACTCTTGCAACAGAATAACGTTGGTTTGTTCCTCAAAGAAGTCAACGATCTCCTCTGCTGGACGGTCCACCGCCTGATAGTGCGGTACCTTATTCCAGGCAGATCCTGCTGGTGGCGTTGGAGGCCCAGAGGCAATGGCGACAACATCCACGTCAGGCTTGTGCAATCGCACCATTGAGAGGGCAGCATTGGCACTAGCCACCAACTGCTACCTCACGCACTCGCGAACCGCGGGCAGATCTTGAAATTTGACAAGAAGAGCCAGCAGGCTTGATGGAGTGTCGTCCAGCGGGAACATCGCCCGATAAATGTTCTTCAAGCACGACTGCGACTTCTTCAGGAAGAGCAGCACTCGCGATGCGCGATCCTGCAGGGTCGCCAACGCAGTCGCACGATCATGATCTACCCAGAAGTATCCACTCTCTTGAAGTTGCTCCTGGGTGATATCGTGAAGGCGAATGGCAATTCTATCCTTCTCCCCCTGCGGATGACACGCGCTAACAACTACACGAAGCAGCATCAGCAGCATGAGTACAACGTACCACTGCGAGTGACTATAAGGAAAAGATGAGAACATGCAAACTAACACTTGAATTGGTTGCCCAGCTGCGTCACCTCGCCAAGAAGATATTGCTCTCGGGCGGCAGCTTTTTCCACCTTCGACTTCCACACGTCCGCGCTACAGCAGAGCACAGGCAACTCACGCTCCAGCTGCTTCACACGATCACGAAGTCGCGAAAGCAAAGACGGCTCCTCTACCCTGGAGCGCGGTGGTGCCACGGTATCATCAAGAGTTGGCGAGTCCTGTTTTCCCCTCATAGGATCACTTGATGTACCCTACCACAAGACAAGATAGAAGCAAATAAGACGACCAAATCAACACAAAGACAAAAGGGCCAGTTGCATTCAAGACCGGCATAAGTATCAACGGACACACTCGCCAGCAGGCATGTTCTTAAACAAAAGGATAATTAATCAACTATTACAAAAGCTAACTACAAAGCAGCTGGCTTCTTCGACTTCGACGGCTTCGGGGGCTTCATCAAGTCCGTGGCAGTGTCAGACGCCACTGACTTTCCACCAGCCCCTGAGGCCGAAGCCTTCGCTGCTTTCTTGGCACGTTGGAGCTCCTCCGAGTACTTCGTGACAGTATTTATCAAGTGATGCCCATATTTGCCACAGGCAGTCGCGAAAGGAGCGAAGACTACCTGCTGACCATCTGCGCCCACGGGCATCGCCTTCGACACCGCAGAAGGATCGATCTCGACTCTGTGGGCCTGCACCATGGCGAGTGACATGGTCACGCCAGCCGCGCGGAGGGAGTTCTTGTAGGTGGAAGGCACACCCCCGGCGAGTGACTCTGCCAGCTCGTCCATATTATCGATCAGCTCCGTCTTCAGCATCAACTCCTCCCAGAGGCAACTGAGGGCGACCTCCAACTTGGAAAGTGTATCTTGGACGGCGGCGCTACAGTCCTCGACTGCAGCCACCGCACCTGCCAGAGCGACATCGCGATGAAGGGCCTGCGGGTCAAAGCTCAAATCGCCAGCATCTGTACATGAACCCACACATGGATCAAAACTTCAATGTCACCAGCAAAAACATTCGATGCAGAGAAGGACAAAAATATTCACAAGAAAAAGTACCTGAGAGAGCCTTGGCGACTGAGAATAGTTGTTCTTTGAACAACTTTTCCCTAGCAGCAAAGGAGGCACGCAGATCCTCTTCACGCTTCAGCGCCTCGTCACGCGCTACGATCGCCACGTCGTGACCCTTCACAGCCGCAGTCAGTGTCTTCTCCAAGGTGGCGGCGTCATGCAATAGAGCATTATGCTCAGCTACACGACAAACAAAAGTTGACTATCAGTCGACTACACCAAAAAGAGAAGACGAAGAAGAGTAAGTGTAGAACACTCACTTTCAACCACGCGGTGACGCATCTCCAGCATTGCATGCTGGCGGCCCATCGCCATCACCTACTCTGCCAAGTGCGCGGCTTCCTTTACAAGGAGCTGTCGCACAAACAAAGAACCATCAGAGGAAATATATAACATCGACTGCAAAACTACAAAGAAGGAAACAACTACACTTACATGGTCCTCCAATGACTCCGAAGATGTTTGTTGTGCCATCATCCAGGCAACCATTTGATGCTCCCCTGTGTGAGGAGAGCTGGAAGAGTTGTGCCCGGAGTGGGCCACCACTGGAGGGGAAGGAGCGCGCTCGACCTCTTTCTTGGCCTTTGAGGTCGCGACTCCAGATTCCTTCAAAAATTCAACGTCGCCAGAAGATGACGACGCCTCTTGACTGCAAGACAAAACTCACCTTGAGAAAAGGCAAACTCCTAGGGCAAGTCAACAAGAAGAAAACAGAGAAGAGCAAATGAACTCGAAAACTTACCAGTCAAACTTGTCAAGATCAAACGTGGCCTCCGCCGACTCCGACGAAGACTCCTTAGGCAATCGCATCTTCTTGCGAGAAGACGGTGCCATAGCCCTCACAGGGACGGCAGGAATTGGTGACTCCGCACCAATGACCGTACCTTCTGGAGTCGAAGGAGACGACGCGTCAGAATCCTCGTTGTGCGAACGCTTGCGAGTGTCTGGGCTCTCAGACTCGGGGGCTTCCTCTTCCACATCAGAAGGGACAGTCGATTCAGACTCGTCCTCTTCCAAAGCTTCGCGAGGAATAATCCCCTCAGGGAGAGGGGGCATACAAAGAGACACCGCCCAATCCTACATACAAACAGCGAAGATCACCGAAAAGAACAAATAAGCAATAGAAAAGCAATCGAGAAAATAAGCTACTGCGTAGCACAACTGTACCTCAGGAGGAGGATTCGAAGCATCAAAAGGAGGCACAATTGGCTCACTCGGAAGCACATCCTTGCCAGTGTACTTCGTGACCAGTCGAACCCTCTTATCTACCTCACTCGCGGACATGCCATCGGCAGACACGCGAGTGGCATCATCAGCGCCAGCCCACTAGAACATGGGATGAACTCAGCCAGGTTCGGATAAGGGTACAGCCTCCCTCTTCTGCGCCTATGCGACTCTCGAGGTCACAGACGCGTTGATACAGCACGTCTGTCTCCGCGAGTTCGCCAGGCATAACTATGTTCTTCCAGGAACGCATCTTCTTGCAGGGAGTCGCGGGATCGAAAGGCGCGAGTCCAAAGTGTTCATCTTTGGACTTCTGATCGCGGACATAGAACCATTTGTCCCTCCATCCCTGGACGGACTTGGTGAGCTTGATGTCGAAGTAGGTGGCGGACGGGTCGACGTGGATTTCGCAACCACCTACGTCATAAACTAAAGAGCCAGATGCGGACTGACGCTTCAATTTAAATATGCGCTTGAAAAGACCAAAGTGTGGCTCGATTCCGAGCCAGCACTAGCAAAGAGTGATGAAGCAGGTGATGTGGAGGATCGAATTTGGGGACAGCTGATGGAGCTGGAGCCCGTAGAAACAAAGAAGACCCCTAAGAAAAGGGTGGAGAGGCAAGGAAAGACCGTGAATGACGAATGCAAGAAACATCACTCGAAAACCAGCGAGAGGAGCAGGAATGGCCTCACCGCTGGGGACGCGCGTATCGGCGACTGCTGCGGAGATAACTCCGTCTTGGCGAAGAAGACGGAGATCCGACGCCTTGATGATGGAAGGGCGCCATGCACCATTTTTCACGCGGGTGCCCGCGACCTTCTTCTTCCCGCCTGCGGCGGTGCTGGTGCCCGCAGCAGCGGAGCCACCCTTCTTCTTCGCCGCGGCAACGGTGATCGCGGAATCAACAGCAGTGCCTCCCTTCTTCTTCCCCATTGCGCGACGGCGGTGAGAACGGAGGAAGTAGCTGGGGAAGATACGGAGTTGGTCCACCGCCGCAGCAAGAAAGAGCACAAGGAAGAAGAGAACAACAGCAATGGCGATGGCAGCAAGGATGAATGAGAACGGATGGGAAAATTACCGTCGCAGCGCCGCTACTTAACCCCTGGAAGATGCAATCCAACGGCCCAGAAAAACCCTACCGGACACGTGGCACCCATCGCGTTGGACACGTGGAGAAGGGGAAGCATGAACCATCCCTCCACTACTCCCATTACGCACGGAAATCGAGGAGGCGCAGTTAAAATAAAGATTACGCACGCCCAGTCAAATCAAAGTCAGGAAGTGGGACCCACCGCTCGTCACGTCCCGTCAAACTCGCTCACGCGGGCAACTGAGGTCATACAAGCGTCAACACTGACGTCATCAAAGCTACGCAGTAGAAAAATTCAACTACTTTAGTCCTTGCTGGAGTCTTCGACTCCACCAAGCACTCGGGGGCTACTCCCATAGGGAGCGCTGGCCGCGCACCCTACGACTTTCTTTTTCTTTTTGCAGGAACATGAACAATCAAAAGCGAACCCAAACCATTCGAAATACGATTCGATTATGAACATGGGTTACTCCCATAGGGAGCGCTAGAAAATTCGACTGAAACAAGCAACCAAAAGACGACAGCAGTCACAAAAGTTATTTAGTCCCTGCCTGAGTCTTCGACTCAACCAGGCACTCGGGGGCTACTCCCATAGGGAGCGCTGGTCGCGCACCCTATGATTATTTATACAAAATATCGTGTGTTGATAACATCCACACTCGAAGCTTATGGCGACACCGCCTCATAATTTTTTCCCTACAAAGAGATTGTGTCTCCTGGGTCACCCGAATCGTCTCCGCGACAATAAAATTCAGATGCCGCGCTTACAGCGTGAAGGTAAGAACTGAATAAGGCATAGCAACGCATTAGCTGCGCACTACCAGAAATATATCCGTACCTGTAGGTACGATGAACATGCCTTGACGGACGCGTCGAGTGCTCACGCCCATATAAATGAAATTCGACTCTTGTAAGACCTTCGCGGCCTGAGTCGAATTACACCAACACTTTTCCGGATTCGAGTCCGGGGACTCGAGTTCGAGTAGATTGCGTTGTTTCACCCTAAGGTGGTTAACTGATACTGATACTTTGGTTATATCAGGCACGTATATCAACAATCCCTATGACACAAATAAAAGCAGTCGAAATGCACTCATTCAGGCACTCGAAGACTTCAAAACGTCCCTAGTCGAATCTGCGATTCCACTGGATACTCGGGGGCTACTGACATGGGTATACCCTACAGGTACTCGAGCTTGGTATATACGGTCCAAATACGTACAGGCCCACGGTGTCGCCAAGGCCCACACAAAGGACTCGAGTGGCCTACGGACTCTCGATTGCTTGAAGAACAAGAAGAAGTTAAAGATAGAAAGTTTGAAGGGGAAAAACCCTAACTTGTAACCGACTCGACCTGCTACCCGAGACCTAGCCTATCTATATAAAGGCTAGGAGGGGGCAGCGAGGAGGACACACACAACCCTAGTTTCCACAACCTTTGCCAGATTGCATCTGTGCACCATTGAAACTTTCGACTCCTTCGATAATTCCACGAGCAGACAAGCAGGAGTAGGGACCTCTACGAGGCCTGAACCTAGGTAAATCCTTTGTCCCCTGTGTGCTTGTTTGCTAGCCGATAGATGTCTCTAGCACTCCCTCCTTCTCCAAAATCCAAGTCCATAACAATGGGCATTGATGACTTAAACCCTCGTCATGATGACTTCCGGAAAAATAGGCACTTTGGCTTTTGTCCCGTCCAATTCCGAGAATATTCATTTTCTGACTTTCCTGGAACCAAAAACAGCAGAAAACAGGCAGCTGGCACTGTGGGTCTTGTTAATAGGTTAGTCCAAGAAATCACATGAAAAGTACTCCAAAGTTGGAACAAAACACAAGAAAGTGGATAAAACCAACCATGGAACGTCAAAAATTATAGATACATTTGCAATGTATCAGTATTCTTTGTTGTAGCATGACTTCTTATAAACAATTGACATTGCTTAATGTGCCTTGGATGAATCATGCGTTGTTTTAGCATATTAAAGCATAGTATTGTGGTATTCTCCTTTGATGCTTTATTTGGGTTGACTTGGCGCATGCTCACACCATGTTATGACTATCCCAAGTCACCATAGCCTTTATGATCCTTTAGTTTTCAACTTTTAGTATCACTTTATTCTTTGATCAATGATGTTTTGTCGCTCTGCATGATTATGGCCATTATTACTCTCTTAGTTTGTCGCTCCCAGTCTTTTGCTAGCCTCCACCACTAAGTATGAGTTCCACTCATGCATCTAACTCCCTAAACCAAGTTATTCCAAAGATTCCACCATACCTACCTACTAGCATATGCTATTCCAAGTATATTCATGCTTTTGTTTACCTTCCAAATTAAACTTGTTATGATAAAACTAGTGATTAAAGCTCTCACGAACTTGATGGCACACTTTACTTTTCATGCCCTTAATAAACTTGAACCATTGTGTCGCCTATGTTGTATATGCTTGCACTTATTTGTTGGGGATTAGCAGAACCATGGTGTAATGAGGAATGCTTTCAAAATTGCACTAGTACTTTGTACCTAGTTGATATCATGCTCTTTTTTCTATGGATGTCATCGGTGTGAAATGAAAGGGGAGCTTGTAAGTCCATGGAGTTATGTATATGTGTTAGAGAAACGCCTGGGCCGCTGGTCTAATCCATGCTGACATGGTGGAAACCTGCAGCGTAACCATAATGAGTTGTCTATGAAGCATTCTTATAAAAAAGAGTCCTATATTGAGAAAAAAGAGAAAAATAGAAAAAAGAGATTATGAAAAGAGGAAAGAGAGAAAAAAGCACCATATTCCCATGGTAAATAAGAAGATTGTTGAGATGCTCATTGTCTGATTGCCTTGTCATTTTGATATGGGGATTCTTTCGTATCATCGGGAAAGGGGTACCCCGTTGGCGGTTCTCTATGATACACATGTACTTACAATGACAAAAACTTACCGGTGACTAAACTTGAGTAGCATGAGGAGCAACCATTGTATTCAAGGGACATGAGATTTCTAACTTATAGTTTGTCAAGCACGTACACCATAGTTTGTTCACTTTAACCTTAATCACTTCAAGATGCTTATGATAGGGGCATTGAGAGCTGAAAGCTATAAGTACCATAATTTTTGGAAGCTCTTTATGAAACTTGAATCTTTGCTTCCTTCTATGAAGGCCTTTCTTCCACCATTACATTGAGTCTCCACCTTCTACCTTTATGCACCTACTTTGAGAGCATAGTGGCCATTCTTAGTTCTATGTGCATTGTCCCAAGACTAGTTGATTGATGCATAAACCTGATATTGCTTGTTTTAAACTATTTGTATCTAGTCACTCTTATGAACTTTGAAGGTGTCCTATGCATTTAGGTTTTGCTACTCTATGAGCGACAAGTTAAATGCTACTATGCCATGTTTTCTTTATGTGAAACAAACAAACGTCTTGCAAAGCATTGCTATTCATGAATCTTTTGTTTGTGCCTTTTCATGTTGCAACATATTTTCTTTGTCTATTGCTAGAACTTTGTCTTTCATGTTATGATTGAAGTACTATGATCCCAGCTTTGAATGTTTTACAAATACTTTGATCAAGTTTATGATGGTGCATGTCACCTCAAAAATTATTCTTTCTTTTTATCACTTACCTACTCGAGGACGAGCAAGAGTTAAGCTTGGGGATGTTAATACATTGCAAATGTATCTAATATTTGATGTTCCATGCTTGGTTTTATCTACTTTCTTGTGTTTTGTCCACACTTTGGAGTACTTTTCATATGATTTCTTGGACTAACCTATTAACAAGAGCCATAGTGCCAGTTGTCTATTTTCTGCTGTTTTTGGTTCCAGGAAGTCAGAAAATGAATATTCTCGGAATTGGATGGGACAAAACCCAAAGTTATTATTTTACCAGGGGACACTTGGAGCCAGAATACGAGACGGAGAAGGGCCAGAGGGAGGCCACACCACCTGGCTGCGCGGCCAGGCTTGACCCGCGCCAGGGGGTGGTGTGGGTAGCCCAGGCACCCCCTCGGCCTCTCCTTCCGCCTATATATTGCCTCTGATACATAAACCCTAAGTACTCGATCAAAATTCCACGAAAGAGTCTGTAGCCGCTGTCATCTCCATCCCTAGATCGGGAGGGATCTGAAGCACTTCCCGACACCCTGCCGGACAGGGGAATTCACCCTGGAGGCCTTCTATATCACCATGCAAGCCTCCAGTGTGATGCGTGAGTAGTTCATCTCTGTACTACGGGTCCATGTAGTAGCTAGATGGTTGTTTCTCCTCCTTTGTGCTTTCATGTCTAGATCTTGTGAGCTCCGTTCATGATCAAGATCATCTATTTGTAATCATACATGTTGTGTTTGCACGGATCCGATGGATATTGAGATTCTATTTCAGATTGATTATTGATTCTATCATGTCTTTGTTATTTGTGATCTTGCATGCTTTCCGTTGTTAGTAGCTATCTTGGCCAAGTAGATGCTAGCAACTCCAAGAGTTAGTATTTATGCTCGATAGTGGGTTCATGCCTCTGGTAATCTGGGGAAGTGACAGAAATCTCTAAGGTACTAGATGTGCTGTTGCTACTAGGGAGAAAACAACAATCCTTTGTTCATAGAACAATAGTATTGTTTACTTTACACACAGTTCGTAATGCAATAATCTGTTGCTTGCAACTTAATGCTAGAGGGGGTTCGGATGATAACCTGAAGGTGGATTATTAGTCATAGATGTAGTTGGATGGCGGTCTATGTATAATGTTGTAATGCCCAATCGAATCTCAAAGGAGTCAAGATGATTAATATATGCTTGTATGCTTTCTCGATGTTTGTCAATTGCCCCGCTATAATTTGTTCACCCAGCATGTTATCTATCTTAAGGAGAGCCACCTCATGGACCCCGGTCCTTTCTTTTACATACAATCTACAATCAATCGTTTACTACTTTGTGTTTACTTTCTGCAAACTATTACTTCCTTCCATTCGATACGTTTAATCCTTTGTTTTCAGCAAAACGGGTGAGATTGACAACCTCATCGTAAGTTGGGGGCAAAGTTTTGTGGTTATGTTGTGCAGGTCTCCATGTTGCTGCTAGCACCGGTAGTGCGCCCTGCCAACGTTCATCTAGCTACACCTTTGGGGTGTTTCCTTGCTCCTACTAGATTGATAACCTTGGTTTCGTACTGAGGGAAAACTTGCTGTTGTGCTCATCATACCTTCCTCTTGGGGTTCCCCAACGAGCTCGATATATTTTTGGCCATCAGGGATGTCTCTCATCACACTAGCTTGTTGATTAACAGATGATCAAGGTTTCCTGATCATGACATTGGATGTTGTTAATAATAAGGTCACAACATTGGTGGAATGATGTGATGAACAAACTTCTAAAGTATAATAATATAATCATGCCATTATGTTTACACTACTATAATGTCACTCAAAGTAATCATAATCCTTAGACCATGAGATCAACCCAATTCTTGACTCGGGAAGAGTATTTTGATTACATCAAACGTCACACCGTAACATGGTGATTATAAAGGTTTCATTAGGTACTTGGAAAGTGTTAGTTGAGCCTCGTGGATCAAGAGTGGGATTTGTCTATCCTGATGATGGAGAGATATACGCAGGCCCTCTCGGTGACATCACATTAACATAGCTTGCAAGCATGTGATAACAATCACTTAGAATGTTATATCACGGAAACGAGAAAAGAGTAATTGTCAGTAACGGGGTCGAACTAGGTATGGACGATACCAAATGATCGGATCTCCGACAAGTAAAATATCACGAGACAAAAGGAATTGGTTACTACGAATAAAGATTCACGCGATCACTGATGGCAACAATCGTGGCCACTTTTCGTTGGGTCTCCAACTGTAGAGGGTTGTAGCAAGCTTGTTTTCCCCACAAGGGTGACTCGGGGGTTTAAATCGAACTCTCGGGGAACTGGCTTAGAAGTTATTTGCCTTCTCCTTGTCAAGCAACCTATAAAGCAAAATAATTTGTCTTGTGTCCCCAAGTCCACCAAGTGGTTGTCAAGCACAAGGTTTCGTATTAGTAATGTGAAATAAAATATAGTAAACTGAAATAAATAAAGTAAATAAGATAAAACAATGCAAACTATATGAGATATGTGAAGATAAAGTTGTTTTTGGGGTTTTATGAGTGATTGCAAGTAGGACAAGTATTTTTGAAATAATAAACTTCAGAAAATAAAAGTGATAATAATTGCAATGGAAAGGTGTTTCTTATGATTAAAATTGGACTAGGGTTCATGGGTTCACTTGTCTACTCTCTTTTCAAGTTGTGGTGATCATAAAATAATTCATGGAACTTCTATATGTGTATGATAAGCATTCATATGGGTATCACATCCTAACATAGAGATGAAACACATCTCTCTTATACTCCTCAAGAAAGGGAAACCTCCATGCAATCTTGAATTAAGAACAAATCAGAGTATAGCTTTAAGTAATATGACATGATGTTGAAATACAAATATGCTAACTTGACCTAGCAATATTATCTCACTGTCACAAGATAATTATTGCACATGATTTCACTTTATCCCTAGTGAGGCAGCAAAGGAAAGGTAAAAACCAAAGTAGATCTTGAATATTGTTGTCACAATTCAATCACTACCACCATGCTACTCCATCTAACACACACTTCTCCCATACAAGTTCTTGCATACAAGTTGGATCAAACAAGGAATTAAGAACGGGGTACATGATACGCATCTACCAATACATATTACACAAAATAGGTTCCAATCTCATATATCAAATCATAGAATAAGGATCCACCACATAGGAATTACATATATTCCCATAAACAAAATAAAGGGGATCTCCAGGTCCAGCTAATGATTATTGATCGGAGAGTGTCTCGATCATGTCCACTCAGCTCGTGAACCTGTAGGGAGACACACTTAAGGGTAGTCGATGCATTTGATTGGATAGGGAATACCAGAGAAAATACTGAACGGTGCAGGAATTGTTCTGATAAATCTACCGGAATAGTTTTGGTTTATCGGAATATTATCGGGGATTGGATTATCACTGTGTTCATTAAATGAAGTACTTATTAAATGAAGTGTTCATTGAATGAGTGGCATTAAATCAAGTGAATTAGAACGGAGTTTTAATTGCATGACTCTTGATTTTGAGTGGAGATTAAACATGAGAAAGTGGAGTTGACTTTTGAGTGAGTGGAGCCTCCACCCACATGAAGGAGGGAGAGGTGGGGGCACCCACCTTGGCCGCCGGCCATGGAAAGGGGTTGCCCCCTCCCACTATAAAAGGTAGGGTGCGGCTCCTCTCTCACAGACACTCATCCTTCTCATCTCATATGCCCTTTGGTTGGCATCTTCCTCCCCCTTCTAGCCTTGTTCATTGCCATGAGCACAGAGCTTAGGCGAAGCCCTCCTGAAGATCTTCTCGACCACCATCACCACCATGTCCTAGTGTTGGTGGAGTTTTCGAGGATCCACTACTACCGCTGCCGCGCTGGAGCGAGGGACGAAATTCGTTGATACACCATACGCGTGACCGATTACGAAGGAGCTGCACTTGTGGTGTTGGTCATCGTGTCCTTGAGGACGATCGTGTACACTCTACAACAACCAAGTTTGTATGCGGGAACATTATCCCGCTTTACGGTCTTTAAGGGTGAGTCCATCTGAAACAGTTACAAGTATCTCCTAGATATGATCTTCATAGTTGCAACCATTGGAATTTTTTTAAATGTAACGAACCCCATCAGTGGTATTAGAGATATGTCTATGCGTAGATGCTTTGTATGGTTAGAATACATAGAGATGTGGGCGTTGATAGTCTTATTGTTTCATACTTGCATAAATTTTGATCATGGTGGCATGTTGGGATGAAGCGACCCAGACTAACTTTACATGTCCTCGCACATGAGACCTGCCCAACGCTTGACATGCAACTTGTACTGCATAAGTGGCTCAGCGGGTGTTTGTCTCTCGCAACATAGTCATGATCTAATTTACAACGGTTTTCTAATAACTTCATTATCACCGTTGTGGCTGAAATTCACAGGTAGAGTGATTCTTTTCTAAAAAGCCCAAATCCACGTAAAATGGGGTCTTTTGGAACCGATTGACTGCCAAGACCCTTTACTTCTAGGTCCTTCACCATACCAAATACATCAGCACCTTTAGGGAGCTTAGGCTTCATCCGGTAATCTGCCTCACCGTTGAAATGCTTGCCTTTCTTTCTTACTTGATGATTGGTCGAAAGAAATTTACGACACCCCAGGTACACAACCTTCTTACATTTATCCAAATATGTACCTTTAGTCTTATCTAAACAGTGTGTGCATGCATTGCATCCCTTGTTTGACTATCCTGAAATGTTACTAAGAGCAGGCCAATCAATGATGGTTACGAACAACAATGCTCATAGGTCAAATGGCTCATGTTTGTGCTCATCCCACACCTTTACACCTGGTTCTGCCCACAACTGCAAAAGTTCATCGACTAATGGCCTTAGGTCATAAATGTCGTTGCCGGGTTGCTTCGGTCCTTAGATGAGCACTGACATCATAATGAACTTCCGCTTCATGCACACCCGAGGAGGAAGGTTGTAGATACATAGAGACACTGGCCAGGTGTTGACTGCATCTCTACTCCCCAAAAGGATTCATGCCATCTATACTTATACCAAACCATAAGTTCCCCGCATCACCTGCAAAGTTTGAGTACTTTATCTCGATGTTTCTCCACTGCGACCCATCGGCGGGGTGTCTTAGTTTCCCGTCTTTCTTACGCTCTTCTTTGTGCCATCGCAACAACCTGGCATGCTCTTTGTTTCTAAATAGACGTTTCAACTGTGGTATTATAGGAGCATACCACATAACCTTAGAAAGAACCCTCTTCCTGGGGGCTCCTCATCACCCTCAACATCACCAGGGTCATCTTGTCTGATCTTGTACCGACATGCAGTGCATACCGGGCATTTATCCATATTCTCGTACTTCTTACCACGGTACAGGATGCAGTCATTAATGCATGCATGTATCTTCTCCACATCTAATCTTAGAGGGCAGATAGTCTTCTTTGCTTCGTACGTTGTCTCGGGCAGCTCGTTATCCTTTGGAAGCTTCGGCTTCATTATTTTCAGTAACTTCTCAAATCCCTTGTCCAATAAGCCAGTCTCTGCCTTCTATTTCAGCAGTTCAAGTGTGGTACCGAGCTTTGTGCTGCCATCTTCGCAATTTGGGTACAACAACTTTTTGTGATCCTTTTGCATGGCCTCCAACTTAAGCTTCTCCCTTTCTGTATCGTATTGTTGCTTTGCATTAGAAATGACCCGACCAAGACCATTAGCGGGCTCATCCGATGCAAGTTGTTCTTCTTCATTGCCGCCTCCCTCTTCTTCATTGTCTTCCATTGCAGTATCACCATATTCTTCAGGGGACATAGGATAGCTGTCATCATCCTCCTCTTCTTCATTTTCTTCTAGCATAACCCCTCTTTCTCCATACATGGCCCAACAATAATATCCGGGCATGAAACCTCTCCAAAGCAGATGGCTTTGAAGGATTCTCGGGGCAGAGTGCTCTGCCACATTCCGACATTCGACGCAGGGACAAGGCATAAAATTATCCACTTTGTTTGCCTTAGCCACATCGATAAATTTATGCAGGCCTGCAATAAAATTGGAATGGCGTCGGTCGCTGTACATCCATCGTATCCGCGCATAGATCTGCGTCATAATAATTAACCATTACAATAACATCGTGAATAGTGAAATGACCACCATACATGGACACATGCAATATTTTTGTATCAGTTACAGATAAAGAAGATAAGGTTGCTAACCTCGGCCGAGGATACCGTGTTGTGCGAACTTAAGTATGGCTCGGACATTTCGTCGAACACCTTGTGTGCAATCAAAGGAAAAAAAGCTAGCACCCACACCTCACACACGATCCGGCAAAATTTGGTGGCAAAGGGAAAAGGGCTAGGCTTATTTATAGTCAGGGGAGGGTCTTTGATCCTGGTTCGTGGCATGAACCGGGACCAATCACTAGTGGAAAAATGGCCTCTAGTCCCGGTTCATAAGGGCCATTGGTCCCGATTCCCGAACCGGGACCAATCACTCTGGACTAATGCTGGTCCTGGTTCATGGAACAAACCGGGACCAATGGGTCTCCACGTGGCAGCGCCAGAGACGGGCGGGGGTGGATCATTGGTCCCAGTTCTTGGCACGAACCAGGATCGTTGGTCTATGTGCCGCGGCAGGATTTTCGGGCTATTTTTCTGCCGCGGCAGGATTTTTTTTATCAATTTAATGGTACTACATATATACAACAATAATGAAACCACGATATATATATATATTACACATCATGCATGATGACAAATATATACACCGTCTCATCCGTCTTCTTGGTCAAAACATATTATAATTACAAACGATACTCTCACACGAATTTGATCTAATTTACATCTTCTTTTTTACACTTCACCCTTCCAAATGAAGCGGGTAATAGTATTCTCCTTTCGGATCTATGACTTGTTCTAACAAGAATCCGACAATTTTCTCTTGAATTGCTTGCACGCGTTCTTGTGATAGAAGACAGTCCCGCATCCGTTCGATCTAATATAAAGAAGGGGATCAATATATATGAATGAAACTAAACACAATTGGTGGTAATAAAATAAAGTTGTGATTATTGTTTATCCTACTTCAATTTATTGATGTTCCGGTCTGTGCCCTTCTCTTTGGTCGTCTGGCGAATGAACTCGCAGACATAGTATCTACATAAGTTATTCCCGGCTTCCTGCCTCAAGCACTTTACGAGAACAGAGTTCAATCAAAATAATAATCAAGCATGATAATGGTGGTATTGAAACTAGAATCAAAGAGATGCGTGGATCTAGCAAGTAGTACTTACAGTCAATGGTTGAAATGTAAGCTCTAGCTTCCAAACACCCCAAGTTTTGGCGGTGAACTGTTTCCAAGCCTTCTGCAGGCATTCCTGCATGTCCGCCCACTTTTCTAATGGTGTGCGTTTCGAGTCCAGGACTTTTACTACTCCGGTGTCAATAGCAATGATTAATAGAATATAGTGGAAGCTGGACACACTAGCAAAATATAACACGAGTCAGTTATACGCTTAACATCGAGTAAGAGAAAATAGAATGTGTACAAGACAGTAACACTCACCCAGCGTTGTAAGGAAATAGTATTTCCCTTCTGTTGCTGAAATGCTTCAACGCTTGGAACAAGTTATCCTCTGTCTCTTTGGGTTTTGTTTTTAGAGTAACTTCATGAACGAAATTACAGTCAACAAACCCAAGGTCATAGATTTGTCCTTTGTTGCATTCTTAAATCTTCATTCTGCATATATAATTAGTGTACTGATTAGTAAGATTATACAAGCAACGAATGAGCTGAGCTAGAAAGACTTAATTACAGAAATTAATAATACTTACAAACAATAGGCACTGACGATAGCTTTGTCGAGGGCGTCTTGTTGGTAAAACTGAAATAATTCTGGAAATTCGATCAGTAGGAAGCCATCTCCATGACCGTAATGGTGGTGTTTATATGCAGCATAGATCCAGTTTTTGGAATCAGCACAGGCTTGGATGTACCAGTTATGCAATCTTCGCATTTTTGTTGGTAGATCTTTGACTAACTCGGGTTTGATGAGAGGATCCCCGTAGTGGTACACGTATGATGTTTCTTGGTACCCCTCGAACTCATGCATACGGCTCATGTACTCAATAATAGACAGTCCATATAATTGGGCCTTTTCTCCATACAGTCGAACAAACTCCGGATCAATGTTCGGATCATGCCGCTCCTGGATCATCCACCCATTGGTATCGTACACTTTGAGCGGTTTGATCGATTGATTTTTCTGTTGTCTGAGCTGGGCAACTTCTTTCCCGACTCTCCGCTCTTTTGCCTCAGCCGACTTGGTAATAGAGCGATTATAGTCTGATGTGAGCGTTATGGGTTGGTGAAGCTGAATCTTAAGCGTGACTGCTTTGGCTTTATCTTCTGCGGTGACCAGGAAATATGCCTCTATCGGCTTTTTCTTGTTAGCCATGTCAATCTTCCACTTTTCATAATGGGCAGCTGCGGCCGCATCAGTTTCCTCATCTGTCTTCTCGCAAGGTAGCTTCTTCATATTCTGATGAGGTACTTTTGGGAGGGGCGATAGCTTACGTTTGGGTGATCGGAACGTGCTCTTGGTGCTGCTGCTGGTGCTGCCCCCCTTAGTATACTTCTGCTTTTGTCTCTAAGGCTCAGGGGATGGAGACGACTGACGCGGCGGTGGAGACGGCTGAGGCGGCGATGGAGACGGTTGCGCTGAGTGGTGAGGCGGTGAAGGCGACAGTTGCGCTGGAATGGTGAGGTGGCGGCGAAGGTGGATTGCTGCTCTAAGGAGTGGGTGGCCTTGGCGTCACATAATTTGGAAGCATGATCCGCTCCTTTGGCCATAGAATAGTCCCCCCTTTGGCTTCTCCTAGTTGAGTCAGTTCCATATCTTCCCCTGCAGGGTGGTCTAGCTTCAGCTCCTCAAAATCTGCCTTCACCTCATCCACCGTGACGACAGCGTACCCTTTTGGAACCGGTCTGCAATGCCAAGTTGGGTTAGGCGCAATTGGTACCGCCATGCCGACCGCCGCCGTCACCCTTAAGTCATAACCTACACCTTTAGCTCACAAGCTGTTGTCTCCGTGATATCATCCACTGGGTAGCGTTTAGGAGGAGATGTCTTCGGTGCATCATCATCAACATCATGGAGCTGCGTGGAAGCGACGCTGCTTTTCTTATTCGATAGGGCGTCGGTACCCTCGAATGCAGCTTCTACCACGTGCCGCTGAGATTGGCCGCTAGTACCTTGCAGGCTAAGTCTGTGGAGTTGATCCTGGTGCCGCTTTAATGCTTCTTCTACATTACGCAGCCGGTCTGCAGCAGCCACTTTCTCAGTTGCCTCCCTTTCCTTTCTCCAATGATGGCTTTTATCGAGATATCTCTTTATTTCCGGGGGGAAGGCAACCTTCCACGGCTTGGAGCCTGGTGTGCCTCGTGCTCGTCCGTCGTGTTCAGGATTTTTAAGGGTGCGTGTGAGCTCGTCGTTCTCTCTATCAGGAACAAACTGTCCCGCTGCAACATCATCTACTGCATTTCTAATATCATCAATGGGCAGTAGGGGATCATCTTTGTGTTTCTGATTATATATTGCCCTTGCTTCTTTGTCCAACATGCCCCCATGGCCGTAAAACCAGTTTCTCGCCCGTGGTGTCCATGTTGCAGGCTCTGGTCTGATCCTGGCAGCTATGTAATTGACCTCAAGTGCATCCCACTTAGGCATGCAACCGGCGTAGCCAGCAGGCCCCATGTTATAATGGTACAGTTTCTTAGCAGCGTTCTCCGTATTTATTCTAGACCGTTCCTTAGCTTTCTCCGATGTCTTGTACTTCACAAAATCCTCCCACTGGTGTCTTAACTTAGCATAGCCGCCTTGAGTGAAATACGGAGTCTTCTCTACCTTGACAAATGTATGGTACAGTTTATTCTTCCAGTTCTTGAATGCATTGGCCATCTTGCTGAGAGCAAACTTCTTGACTCTTTGCACAAGCTCCATTCTTGCTCTCTCCTCCTCATGTGGATTCACATCTGGCATCAGCAGGAAGAAATTAGTCACAAGCTTGTCAAAAATCTTATCTTTGGCGGCGTCGTCGATATACAGGACTCCACCGCCGCTTGGCCGATTCCATTCTTGAACGGTGATCGGGATGTAGTCCCTCGCAAGAACTCTGCATTGCTTGACAAATTTTCTTGCGACATCGACGGGAGCTTGCGGTTCGCCATCTAGACCGACCACTTCGATCCTATACCTCACAGTGTCATCCAACTTTTTTGTTGGGCCTCGTTTAGTTCTTACGGAAGAAGTTCTGGATCTAGGGGCTAAAAGAAGAAAGAGTGTTAATATATGCATGTATATATATAGACAGCCGGATTTTAATTACAAAAATACATATATACACCTCGCCGGTGTTTGCGAGATTTAAGGTTCTGCCGGAGCCGTCGCCTTCTTCCTCATTGGCTTCTCCCCTGTCCCAGGCTTCGGCTTCTACCTCACTGGAGCCGTCTCCTTGGTTGAGAGACTCATCTCCCTGACCGGAATCGTTTAGAAACTCACTGGTGACATCGATATCGATATCTTCATTTTCGTAGATCATTCCTTGGAGGATGTTTTCCTGATGTGTTGGATCCATAGTATCTGCAAAGATGATGTTCTGCATTACATATTAAGTTTATGACAAGAAAGGGGAAACAACAATCAACACATGGCATCGATGATGATATGACAAGTTAAATAGAGTTGAAATTTAACCCTAAGGCATGCTTGGCAATTTAAGTGGGATCCGAAGGGTCCAAACCCTAGTACAGGAGAGACCCCGAAATCACCTACGAGGGGTTGATTTCATTCTCTTATTAAAATTGTAATTAAAGTTGTTGAACAATGCATGATTATGAGTCTATTGTGTAGATCTCATTTTTCTGAACATTTTGATATATTAAACATATTTTCTGACTTAGAAATAATTAGTTATTGCATTTATAAGATTAAACTCTTTTCTGAAATTATTTAAACAATTATTAAACTTTTACTGCGTCATTATGACGTCAGCTCGGGGTAGAGTTTTCTTTCTCCACGGCTAAACTAGCCACAGAGACTGACGCGGGGGGCCCAAGCCACCTCAGATGCCACCCTGGCGGGGCTTGGTCAGCGCCCACGTCACGCACACGCGACGCCACGTCGACGCCACCGTGGCGCCACGTAGGCTCGCCGGCGAACTACCAGGCGGTGGTGGAAGACGATGGAGAGAAGCGTGCGGGGTGACGCCACTGTGCCGGTTCGAACCAGCGCGATGCGGGCTACCTAAAACGGGCGGCACCGCTATGGGAGGTGCGCCGGAGCAAGCTGTTTGACGGTGGGCGGAGGCGGCAGGTGCTCATGGGGAGGACGATACAGTGAGGGAGGGAGACGTAGGAGTGGTGTTGGAGCACCAGTGGCTCACCAGGAGGCCGATGGAGGGTGCGGCGAGGCTGGAGGAGGCCGGGCGCTGTCGAAATCAGTGGAGAACGCGGCGGCCGGAGTCCAGGACGGTGGGGTCGATTGCAGCGAGGCAGAGCTTCCTTGCCTGCTCGTGGCAGCGGACAGTGGCGCTCGGCGACGGGCGTCGACGACGTGAAGTGGCCACTCTGGATATGGGCAGCCTGCCGGCGTGATTTTGCTCCACCGCAAATTTTCCTTAGCCACGCGTTGATGTGCTCTGTGAATTGGGGGAGTTGGGGAGGAGGAAGGGCCGGGGTTGTTAACTGTACAGACCATTGGTCTCGGGTCGTCCCAATAACCGGGACCAAAGGACCAACGGTCTCGGTTGGTGGGACGAACCGGGACCAATGGTCTGTCCTTTGGTCCCGGTTCGTCCCACCAACCGGGACCAAAGGCATGTTGATCAGCGCGCGCATCCAGGATCGTTCCTGGTCCTAGGTCGTCCCAACAACCAGGACCAAAGGACCAATGGTCCCGGTTGGTGGGAAGAACCGGGATCGTTGATCCGTTTTTCAGATTTTGGCAAACCTTTTGGTCATCCCGCCATTGTCAAATTTGTTTTCTTCTTTAATTAATAAGATGTTTCAATTTAAGATGATTATTTATTTGGAATTTCAAAATAATTTCAACAGGAAAAGTGCTTCAATTTAAATAACTAATCAAAAACCATTTTCTGTTTTCAAATATTTTTATTTGAACTATACAATTTTACTATTTTCAATTAAAATTGCATTAACAAATATTTATTACATAATTTGGAATTTCAAAAAACTTTCAACAGGAAAAGAGCTTCAATTTAAATAACTAATCAAAAACATTTTCTGTTCTCAAATATTTTTATTTGAACTATACAATTTTACTATTTTCAATTAAAATTGCATTCACAAATATTTATTACATAATTTGGAATTTCAAAAAACTTTTAACAGGAAAAGTGCTTCAATTTAAATAACTAAACAAAAACCATTTTGTGTTTTCAAATATTTTTATTTGAACTATACAATTTTGAACAGGAAAAGTGATTCATGCCCGCTCTTTTGAATATAGTTTGAAACGGGCATAAGAAATTCAAAAATGATCCAAATAATGTGAAACCTTCGCGTGGTGTCATATTATGTGTCACAGTTGCAAGAAAAAATATTGAACTTGAAAAATTGCAAACATCATAAAAAATCCTTCACAAAATGACCTATCATGTTCGAGGTTTCATAGCATTTAGGTCAAACCACCAATGTTATGGCTAGAATCAGGGCATAGTTTGTGATAATGTGCCCATATTGTGCACACATGTGCATCTTGGGATGGCTGACAATATTGCAGGAGGAAGTTTTCCCTTTTGACGCACGAAAAAGCCAATTTCCATTTTTGAGGTGCCGAAATCGGGGTGTTCTGTGAAGAAACCACAAAATTAAAGTTTGGCATTGGTACCAACCCATTTTTCAAAAATACTAGACCACCTTATATGGACAATTTCCCAACCGGTGTATCTAGAACCTTTCTATCCATCCCTCATGAAAAAGACAAATTACTACCGAATCGGTAGGAGGTTGCCAAGATTTGAACTACAAGTACATGATATAATGCTTCTGAATTTTAAAAAAATCATTTATAGGTTCACAACATGCTATTTCATCAGAGATCCACTTCAAGTTCAGCGAGGCTCACCCCCGGGCTAAGAAGCTTCATGCCCGCCGTTTTGAATATAGTTTGAAACGGGCATAAGAAATTCAAAAATGATCCAAAGAATGTCAAACCTTCGTGTGGTGTCATATTATGTGTCACAGTTGCAAGGAAAAATATTGAACTTGAAAAAATGCAAACATCATAAAAAATCCTTCACAAAATGACCTATCATGTTCGAGGTTTCATGTCATTTAGGTCAAACCACCAATGTTATGGCTAGAATCAGGGCATAGTTTGTGATAATGTGCCCATATTGTGCACACATGTGCATCTTGGGATGGCTTACAATATTGCAGGAGGAAGTTTTCCCTTTTGACGCACGAAAAAGCCAATTTCCATTTTTGAGGTGCCGAAATCGGGGTGTTCTGTGAAGAAACCACCAAATTAAAGTTTGGCATTGGTACCAACCCATTTTTCAAAAATACTAGACCATCTTATATGGACAATTTCCCAACCGGTGTATCTAGAACCTTTCTGTCCATCCCTCATGAAAATGACAAATTACTGCCGAATCGGTAGGAGGTTGCCAAGATTTGAACTACAAGTACATGATATAATACTTCTGAATTTTTTAAAAAATCATTTATAGGTTCACAACATGCTATTTCATCAGAGATCCACTTCAAGTTCAGCGAGGCTCAGCCCCGGGCTAAGAAGCTTCATGCCCGCCGTTTTGAATATAGTTTGAAACAGGCATAAGAAATTCAAAAATGATCCAAACAATGTGAAACCTTCGCGTGGTGTCATATTATGTGTCACAGTTGCAAGGAAAAATATCGAACTTGAAAATTGCAAACATCATAAAAAATCCTTCATAAAATGACCTATCATGTTCGAGGTTTCATGGCATTTAGGTCAAACCACTAATGTTATGGCTAGAATCAGGGTATAGTTTGTGATAATGTGCCCATATTGTGCACACATGTGCATCTTGGGATGGCTTACGATATTGCAGGAGGAAGTTTTCCCTGTTGACGTACGAAAAAGCCAATTTCCATTTTTGAGGTGCCGAAATCGGGGTGTTCTGTGAAGAAACCACAAAATTAAAGTTTGGCATTGGTACCAACCCATTTTTCAAAAATACTAGACCACCTTATATGGACAATTTCCCAACCGGTGTATCTAGAACCTTTCTGTCCATCCCTCATGAAAAAGACAAATTACTACCGAATCGGTAGGAGGTTGCCAAGATTTGAACTACAAGTACATGATATAATGCTTCTGAATTTTTAAAAAAATCATTTATAGGTTCACAACATGCTATTTCATCAGAGATCCACTTCAAGTTCAGCGAGGCTAACCCCCGGGCTAAGAAGCTTCATGCCCGCCGTTTTGAATATAGTTTGAAATGGGCATAAGAAATTCAAAAATGATCCAAAGAATGTGAAACCTTCGTGTGGTGTCATATTATGTGTCACAGTTGCAAGGAAAAATATTGAACTTGAAAAAATGCAAACATCATAAAAAATCCTTCACAAAATGACCTATCATGTTCGAGGTTTCATGTCATTTAGGTCAAACCACCAATGTTATGGCTAGAATCAGGGCATAGTTTGTGATAATGTGCCCATATTGTGCACACATGTGCATCTTGGGATGGCTTACAATATTGCAGGAGGAAGTTTTCCCTTTTGACGCACGAAAAAGCCAATTTCCATTTTTGAGGTGCCGAAATCGGGGTGTTCTGTGAAGAAACCACCAAATTAAAGTTTGGCATTGGTACCAACCCATTTTTCAAAAATACTAGACCACCTTATATGGACAATTTCCCAACCGGTGTATCTAGATCCTTTCTGTCCATCCCTCATGAAAATGACAAATTACTGCCGAATCGGTAGGAGGTTGCCAAGATTTGAACTACAAGTACATGATATAATACTTCTGAATTTTTAAAAAAATCATTTATAGGTTCACAACATGCTATTTCATCAGAGATCCACTTCAAGTTCAGCGAGGCTCAGCCCCGGGCTAAGAAGCTTCATGCCCGCCGTTTTGAATATAGTTTGAAACAGGCATAAGAAATTCAAAAATGATCCAAACAATGTGAAACCTTCGCGTGGTGTCATATTATGTGTCACAGTTGCAAGGAAAAATATCGAACTTGAAAATTGCAAACATCATAAAAATCCTTCATAAAATGACCTATCATGTTCGAGGTTTCATGGCATTTAGGTCAAACCACTAATGTTATGGCTAGAATCAGGGTATAGTTTGTGATAATGTGCCCATATTGTGCACACATGTGCATCTTGGGATGGCTTACGATATTGCAGGAGGAAGTTTTCCCTTTTGACGCACGAAAAAAGCCAATTTCCATTTTTGAGGTGCCGAAATCGGGGTGTTCTGTGAAGCAACCACCAAATTAAAGTTTGGCATTGGTACCAACCCATTTAAAAAAAATACTAGACCACCTTATATGGACAATTTCCCAACCGGTATATGTAGAACCATTCTGTCCATCCCTCATGAAAATGACAAATTACTGCCAAATCGGTAGGAGGTTGCCAAGATATGAACTACAAGTACATGATATAATCCTTGTGAATTTTAAAAAAAATCATTTATAGGTTCACAACATGCTATTTCATAAAAGATCCACTTCAAGTTCAGCGAGGCTCAGCCCCGGGCTAAGAAGCTTCATGCCCGCCATTTTGAATATAGTTTGAAACGGGCATAAGAAATTCAAAAATGATCCAAAGAATGTGAAACCTTCGTGTGGTGTCATATTATGTGTCACAGTTGCAAGGAAAAATATTCAACTTGAAAAATTGCAAACATCATAAAAAATCCTTCACAAAATGAGCTATCATGTTCGAGGTTTCATGTCATTTAGGTCAAACCACCAATGTTATGGCTAGAATCAGGGCATAGTTTGTGATAATGTGCCCATATTGTGCACACATGTGGATCTTGGGATGGCTGACAATATTGCAGGAGGAAGTTTTCCCTTTTGACGCACGAAAAAGCCAATTTCCATTTTTGAGGTGCCGAAATCTGGGTGTTCTGTGAAGAAACCACCAAATTAAAGTTTGGCATTGGTACCAACCCATTTTTCACAAATACTAGACCACCTTATATGGACAATTTCCCAACCGGTGTATCTAGAACCTTTCTGTCCATCCCTCATGAAAATGACAAATTACTGCTGAATCGGTAGGAGGTTGCCAAGATTTGAACTACAAGTACATGATATAATGCTTCTGAATTTTTAAAAAAATCATTTATAGGTTCACAACATGCTATTTCATCAGAGATCCACTTCAAGTTCAGCGAGGCTCAGCCCCGGGCTAAGAAGCTTCATGCCCGCCATTTTGAATATAGTTTGAAACGGGCATAAGAAATTCAAAAATGATCCAAAGAATGTGAAACCTTCGTGTGGTGTCATATTATGTGTCACAGTTGCAAGGAAAAATATTCAACTTGAAAAATTGCAAACATCATAAAAAATCCTTAACAAAATAAGCTATCATGTTCGAGGTTTCATGTCATTTAGGTCAAACCACCAATGTTATGGCTAGAATCAGGGCATAGTTTGTGATAATGTGCCCATATTGTGCACACATGTGCATCTTGGGATGGCTTACGATGTTGCAGGAGGAAGCTTTCCCTTTCGACGCACGAAAAAGCCAATTTCCATTTTTGAGGTGCCGAAATCTGGGTGTTCTGTGAAGAAACCACCAAATTAAAGTTTGGCATTGGTACCAACCCATTTTTCACAAATACTAGACCACCTTATATGGACAATTTCCCAACCGGTGTATCTAGAACCTTTCTGTCCATCCCTCATGAAAATGACAAATTACTGCCGAATCGGTAGGAGGTTGCCAAGATTTGAACTACAAGTACATGATATAATGCTTCTGAATTTTTTTTAAAAATCATTTATAGGTTCATAACATGTTATTTCATCAGAGATCCACTTCAAGTTCAGCGAGGCTCAACCCCGGACTAAGAAGCTTCATGCCCGCCGTTTTGAATATAGTTTGAAATGGGTATAAGAAATTCAAAAATGATCCAAACAATGTGAAACCTTCGCGTTGTGCCATATTATGTGTCACAGTTGCAACGAAAAATATTGAACTTGAAAAATTGCAAACATCATAAAAAATTCTTCACAAAATGACCTATCATGTTCGAGGTTTCATGGCATTTAGGTAAAACCACCAATGTTATGGCTAGAATCAGGGCATAGTTTGTGATAATGTGCACACATGTGCATCTTGGGATGGCTTACGATGTTGCAGGAGGAAGTTTTCCCTTTCGACGCACGAAAAAGCCAATTTCCATTTTTGAGGTGCCGAAATCGGGGTGTTCTGTGAAGCAACCACCAAATTAAAGTTTGCATTGGTACCAACCCATTTTTCAAAAATACTAGACCACCTTATATGGACAATTTCCCAACTGGTGTATCTGGAACTTTATGTCCATCCCTCATGAAAAAGACAAATTCCTGCCGAATCGGTAGGAGGTTGCCAAGATTTGAACTACAAGTACATGATATAATGCTTCTGAATTATTTAAAAAATCATTTATAGGTTCACAGCATGCTATTTCATCAGAGATCCACTTCAAGTTCAGCGAGGCTCAGCTCCGGGGTAAGAAGCTTCATGCCCGTCGTTTTGAATATAGTTTGAAACAGGCATAAGAAATTCAAAAATGATCCAAACAATGTGAAACCTTCGCGTGGTGTCATATTATGTGTCACAATTGCAAGGAAAAATATCGAACTTGAAAATTGCAAACATCATAAAAAATCCTTCATAAAATGACCTATCATGTTCGAGGTTTCATGGCATTTAGGTCAAACCACTAATGTTATGGCTAGAATCAGGGTATAGTTTGTGATAATGTGCCCATATTGTGCACACATGTGCATCTTGGGATGGCTTACGATGTTGCGGGAGGAAGTTTTCCCTTTCGACGCACGAAAAAGCCAACCGAGACTAAAGTTGTCGGTGGGATAAGGACGTGTGGGTAACCTTTAGTCCCGGCTGGTGGGTGCAACTGAGACTAAAGTTGTCGGTGGGATAAGGACGCGTGGGTAACCTTTAGTCCCGGCTGGTGGGTGCAACCGAGACTAAAGCTGTCGGTGGGATAAGGACGCGTGGAAAACCTTTAGTCCTGGCGGGTGGGTGCAACCGAGACTAAATTTGTCGGCGGGATAAGGACGTGTGAGTGGACACACTGCTCGATGAGATAAAGCATGTAGCGCACGACGCCCTGTCGGAGGAACAAGACAAAGTAGAAGCAGCGCCTTGCCTATAAAAGGACCATCGATACGCCATGGAAAGCAGCTCAACAAGCCAACATAGGTAGAGAGAGTTTCATCCCCATGGATGGAGGGTTGGGAAATCTCCCGTGGCGAAGCTTCTCGAAGATGTCGTGGGTGCACACGCCCTACGGCATCTTCGGAAGCTCCACCTCGAAAAAAATTCCTTGCAAGCCCGTGAAAGACTCCATCTCCTCTAACAGTGTTGGGGAAAGGGTTGAGAAATCTCCCGTGGCGGAGCTTCTCGAAGATGTCATTGGTGCACACGCCCTACGGCATCTTCAGAAGCTCCGCCTCAGAAAAATTTCCCTACAAGCCCGTGAAAGACTCCATTACATAAAGTTTTGATACATCACATAAAGTCTCCATACATCACATAAAGTTTCCATACATTACATAGATTTACATAGGGTTTAGGGTTTAGGATATGAATCCTTGGTCGCGTATGTCGATCCCTTGCCTATGATCGTTTCTTAGGCCGTAACCATGGAGCATCTTCTTTGCTTAACAGGATGCTTGGGTCAGTTTTCACGGTGAAGGGCGGAATTTCATCAAACTTATCATAATCTGCTGACATGTCTGTCTTGTCCTCGACTCCCATGATGTTTCTTTTCCCTGAAAGAACTATCTGACGCCTGGGCTCATCGTCTGATGTATTCGTTTCCTTATTTTTTCTTTTTTTCGGTCTAGAGGACATGTCCTTCACATAAAAAACCTGAGCCACATCATTGGCTAGGACGAATGGTTCGTCTCTATAACCAAGATTCTTGAGATCCATTGTTGTCATTCCATACAGCTGGTCTACCTTTACTCCTTCTCCATTCATGTTGACCCAACTGCACCGAAACAAAGGGACCTTAAAAGTAGGTCCATAGTCAAGTTCCCATATCTCCTCTATGTAACCATAGTATGTGTCCTTTTTCCCATTCTCGCATGTTGCATCAAAGCGGACACCACTGTTTTGGTTGGTGCTCTTTTTATCTTGGGCAATCGTGTAAAATGTATTTCCATTTATCTCGTACCCTTGGAAAGTCAATACAGTCGCAGATGGTGTCGCGGCCAACAAGTAGAGCTGATCTCCAATAGTGGTGTCATTCATGAGATGTAATTGCAACCAAGTGCCGAAAGTCTCCATGTGATTTTCTTTAATCCAGTAGTCATCCTTCCCCGGGAACTTGGAGCATACAACATTCATGTGTTCCTCGATATACGGAGCCACAAAGGTAGAACTTTGGAGAACTATGTAGTGTGATTGATTCAAAGAAAGTCCGTCCCTAAATATCATTGCTTTCTTTCCTAGCGTGCCTTTTCCACTCAGTCTCCCCTCATACCGTGATTCAGGAACACCAATCGGCTTAAGGTCAGGAAGAAAGTCTACACAGAACCCAATGACCTCCTATGTTCCATAGCCCTTGGAGATGCTTCCTTCTGGCCTAGCACGGTTACGAACATATTTCTTTAAGACTCCCATGAACCTCTCGAAGGGGAACATATTGTGCAGAAATACAGGACCGAGAATGTAAATCTCTTCGACTAGGTGAACTAAGAGATGCGTCGTAATATTGAAGAAGGACGGGGGGAACACCAACTCAAAACTGACAAGACATTGGACCACATCCTTCTGTAGCCTTTCCAGACTTTCTCGATCGATTACCTTCTGAGATATTGCATTGAGGAATGCACATAGCTTCACAATGGCTAATCGAACATTTTCTGGTAGAAGCCCCCTCAATGCAACCGGAAGCAACTGTGTCATAATCACGTGGCAATCATGAGACTTCAGGTTCTGGAATTTTTTCTCTGCCATATTTATTATTCCCTTTATATTTGACGAGAAGCCAGCCGGGACCTTGATACTGTAAAGGACTTTAAAAAAGATTTCCTTCTCTGCTTTGGTAAGAGCGTAGCTGCTTAAGTATTCACGTCCTTTATCAGTATGCTTGTTGTATGGGTCTTTGATACGTTGTTGGTCCTTCCGTGCTTCTAGTGTATCTTTTGTCTTCCCATACACGCCCATGAAGCCTAGCAGGTTCACGCAAAGATTCTTCGTCACGTGTATCACGTCGATTGAAGAACGGACCTCTAGGTCTTTCCAATACTCAAGCTCCCAAAATATAGATTTCTTTTTCCACATGGCCGTGTGTCCGGTAATGGGGTCTTTCGGAACAGATTGACCGCCAGGACCCTTTCCAAAGATTACTTCTAGGTCCTTCACCATATCAAATACATCAGGACCTCTAGGGAGCTTAGGCTTCTTCCAGTAATCTGCCTCACCATTGAAATTCTTGCCTTTCTTTCTTACTTGATGATTGCTCGGAAGAAATTTACGACACCCAGGTACACAACCTTCTTATATCTATCCAAATATGTACCTTTAGTATTATCTAAACAGTGCATGCATACATTGTATCCCTTGTTTGACTGTCCTGAATGTTACTAAGAGCAGGCCAATCATTGATGGTTACGAACAACAACGCTCGTAGGTCAAATGGCTCTTGTTTGTGCTCATCCCACACCTTTACACCTGGTTCTGCCCACAACTGCAAAAGTTCATCGACTAATGGCCTTAGGTACACATCAATGTCATTGCCGGGTTGCTTCGGTCCTTGGATGAGCACTAGCATCATAATAAACTTCCGCTGCATGCACAACCAAGGAGGAAGGTCGTAGATACATAGAGTCACTGGCCAGGTGCTGTGACTACAGCTCTGCTCCCCAAAAGGATTCATGCCGTCTGTACTTAGACCAAACCATAAGTTCCTCGCGTCACCTGCAAAGTTCGAGTACTTTCTCTCGATGTTTCTCCACTGCGACCCATCGGTGGGGTGTCTCAGTTTCCCGTCTTTCTTACGCTCTTCTTTGTGCCATCGCAACAACCTAGCATGTTCTTTATTTCTGAATAGACGTTTCAACCGTGGTATTATAGGAGCATACCACATAACCTTAGCAGGAACCCTCTTCCTGGAGGGCTCGTCATCGCCCTCAACATCACCAGGATCATCTTGCCTGATCTTGTATCGATATGTAGTGCATATCGGGCATTTATCCATATTCTCGTACTTCTCACCGCGGTACAGGATGCAGTCATTAATGCATGCATGTATCTTCTCCATATCTAATCCTAGAGGGCACATAGTCTTCTTTTCTTCGTACGTTGTCTCGGGCAGCTCGTTATCCTTTGGAAGCTTCGGCTTCATTATTTTCAGTAACTTCTCAAATCCCTTGTCCAATAAGCCAGTCTCTGCCTTCTATTTCAGCAGTTCAAGTGTGGTACCGAGCTTTGTGCTGCCATCTTCGCAATTTGGGTACAACAACTTTTTGTGATCCTTTTGCATGGCCTCCAACTTAAGCTTCTCCCTTTCTGTATCACATTGTTGCTTTGCATCAGAAATGACCTGACCAAGACCATCAGCGGGCTCATCCGATGCCCGTTATTCTTCTTCATGGCCGCCTCCCTCTTCTTCATTGTCTTCCATTGCAGTATCACCGTATGCTTCAGGGGACATAGGATAGCTGTCATCATCCTCCTCTTCTTCATTTTCTTCCAGCCTAACCCCTCTTTCTCTGTGCATGGCCCAACAATAATATCTGGGCATGAAACCTCTCTGAAGCAGATGGCTTTGAAGGATTCTCGGGGCAGAGTGCTCCGCCACGTTCCGACAGTCGACGCAGGGACAAGGCATAAAATTATCCACTTTGTTTGCCTTAGCCAAATCGATAAATTTATGCAGGCCTGCAATAAAATCGGAATGGCGTCGGTCGCCATACATCCATCGCATCCGTGCATCGATCTGCGTCATAATAATTAACCATTACAATAACATCGTGAATAGTAAAATGACCACTCTCCATGGACACATGCAATATTTTTGTATCAATTATAGATAAAGAAGATAAGGTTGCTAACCTCAGCCGAGGATACCATGTTGTGCGAACTAAAGTGTGGCTCGGACATTTCGTCGAACACCTTGTGTGCAATCAAAGAAAAAAAAAGCTAGCACCCACACCTCACACACAATCCAGCAAAATTTGGTGGACAAAGGGCTGGGCTTATATATAGCCAGGGGAGGGTTTTTGGTCCCGGTTATTGCCACGAACCGGGACCAAAGCCCCTCCCGCGCGACACGTGGTGGCCCAGCAGCTCGCACCCCACCCAGGTCATTGGTCCCGGTTAATGGCACGACCCGGGACCAATGACCTGGGTGGGGGGCGCGCTGCTGGGCCGCCACGTGTCGCGTGGGAGGCACTTTGGTCCCGGTTCGTGGCAATAACCGGGACCAATACCCACCGTCGCTTCGTCGTCCGTGTATAAATATGAGGCCACAACGCTCCCTTTCGCCATCGCCTCGGCCTCTCTGCAGTCCATCTCCACCCCACCCCTTTAGCCATCACCTCTCCACCGCGATGTCGTCTCGCCTCCCCTCCCTCTCTAATCTGCACCGCGCCTCCATGGAGGTGCCCACGCTCAACCACTACGAGGCGGCGATGTTTGCATACTATGGCATCCTCGCGCCGCCGCACGCGACCGTGCCCGCCGGATTTCGCATCCGCGAGGCGGGTGTGCCGATGGCTCCGCTCCTCAACCCCCGCGGATACGAGATGGAGTACGTCATCGCAGAGCGTCGCCGCCAGCTGCCTGCGTGGATGAGGGCGTTGCCCCGGTACGCGGCGGCCAACCAGTACTGGCCCCGACTGTTCAAGAAGGAGCGGAAGGGCAAGCTTGGCAACCCCATCGTGGACGGACCATCTACACCGCCATCGACGCCGCTAGGCGCGCAGAGGAGCTTCGTCTCCCGAACAACGCCGAAATCATGGAGATTTCGTCCAACGACAACGAGGAAGCCGGTGGCTCGGAGGACAGCGGCAGCGGAAGTGTTGTCGACTAGGAAAATTTGTAAAGTCGCATCTTTGTATGGAAAAATTTGTGGTCGAATAATAAAATGTCTCAATTTAGATCTTTGTCTCGATTAATTTGTGAAAGATTTTTTCAAAAATACTGATCAATTCAATTTCTACCTCGAATTAATTTCTACCCCGAATTAATTTACATTAATTGTCTTGGACTGCTGACCGTCTCAGGGTTTTTGGTCCCGGTTCGTGGCATGAACCGGGACCAATGCCCCGCAGAGCGCCACGTGTGCGCCGCGGGGGCATTGGTCCCGGTTCATGCCACGAACCGGGACCAATGCTTAGAGATGAACCAGGACCAATGCCCAGGCGGCATAAACCGGGACCGATGCCTGGCATTGGTCCCGATTATGGAAACGAACCGAGACCAATGGATTTTGGGCGCTGGACCAAACCCTCTTTCTACCAGTGAATGCTCCGCGGAACGCCATGTGCCACGCGCGGGGGCATTGGTCCCGGTTCATTCCACGAACCAGGATGGATGCTCCGAAATGAACCGGGACCGATCTCCAGGCGACACGAACCGGGACCGAGGCCTGTCATTGATCCCGATTTGCGAGCCGAACCGGGATAGATGGCATTTGGGTGCTGGACCAAAAACTCTTTTTCTACTAGTCACAGTCTAGCTTATACTAGTTGACTGGAAATTTAACTTGCTGTAGCACCTTCAAAAAATTACGCACTGCCCTAGTTTCTCAGATCTGAAATGGACATGTCTCGTTTCCTAAAATCGTAGAATGATGGTTATTTTACATTATTCACCCCAATTTTGATCATGCGCACATAGTACGCAACAAGCAGAGAAGTCTAGCTAGCTAGGAGCAGCGGTCCTCCTCCACGTCCAAGCTCTTTGGGGTGAGCTGGAAGTAGTGGTCCCAGGAGTAGACGAAGCTGACGGTGGCCATGGTCGCGATCGGGCCGCCGGCGTTCACCAGGTAGATGCCGCCACCCTCGGCCCTGAACACCGCCGGGTCTACCTCCAGCGTCGAGTCGAAGCCCCGGCCGTCGACACGCAAGTTCCTCACGCTGCAGGGGCACAGGTTCTTCACCCGCACCTCGAACAGCAACTCGGCGTTGCCCCCCGAGCGGGCGCGTGTCACGGTCTGCACCTGGACGTCCTTCACGCTGCAGCGCTGGCCGCTCGATCCTGCACGCACGCACGCGTCGACGGAATGAATCAGCTTGGGCAATCACGATCTGTTTCACTCGGATCAATTACTCGATGGATCGGAGTAGCTTGAAGAATGCGTACGTACCTTGCACCGATGAGATGACAACGAGGGCAAGAAGGAGAAACTTGGCGATGGTGGCCATGTCGATCGCGATCGGTTTGATGTTTCTCCTGGCCTGAGCTGTTGGTGGTGATCGACTTTTCTAGTTCCCTCCTACTTATAGCAAATATATATATAGGGCTCGATCGAAACGTCAGAAGCGATAAAAAGAGGAAAGAATCATTTCATGCACACTAAATCACGCCTCAATCGGCAACGAATTAATCTTTATTCAAATAGTACGTCAACGTCATTGATTCATGGTATTATTAGGTACGTTACTAATGTGCTAGGATTATGGGATTGTGCCAGCTCTTGCCTTGTAACCGAATTGCTATTTCGCAATTAAGACCTGCACGCGCTGCTTTGTGTATGCGTCATACTATAGTTAATACTAGCATAAAACCACTACTTTTCACACCAAATTTCAATCTTGTACCACTTTTGGATTTCGCGACAAAATCCCACCACGTTTTGGCTAGTTTTTGGCAAAGCACACTAAACGCGAATTGAACACGGTTTAACAACCACTTGTTCGGATGCCTCTCATCAAAGAGGTGGAATTATCCCAACAATGTATTGTGGATGATGAAAGTTGTCCTTTTGGATGTAACACAAGGGAAACAGTGGAGCATTTTGCGCTTGAGTGCAGCCGAACAAAACAAATTATCTCGCTTCTTCGGATCGGTCTAGCTAGCATTCATGATCTTCCAAACATCTTTGATGAGGCTAAACAAAACTGATGTACAATGAGGTTTTTGATCACTATGGAGTATTTGCTTTCAAGGAATAGGAATGTTTTTTATGACATTGAAATCCCAATTCAAAATGTTACCAAACAAAGTATGGAAGCTTGTAAACAGGTCAAAAAAGAGTATGGAAACTTGTAAATTGTGGGCTTGCAGAGCCAAGTTGGAAGAGAAACTAGCCTTCCAGCGCTAGGTTTCCGACTGGCCAGAATAGCTAGCAGTAGTTCTTTCTTCTTCTTTTGTTTTGTTTGATTCTCCCCTCCTTGTAATCTCCTGCTTGTAATCTGTGGAGCTGCCTCAGCTCTTGTTGTTTTAATAAAATTCAGTTAGGGGGCTCCCCCCTCTCGCTGCTCGTCGAAAAAAAATTGATGATGTGGAACGAGACCCACTTGTCAGCCCAATAAAAAAATCGAAATATCCCTTTTCTTCCAAATTTCTCTCCGACCCCGTTGACTGCAGTATGTAGTTGTCGGCTTGTTGCTGCCGTTTACCGGTTTGCACCCTCCCCTTCTTCCCCTAACTCCGCACGACCGCCCCTTCCTACCTTCATCGACTTGTCAGCCACAAACCTCTGCGTGCACGCCAGCTCTACAGGAACTCCAACGAGCAGATGTTGTCGGAGGAGCCCGTCCGGAGCCACGCCAACGACCTCAGCAGCACGCCAGAGCCAAGGTGATTTTTAGACACTGTACTTGTATATGCGACGTTGTACTGAATTGGCTGAAGTCGTCATTACCTTTTGCATCCCGAATTTCCACCATGATACGGGTGAAGAAACTGCAGAATACTAAACCTGCACAAACTAGCTAACCTCAAAAATTTTAAAAATCCATTGAGCACTCATCCAAATAGAAGAGAACCTAATGTAGTAATATTGTTTAATGCAATGTGTCAAGAAGAATTACAAAAGAAGATGAACTGCACAAGAACAATGTGTGGAGCATTATGTTCTTCACTACATGCTCTCCTGTCTAAGTGGATTGATGGTAGAAGGATAAGCCATAAGCAAAAAGCTAGTGACGCCACTTCCTCAACGAAGAGATCAGCCGCCTATTAGACCTAGACCTAGCCGCAGCTTCCACTTCCGCCTCCTCCATAGGTCGGTTCCCCTCCTTCGGCCAGCCTCACCGGCGTCGGTAGGAGTGGGCAACCCGATCTATGGGTGGAGTTTTTCAGTAAATAATGATTCCAAAAGATTATGTTAGGGTTTTGGTAGCCGTCTTTTTTTGTCCTCTACATCAATTGAGATGACATCGTCCATAATAAATGATCTTCGGCCATTTGTTCGACGATGAGATCTTTCTGATGTCAATGGTGGCATTGTAAGATTAAAGTTTCATAGGTATTGTCTTTTAGATCTTTTGCTTTGTCGGATCGGTTTTGGACTTTTTTCATGGTTGCTACGAGGAGGATTATCCTTGTAATATTTATTCCGGTTGCTATGTCTTCGACAATGGTGATTCATACTCTCGGCTCCTCAGCGACGTTGACCATAAATTTCTTTTCTCTGAAATACCGGTGTTGGTACTCTTGCTGTTGTTTGTTGGTTACTCTAATGGTTGCGCGTGTGCACATAGCCTTGGCATTGCCAGTTCAAACTAAAATTATGGAGAACCCTCATTTTTATTATCAGGTATGTGTTTCGACATCTATGTCATGTTTATTTGGCTAACTTCAGAAAAATACAAGATCATGTCATGAAAGTAGAAGATTTTTAATGACTTTTAGGATTTTCTTGTTTTATTTTAGATTTTATTTTGTAATCGCTAAAGACAATTTATATATCTCTACCAAATACAATCACTACTCCCTTCTTGACAAAATAAAGTACATATAAGATTTTTGAAAAGTCAAACGATGCCAAGTTTGACCAAGTTTGTAGAAAAAAAAAAATCTAAAATACAAAATCAGGGCTATTGGACGCCTCGGTCTAAACTTGGGAGCGCCAAAGGGGGTCGGGGAGAGTAGATCACGGTGGTTGTTTCGCTGGTGGCGGCTGGGGTCGGCGCTGGTTCTTCGGCTGGCCGCTGCGGCCGGAGCGACGCCCCTAGTCGTGTTGCGGCGGTGGCTGGCCCCGGACGTGAGATCCGATCATGGAGATCGGCTCCTTGCGGCGGCTGGGCTGATGCCCGGATCTTTTTGCGGCGGTGGCTTTCTCATCGGGTTTCGACGGAAGGTGTGGCGGTTGTGGTCATAGGTCTAGGCTTCCGCCTAGATCCGCCATCGGCGCGGCCTTTTGGTTACCTGAAGGTGCGTTGGGAGGCGGCACGATGCTTCTTGCTCGGGCCGACAGAGCAGCGGGGGCACGTGTTTTTTGCAGGCTTGTATTCTCTTCCGCCGGAGGGGGCGGGCGGCGAACGGCGGCGTGGGGGCCTGTTGCTCTATCCAATAATGGTGGGCGGTCCTAGGGTTACTTCAGCGTGACGACAAAGATCTTCATATTACTTGCTCTCGCTGATCTAGCCTGGAGAAGTGGGTTTCGGAAGGCTTCGCCGGCGAACTCCCATGGGCGCATTATGCCTGGAGATTGCTGGATCGAAAGGTATTTGGTCATGCGTAACCATGTTTTTTGGCCGTTTGATTTCAGCGGGAGTGTTGCGAAGCTCCGCTGTTTGTTACCATCATGTTTCATGTCTTTGACGATCCATGGTGAAGTCAGATGCGGAGAATGTCAGGAAAGCAGGAACATGAGGGCAGCAATGGTGATTTGAGTCTTTGAGGCGACGAGAAACTGGCCGCGTGATCTGTGACTCGCGGTAGTGACTGTTTGTGGGGGCGACAACACAGGAGGAGTTTCTAGTCTTACCTTGCAGGGTGAAAATCCAAAGTCTGACTTAATTGGTTGTGTCTGGTAATGACCTTGTTGAAGGCATTGTTTTGCGAGCGGAGACTTTCTCCAGGGTGAAAACCTATGATCTTTGATCGGGCAACGATGGCGCATGTGCACTGTTTCCTTCTTGAAGGCGTTGCCATTGGAGTGGTTGGACTACTAGTATTGTTCTGGTGGTGTTAGTGTCGTTGCTTTGAGGAATAGTTCTCTCTAGCGAGACTTTTCTTTTTTGTAATTCTTCTTCCGTTTTTCTGGGTTGTGTGCATCTGTAAGGCCGCTAGGGCATGCATTGTTGCATAGGCTGGGTGTAATTGGTATCTGTTGGGGGATACCCTCGGATAGGGTTACGCCGGGGTATAAAGGCCATGTTAGCCGAGGTACGAAAAGGTCAAAACGTAAGCTGACCGAGTCACCTCAAGGCAGGCCAACTTACGGGATTACCCGACCTGAAGGATGTTCGTCTAACATTGTCCCGACCGACATATAACTTATGTCGGCTGGCTCTTTGTAACTTGTTTGCAGGTACCGACTGGGCCGAGTTAACCAGGCCTGAGCCGGTTATCACTTGTCTTACAAGGGAAGGAAGGAATCTTCTTGGTCAAAGGTTTTCTCTCTCCATTGTATCGTGAGCGAAGCGGACAGAGGGATGGACCAGCGAGTACGGGCCGACAAAGGTGACGTTGCCCATGTCGGGTGACGTTGGCTAGGTCGGATGACGACGCGCCGCAGAGGAGCTCGTATGCCCTAACTTGTAACCTAGCCCCCCTATATAAGGAGGGGCAAGATCTCCATAGAGGGGGTCAGCCATTTTACTAAGGAAAAACCCAAGAGTACTAGTTGTGGGTAGTAAGAGCACTAGCCTCCTTTCCACGAACGGCTCAAGAGCCCTTGTAATCCACCATTAAAAAGAGAGAAATACAAGCATCTGTGTGTGGAATCACCACACTATCTCTTTCTGGATTCCTCTAGTGCATATTGGTCCTATCTTTAACCTATACATGGTATATGCCGTGCCACGGCCATGATAGTACCTTCGCGATATTAATATATATATTTTCCAAAAAAATATCAGTCAACGACAGCAACAATAGGATGTAAGTAGTCATTCTAATGATCTTCTGGTTTTTCGTCTAAAATTTTATTTGGGATTATCCTTTCGGTAAATTGTAATTAACTTTTCTATACTTATGAATACAAAAAACGAGTGGTTTGGTGAAGTCTCTACTACAAGCGATGATGTGGCCAAGGGGTCTACTGCTCGTTCGGTAAGCGATGCGACAAGCGCGGTTGCTTGCGAGCTGAAGTTAGGGCAGTAGCACACAACTCGCCAGAGTTCCATGAAGACTATTATTCCCTCTGTTTTAAAATATAAGAACTAAAAGGTTTAGATACGTTTCGCTTTACAAAGCTAAAACATCACAATTGCAGCTAGTGACAAGTAGCTGGAACTCCTCCCCATCTAATCCTATAGTAAACAGACACTAGGACGACAGCAAGAAGCCTTCGGCATAACCCCAATTGCTGTCAGCATAGCTCTATTTGCCGTCGGTGTAGTGGAAGCCGTCGGCATAGCTCGTGGGCTAATGGCCAAACCGAGTCATCGGCGTCTACGCCGTTGGCATAGCCCCGATGGTCCCCACTTAAACGGCTAACGACTGTTTGGCGCTGACAGTATGTACGCCGATGGGTAAGTAGTCGGTATAGTGCCAGTTGTTTTCCTATTTTTAAATTTCCTTTTTGAAAATTTGAAATTTTGAAAATAATTGATTTTTTACCAGTTATTCGCATTAGGGACATCTTTATCTCTAAACACGTTTAATTTCATGTCAAGTCACTCACTTCTAAACACACTTCCTAGTCGGTCACCCTTCCTTAGACTATTGCAGTCTCTGCACGCTTAACTTATTCGTTCTTTCCCAATGAGATTCCCAGAAAAAAGTTACATTGTTGATAATAGTATTCTATCAATCCTATTAACCAGCGCCATGATGTCACATGTCTTTATTTTTAAAATTCTAAATAACTATTTAATTAAACAAAATGAATAAGTAATAATAATCTTCAATTCAAATAACAACAAAATGAATTTTGTGTTTTGTCTTTTTCCATTTAATATTGAAAAAATCATATTTAGAAATCCGTAAAAATAGGAATTCGACAAATAATATATTTGAATAAATCAAAAAAATGAGAGAAATCCAAGTATGATATCCCTATGATGCTTGTAATCATAAATCATGTTTTTTAACACTGCACCAACCGAACCTATGCCACGATTCTGCCATTACATTGGTCGTTTGATCTGAAAGCCATGAAATCTCGAACATGATAGGTCATTTCTGAGAATTTTTTTGAGATATTTGCAATATTCTATGTTCGATATTTTTCGTTACAACTATGCCACGTAATATAAAACCAAGCGAAGGTTTTACATTGTTTGAATCGTTTTTAAATTTTTTATATGCCCGTTTTAAACTATGGTCAAAACGACGGGCATGAAAATTCTTAGCTCCTGGCTGAGCCTCGCTAAGCTTGCAGTGGATCTCTGATAAAATAGCACATTGTTAACCTAAAAATGATTTTTTCAAAAAATCATGAGCATTAGATCATATACTTTTAGTTCAAATCTGACTGACTTTGTGCCGATTCAGTAGGAATTTATCTTTTTCACGAGGGATGGACGGAAAAGTTTAAGATACCCTGGTTAGGAAATTATCCATGGAAGGGGGTCTAGTATTTTTTATTAAATGGCGTGGTACCATTTTTAAACTTTCATTTGATGGTTGTTTTATTTTTGGCATTTGAAAAATGGAAAATAGCTTTTTGGTGTGACGAAAATAAAAACATTCTCCTGCAACATTGTTAGCTATCCCAAGATTCACAAGTGTGTACAATATGGACACATTATCACAAATTATGCTGCAATTTTAGCCATAACATTGATTGTTTTGCCTGAAAGACGTGAAATCTCGAACATGATAGCTCATTTTCGAGAAGGTTTTGTTATGATATCTGCAATATTCCAAGTTTGATATTTTTTCTTCAAATTATGTCACACAATATGACACCACATGAAGGCTTTACACAGTTTGGATTGTTGTTAAATTTATTATGCCCATTTCAAACTATGGTCAAAACGCGGACACGAAGATTCTTAGCTTGGGAGTAAGCCTCGCTAAACTTCCAGTAGATCTTTGATGAAATAGCATATTGTAAACCAAAAAATGATCATTAAAAAATCATGAGCATTAGATCATGTACCTGTAGTTCAAATTTTACCCACTTCCCACCAACTTGGCAGAAATTTATCTTTTTTCATGAGAGGTGGACGCAAATTTTGAAGATATCTAGGTTGGGACAGTGTCCATGTAAGGTGGTCTAGTTTTTAAAAAAATATGGTGGTACTATTTGAAAACTTTCATTTCGTGGTTGCTTCACAAAACACCTCGTTTTGGCACTCGGAAAATAGAAAATGGTTTTTTAGTGCGAAGAAAAGCGAAACTTCCTTCTGCAACATTGTTCTCCATCTCAATATTCAAATGTGTGCATAATATGAGCATATTATCATAAATTATACCATGATTCTAGCCATAACATTAGTCGTTTGGCCTGAAAGTCATGAAACCTCGAACAAGGTAGCTGATTTCTGTGAAGGTTTTTTTGAGATATTTTCAATATTCCAAAGTTTATATTTTTCTTTTCAACCATGTCATATAATATGACATCACGTGAAGGTTTTATATTGTTTAGATCATTTTTTTAATTTCTTATACCCGTTTCAAACTATTGTCAAAATGGTGGGCATGAAGATTTTTAGCTTGGGGATGAGCCTCGATAAACTTGAAGTGGATCTTTAATGAAATAGAATATTCTGAATCTAAAAAATGTTTTTCTAAAAAACCATGAGCATTAGATCATGTACTTGTAGTTCAAATCCGACCCACTTCCTACCGATTCAGTAAGAATTTGTCTAGTTTTAAGATACCACTATTGAGACATTGCCCATGGAAGTTGGTATAGTATTTTTTAAAGATGGAGTGGTGCCATTTTGAAACTTTTATTTGGTGGTTGCTTCACAAAACATCACATTTTTGACACTTAGAAAATGCAAAATGACTTTTTGGTGTGATAAAAAGGAAAACTTCCTCCAGCAATATTGTCCGTTATCCCAAGATGCACATGTGTGTACAATATGGGCACATTATCATAAACTATGTCATGATTGTATCCATAACATTGGTCGTTTGGCTTGGAAGTCATGAAACCTCGAACATGATCGCTCATTTCTGAGAAGATTTTTTGAGATATTTGTAATATTCTAAGTTTCATATTTTTTGTTACAACTATGTCACATAATATGACACCACGTGAAGGTCTTATATTGTTTGAATCATTATGGAATTTCTTATGCCCATTGCAAACTATGTCAAAACGGTGAGCATGAAGATTCTTAGTTCGGGGATGAGCCTCGCTAAACTTGCAGTGGATCTCTGATTAAATAGCATATTGTAAGATAAAAATAATTTTTTTTTAAATCATGATCATTAAATCATGTACCTATAGTTTAAATCTCTCGGTCTAGAACTTTACTAACTGCTATGCTATCGCGTGTATGTGAACATGGTCACACCCAAGAGCTATATATTGCCTCTACGAACATTGCATCACACTTGTACACATATGTTAGAGTCACATGCAAGTTTTTGTGATATTTCGGCGCTCCGGTGGTCGGTTTTCACCGAAACCCTAGACAGGGGGCCCCGTAGATATACCCCTTTGACCGACCTAGAATCACGGTTGACCAATAGACTTGTATCTACATTTTTGTTTGTTTAGATCATACCTACATGGAAAACAGAGGATGTGACCATTTTACCACAAGATTCATTCTGATTGCCCCGTATGGGGAGTTTTTTAGGTATTCTACCACAATTTCTATTTTGAATATCTTTTAAAATGTGTTATACGAAAGTATATGTATTATTTTATGATTTACTTAATTTGTATTCAAACAAATGTGTAATATTTAAGTGTAAATAGATAGATCTTATTTTTCTGCAAATTTTGATATATTATTGTATTTTTCTAGATTAGAATGATTTAGTTATAATTTATCTAGGATTAATGTGGTAAAAGGGAAACGAGCTATGTCGACGGCATTGCTGTTGGCGCCATCGACATCTTGAAGTTTTCCTGTAGTCCTCAAGATATATCGACATTAACACGACAATGATTCAGTTTTCAGCTCACAAGAGAGTTTTGATAGGAAAGGGACATCGGCTAATTTAGTCGTCGTCCAACTGAACTGAAGCATATCTTGTTCAGTTGAACAACCTGCCCCAGTGTTCCCTGAACTGGTCTCTATCAAGAGTTGGTTATCGTCAACAACAATAAACAACTACTTGTCCACTCAAAGGTCTCCGGATCATTGTCATTAATCAGCTGGTATCCATGCATGCATGAAATGATTAATTATTTCATACAGTCCATGCATATACGCCACCTGGCTTAAATGGGAGGATGCATGTTTGCGCAAAAGTTGGTGCATGATCAGTTGTTTAAGCCACTGGTTAAGTTCTGAATTATAGTGCTTGCAATTTTAAACTGAGCGAACAGTACTTACTCTCCTTTGTTTCAAATTAATTTACTCAAATTTATTAGATTTGAATGTATCTAGTACTAAAACGGGAGTAATAAAATTGCAGCACTTGTAACTGCTAAACACAAGAAGCGTCAGGTTTCTTTGTCTCTGTCTTGTCTTCCCCAGCCATTGAAAGTTGGGTCCCGGTGTGTGTAGCTCTTTTGGCATAGGTGTCCAGGTAGAGGTTAGGTGCTACCGTTTACAGGGAGAAATGAACAGCCAGGCGATTAACCTGGATATAATACATATTGAATGTTGGGTACCATCTCCTCCGATCCTTTTTGCGTTTATATATTTCGAAGCTCTATGTTTTCTTTTCTCTACAGTTTTTTTTAGTCCATCATGAGAACGTCATGTACTCCCTTTGACCCATATTAGTTGACTCGAATTTGTCTAAATTCGGATGTATCTAGACATGTTTTAGTACTAGATACATCCGAATCTAGATAAATCTAAGTCAAGTAATATGGATCGGAGGGAGTACCATATTGTTTAGCTACACCACTTATCCCAAAAGGTGGCTTGCTCAATCAATCATCTTGCTATCATTAAGCATGTGGGAAACAGTGGTTGCATGTTTAACTGGATACTTTAGCACGCGACCGTACAGCCCGGCATAAAGTATAGCGGTATACTTGGCGAACAGCACTGCAGCATATCTTCTACTATTATTGTGGCTCATCCGGCCATATGGACTGGTAACAATGTCCTCCTCCGACCACAAATAACCACCAGCCAGGGCAGTGAAACGGAGGGAGTACATACGTACTCTTCCACAAGTCTATGTCTAAAAGCTCTCGCTAGCTAGGTGTCAGGAGAGTCTGGTAGCTGGATTATTTTTTCTACGATACGTCTTAAATAACATAGAAGAAGAGGTCGACGGCCGATACAACGTCAAAAGGCAAAACTTCACACACACAACACGATACAACTCGCAGCTGGATTATTTGTTTTTGTTACTTAATTATTAACACTGCATTTGTGCATTTGGATCTTCAGCGTCATCAAATTGGCAGTTCTATATGCAGGTTCATGATTCTCAATCGTCAGGTTACTGAAAACCAGATGTATAAAGTAACCTCCAATGCATATGTTATAGCTTGATATCTCTTAAAATTTGAACCCGAGTGCATCCTTACAGATGCATGACAGACAACACCTGGCGCCGAGTGTTGCTTTCAAATTTCAATCTTGATCATATTACCATGGAAGTTACCACATCAACGTGATCACCATGTGCCCGCTGCCAGAGCTTACATGGAATCTACCAACAGCTACCTATAGCCGCTTGCAGCTACCACGACTACCTAGCCTAGCCTAGCTAAGAATGTTCTAGACATCTATCATCCAGAGAATAAACACAGAAGCAAAACAAACAGAAAAGAATTATCATCAATGGTGTCTTGGACTGTGATCAGTCGCAGCGTAGTAGTCCTCGTGGAACTCCGGCAGCTCGTGTGCCACCGCCGTGACTTCGTTCTCACCAACATGGACGCTCCTCTTCGTCTCGCTTATCGAGCTAGCAGGACCCTTGACCGCGGTCTCGTTTGGTTTCTGCATTGAAGAAACACAAACACATCATTAACATTTGCAGAGAACTGATTCAGGGATTCAGTAAACGAACAAGAAGTTCAGAATCACTTACATTAAGGGGCATTTGGTTGCCGTTACTGCTGCTAACTGATGCTCGTGTCTCCGCGTCTAGTCGAATGGCTTCAACCTCCATGAAAGCCATTGCCAGAAGCAAGAACATAGCCGTGGCCAATGACAAGTAGCTCGAGCTCCTCATCCTGGCAGAGCTGGATGTGACTAAAAGAGTACTTAATTTTTACTCGTCAGCTCAAAGAGGGCCGGGGAGCTGTAGGGAGCTATAGATAGGCTATGTCTTCTGAAGAACCTGAGATTAGAACGGATGGTATATATGCATTTGTGGCTTTACAAGCCGTCCCAGTGTTTGCTGCACTCATGTCTACCCGCAGGAGAGTGGGTTATCTACGTACATAGTACAAGACAACAAAAAAATTAAACTTATTATAATAACCTTTGCAAATGTCTAGGCATCACTGTCGCTAACCCCTACCCATGCATGTAAGATGCCTTAGTTAATGGTGTTCCTGCCATCTTTATGGCCGGATGTCTGCAAAAAAGGTGGGTCATGTTTAATTAAGCTGCCGGTCCCTTCCTGGATTAGTTGCTGATGCCTCGTGCATGAACCACCAGAAGTGCTAAACTAACCCGGCCATGCATGGCAGTGTCGTCAGGTTTTGTGTTTGGTCCCCTGGAATGCGGCAAAATTGTCTCGCAGAGACAGAAGTAATTGACAGATTATATCATAAACATGTACGCCATGTTTGGATCTCTGCATTGCATCATGTACCATACCTAACACCTATGTAATCAGGTAACACACATAAAATCCCCATTTGGTTTGCTGCATCTGACAAGATTTTGCTCGGCAGATGTTAGTTATGGTATCGTTTTTGGTTACAAACATCAAGACAATGTAGGAGAGGGGGGGTGCTAACTTTGTGCAAGCAAAAATTTCCACTGTATCGCAACCAAAATTCACCCAAATAAAAGTGCATTGCGACTAACGTCGAACACAAAAGCTAATATGTATAACATATATTGGCAAATTATCGCTTCACTTCTAGAAATACCATCATGACATTGAAATATCACCGAATTTCACACTTTAGCACAATCACTAGTGTAAAAACGACCTTCAGAGACGGTTTTGTACACAGGCTATAGAGCCGGTTTTCCCATCTGGCTCCATCTCATGTTCTCTAATAAGTACATCATTAGAGCCGGTTTATGGTCTAGCTCTAATACTTAGACTCCTCGGAACACTGTAAAATAGAACCGTATCCAATAGTGTTATTATCGGAGACGGATATTATTCTTTGATGTCTCCGGTTGTATGTAGCCGGCTCCAATGTGGAAACCACTAAGACGACTTTTTAAAACGGTTGTCTCCCGTTAATTTTTTGTCAGATACAACTTTTATAGCATCCTTCTCCAATTAAATTTTATTTGGGATGGCTGTAAATATCGTGGCCATCTCCAATTAAACTTTATCAGAGACTGCTATTAATTATTTACAACCGGCCATTCCCTTTGGCGGGTCAGGAAAATTTTGGAACTCGTTATATGCAGTATTTTGTATAACAATTAATCCGGGTAATACTATACATACATATTATCGAGACTAGAAGTATAAAGCATGAAGATATAATACACAAGTCACATATTACAAAACGTGCACCATAGGTTTCTAGCATGGCAAGTTACAGTTTGAACAACATTGAAGAATCCACAAATATGAAGTTTCTAGCATGTCAATTTATAGTTTCTCACAAGCTTTAACCTCATGAATGGTGAAACTCTCAGTCTTCTTTGAGCACTTGTTTAACAAAAAACTTGGCAAGCTCTGAGCGGATCATTGCTAGCTTGGCTTGCAACAATTCCTTTAGATTGATTTTATCACAGTTGGACTTTTTTGGGTAAACCAGCTCGAGGGGTCGCCTCTAATAGTCAAGTTTGTACTAGTGCATGCATGACTCATGAACTATTCACTTGAGATGTTTATGCGCGAACCATTTCCACAACAAGACTGTCAAGATCATTACAAATGTGGCAAGTTCCTTTTCCTTTCTCCTTTGTTTCTCATGTCTTTTCCTTTGTTTCTCCTATTTTTGTAGGAACATTTTGTTCCAGAAAATGTCGCAGGGGGTTTTCCCTACAGTTTTTCCGTCAAAAAATGTGGCAGGTTGATCTATATGGGTTATACACTCATATTCAAAGAAATTACTAGCATAAGTATTATAAACTTCAATATGTTTGTCTTCATCAAATTAGTAGAAAAAAATCATTGGACCAAGGAAGCAATACATCTCAACAAGTGCGAAGATTTTCATCAAAATGAATGCTTAGCTCAACTAGAATTCGGTCAAGGAAAACTTACAAAAATTGCACCATGACCCTTTGAACAACCTCGAGGTGCTATCGTATTATCCATATTTTACACGATAATTATTCTAGACACAAAATATCTTTGCTTATTCAAAATAATTCACCCCCACTATTTGCCTTCATTTCATTTATATTAGTCAATATTAACCCAATCACTCCAATATAACTGGCAATATTTTTTCCCATTGCAAACATTTTGAAAATTCTTAGATCTTCACTAACACTCTAATCTAAGATGCGATATAAGCATAAATTAAAATTGTACCATGTAGTAACATAACAATATGGTTGGTGATGATGAGCATAGTTAGGTCGTAATGCAAGCTATGCTGACTAGAATTTCATGCAAAACTTTGATTTCAAAAATTTATAGGACCACATGTATGCGTTAGGTGAAATATAATTAAATTTCTTTGTAAGCAAACAAAGTAGAATCCATGTCAATGTATGTTCACCGGTGCAGTGCATGCACATATTATCAACTAATTGTTGGACCCGATGTAACCTGTTAATGAATATTTAGCCAAGGAAATATATTCAATAATTGAGTCATTAGTTTAATTTCTACTTTAAAGTTTCGATAAATATAGTTGATGGCATGTATATAAAATTATTTAGATATTTATTTGGTTGCATGCTTTGGAAATCGTTAGCACAAATGCATATATAATATATAGTTGATGGCATGTATATAAAATTATTCAATAAGAACAAACTTTTGTTATAAAATGCATGTTAATTTAAAATAACTTATTTGAACATATGCATGACAAGTGCATAACTAAGAATATTGTAGCTAACATCTACTGACATTGTTGTGTGGTTGATATGGAAATTTAGTAATTGAAGTTATAATCACTAAAATTTTAACATGTTAAAAAATAATTTCTAAAAATGTAAAATTTATTATAAATTGTAACTATCTTACTTTGTCTTGCTGCCGAGCGCATGTCACTATCCTAATCTCTTGATTAAGTTGGATTGTACCGAGGGCTAATTTGGATGTAGCATTTAGTTTGATTTATATATGAAACATGCGAGAACAATAGTTCAGTTGATTGCCCCTCACATGTACTCGACAGTTAGTTTAGGGGCGCACATCGCAGCTGTTTTCCCCTCATATATATGAAACCAGAAGCAAGATTGCAGCATCAGCTAGTGACAAATAGCTGGCACTCCTCATTCTGTCCGATCTGATTTCACTAACAGAGTATACTTAAGTATTTATCTTAGAAGATAGTGTAGTGAGGAAAGGGATATTGGGAGATGGGTTTTATCGAGGTTTAATTTGAACATTGCATTTAGATGTATATGAAACACAAACTAGCAAAAGGAGCTATATACACGTGGGATTTATGTAGCTTTGCACACGTTTTCTTTGATGTTTTCTTGTGATCATTTATTATGTTACTATGTTACTATTTGTTGTCCTTTGTACATTTTATTATGTCAAGCTTTTTTGCCTTCCTTTTAGAAACTACTACTAGTATATTTTAACTATCTTGAGAATGTAGGTAGCCCATTTGCTCGATCCGCATTCACAGTCCAAGGATTGACGTTGTTGCTGAATCTAGTGCAGAACCGCGTGGAGTAACCTGGTGAGAAAACCACCCTCTGGTAAGTACAAACTTAATATTGATGCCTGGTACTTTTGGAATGGATCGAGTGTTGTTGCTGGTGCGGTCCTTCGTAATATAGAGGACAAGCGGTTTGGTGCTAGTTAGGTACTTGACAACCTCTTTGATACAATGACACCAGAGGCCATTGCTCTTCAGAAAGGCCCCCAACATATCGAGGATCTAGGACGTGTCCCTGTCATTGTAGAATCGTATTCTTTGGAATTGGTTCAGGCTTATAACGGAGTCATCAAGATTTGGAGCAGTTATACAGCTATTCTGGTGGACTATTTTCAGAAGTCTCGAAGAATTGGCCAAGTATCTCTTCAGCATTGCTCGCCGAAGGCTAATTGTGTGGCGCATAACCTACCTAGAGTTTGTTTTGCTTGCAATACTTCTGTGTTTTGGGATTGCGTCCCCCCCCCCCCCCCCCCCCCCCACACACACACACACACCCTCTCATTGACTTTTCCCTATAAAAAACTATCTTGAGAAGGTGGTGCACCACATCCTTTAGTTACACCGCTTATCCGAAAAGGTGGCTTGCCCGATCAATCATCTCGTTATCATTAAGCATTTGGAGAACCGTGGTTGTATATAGGACTATAATACAGTAGTACTTTAGCGCGCAACCAAGCGGCCCGGGCATAAAGCATGTAACAATGTACTTGTCGTTGGCCAACAGCACTCCAGCATATCCGGCACGGCAACACTTCAACCGTTGCGGTTGGTACGGTGCCGACATCAGCCTGGGAACACTGCCACAAATCAACCACCGGCAGTGCAGTAGTAAGTGGTACTCTTGGCACGATACAGTCCGTAACACGATCAGGTGAACTATATATCACATATTCTCACAAGCTAGCGTGCGCTGATTATGCGAAACAGGTATTGGAGGTACTAGAATTCAAAGAGAGCTGCTGGAAGAATTGTCAACAAGTTAATAAATTAGTTCACGAGAGCTGTTCCTTCTCCTCCCTATGTTGTGTTGCAGGGAGATGCAGAAGCAAGTTAAGCTTCACATGCTTCTATCAACACGTGCTCACTGCTTGAGCTTACATGGTACTCTTAGCAATTAGACATATATCAGTCTACAACCACCGCGACTACCTACTCTATCGAGAGAGGAAACTAGGAAAACGAATGAAGTCTTTGTCAGTGGTGCCTAGGACTGTGGTCGCTTGGGCCGTAGTAGTCTTCGTGGAACTCCGGCAGCTTGTCTGCCACCGCTCTAACTTCTTTCGCAGCGACCGCGCCTCCCTTCGTCTTGCTTACCATCGAGCTAGTAGAATGCTCTGGGACATGTACATTCTCGGTTGGTTTCTGTATCCAAGAACAAAGGCAAGTTAGCACATATATGCAGAAACGACTCAGAGAGATGCAGGTAAAGGATCAGACATATATTCAGAATCGCTTACATTGACCAGCACTGGCATTGGGTCGCTGCTGCCGACTGATGCACGGGTTTCAGCATCCAGCCGAATGGCTTCAGCCTCCGTGGCCGCCAGTACCAAGATCAAGATCGCAGCCGCAGCGGACAGTGACAAGTAGCTCGGACTCCTCATTCTGTCAGAGTACTCTAGCCTTCAGCTCTGCTCGGATGGAAGTGTGTAGCTAGAGTTTAGAGCGGAGGGAGCTAGTTATAGCTAGACGAGTCGTTTGAATCACTTGCCTCGTTGACATTAGTATATATACATCCTGCACTGCAACCCACGCTAGTGTTTGCTACGCCGATAGATGTCTATCGGAAGTGTGTGCCATCAACAGAATATACTACTCCACAACTGAACAGCTGCTCCGACTTTGCGAATGTCTCCGGGTCACTGTCGTCGCTAACCCGTATCCATGAATGCAGGATTAATTTGTTAATGGTGCTCATGTCACCTTTATAGCCGGATGTCTGCACGAAAGTTGGGCCATGCTTATAGTTAAGCTGCTGATCCCTTCCTGGATTATTAGTTGATAATAATGCCTGATGCAACTGTACCGAAAGCGCTAAACAGTGTCGTCAAATTTCGCGTTTGGTCGATCAGGCGCCGCAAGCATCCTCCCCTGGAATGTTGCCAGAATGTCCCACGCAGTCACAGCACGCACGGGCCGGATTCCTAGTCATTCGGGCGGTTCCGAAGAAAGCGAGTGTATTGAGCCAAGACAGCAGCCTAGTCGCGAGTGTTTATGCTTTAGACGTGCTCCACAAAGCTATGTGCTTTTTTTTGTAGTCGAGCAACTAAGGCTGGACACGAGCCCAGCTCGCTCTGGGCTCGGTGCAAGCTGGCTTTCAGCCCAAGAAAAATTTGCTCCGCTCTGTCTGTCTCGTTTGGGCTTCGGTCCAGTATAAAACGGGCTCGGCCCGAGCTCATGGGTATTTCCACTAGCATGTTTTTTTTGAAATTGAGCAAGGAAATATTGAAAAACAATTATGAAACTTCACACGATAACAATCTCCAACCCGGAATGGTGCTGCTAGGCAGTGTCTGGGCCACCGGAATGGCATTGGCGTCTCGACGGTCTCGCAGGGAGCCGCGGACGGCGGAGCGCGGGGGTAGAGAGTCGCGGGCGACAAGATCGGGGGCAGGGAATCAGGGGACTAGGAGGCGGCGGGGGTAACAGCTAGAAGGTGGTAGCGGTGGAGAAATACAGCGACAACGGTGCCATTCCAGTGGCGGCGGAGGAGACACCGGCTCGGCAGGACGCATGCGGGGGCGGCTTTGGCTTCGTGCGGTCGTGCTTGTGCCCTAACTCTCGCTCCTGATGGGCCAAGTCCAACGCCAACAGCAAGCCCTAAAAAAAATATCTCGGACCAATGGGCTAGACCGAGCCGAGCTGGCCGAGCTAACAACTCACCGCGGTCCACCTTTCTAGGCTTGACTCGGCCCACATCCTTCTCGAGGCGAGCTGCCTCTGGACTGGGCCGAGCTCAAAGCTCGTGACCAAGCGTCCAGCCTTACGAGCAACCATCCATCATGAATTGTAAAAACATTTGTCTGCTCTCTCGAATCAGGTTTTCACCCCGATATATTAATATAGTAACCAACCATAATACAATCAACATAGTCTCAAAACAAAAGGAAAATTATGGGCAGCAACAAACACACGCCCAAAGGAACAAAGAAGAAACAAAATGGAGATATAGGCGTAACAACTAAACGAAGGATACCGGCAACCGTTGCCCCATCCGGATACGACCACGCTCCTAGCACCGAACCATCAAGTACCAAGCAACACCTTCAACAAGGGAGGCGCGACGCTACTGCCCGGACCAAAGATTGGTCGTAGGATTTCCACCGGCACATAGAGGGTAGTGGTTGATAGGTAGCCACGACGCCCTCCAGGAATGATGCAGCCCTCGGGCGGAACCGCATCGGTGTCGGGCGAGCCGACTAGGAGATTTCTTCTAAAACCCCAATCCACAACCCCCGGGCGATCCGATGCAAAGGAGCCCCACGAGGTCGAGGCCTCGACACCACCAAACTTGCCACCCACGAGCATGCACTACTACGGTCACGAAGTCGCCATCGTCGTTTCACCGAGGCTACCGTCATGAGGCCTACAAGGCGGAGTCGAGGAGTATCTGGAATCAGGGCCAGTAGGACTGCGGCCTAGCGAGGAGGAACAACCTCCACTACCAGATACGGTAGTCGACCGGACACGGCAGCAGTCACACTAGTCCCCGTTGGGTCTGGCCGAGCCCAACGGGACCGTAAAGCCCCTGTGGGGGCACATCAGTCCCAATAGGGTCTAGCCAGGCCTGGATCAAGGCCGTAAAGCCCGCTGCCACGTTCCAACAAGCTGGTTTCCATCACCACTAGCACCTAACCTAGCTACCTCATCTTCGCCTGCAGGACGAGCAGTGCACAGGGCAGGCCCGCCCGCTCCCAACCTAGATGGGGCCCTGCGGGCCTAGACCTGGGCCACAGGGGGCTGGCCGGCGGCGCCTCGCCACTGCCTGCCGCGAGCTCCCCGCGCCGTTGTGTCGTCGCCTCCCAGCAGGAGCTGGACCGCCGCCGAAGGGAGCAGCGCTGTCATGGGGATTGTGCCCTGAGAACACCACCAGGCCACGGGGAGAGAAGCACCAGCCCAGCCCACATCATGTGTCTGTTGGGCCAGCCTAGCCCAGCCCAGGCTATATGAAAAGTCTGGGCACTCAGGCCTAACAAACCGTCAAATCCCATGACAAGTTGTGGAGGACATGAGGAGGTATCAGAAGCGACGAAGAAAGAAGGATTGGGAAGAGGAACCCGAATTTAGAAGAGTCGGAGTCGGATACAGCGTTCATCTGATCTCAATTCCGTCCGGGATCCCCGTCCGTCCGTCTATGTATATACACCACCTGGTTGATCGATTCAGCGCGTGATTAGCTAGATCCCTAGCTAGCTTGTCCGCCCTGCGGATCAGAGCAGATTTAGATCGACCGGATCGCCGGATTGAGAAGAAAGGTACGTACTACAATGACACTGAAACCCTACTACAGCGGCTAAGTTTCTTCAATCACACTCCAAATTCAGATTGTATATAAGTTTCATGCCCTGCAGGCTACTGAGTAATCAATCAGTTCAACCACCGGAGCACCTACAACAGCATCGACCACACATGCCTGGCGTACTGTACAAGAGGAGCCCTCCTCCTCCGGAACCCGAAGATGATCCCTATCCACGTTCTCCTACCTCACCATCTTATGAATGCCCAGAGTATGCTCCTTATACACACTACAGAAATTAATTTGTGTATAAACAAAAATGTGGACAACTAATTGATATCCACGTCTCGCTCTCACCTAACCTTTTGCATCAACTACATTTAACCTAGGTTTGGGACCATGCCTAATTACCTTCCGGATGAGCGCGGTTCCAACACCCACTTCTCGGGTGATGACGATCGGGATCTAAAACTCAGCAATCCTGCATACCCGGAACCCGAAGATGATGATCCATATCCACGTCCTCCTATCCCATCATCTTATGAATGTCCAAAGTAAGCTCAGATTTGAGAAGATGGCTGATTAACCTTTTTCATCAACTCAGATTAATTACCATGTGTTCCTGCCTAGTTAACCTTTTTCATCAACTCAGATTTGAGACGATGGATGATTACACTCCTGATGAACGTGGTCTGAGCACCCACGTCTCCACCGACGCGGATCGCGACATTCCTATGTACGGCATCGCTGACAACTTTGATTCGTTATACAATGATCATAACACTTTCTCCAAGGAAGATCTTGAACGGCAAACTAATAAATATGTGACCGCCGCACTCGACCACTACAACAGTCGAGAGAAAAACACGGTATGTCATTGTATCTTAGCCTCGATTATCTTTTCCACTCATTAGTACTTTAAAATTAACTAGACGTTAAAACAGAACTTTAGTTGATGGTTCTTTGGTGTAGATTAGTTAATCACAATCAATACAATTTGCCCGGTTTCCTTGATAATGCGTCATAGTCAAGTATAGCATTAACAATGGACTTTATCCCTGGTCGTTGAATAAATGCCGCGTAACGGTTGTGATCTTATCATGGCACTTGTTACTGACATATCTTCACTTATTGCACCTTGCTCCTCTATTTAATTCTGCATTTTTACATTTTTACATTATGCAAGAATATATGCTATTTATTTAAAAAAATATTTTACTTGGAAATATGCTAGATCAAGTATGAGCTCATCAAAGCCATCACTAGCACCGCAATCATGGATGGATGGCGCTTGTATGGTCATGTAAACTTCACAGCGAAAAGCTCTTTGGAGAATTCAAAGGAGGAGTTTTTCTTTGCAGAGCTATGTTCTGTTCCTGGTGATATATATGTACCTACATGCATAATTTCTTTGGAAGAAAAGGAAAGAATTGGTTAGTTCTAACTAGAGCCTATGTCATCTTCATTCATTTTGAACAAAACGTTTTACTGTTATTTTTGTAGGTGGGGCTCGAGGCGTCAAAGGTAATGATGTATATCATGGCAAGGAAATCCGTGTTGACACCCGACATTGCTATGCCTGTGAAGGAGAACTGATGCACCCAGAGGATGGAGCATTATATGAGATCGGTTATCATGTGGATGATTATTATGGCTATTGTTGCAGTTAATATGTGATTTGTATGAGAATTATAAAGATTGTTATGAGTATTGTTGCACTGAGGGATTGCTACTTATTTCATTGTTACTAGTTGTGTTGTCATCATTTACTTGGGTGTTACGTTGAACTGTTATATACTAAACATTATCATGTGCTTTCACATAACTAGTTTACTAAAACATACTAGTTGAATGCCCGTGCGATGCTACGGGGCCTTAAATTTATTCCACTGCACATGTAGATATAACACGTTAATATCCCTGATGATGTGTAAGGTACACGATGAAAGGCACCTTTTTAATTACTCGCACGCAGACACATAAAATGTAGAATACATCATAAACTTGCTAATAGAATAACTTCTTTGCCATATTTTGCAGTGGAAATGAAATATAGCAACAATATAGCCATACAGAATAAAAAAAATTAATAACAAAATGATGATCTGACTGTATTTACTCTTAAAGTGCATGATAGTCTCCATTGATGATTTCCACATATGAAATACAGAAGTGTACTCCCTCCGATCCTGAATAGTAAGTTTAAAATTGCGACACTTATTTAGGATCGGAGGGAATAATTATGTATCATCCTCCCTTAAAAGGTAATAAATCCAGAAAACAACATATACACAAGCTGCATGTTGTAAGGTATGGGATCTTTGGCTCAATTATTCGTCACCACCGGCGATTGGTATAAATTGCTCCTTAGAAGCACATGGGCGCTTACTCGGCCCACGGTGCCATCGTTCTGATCAAAGGGATGGAGGAGTGCCCAATCCGGACATGGGACGAGAGGCTGGAGAATAACTGGGTTTGTGTCTGATGGTAGAGTTCCTTTGTATCACGGCAACCACCTGAATCGGGATCATAAAAACACGGTTGCAAAGTAATTTCTGTAAATTTCCCCCTGCCACTTACAACAAGTGCAACAGTCTACAGTAAACATGTAACTAACTAAATACTCAGAAAAAACACTGTAGAATACTAAATTTGAATCATCACGATAACTGCGAGACGATAACAAAAGTAAACATATGGTTTAAATAACACCATATTTGAATATCTGGACAACATGTGTACAGTACCTACTACGTTGCTTACTATATAAAATTGTTGATTAGTTAAGGATATGACAGATCATGGAAATGTACTCACAAGACGGTTCAGAGGAACAAACCCAACAAATTTTTAATTGATGCAATCATGCACATAACTCTTTAAGCAACTCAACTCAATACATATCAGACACATGTACTTCTACGACAAACTATATCAGTATAGCTAGCTTGCCTGTGACAAATTTTTCAAGGCGAGTTGACTAATATAGGTCTAAGTTAATCTTAAAGCCCTCAATCTTGTACTACATGGAAATAAGTTAGTTTTACACTACTCAAAATGATATATTCGTACACTTTCAGCTGGCTGAGATGAGATATATACATGGAGGTTAACGTGTAAATACCATCATCCTTGCATATTAAGTTGAGCCAATTCGGCCAACTCCAACAGTCTGCCCTTGAGCAAGTTCCCAATGAATCTGTATACAAATTTCCTTATCATACATAATACATACTGTGAAGCAAAACCAACTTAGATTAAACCTAATTATGCTAGCAGCAGTAGGTCTCACATGTGTGGGAGCCATCCGTCGTACAAGCTAGCCCTCATAAATTGGTTGGCTTCCATGATTTTCGAGAAGCCACCATTGACAGCGATGCCTAGTCTCCGCCAGAGCCCCCTTCATCCATATGTCTATCATGTCAATTAAGAGATCCAGACTTCAGAAAAACAACATCCTATCATGCAAGCCTCGACGTCGATCCTTGTTAAAATATATAACCTTAACTATAGTTTTTAGAAAGCAAATGTAAACTGCGTAAATATACAACATATATAGACAAAAGGTACGGATAACAAATACTTATATTTCTTGTCCACTTCGATTCCTCCTCACTTTCTTCTTCAACATGTTTCCTGATGGCATTTCCGGAGTTACTGATATTCATATCAGAGTCTATTTAACCACAATTTGATAACTTACGTTCTGTTGCTTAGCTTATCATATGCACTGGCATCAGGCACACCTGAATCTAGAACTTTGTTGACTACGTTCTTCAACAAATCATATATCTGGTAAACATTAACCTTGTACACACCATTTCTGTAAAATCATAATACTGAATGAGATAATGGGACCATCAGACAAAATAAATGTTTCCCTCAAGAAATAATACATAGCAGAGTCAAGTAAGTCCATTTCTACCGAAAAATTAAATGATGCAACCACTAAGTGTATATCATAAGTTTTAGTGTAACTTGTTCTTTTCAGATGAAGAGTAACTTGTTGTAAGATTTAGTGATATATTTTGACATAGTTCAGAAGAGCAACACATGCAACTCACCAGTCCCAGAAACTTGGCAATCTGACAAGATTACAATGAAGAGAAACATAGTCGAATGTTGGTTATAGACAAAACAACAGAGACACCCACATGCCTTTGGAATATGCAGGGGATTCTTGGCAGCATATTCACATACCTCACGATTTTCCTCTCATTTGGAGGACCCTCGTACAGAAGTAATTATGCACCACAAGCAATTATACATCCTAGTACTAAAGGATGCATGAGCATTAGTGTCTCTTTGAAAATAACGACGGAAGCTACATTCTAAAAGAATATCAGTCAGTGGCAGAGCACAACCACGTAATATGGCCACGTTCTATAGAGCATGTTAAGAAAAATGCAGCGTACTTACAGATCAAAGACAATACACACCATATACATTGGTAACAGCAGCAACAACTGTAACAAAAAATGCTCACATTTTGTACAGATAATTCCAAGGATGATGACATTAAATCAAATGTGGCTCATTAGTGGGAGCTAAAACTGAAAAAGAACATAATGGCATTCATACCATCAGTGACATTGAGCCCCTCCTTGGGTCCTTTCGGAAGTAATTCTTTAGTCTCCACATAAAACGGACATGAGCAAAGGAGTGCCACCAGTAGAACTGGAGCTGCATAACTGTGTTAGAAAAGAATAGCTTAACATTGTAGAAAATAGGATGTGAGAGTTCATAACTACGGGACAATTGACGATAACCCCCCAGTTGGTGATTATGTTGATCATAACCCCCTACGCTGTCTCTGACATGTGGGCCCAAAGTGACCTGGGGGGGTTATCATCAAATTTATACGTTAACTTGAAAAAATAGTGGGGTAGATTCTCCTCAATAATTTGCACATAAATCTCTGAACTCGAAATTATTCCTGGTGTATTATAGATTTATATAAGCAACAAACTGCTGTCCGAGCAAGATTGGTAAAGCTATACATGTAAACACTTTTCAATTGATATTGGGTGAATTAAGCAGACACAAAGAGACCAATAATCCTACACCTACGGAATAAACTTACAAAATTGACTTACGGACTAAACATGGCCTGATTTGGTTGGACAAGTATTTGGGTTGTGTAGCATTACTGCAAAGAGACAAGAGTATGCATGTCAAAGAGCCACATTACTTCTACAGCCACAAAGAGAGATGACACAAGCGTAGAAGAGGATATTGCTTGCCAACCTCGCCAGCGATGCAAGATTACACCTTGTATATCGATGAGCTCTTCAACTGTCCTGCAACCGAATCACGATTATCACTCTAAAGTAGATGAATACATAACGATAGATTGAAGAAACCAGAAGGTAAGAATCAAACGAATGGAGAGAGAACGTACCACCTCGCATAAGATGGTGTAGTTCTTATGTCAACAAGCGGTGCCTCGGTGGTGGCGGCAGATGCTGTTTTATCTCTCATGCTTTACGGTAAAAGTTACAGCTCTATGATCATAAGCGAGGATCCACCAAGCTGTAAGATCAAGTCATCAGCAAACCAACACTGACATAGATCATTTCTACCTGCTGCAAATTGCAAATAGTATTCTCTCAAAAATAATAACAATGTTTAGATTTTAGAAGTTCCGAGAGGGATATAAATGGCTGGCAGCCCTTCCGAGATAGAGGGTCCATGGAGGACAGAGAGATCGGTGCCAGCGACAAGCATATCCATCTTCTCCATGCAGTTGGTCAACATCAAGCACCAGACCCTTGACGTAAGAATCCCCTGCCAAATTTCAGCAAATAAATCAACCTAAACGATTATCAGGAGGAATCAAATAAAATACCCTCCCCAATTTCCACCCGATTGACTGATAGATCATGGGTCTCACATACGCAATAGACGGTGGCGACAATCTCCACAGTACTTATGAGCAACCACGTCTCAGCAGCAGTCCGCTGAGTCAACGGAACTAATGTCGCTCACTGCACCAAAGATGGACGGCGACATGAGGGATGTCGAAGAATACACAGCCGGATACCTGCGCATGTGCGGTGCGCCACCCATGTAGGAGCAGCCTATGTGGCATGAAACCAAGGACTTTGACCAGTATGGACAACGAGCCCAATACCCACCGCATCGAGCTGGCGTGCAATGGTCGTTGCCGCCGCCACGCCGGACACGGCCGTCGGGGAGCCGGACGGTGAGGATTGTAGGTGGTAGGTGATGGGTGTGCCCTTGTGGAAAGGGAGAGGCGACAAGGAAGGGGAGAGGACATGTGAGATGGGGGATAGCACCGAGGTGAGTGACGGCGCCGGCGGGTGAGGACGGAAGAGAGGAGAGAGAGAGCGCTGCAAGAGAAGATGGCAGCCGTGCGAGGGTTTCCTGGAGAAGCGAGGTGAATTGGAGTCGGAGGGATTTGTTCCGTAATTGGTGGTTTCCATATTTTTTGACGTGCATGCATAGCACAGGGGAACGTTTAGGATTGCTCTAATGTTTGGTTTGCTGTTTGATGCCTAAGATTGCTCCAATGTTTAACGTGACCTACGATCACCAACTCCCATTTAATAGTAAAGAATAATTAGTAAAACTTGGAATTTTTGCACCAAAAAATATAGGAATTTTACACGCAAAAAAGGGTTTTAGTTTGGAATTTGACATGAACATTTGCAACAAAATCTGTTGAAATAACATAGGATTTTGTAAGGGTACACTTTTGAAACCTTTTTATGAAAATCGTGCAGTTCTTAGTATCTGTTTCCTGTGGGGAAAACTGAAATATGTTATTAATAGAAAAATCTCATTGGACATGTGTGCCCATTGGAAAAATATGGAATTATATTCCTAAATAGCTGTCTCTATATCTATGCTATTTGGTCATGTTACTGTTGGTGGTGTTAATTTGAGAACTTTATTTAACATGCATATGGTCTATGTTTTCGATTTATAAGTAAAAATAAGAAAACATGTTTGAATAAGATGCTATAGTCCTATCATACAACTAAGTATTAAATAGAAACAAATGAACATGCGTGAAATTTGGGCATGGTAGGTTTTGTGTGCAGGGGAGCAGGGAAACACAACAAAGATGATCCATTAAGTTTGCACATATTAAATAATGAGTACATGGAGATTTTATGCAAATTTGAATCACCAAATCTGGCATCGTCATACAGAGAAAATTAAATACACTTCTTTAACCATAGAAAGATTAAACACACATAAAATTGAAGGCTCTATGTACAAGATATAATATTGCAATATGTGTGTTAAAAAACTCAAGTAAATATTGCAACTGCCAAGTGGCCCTTGAGTTTGTGTTTAAGTGTTTATATAGTGAGCTATCTCGTGCCTAAAAATTCTAATATTGTTGATTTTAAAACATATTGGTGGGACGGCGTGGTTGGTGGTATGCTCCGGCTTGCCCAGGGTTGTGGTCTTGGGGTCGGGCGAAATCCCTGTCGGCCATGCCAGCCCCGACGCGGTGATGCCTACGGATGCCACCATCCTTCCTGAAGGGCGTCGGGTGTTCCCTTTCCCTACTTCCGTAGCGTACCGGGGGAAACCCTAGGATTAGTCCGGGCAACAGCGTCGGCATCGTCGGGTGTTGAGACAAATAAATATATAATGATGGGTACAACAAATATAATGGTACTTCCTCTGCTTGTACACCACCCAGCTTCATGTTCCTCCTTCCTCTTGCGAATGTGGCGAGCGACTCCTTTTCCTTCCTTGCTCCAATTCGATGATTGTCTGAAGGTGTTGTTGTATCCAAGGGAACCGGGGTACCGGTGATCCTCATCTCCCACGGGCCACGTCATCGAAGTACCGGCAAAACCTCCCCAAGAGATCCCGTACAGAGCTCTGAAGACTCAAGACAGCATCGCTGCTAGCGACCCAGAACGATACACAAGCAATGATGCTTCGTTCCCGGGTCGAGTGTCCTTGAGAGCTAAAGCTTGTACCTACCACGGAGGCAGCGATAAAATATCTCCACCGTGTTTGGAGTGTTGCGGGGGACTCCTAGCAGGTCCCACGAGAAGGACAGTGCCCATCAGGTATAGCCACGATCCGCTGCCACAGTACCTTCTCGGCTTGTTGCAGGTTGTGTAGCAATCCCAAGTCATTGTGGTATCCCCTTGAGAGATAAAAGGATGACCCTATCCTAGAGCAGAGCAGAGAGTGTTCCCTCCGCCTGAGTTGTACAACAAGAAGGACAAAGGGGAGAATCAAGAAGAAGAGAGAGAGGTAGACAACAGATCCCGGCGGGTCACCATCGGGAGCCGTAGTTCTTCCCTTGCCTAGATCCTGGCAAGGAGTCCTTCCCATGTATCACCATTGTACACAATTCATCCTCACCAATGAGCAATACAATCAGACATGCATGATATAGAGTTGTTAGTGTTAGTGTATATTACGGCTAGACATATTTGGTAGTTTAATATTGTAATTCAATTCTATCTCTATTAGGCTTCTTGCCCCCCAAGTCTTCTAGTACTATATAAACAGACAAAGGGCTCACGATGTAATCACCTCTTGCAATATCAATAGAGTCTATACTTCCGCAATCTTTCATGGTATCAGAGCGTATCGCTCCCCAGCCTAGGTTTTAGCCACCGCTTCCACCGCGCCGCTCCTGGCGAGGTCGATCTCCATGATCTCCACCGGGGGCATCGCATCTCGTAGCTACATTTTCTTCCAATTCCCTAGATCGGTTTAGTAGTTCTAGCAAATTTCTTTTTCCTATTAGGTCTATTTTTTTCTTTTAGCCACCAAAAGCATCGTCCGCAGCCGCATGCCGTTATCGCGCATCTCTACTTCAACCTCGGCATCGACTCAACTTCGGCAAATCATTGTCAACGGTCGTGGCAAGGAAGCTCCGTGCGGCGCCCCAAGGGACGCCTTCACGCCTGCTCCGTCCTCAAGTCGTGTCCATGTCGGACCGTCTTCGCTAACATCTACTGGGACACACGTCCCTGAGTACGCGTCTCGCTGTCAACAAAGGGTTGCATCTTCATCACCCATGGTCATCATCACCGACAACCATCTACACCAACAACATCGCCGCATCGTCGCCGCCACAACCAAACATGGTCATCGTCAACGCCAACAAGTTCTTCTTCTTCACGAGCGACGCCGCGCTCATACAAGCAAAAAAATGGGTATAAATCCCCAAAATCTACTACCCCTATAACAAATCACCATCAACAACTACATCTTTGTCTTCGTCCACCACGACCTCGCCGCCAGAGTCGCAGTATAATTTTTATTTTTTACTTAATCAATTTTCTTTTTGCAATACTTCATCTAATCTGACAAATCGGCGGACAACTTCTACGCACCGACCGTTCATAGAGAATTTCTCTGCTGCTCCCTTCGGCTCTGGCTCGCATGACTCGTGATGGTCCCTGTCTTTGCACGTCCGGTATTGGCAACACCGCCGCGTGCCTTCGTCCCCGGCGCGCTCCCGAGTTTGGCAAGCTCGGCAAAGCGTGTCGCCTACTTCGACTACTCTGACTCAAACTACGTCTACTTCAACTACTACGGCGAATTCTCCAGGCTCAACGATGACATCGACCACAACACAAAGATATCATCAACTTCATCGACTTCATCAACGGTGACAGCTTCCCCAATGGCACCATCGACCACAACTACAGCACCCTCACTCCAGGCTATATCGACATCGACAACAAGGGCTACCACCTCACCTTCGGCATATTCTTCAGTCAGACCGTCCGCGTCACTACCAATCTGACTGCGCGGGGGGGGGGGGGGTGTTAGAGTATATTACGGCTAGACATATTTGGTAGTTCAATGTTATAATCCAATTCTATCTCTATTAGACTTCTTGCCCCCAAGTCTTCTAGTACTATATAAACAGCCTAAGGGCTCATATTGTAATTACCTCTTGCAATATCAATACAGTCTATACTTCCGCAATCTTTCAGTTAGCCTATGGGAGGCCTGAATTTGGGTAAAATCCTTCTGTGTTCTTGTGTTCTTATGTTCGTGGCAAGGAGGAGGAACCTTGGATGTGCTTGTCACCCCACTTACAAATAATAAAGGGGGTATGCGATTTCCCTGATGTTCGTGTTCTCGCACACAACAAATGTCAATAATATGAAGTGTTGTGTCGTTACCACGATGTATTCCAAGGGACAGGGTCCCAGGAGACCGTGTCATTAACACAACACGATTTCTAGTAATGGGGTATGACCACGGTGGATCCTGTACTCCATGTCGACCACAGCTGCCTCTAACCGGTGTCTTCTTGCCCCCAAGTTTTCTAGTACTATATAAACAGCCTAGGGGCTCATATTGTAATTACCTCTTGCAATATCAATACAGTTCCGCAATCTTTCAGTTAGCCTATGGGAGGCCTGAATTTGGGTAAAATCCTTCTGTGTTCTTGTGTTCTTATGTTTGTGGCAAGGAGGAGGAACCTTGGATGTGCTTGTCACCCCACTTACAAATAATAAAGGGGGTATGCGATTTCCCTGATGTTCGTGTTCCCGCACACAACAAATGTCAATAATATGAAGTGTTGTGTCGTTACCACGATGTATTCCAAGGGACAGGGTCCCAGGGGACCGTGTCATTAACACAACACGATTTCTAGTAATGGGGTATGACCACGGTGGATCCTGTACTCCATGTCGACCACAGCTGCCTCTAACCGGTGTCTTCTCCTCTCATTAACCATCCCTGGCAGCAGTAGTTTTCGGACATAGTACCTCCCATTGGTGGATTTCTAGATGGTGTTGCAACTAGGGGAGGTTTGTCCTGGGCGATGGCATCCTTGACAAATGATACACCTACCTTTCTGCTGGGAGAGGTGGTGTTAAAGATCTGAGCTGGTGGTGGTCCATTCACTCTGAGATATTATCTATTGAAGTTGTCATAAATTTATTAACTAAAATTATTGTACATTATGTGTAAATATATCATAACATTTTGATTAGTTATGTTAGTTTATGAATATTCCAAGTTTAGATTTATGTGCACAAAGCTAGAACAACGATGAAACAAGCGCTCAATCTACTCAATAATAAAAAAGCAATGTCTATGCACATGTATTGAACTTAGCAAAGCACCATTATTTAGCTAGTATAGGAAAATTCTTTGAGAAATTACAAGCCATACTCCTAGGTAGGTTTACAGTTATGTCCTTACCCTCCTTCACATTTTAAGGGGTAAGTATATTTAATCTATGGATGACTATCTTATAGCTCATGGAATAACTTTTTAGGGATTTCCACAAATCTAATGCCTATTCAATTTTACACCCTTAAAAATGTTGACATGACGAAGACTATTCTAGAATTGCATTTATATCCCCAAAGGGATTTTTGAAAGACCCGGGATATGGCGACTAGAGGGGGTGTGAATAGGATTTTTCAAAAACTACCATAGAAATAAGTGAATGTTGGAGAAAATCATGGTAAAACCACAACTTGCTCACAAAAGGATATTCTACATGAAGCACATGTGATTCGTAGACTGCAGAGATAAGAAGGATAAAGAGCAATGCAGTCTACAGAAGGATGAAGCGCAAGGATACAAACAAACAAGTTCAGTGCTTAAACCTATAGAGCGGATCAAATAGAGTAAGAAAAATAAACAGTAAATACACTCGAGAAAAAGCGACGAATACACATGTTTCTTTCATCAGGGTTCGAGGCGTCGACACCAACTCTACGGCTCTATTGGAAGAGGCTATGCACACATGCATCGACGTTACGTCGACATCACTCGCCAATAAGCAAGTCATATTCCCCTTTACCGCAAGCCCACAGACTTTGTCCAATCACTAGGTGCAGATCTTCTATATATGATCTCTGGACCTCTCTATGGAAAATACACACATTGGAGCTCATAGGCACCTCGACAAGCACACATCCTGAATGATTCATGGGCATCTCGGCAAGTCCACACCTTAAACGCTCGATGACACCTAACAGTTTAGTAGATGTCAAATGTCCAATACTAAAAGATTTGATCCTATTGGTAGCAACCCGTTTTTGTTTGGTGCTCAACCAAACTCAACACAACTCCTTCTCTTAAAGGATATGAATGGATATGGGAGAGAAGTAGGGGATGAACCGCAACCGTATATGGTAAAGATCTTAAGAATTTTGCTTGGTTCCGCCAGCCTTGCCTATTGGGGGTAAGGCTCTATTTAAGGGCACCAGAGGAATCTAGCCTTTTATGACTGTGAAAGAAAATATGACAATGTTACCAGCTAGTTAACATCGTTTTCCACGGGTTAGTTTGCATGACATGAGCCATTAATTGCAAGGCAAAACATAGCTGACGATTTTTATTTTTTAGGATATAAAAAAACAGCAACAAAGACCTCCTCCCGCCAGTTTTTACCCTTAACGATTACTACTACTCCCTCCATCCCAATTTTTGTTGCATATAAGGTTTTATCGGATACAAACTTTACAATGTTTGACCAAGTAGTTTGATCCAAATATGAACATATACAAAGCCAAATTAATATTATTAGAATTGTCTTAAAATATTTTTTATAATATATGCATTTCATATCATACATATTTATATTATTTTATATATTTTTATCAAATTTTGCAAAATTTGACTTGCACGCAAAATTATGCAGAACATATTATGGGAAGTAGGGAGTAGTTTTTTTTGTTTTTTCTATTGAGTCGAGCAAAGGTCCTAGCCATTATTCTTTAGCTAAACAAGGTCCTAGCTAGAACTAGGAGTATCGAACACGTGTCTGCTATGCTAGCCCAGCCCAGCCCAGGCTAGCCTGGGCACTGAGGCCTAACAAAAAACCATGACAGGTCGTGGAGGAGGAATCAAAAGAGACGGAAGGATTGGGAAGAGGAAACTGAACCCGCTCAACAAAAAAAAAGGAACAGGAACCCTAATTTAGAAGAGAGTCGGAGTCGGACGTTGTGTTCATCTGATCTCGATTCCAGGTATACACCACCTGGTTGATCGATTCAGCGCGTGATTAACCAGATCCCTGGCTAGCTTTGTCCGCCCCGCTGATCAGAGCAGATTTAGCGCGTGACTGAGAAGAAAGGTACGACACTGAAACCCTAGTATCAAGCTTAACTGCGCCTCAGTTTTTCTTAATCATACTCCAAATTCAGATCGTATTGAATCGCCGTTAATTCGTTCTAGGATCGACAGGCGAGGATCATACTCCGACAGTTCAACCACCTGAGGGCTGAGGCTGGTAACAGCATCGACCACACATGTCTCGCGTACTGTACAAGAGGATCCCTCCTCCACAACCCGAAGATGATCCGTATCCGCGTTCTCCTACCTCACCACCTTATATATGCTCAGAGTACGCATCTCATACGCTATGTAGTAATTAATTATTCAAACAGATGCTGCAGATAACATACTAATATCCACGTACTCCCGCCTAACCTTTTTCATCAACTACATTAACTTAGGTTTGAGACTGTGGCTGGTTACATTCCCGATGAACACAGTCTGAACATCCACTTCTCGGATGGCGATGATCAGGACGACTTTGATTCATTATATAATGAAGGTTACAGTTTCTCCAAGGAAGATATCGAAAGGCAAAGTAATCAGTATGCAACGGCCGCACTCAACCACTACAACGGTCAAGAGAAGAACACGGTATACCGGTAGGACTGGGCATTCGGTCAAACCGAACCGATCGGTTTGGTACTTCGGATCTTGAAGAAATTCGGTTGTAGAAAAATTAGGACCGATCGGTCATTCCTAAAACTGCTAACCGAGTAGTTCGGTGTACCGAGACTTCGGGTCCTCGGTCAAGACCGGACTGACCGATGGATTAGAGAATGAAAACAAAAACAAGACACTTCTGAGATTGATATTTGCCAATTAACATGAATCACATGCAAGAAGTAAGATCAGACAAGAGGTAAAAATAGATTCTACAAGAAATACATCCGGGTGAGCTCATCAACATCTCATATTACAAAGGATCTCGAATTGGAATCAAAAGGGAAGGCAGAACATTGCGATGCAGGTCACCACTGTCTTTCCGGTGGAGAGAAGGAGCGTGGGCTCCAAATCACCCCTACTGTCGTCCACCGAGGTGAATGGGAGCGTTGGCTGCAGGACACCACCGCTGTCGACAACCGGGGTGGAGAGAAGCTTTAGCTGCAGGCCACCGTCGCCTGCGGGATGAAGGGGGAGCTTCGACCGTCGCTCGCTTCAGGCCACTGCCGCTCGTCGGGATGGATAAAAGGAGAGGCTTCGCACTAGCAGCTAGGTCTAGGCTGTGCATATGTGGATTGGGGATTCAGGAGTGTGGAGTCTGGCTGGGATTGCGCTGCGTACTAGAGAAGATGGTACTCACAAGAGTCTTGGGCCATGGCCTGTGGGCTACATTATGTAGATCTTGGGCATGTGCACACATAATCGGTTCATCGGGTTTTTCGGGTAGCTAAAGTACAAGACCGAACTTTCCTAATTAATTTAGGTTAGTAAAATGTGATTACCGAATTAATGACTGAATATTTCGGTTTCGGTCAATTTAGGTTCGGTTTGAGTTCTTTCAGCCTGGTTTTTCGGTCCTCGGTTAATATGCCCACCCCTATATACCGGCCATTATATCTCACTATCACCGAGAACTTAATTTGATTGATCGATGGTCGTCTGTAGTATTTGAGTTAATGCCAACCAATAAAATTTGTCCAAGTGCGTTGATAATGGGTCCTAATCAAGGATAGCATTTAGCAATGGACTTTATCCTCGTAGTTGAATAAAATCCACGTAACCCTGCATGCTTTGGTGTGATCTTATCATGGTAGGTGTTACCTGCATCGTTGAATTCATTGCACTTTCCTCTCTATTTGATTCTACTTATTTATATTTTTACCTTTCAACAATCCTAAAAGGATACCCCCCCCCACCCCACCCCACCCCACATATATATGTGTAAGTTATTTATTTATATAATTCTTTTACTTGCAAATATGCTAGATCAAGTACGAGCTCATCAAAGCCATCACCAGCTCTGCAATCATGGATGTAAGGGGCTTTTATGGCCATGTAAACTTCACAGCCAAAAGCACTTTGGAGAACTCAAAGGAGGAGTTCTTCTTTGCAGAGCTGTGTCATGATCGCGATCATAGTATATACATACCTACGTGCATAGTTTCTTTGGAAGAGAAGGACAGAACTGGTTAGTTCTAATCAGAGTTTATGTTATTTTCCTTTATTTTGCACCTCCAATCTTTTAATGTTATGTTTATAGGTGGGGTTCGGGGCATCAAAGGTAATGATGGCTATTATGGCATGGAAATTCGTGTTGACACCAAATATTGCTATGCTTGTCATGAAGAACTGAAGCACCCGGAGAATGGAACATTATATGAGACCGGTCATCAAGTGGATGATTGCTATGGCTATTCTAGCAGTTATTAAGTGCTACCTTTTTTGTTGTTATTATTAGTTGTGTTTTTTTCAAAGGGATTATTATTATTAGTTGTGTTGCCACCGTTTACTCGGATGTTACGTTGAATTGATACTAGATCCTCTTCGAGCCCCCAGGATGTGGCGGTTTGGCAGATTGTTTGACAATAGGATCACGGTCCACGTCGTTACATAAGCATGCTTGACTAAAAGAAAGCTTTGTCGAGCAGTCTGAACCATCTAGAGTTCTAAATACTCGCTACACGGCTGTTGTCTTGGCTCAATATGCTAAACCGCCCAAATGACTGGGAATCTGGCTCGTGCGAGCTGTGACTGTGTGGGACAATCTCACAAACATTCCAGGCCTCCAGGGGCCGGAGGATGCGGCGCGGGGCAGCGCTTGTTGATCAAACGCGAAACCTGACTGCACTGTCACGCATGGCCGGCCGGGTTAGTGGTTACCCTGTCTGTTTAGCGCTTCGGCTGCATCCGGCGTTATATTAGGAACTAATCCTGGAAGGGACCAGCTTTCGTGCAGACATACGGCCATAAAGCCAAGAGCACCATTAACAAAGTAATCTTGCATGCATGGGTACGGGTTAGCGACAGTGATCCGGAGACGTTTGCAAAGTCGAAGCAGCTGTGCAATTGTTAGTACGTACTCCTTCCGTTCAGAAATAAAAGACATGTTTTGTGAATCGAATGTATCTAGAGATCAAAGCTAAACGGATGGAGTATATTCTGTTGATGACACACACTGCTTCCGATAGTCATCAGCGCAGCAAACACTAGCGTAAGTTGTAGTGCGGGATGCCAACAAGGCAAAAGTGCTTGAAACGCCTTGGCTACCGCTATAACTTTGCTCTGTCTAGTACGCACTTCCATCCGAGCAGAGCTCAAGACTAGAGTACTCTGACAGAATGAGGAGTCCAAACTACTTGTCACTGTCTGCTGGTGCTGCTGCGATCTTGATCTCGGTACTAGCGGCCACGGAGGCTGAAGCCATTCGACTGGATGCTGAAACCCGTGCATCAGTTGGCAACAGCAGCAATGACCCAATGCCAGTGCAGGTCAATGTAAGTGATCCTGAACATATGTCTGTGCATTACCTGAATCTTTTTCTCCAGACATACATATCCTAACTTGCCTATGTTCTTGAATACAGAAACAAACCGAGAATGTACCCGAGCGTTCTACTAGCTCAGAGGTAAGCGACACGAAGGGAAGCACCACCGTCGCTGCGAAAGAAGTTAGGGCGGTGAAGACTACTACGGCCCAAACGACCACAGTCCTAGGCACCACTGACCAAGACTTCATTCGGATTCTTAGTTTCCTCTATCGATAGAGTAGGTAGTCGTGGCAGCTGCAGCAGGCTGCCATATATAGTTGCCAGTATATCATGTAAGCTCAACAAGTGTAGACTAGTTAGTCACGGTTGTTGTAGACTAACACATATTGATGATAAATTTCATGTAGTTCATGTAAGATCAGGACCTGAGCAACATGTGAAGCTTAACTCACTTATGCATCTCTGTGCAATGGGAGAAAAGGAACGAATCTGAAGGACTGATTTATTAATTTATTATTGAATGTTCAAGCAACATCATCGCTTGTGGGAACATTGGGTATTTGGACGTGACTTCATATATAGATCATTTATAGTTCATCATATATGATTAGTTAAACAATAGTTGTGGTCACAAGACTGATGTTGACATCTTTGCAGCCGGCCAGAGTTTTGAACAGAGAGCTATGACAAGTACATATAATAGTAGTAAGTGACTAAGCCTGTGTTTGTTAAAGCTTCCGCTTCAGCTTTTAGATGCAAAATCAGCGGATCAAACAAACGGCCAATTTTTTCACCGCACTGGCAAGAAGTGCTCCCAAAATCCTTCTATCCACCGCGGCCAGCGGGAAGTGGGATGAGAGCCGCTTCTAGCGCTTCCCGAGTTACAGCGGACATGTTTGCCCTCCCACCTTCGGCGTAATTACAACCTACCTGCCACCGTGTCTAGGGAAACGACCCGACTCTCCCTTTCTCCCCCATCGCTATGGACATGAAGCATTTCTCAGCCATCTCCCTTCCCCGTCACCTCCCTCCCCCGCCACCGGTTGCCGTCCCCCATCGAAGCTCTCCTCCACCACTCAACCTCACTCGCTCCGTTCTTGGCCTCCCCGCCTCCTAATCATCGGGGGCCCGACCCAGGACGGGCCGACCTCTTCCCCGTCGCCAGTCGGAGACTGGAGCTCCAACCACCGCCAACTCGCCATACTACGTTCGCTGGCATCCGCGTCAACTACTCTGACGCACCCAAGCCCAGCGCCAACCCCGACGCCTGTTCTCTGCCCCAGGCTGTGGGGAGGTCTGGGGGCGTCGGCGCCTGAGCGTGGGATGGCCGCGAATCCCACGCGTGCGTGGCGGTGAATCCTCGACGTGGGGACGCGTGCACGGCGGCGAATATTCGAGCTCGAGAACCGGTGCAAGCCAGTAGTTCTTTTCTTTTCCTATGCCAAAATCCAAAAAAAGGATAAATACTTGTAAATATATTGTTTGGAAAATTTGCTGCAAAATTTGCAACATACATCGGACAAATTTGATTTTCAGGTGGTCTTTTGTAAATATAGTAGCCAAAAGAAAAAATAAAAGCAACTAATTCATGCTATTTAATTAAAGTAAAAAAGATAGTCAAAGACAACTAATTCATTTCAAATCAATACTTGTACAACATCTTCTGCACTCGGGGACATTTTAGACATTTGAGAACTAAAACCACCACCAACAATTATCAAAAACACTTTTGCCAAACACCTAAACTCTGCTTCCAAGATATGCTTCCTAGAGCTGATTTTCCACGGTCGCTGCCCAAACAAACATTACCCTCTAAGTGCTTCCAAGAGATGCTTCCTAGAGCTGATTTTCCACGGTCGCAGCCCAAACAAACATTACCCTCTAAGTGTTATGGAGTGTATTATGCCGAAGAGTAGCACTTACTCCCTCCATCCCAAGGGTTAAGGCATATAAATTTTTTGAAAAATCAAGCTAAGGCAAGTTTGACCAAACTTTTTAAAAAAACTATCAAGAACTGTGATATTATATAGATACCATGTGAAAATATGTTTCATGATGTATCCAAGGATATATATTTTATATTGTAAATATTAATATTTTTTCCTAAAAACTTGATCAAACTTTACATAGTTTGACTTTTTTTTAAAATTATATGCCTTAAGCCTTGGGACGAGGTAGTACTAACAAAGCCTGCCGTCTATAGCACTTAACCATGCATTCCAAAAAGTGGACATTAAGCATGTGTGCAAATCAACACGTGGTGGATAAATTATACTTTGGGGCAATCATATGGCACATGCATAAAGTACATCATTACGAGCGAACAAGACTACAACATATCCTAGAATACTTCCACCTAAGCCTGCACGCGGTCGAAAGCTTTTGACTCGGCCTGATCCCGGCTCGCACCGAGCCCAGATCGGTCCGAGATCAGTAGACCGAGTCAGGCCCAAAAAAGTGGACCACGGTGAGCTTTTGGCTCAGCCGGCTCAGCTCGGGCCGGCCCGTTGGCTCGCTTTTTTTTAGAGAGAAAGCGAGATGGATGGACTGCCATGTGTTGTGTGTGAGTGTGAGTCGTCTATCCCCTTAGCAGAGCAAGCGAGGGAGTAGGACAGAGAACGCGCCGCCCCACACGTGACCACTGATGTCGCCACCGCTACCTCCCCTAGCTTCCATCTCACGTCCCCTCCGTGTTTGACCCACCACCGCCTCTCCAGGTCCCCTCGCGCCTGCCCCGCGCAGCCGCGCGCGCCTCCACTGCTTCCCATGCAGCTGGCATGTGTCCCCATCCCCCATCCATTGTTGATGACTCAGTGCCTCCCTGCGGCTGCCCAACAGGTCTAGCACACCATGGAGCCTAAGGATCCGAGAAAACAGAAGGCATTGTCCTCACTTTATGGACAACCGACGAGGGCTATGAAGAAGAACAACGGCCTTGGAAGCCCGATCTTGGATGATAACCCGAGCATTGCGTCACTGCTAAAGCGATATGCCCCTCCACCTCGTCATCTCCCTGCCCACATAGTCATTGTTGGGCGTGCCGCTGGCCGTGGCGAGCCCTCGACGACATCGGTGGTGAGCCCTTGTTTTTTGTGTCTTTTTTATTTATTGAAAGTGATCTATGCAAATGTATCAAATTTGATACAAATGATCTATGCAAATGTATTAAATTTGGTGTATGCAAATGTAGAGTTTGGTGTATGCAAATGTACTAAATGTAATAATTTTGTGTATGCATATGTATTGATGTTCTATTTTAATTGTTCAACTAGGAAGATGGGATGGGTGATGGTGAGGACGAAGAGGACCAAGAAGTTCATGAGGAGGATCAAGAAGATATGTATGTTCCCAATGATGATGAATATGAGGATGATGACAACTCTTTTGACCATAATGATGCCATGTCCGAGAAGGGTGATCATGGTCTTACTCCAACCGATGAAGTAGAGCCACCAATTATTGATATTAGTTTGGGAGAAGATGATGGATGAGTTAAAGGAAAGAAAAAAAGAAGGAATCAAGTGGAGCCGAGAATTCCAAAGCTTGAAAGTATTTTGAGAAGGTGCATGTGGTTGATGAAAACAACCCAAATAGGCCTCAGTTGTTGAAGGCAAGGTGTCTCCATTGCAATAAGGAATATGCGTATGTTCAAGGTTCAAGGACATCAACCGTCAATAGGCATTGGAATGGAAAATGCAAGAAAATCAACGCAAAGATTCCGAGCCAAGTGATCTAGACTCGTCTCGGTTTCAAGCCTCTCAATGGTAATCCAATAAATTCGGGATCTCCAGGACATGTTGGGTTTGAGAAAGCTATTGATAAGGAGCTCATTGCCAAGATGGTAATGGTTCATGAGTACTCATTTAGAATGGTAGAAAATTATTGGCTCAACATTGTTTTGAAGTACTTGAATTCACTCTATCAACCCATGGGAAGGAAGGCAATCCAAGCCCGAGTGCATGAGGGTTTACAAGAAAGAAAAGAAGCAGCTTAAAGTAGCACTCCAGGATGTGGACTACATTAGTCTCACTACATATTTGTGGACTAGCAATCCGACCATAGCTTACATGTGTGTGGTGGCTCACTACATATATGAGGATTGGAAGATGTAGACTTGTGTGCTTGCTTTCATGGAGTTGGATCACCCACACTCTGTACATGTCATTGCTGATGCTATTTGGGATTGTTTGAATGAATGGAAGATAGAGAACAAGGTGATATCCACCACGGCCGAGAATGCTTCAAACAATGATGTTGCTGTAAAAGATTTGAAGGAAAGTTTCACTTTTCGGCGATGCAAACAATTTGAGGAGCCTTATTTCCATGTTCGGTGTTGTGCAAACATTGTCAACTTAGTGGTTCAAGATGGGATAGCATGTATGGCTAGTTTGGTAACAAATTTAAGGGAGAAGGTGAAGTACTTCAAGAAGTCAACTAGTCGCCTATTCAAATTTGTTGAGATTTGCCGAGGTTTAGATCTCACAATTGGTGCACACTTGACCCTAGATGTTTGTACAAGGTGGAGTTCAACCTACAAGATGATAGCTACTAGACTTCCATATAGAGAGGCATTAAAGGATTATGCAAGTCAGATCTCAACTACAAGTGGGAGCCATCAAGCGATGAATGGAAGTTGTATCAACTTATTTCTCCAATGTTGTTCGCTTTTGCACAAGCAACTACCGCCTTTTCAACACAATCATATCCCACGGAAAACATTTTCTACCGCCACATTATGAGTATCAAGATTGCATTGACGAAAGCCATCGACCATAGGAATGCAACCTATAAGGGAATAGTAAAAGCAATGTTGGACAAGTTCAATAAGTATTGGGAGGATAATAATAATGTTAGAAGAAACACAACAACTACACATCATCAAAGAGTGAATTGAGAAACTACTTAGAAGATGCGCTTGAGGAACCACACTCTGAATTCATCTTTCTTGAATGGTGGAAGGTGAACTCACTTAGCTACCCGGTGTTGGCAAAGATGGCGAGTGGTTCTTGACTATCCCGGCTAGTTTCATGTCTTCGGAGTCGACTTTTAGCACTGGCGGAAGGGTTTTGGATGACTATAGGAGTTCTCTAAAACCGACAATGGTGAAGGCATTGTTGTGTGGTGCAAGTTATATTAAGGGTTCCCATAGTGACTTGAATGTAATGGTATTATTTCTATCTCACATTTGTTGTCATATAAATATGTAAAATTTGTTGCTAACTTTACAAAATCATGGAGAAGGAAGAAGATGTGGAGGAAAATGTGGATTCCATCTCGTTCAAATCATAGGTTCTTCGTAAGACTTTAGCCTATCTAGCTCCCTACAGCTCCTCCGGCCCTCTCTGGGCTGACGAGTAAATTAAGTACTCTCCTAATCACATCCACCTCTACCAGGATGAGGAGCTCGAGCTACTTGTCATTGGTTGCGGTTGTGTTTTACTTCTGGCAATGGATGCCATGGAGGCTAGAGCCATCCAACTAGACGCAGAGACACGAACATCTTTCAACGGCAATCAAATGGCCCTTAATGTAAGTGATTCTGACTTTCTTGTTTGTTATCTGCACATTAACCAAGTTCTCAGTAGATGCTAATGTGTTTGTGCTTCTTTAGTGCAGAAACCAAATGAGACTACTGTCAAGGGTCTTACTAGCTCGAAAATGGAGACGAAGAGGAGCGTCCATGTTGGTGAGAACGAAGTCAGGGCGGTGGGGAGTTCCACGAGGACTACTACGGTCCTAGGCACCACTGATGGAATTGTTTTGTTTATGATTTCTCCACGGCAGGCGGTGAGGCGGGCGTACCTGCACGGCAGGCGGTCGTGGTCGTCGTTGTGGTCCTCCACGGTGCCCCTCTGCTCCGCCAACACGATGTGCGAGGAGGTTGAACTCGCTGCCGCGGGCCGTGGCACGAGCTGTAGCGTGCTCGCCTTCTAGCAAAGAAGTAGGAACGGGGGAAGGGCTCGAGTGCCACCCTGGAGCTCCTCCATCTTGCCCACTACCAAACGGCCATGGAGGTTGCCACTTCTTTTTGCTGCCGATTTGCCAGAGAGAGAGGAGACCAGATAAGATGTGAGGGAAGGAGATGAAACGGGAGAGATTTGGGGGATTAGGAAGGAGAAGTGCTTTCTGGAGTATTCGGTCAAAGCGGCAGAAGGTTTCCCATTCGCAGGCCCACATTTACTGTTGATGTTCAGGGTACTGTAGATCGCGTCTACGGTACCCAGGCTGATTTGGCGCGATCGCTGAGGTGCTTAGCTTTCATACTACGTAGGAAAAATGGCGCGGCCAGCCGCGCCCGTGCCGTTATTTTTTTTGGAAATGGAAATGTTCGAGTCAAGGTTAGCTCGTAATTATGTTGGTCAGTGCGAGGGGACGGCGGTGTTTGCAAAGCTGATTCAGAAAATATTTGACAACATTGTGGTACATAGTGCCGATCCATATTTACACTGGATTGAGCCAGACGGCTGTGGTGCAAGTATTTACAAAAACTACCTTTTTTTTACAGAATTCAGCCACATGACTCTTGTTCGAGCAGGTACAATACTAATTATCCTACGTTCCTGCTCACATTGTATCACTAGTGGTCTGACTACCTTGTGTCTGTTGTACTATGCGTCTGGGGTGGAGGTAACGATGTCCTTCTTTTTTTTTGGCGCTGGAAGATCTGGCGTCGCGCCCGTTAGACCACATTAGCAGCTGTACTGTATGCATCGTCTGTAAAAATTTGAAAGTAATGGGGATGCAGTCTGATTCAGTGAAGATAGATTAGACACTGGTGCTGCTACATGTTACTGCTAGAGTTGTCCAAACAAAATGTTAGTGGTTGCTGGAGAAGACAAATTCAGTGCTTTGTAATAGTGGTGTGTGGTTTGCCTTGTATTGACAAAACATAGGCAATACAATAATCGAGAAACAATGTGAAACCCCTTCATAGTATACCTCTCCATACATGGACATCACCTCTTGCGTGAACTCCATTCATGCCTGTAAAGCGGAAGTTAATCACAACGCCAAGAACAAAAAGGAAACCTCCCATTCATAGTACAGTATATTTTGGTCAAATCCCCCTAATCAGAAACTATCTATTCGAAGCTAAAAGCGGAAAATTAAGTCAATATAAATCTGGTTTCCCTAGAACAAACACCATAACTTGTTTTCAAGAGCTAGTTATTAACTGTCTGATACACATTTCCTTGTAAGAAAACTGAATTAAAACTTGTAGACCTATGGAGCATCGAGCTTCTTAAAACACTCAACGCATCGCTAAATAACATTAACAGCATGTATATTAAACCAGGTCCAGTATACTACCAGAACTTTCCCGTTTTAGCTATAACTACAATAATGCCTCTTATTTCCTCAAGACTGACATTGATATTCATGTCGGTACACCTAGAATGGAACACATTTGCTAATATTTAGAACCAGGAAAACAAAGCCTGGACTTAACAAACGATGATGCCAATGCAAGACTTTCCAGATTTTGCAAGTCTATAAGATATATTGCAAGTTTTAGGTTAATGTGCATAATAGTATACGATGCAGGAAGCATTTTCCAACCTACAGTTATAGCAAGAATGTTAAAGGTCCGATATAAAAGTATAAAAGTACGAATCTCTTTAGACAACCACACACAACAGACCAGGGCAAAGGGAAAGACAATATTAGAGCACGGACATAAAAACGACCGAAGAAATATTATGCATAGCACAAAAGCCAATTGTGCTTAAGACCTAAAGTTGCATTGGGGAGTGCATGTGCTAGTATGGAACTGCAAGCAGTGGGTGCCCCTACCAAAGTAAAAGGAATCAGTGAATCACTGTCACCGAATTTAGATTGCACGTACTGATGCTTGTCAAATTTGTTTGTAGCTATAACTAATTAATAACCAAGTAAAAATGAAAACAAAGAACAATCAGTCATCAGGCTATGCAAATGCGAAAGGTCAGAGGAATCAATTAAAAGAGGAGGATCAAACATTAGCTGATTACCTTTTCGACAGTACAAAATATGTTGCGCATAACTCAAAAGCATGAATTGGGAGCACCTCTGAAATTGTAAACTGAATCCTACATCAAGCAGGACATTAGCAAAAGAGTATTCTCAATGGTTGTTAATGCAATAATGTATCGACAAAAAAATGCATGTTAATTAGTAACCAAACTATAGCACGAAGACTAAAGGTGGATGCAATAAATAAATGCCTGATTAGTAAATTCCTAAATCCTTACCAAAGCACCATTGTTTGGATGGCCAGGAACACCTATTGTTTGAAACATGAATGAACATAACGTAGGGACAAAGCAAAACCGAACTGAAACTACAAAAGAGCTCAGGTGAGGAAAAATAACACATAGGCATATCATTTAGCATTCCTTTAAACAAATGCAACGCATGAAAACAGTACTCCAACTACAGGAAAGAATCATTATAGTCCTCAATTCACATATATTATTACTAAAGAAAGAAAGTTGCATGAAGGATGGGCAAATTCATTATATCAACTCACCGAAATTATGCAAGAGGGTAAAACGAAGCGATAATTGTATCATTTGTGGTTTGAGAGGTGTAATAATATTGACCTTATCTTTGACAACGTTCTAGATGGAGAGCCCCTGTTCTTGTTTACTTCAATAGTGCTAGAGTCACCCTGCAATAGAATGAAACCATCAGCTGGCCATGAAAATAGGTTGCTCCTTTATTTGTCAAACGAACTATGCATTTGTACTGAACTCGTCGCATCCTGAACCCGATAACACATCAGCATGTGGTGTCATCTCCGCTGCTGATCTGGCCTAAAAACCAGCTAACCACCATGCCAATGAACTGGATGCTGCCTGGACTCCTGGAGTGCTCACTCCAGAGAGCAACAGTGGCTGCCTATCTGCATAAAACAACGTGTTTGATTAAAATTTCACCATGCCTTGTCTTGGAAACCAGTAATGTTCAGAATTTCCTAATGGTAATCAGAATTTCCCACACTGGTGATTCCAGGCATCAACGGTGTTCTGCTCAAACCCGCGGCAACGCCCTCAAGGCACGACTCGACGTTCCCTGAAACACCCACGACCACCCACAAAAACGGCAGGAACGGAAGAGACAGCTCCCAGCCGAGGCACCTGCAGCGCTGCTCTCCCCCTCTCCACGCATGGCCCGTGGCCGTGGTGGCCGACGGCCGACCTAGCGAAGCCCTCCGGCAGGCAGGCGGCACGACCCCCGCGGCCATCCGTCGATTTTCCAAAGACGGTGGATTTGAGGAAATTATCAATGTGGCTGTCGAGATAAATGCCAGAAGATGGCGGTTGTGAACGAAGGCGTGAGGGAGCTACAGAATGGCCTCGGCGAGGAAGCCCGGTGGCCTGCCACGTTGGCCACGCGGAGCAGCAACGGCGACGGACAGCTACAGACCAGAAGGAGAGGCAGGTGCCACAATACATCCTTGACTTGGACACCCTGATGGCCTACCAGGGCGACCAGCGGACCAACATCAGCCCTATCCATCTGCAGGGAGAAGAGATAGGCGCCGGTAGGCGGCACGGCGGCCAGAGATGGAGAGAAGGATGCTGGCCCTTGGTGGGAGATGTGAGGCGGCGGCGATGGGGAGGAAAAGAAGAAAGGGTAGGGGCAAAGGTTATCCATCGATGGAGGTGAAACCGAGTCCACCGCTCGAGAATTGATCGGACATTTCCAGAAAGGAAGGAAACCCATCGCACAGGGAACGTGGTAGAAGAGGACCGTCTAGAAGGCACGGGATAGACTGACAAAAAAGTTTGTACTGTAGAAGTCCGGTTACTGTAGACGTGCGATTCTATCTACAGTACCCAAGGCTGATTTGGCACCTCTAATTGATCGCTGAAAGGGTTGTCTTTCATATATGTAGTAATATGTAGTTATTTGCACTTGTCTGAATCAACCTCCTATCTTCTTCAATAGGTGGTCCATATGTTACATGTAAGCTCAATCAATGAACGCATGACCGGTGATATAGTTGATGCACTCCTTCCGTCGGAAACAAATGTCACGGATTTATCTAGATTCACACGTATTTGGATATGTTTTAGCGTACTACATCTGTTCCGAAGGTTAAGGTTTATATTTTTAAAAGTCAATGTAAAATTTTACCAAGTTTTAAAAAAATATATTAATATTTACAATATGAAATTCATGCCCTTTGATATATCATGAAAAATATTTTCACATGATATCTATATAATATCATAGTTCTTTACAATTTTTCTAAAAGTTTGATCAAATTTTCTGTAGCTTAACTTTTAAAAAAAAACGGAGGTAGTAGTTAAGATCAAGGTTCATTTTTGAAGCATTAAAACCTGCTCTGATGACATTGGACGTTACTTCCTACATCTTATTTCGGTGATCGAGATCCGCTATTTTTTTTCCCTGAAATGGGGAGTATACTCCCAGTCTATGTATCAATAGATGCACACGGTCGATCCGCCAATTTATTGATGCAGAAGACAGACAATCCTAGTAACAAGAATTAGTAGTTTACACTTGCTGGCACCTAGCTAGCGAGAGCTTTTTAGACTGGGACAAAAGTAGCTTATCTTGAAAAGTTCAGCACAAACTGGATCGGATCTGAAATTATTTCACAAGATGGTCTCTTTTTGTTAAGTTGTTAACACAAAACTGCCACATTGACGGTCAAAATTTTCAAATTGTACCAGTCGACATCTCAATCGCCGATTACACGTTGATCATGAATTGACACAGTCTCTGGTAGTGGGACCCACCCGTAAGAGGCAGAGTTGATGAGGTAGACTAGGCCCCACCTGTCGGCCTAATTAAAAATCAAAATATTATATAAAAAGTAAAAAAATAAAGTGCGATGAGGTTGACTCATCCCCGTCCATGCGGCACCGCGACTGCCCCTACAGTCGTACTCCAGCTCCTCCCGCCGCCGCCCTACCCTTCCCTCTCTTCCCTACCCAGCCCCCGTCCGCCGCCACTCCATGCCCGATCGAGGGCCTGGTCGCCCCTCTTCTTCCGCGTTGTTCCCAGTGTTGTGCTTGGCCAAGCACCTGGACACCTAGCCCTGTCAGCTCCACCGTAACATGGTCGAGCGCCAAGTCCCAGACGGCCATGGCTGCCAGCGCCAGTGATTTGGCAAATCGGCGACGAGGCAGGGGCGCGACAGCTTGGCGGTGCTCAGCGGAGAGTCCGACGATGGGCGCAGGGGGGCGGCGGGAGAATGCGCTAGGTTTGGGGTTGGGGCCGGGGACCTGGGGCTTCACCATCAGGTAGCTAGCGTGGAAGGAAGAAGAAGAGATATGGGAGTCTGACAGGTGGGGCCACATCCACCTCTGCAGAGAAGTCAACGGGTGGGATAGAGATTGAAAAAAGAAGAAATTTTATTTTTAATTTGGGATAACAATTGGATCCCACGCCACGTCATCAATTCCTCCCTCACAAATCGGCCCCACCTATTAGAAATGGTGTCAATTCGAGATCAATATGGAATCAGTACTTTTTGCTAAAATTCGCTTCCGATGTGTCAGTTTTTTGCGATTGAAAAGTAAAGTGGTGTATTCGATAAATTTGACTATTAATGTGGCAGTTTTATGTTAACAACTCGTTTGTATAAGGCTGATACATTGCAAATGTATTTATAATTTTTGATGTTCCATGCTTGGTTTTATCCACTTTCTTGTGTTTTGCCCACACTTTGGAGTACTTTTCATATGATTTCTTGGACTAACCTATTAACAAGAGCCACAGTGCCAGCTGCCTGTTTTCTACTGTTTTTGGTTCCGGGAAAGTCAGAAAATGAATATTTTCAGAATTGGACGGGACATAAGCCAAAGTGCCTATTTTTCCGGAATTCATCAAGTGCCAGAATACGAGACGGAGAAGGGCCAGAGGCCGGCCACACCACCTGGCCGCGCGGCCAGGCTTGGCCCGCGCTAGGGGGTGGTGTGGTGGCCCCTGGCACCCCTCGGCCTCCCCTTCCGACTATAAGATGCCCTTAGGACGAAAACCCTAAGTGACCGATCAAAAATCCACGAAAGAGTCTGTAGCCGCCGTCATCTCCATCCCTAGATCGGGAGGGATCTGAAGCTCTTCCCGGCACCCTGCCGGAGAGGGGAATTCACCCTGGAGGCCTTCTTCATCACCATGCAAGCCTCCGGTGTAATGCATGAGTAGTTCATCCTTGGACTACAAATCCATGTAGCAGCTAGATGGCTGGTTCTCCTCCTTTGTGCTTTCATGTTTAGATCCTGTGAGCTCCGTTCATGATCAAGATCATCTATTTGTAATTCTGCATGTTGTGTATGCGGGGATCCGATGGATATTGAGATGCTATTTCAGATTGATTATTGATTCTATCATGTCTTTGTTATTTGTGATCTTGCATGCTTTCCATTGTTAGTAGCTATCTTGGCCAAGTAGATGCTAGCAACTCCAAGAGTTAGTGTTTATGCTTGATAGTGGGTTCATGCCTCTGGTAATCTAGGGAAGTGACATAAATATCTAAGGTACTAGATGTCTTGTTGCTACTAGGGAGAAAACAACAATCCTTTGTTCATAAAACAATCGTATTGTTTACTTTACACGCAGTTCGTAAAGCAATAATATGTTGTTTGCAACTTAATACTGGAGGAGGGTCGGATGATAACCTGAAGGTGGATTATTAGTCTTAAATGCAGTTGGATGGTGGTCTATGTATAATATTGTAATGCCCAATCAAGTTCCAAAGGAGTCAATATGATTAGTATATGCATGTATTGCTTTCTCGGTGTTTGTCAATTGCCCCGCTGTAATTTGTTCACCCAGCATGTTATCTATCTTAAGGAGAGCCACCTCTAGTGAACTATGGATCCCGGTCCTTGTCTTGTACATTCAATCTACAATCTTTTACTTCTTTGTGTTTACTTTCTGCAAACATTTACTTCTTTCCATTCGATACGTTTAATCCTTTGTTTTCCGCAAAACACGGTGAGATTGACAACCTCATCGCAAGTTGGGGACAAAGTTCTATGGTTGTGTTGTGCAGGTATCCACGTTGCTACTAGCACCGATAGTGTGCCCTGCCAAAGCTCAGTGATGTCTACGCACTTCTATTCTTGTAGACAGTTGTTGGGCCTCCAAGTGCAGAGGTTTGTAGAACAACAACAAGTTTTCCCTTAAGTGGATCACCCAAGGTTTATCGAACTCAGGGAGGAAGTGGTCAAAGGTATCCCCTCTCAAGCAACCCTGCAATCAAGATACAAGAAGTCTCTTGTGTCCCCAACACACCCAATACACTTGTCAGGTGTATAGGTGCACTAGTTCGGTGAAGAGATAGTGAAATACAAGTGGTATGGATAATTATAAGTGGAATCGGTGATAGTAAATAGCTTGATGGCGTGGAAGAGACTAAAGGCAAACTAAAATAAAGATGGAAGCAAGCAAACATGTAACAGATCTAATTGCAAATGGTGTATCAATGCTTAGAAACAAGGCCTAGGGATCATACTTTCACTAGTGAACACTCTCATATAAGTATATTATCTTCATGATACTACTCTCCGGTTGAACACTCTAATCAATGGTAGGGCTATAACAGCACTCCTCAAAGTAAGCCTTTCCCATCTAGAAAACCCCACACTGTCACCTTGAGTACTAGATAGGTCCAACAAACACCGCGATTTCATAAAGGCATCCAACTCCAAATATAACTCATAACAAGTATTTGTAATCTCTAGCCTAAGTGCCACCATGGTGTGCATGCTGTCACTTTCACACACATGGGGAGAGCAGGGATCTATTAAAGCACTTGAGTAGCAAGGTAGATCTATAGATTACAAGCTCATGATCTCAATAAGATCATGCATAGAGAGAGATGAACACATAGCTACCAGTAGAACCCTTAGCCTCGAGAGAGAACTACTCCCTCATCATCATGGGAATCAGCAACGGTGATGGAGATGGTGGTGGAGATCGATGGAGATGGCTCTGGGGGCACTTCCCCGTCCCGGCAGGGTGCCGGAACAGAGACTTTCTGTCCCTCGAATCTCCTTTTCGGTGGCGGCAGCACTGCGGAACTTTTCGTGGATTTCTGATTGACGATCTAGGGTTTTGGTATCGGGAGGCTCTTATAGGCGAAGGAGGCAAGGTCGGTGGCTAGCCAGGGGGCCCACACCATGCCCTAGCGCGGCCTAGGGGGACCCGCGCCTAGGGGTGGTGTGGCCACCCTATGGCCCCTCTCCGACTCTCCATCTGGCTCCGTGAGTCTTCCGGGAAAATAGTAACTTTGGCTTTTGTCCCATCCAATTCCGATAATATTCATTTTCTGACTTCCTGGAACCAAAATAGCAGAAAACAAGCAACTGCACTGTGGCATATTGTTAATAGGTTAGTCCAAGAAATCATATGAAAAGTACTCCAAAGTGTGGACAAAACATAAGAAAGTAGATAAAACCAAGCATGGAACATCAAAAATTATACATTTGCAATGTATCAACATCCCCAAGCTTAACTCCTGCTTGTCCTCGAGTAGGTAAGTGATAAAAAGAAAGAATAATTTTTTAGGTGACATGCACCATCATAAACTTGATCAAAGTATTTGTAAAATAAGGATATCTAGGATCATAGTACTTCAATCATAACATGAAAGACAAGGTTCTAGCAATAAGCAAAGAAAGTATGATGCAACATGAAAAGGCACAAACAAAAGATTCATGAATAACAATGCTTTGCAAGACGTTTGTTTTCACATAAAGAAAACATAGCATAGTGGCATTCAGCTTGTCCCTCATAGAGTAGCAAACATAAATGCATAGGACACCTTCAAAGTTCATAAGAGTGACTAGATACAAATAGTTTAAAACAAGCAATATCAAGTTATGCATCAATCAACTAGTCTTGGGACAATGCACATAGAACTAAGAATGGACACTATGCTCTCAAAGTAGGTGCATAAAGATAGAAGGTGGAGACTCAATATATAAGTGGAAGAAAGGCCTTCATAGAAAGAAGCAGAGATTCAAGTTTCATAAAGATCTTGCAAAAATTATGGTACTTATAGCTTTCAGCTCTCATTGCCCCTATCATAAGCATCTTGAGGGTGATTAAGGTTAAAGTAACACAACTAAGAGGATATGCTTGACAAGTTATAAACCGAAATCTCATGCCCCTTACTTACGAAGACCGAACCTCATGCTACTCAAATTTAGTCACAAGTAAACCCTTGTCATTGTAAGTATATATGTATCATAAAAAACCGCCAACGGGGTACCCCTTGCACATGATACAGGAGCTATCCCATAATCAAAATGACAAGGCAAGCAGACAATGAGCATCTCAGCGATCTTTTTATTTGCTATTTGCATAGGTTTTTATTAAGGATGCTTCATAGAGTGCTCATTATGGTGATGCTGCAAGTTTCCACCATGATTAGGCATGGCTTAGGCTAGCGGCCCAAGCGTTTCTCTAACACACATACAAACTCCATGATCTTACAAGTTCCACTTTTATTTCACACCGCCGGGATCCATAAGCAAAAGAACATGATATCAACGGGGTACAAAGTACAAGTGCAATGTTGAAAGCGTTCCCCATGGTACATGGTTCTGCTAATTTCAACTTATAAAGCACAAGCATATACGGAACAAAGAAGGACCCAGTGGTTCAATTTTATTAGATGCAAAAAAAGTAAAGTGTGCCATCAAGTTCGTGAGAGCTTTAATCACTAGTTTTCTCATAACAAGTTTAATTTGGAAGGTAAACAAAAACATGAATATACTTGGAATAGCATAAGATAGTATGTAGGTATGGTGGACTCTTTGGAATAACTTGGTTTAGGGAGTTGGATGCATGAGTGGAACTCATACTTGGTTGTGGAGGCTAGCAAAAGACTGGGAGCGACAAACTAAGAGAGCAATAATGGCCATAATCATGCAGAGGGACAAAACATCATTAATCAAAGCATAAAGTGATACTACAAGTTGAAAACTAAAGGATCTTAAAGGCTATGGTGACTTTTGATAGTCATAACATGGTGTGAGCATGCGCCAAGTCAACCCAAATAAAGCATCAAAGGAGAATACCACAATACTATGCTTTAATATGCTAAAACAACGCATGATTCTTCCAAGGCACATTAAGCAATCTCAATTGTTTATAACAAGTCATGCTATAGCAAAGAATACTAACCAAAAAGCCAAAACAATATCAAGCATGGCATGACAAAGCATAGGCCACAGTCAAAAACAAACTCTCTTTACCACTTAAGCATGAACTTTCCTACTCTTTTCCAATCCAAACCAAACTATTTGAAAACCAATGTATGAAAGAGGGGGTCCAAACAATTTATTCAGAAAACTAAGAAAACCAAGCAAACTAAAAACCAAAATGAAAACGAAAAATAAGACGCTCCAAAAACAACACAACTGTGCATGAAATAATAAAAATGAAGCGTTTGGAAGAAACCTGGGATTTTTATTGATGAAGAAGAGGATGCCTTGGGCATCCCCAAGATTTGACGCTTGTAATTCTTGGATATTTCTTGGGGTGACATGCGTGGCATCCCCAAGCTTGAGCTTTATTCCATCCTTCATCTCATTACTCATTCCTTCCATACACGTGAAATTTTTCCTTCATACAAAAACTTCACACAATCTTTATTAGCAACATTAATGCACTTAAGATAAATAAGTCTTAAGGTTCAGTTCTAACACAAAATAAACTTCCATTAGAACACTAGCTACTGTAGTACTTCCCTCAAAATGCTCAATTCCCCAAAAGAACTCAAAAAAGGAGCCAACAAGAAGCAAATGCAAATAATGGCAGAAATCTGTCAAAACAGACCAGCAGGTAAAGACGATTTTTTTCGAAGAGCTTCTGTTGCTCAAATCAAAAAGTGTTGAACTAACAAAAGTTAGATAACAACCTGGGGCAGAAGAACAAAACTTCACGCCTCAAAAAGACTTTCAGAGATTTTACACGAATTTTTACGGTGAAGCATAGAAATCTGTTTCGGGACAAAACTTTCCCAATCATTACTTCTCTCTCATTAGAGGTTACTCTTGGCACAAAAAGCAAATAAAAAGGATAAGGAGGGGTTATTACTGAAGTAATAACTTCCAAGACTCATCTAAAACTTTTGGGTTATCTCCCAATAAGTACTTTTGTTTAACGCCTTTAAGTTAGGCATGATAGTTTGAGAAGATGCTCACATAGGAAATATGACTTGAAGTAAAAGAGTGCATCAAGAAGCAAATTCAAAACACATTTAAGTCTAACCCACTTCCTATGCATAGGAATATTGTAAAGAAACAAGTCATGAAAGCACAAAGCAACAAGCATAGAAAAGCAAAACAAGTGCAACTTCAAGACTTTTAACATAAAGAGGGGAAACTTAATATTGTTGAGACACATAAGACCATGTTTCCCTCTCTCATAATAACTTTAAGTAGCATCATGAATAAAATTAACAATATAACTATCAGATAAAGCATTCTTATCATGAGCCACATGCATAAAAGAATTAATACTCCCCACATAAACATAGTCATTCTTATTAATTATAGTGGGAGAAAATTCAACAAAATAGCTATCATTATTATTCTCATCACGATAATCATCAAATATAGGAGGCATATTGTAATCATAATTAATTTCCTCCTCAATAACAGGGGGACTGGAAATATCATAATCATCATTGCAATCATCATATATTGGAGGTATAGAATCATCATAAGCAATAGAATAGTTATCTTCCCAAGTGTGTTCATTTGTAAACATATCATCATTGGAAGGATCATGGATAGCACTAATAGTATAGCAATTATTAATATCATCATTTTCAGAATTGATACCGAAGAGATTTTCAATATCAAAAGTAGTGTGCTTTTCCCAATCATGATCACTACTATAGGTAATAGGCATAGGAACATCAACGAGTTCAGACTGATCAAAAACTATAATAGGAGCAACATGCTTAGGGGAAAATACCGTTTCCTCTCTCCTTTTACTCCTCCTTTTCTTCTTTTCTTTAGAAGGGAGAGGTTTGAAAGGAAGCTTCTCCATATACCCTGGTTCATTGTTAGAGACAATAGAAGAAACTTTGGAGGATTCCTCCTTTTCATTAATAAGACCGAAACACATATTAGTCATGTCATATTTTGGTAAGATCTCATCTTTTATAATATTTTGTATGTAAGTATTTGTGTGGCAATTATCAACACAATAAAGATGACAACCATGCATGACACTATTCATATCAAAAGCACCCATATCTACCAAAGAGGTTTTTCTTGACAACTCTTCACATCTCAAAAATAATGTAAGTTCATCATGCTAATTAGGAGTGATCATGTCATCACAATACAAACTTGGAGTACTCATTGGATTAGAAGGGCTATTATTATGGCATGAGCATTGAAAATTGAAATGACCCACTTCAAAGCAATGTTCACAAATAAAAGGATAGAGGGCACAAACTTTTTTACCAAGATCATTTAGAGCCCTATACCATGTTCTAGTTTTTTCATTCCTGTGGGTGATACAATATTCTTCTTCAATTTGATTATTCTCACAAGGTCTATGTATTCCACAAAAACTAACATGCTTATAAGAAGTAGTACTTTCAGAGGTTTGAGCATGTTTATTGCTATTAATAACAATTTCATTTTCCATGCAAGTGTCTTTATAAGGCTCATGATACATGTCCCATTTTTCTTTAGGAGCATTAATATGAGAAGCAAAGGTTCTATAACAATCAACAATAATTTGAGGATCAAGACCATATTTAGCACTAAGCTCTTGAAAATCAATAGTTTTAGCAAAAGACTTAATGCAATCATACTCATAGTTTATACCTGGTTCTTTACCTTTGTTGTTATCCCAATCTTCGGTATTGCTTTGAATTGTTTCAAGAAGATCCCACTTAGCTTTGACCTCCTTACTTGTGAAGGATCCCTCTAAACAAGTATCTAGATAGTCCTTGTAATGTCCTGAAAGCCTTGCATACAAATTATTAAAAACAATATTACTGGGGAGCTCATGAATGGGACATTTGAGCATTAGTGACTTCAATCTCCCCCATGCTTGGGCAATACTTTCTCCATCATGTGGATGAAAATTATAAATGTAATTCCTATCTTTATGAATTTCATGAGGAGGATAAAATTTAGAGTAAAATAGAGATTCAAGTTCCTTCCACTCCAAATGATGAGGATCATCTAGTAGCTCATACCACTTCCTTGCTTTGCCCTTAAGTGAAATAGGGAATAGCTTCCTCTTAACTTGGTTCATTGAAATACCTGCACACTTGAAAAACTCGCATAATTCATGTATAAAGAGTAAATGATCACCAGGATGGACAATTCCATCTCCAAAATAGCAGTTATTCATAACACGTTCAACAATTTTTATAGGTAATTTAAAAGGGATGCTTTCAGTATGTGGATTTAAAATATCACAAGTATCATCAGAATTACCACATATGGGAGATAAAGTATCATCAAAGCAAATTTTCTTCTTCAAAGCTGGGGAACTAAAAAGATCATTTTCATAAAAACCAACTTCCCCAAGCTTAGATGTTTCCATAGCATTAGTAACAAAGGTGTTCAAAAGATTCATACTAATAACATTGTTATTAGCATGCAAAGAAAGTTCCAAGGGTTTTTTAATTTTCTCTTCAAACACTTCATGTCCTAACTCAAGATAAATAGTATAAAGCTCTATAATTTTGTTGTTGTTTTCCATTAAGCCTAACTAGTGAAAACAAGAAACAAAAAGACAAAATTGTAGAATCTAAAGGAACTAACTTCGAGCACTCACACCGGAGGATGTGAGTACCTTTTACCTTCCCTCCCCGGCAACGGCGCTAGAAAATAGCTTGATGTCTACGCACTTCTATTCTTGTAGACAGTTGTTGGGCCTCCAAGTGTAGAGGTTTGTAGAACAGCAACAAGTTTTCCCTTAAGTGGATCAGCCAAGGTTTATCGAACTCAGGTAGGAAGTGGTCAAAGGTATCCCCTCTCAAGCAACCCTGCAATCAAGATACGAGAAGTCTCTTGTGTCCCCAACACACCCAATACACTTGTCAGGTGTATAGGTGCACTAGTTCGGCGAAGAGATAGTGAAATACAAGTGGTATGGATAATTATAAGTGGAATCGGTGATAGTAAATAGCTTGATGGCGTGGAAGAGACTAAAGGCAAACTGAAAAAAGATGGAAGCAAGCAAACATGTAACAGATCTAATTGCAAATGGTGTATCAATGCTTAGAAACAAGGCCTAGGGATCATACTTTCACTAGTGAACACTCTCATATAAGTATATTATCTTCATGATACTACTCTTAACTACTCTCCGGTTGAACACTCTAATCAACGGTAGGGCTATAACAACACTCCTCAAAGTAAGCCTTTCCCATCTAGAAAACCCCACACTGTCACCTTGAGTACTAGATAGGTCCAACAAACACCACAATTTCATAAAGACATCCAACTCCAAATAACTCATAACAAGTATTTGTAATCTCTAGCCTAAGTGCCACCATGGTGTGCACGCTGTCACTTTCACACACATGGGGAGAGCAGAGATCTATTAAAGCACTTGAGTAGCAAGGTAGATCTATAGATTACAAGCTCATGATCTCAATAAGATCATGCATAGAGAGAGAGATGAACACATAGCTACCAGTAGAACCCTTAGCCTCGAGAGAGAACTAGTCCCTCATCATCATGGGAATCAGCAACGGTGATGGAGATGGTGGTGGAGATCGATGGAGATGGCTCCGGGGCACTTCCCCGTCCCAGCAGGGTGCCGGATAAGAGACTTTCTGTCCCTCGAATCTCCTTTTCGGTGGCGGCGGCGCTGCGGAACTTTTCGTGGATTTCTGATTGACGATCTAGGGTTTTGGTATCGGGAGGCTCTTATAGGCGAAGGAGGCAAGGTCGGTGGCCAGCCAGGGGGCCCACACCATGCCCTAGCGCGACCTAGGGGGACCCGCGCCTAGGGGTGGTGTGGCCACCCTATGGCCCCTCTCCGAATCTCCTTCTAGCTCTGTGAGTCTTCCAGGAAAATAGTAACTTTGGCTTTTGTCCCGTCCAATTCTGAGAATATTCATTTTCGGACTTCCTGGAACCAAAAACAGCAGAAAACAGGCAACTGGCACTGTGGCATCTTGTTAATAGGTTAGTCCAAGAAATCATATGAAAAGTACTCCAAAGTCTGGACAAAACATAAGAAAGTAGATAAAACCAAGCATGAAACATCAAAAATTATAGATACATTTGCAATGTATCACTCAGCTAGTAACACCTTTGGGGTGTTTCCTTGCTCCTAGTGGTAGATTGAGCTTCAGCCCAAGAGGAAGGTATCATGAGCACAACATCAAGTTTCCCTCAGTATGAAACCAAGGTTTAATCGAACCAGTAGGAGCAAGGAAACACCCCAAAGGTGTTACTAGGTGAGTGATACATTGCAAATGTATCTATAATTTTTGATGTTCCATGCTTGGTGTGGCGCCCCGCAAAACCACTACTAGAAAATCGCGTTGTTTTGTGCATTGCATCTTCATGACCGCATGCTCATGTCATCATGCCACATTGCATTTGAGCATCGTCATCATCATGCATTTGTTTGTCTAAAACTATTTTCTAAAAGCCTAGTTTTGTTTTCTAAATCTCTCCCGTCTGTATTCAAATAAAAACCCGGGTCTCCGGAATATTTTGTTTCGTCTACCAACGGTTTTCAAAAGCCCCGTTTTAAATAATAAAATATTTCTTTTATTTTTAGGAGGCAGCCCGCCAGGCCCGAAAGCCTGGCCGGCCACCTCCAAGCCCTAAACTAAAACCTAGTCTAATCCAAACCTAATCTACCCAGCCCCAGCCACCTCACCCCAGCCAACCACCGGTCGCCACCTCACCCTGCCAATGCCACCTCACCCACCAGCAGACCCACGTCGCCATCTGGTCCACTCCCCATCTCCACCACGCCACCAACCCCCCTGCCGACCCACCCCGCAAGCAGCACACGCACCCGCTCCCGACAAGCCCCACCTACCGCGTCGTTAGCCGGGTCCCACCACCTTCTCTCTGCCCGCACGCCTCCTGCCCCACCTTCCTCTCTCTCGCACGCCTCCTCCGTCCCCCGCCTGCTCTGCTCCCGCACCGACCGCGGCCTCCTCCACCTGCCGGCTCGCCCCGTCGCCTCCGCTCGCTCCCCCTGCATCCGGCCGCCGCCGCTGCTTTCCGCCGCCTCCTCCACCTTCTGGCGGGCTCCCGCTCGTCCTCACCGCCGTCCTCCGCCGTGCTCCCCCGTCTCTCGCTCGCCCCCTCTTCTCCTTCGGCAGCATCACCGCCGCCCTCCTCCGTTCCGTCCCCGCCGCCCTGGAGACGGCCCCGCCGTGCTTCCTCCCTACTCGCCTCCTCATCGGCCTCACCAGCACCTCCTCTCCGCCACCGCCCTCGACCGCCACCGCGGTCCATCCTCGCCTCTCTCCGGCCTCCCCGCCGCCAGGGCCGCCCTCCACCGCGTCGGGCCACCCCTTCCTCGCCTCGCCGGCCATGCACCTCCTCGTCGCCTCGAGCTCATCTCTAGTCCGGGTCCTCCCTCTCCCTGAGCAGCGCCCTCCTCACCTTCGAGCTCGCCGTCCCCGCCGGCCTTCGCCGCCAGCATGGGCAGCGCCACTTCGAGCTCTTCATCGTTGTCGTCGCCTCCTGGCCGTGTCGCGCCCACGCCGTCCCGGACCCCTGCGGTCGCCCAGTGCCGTCTAGGAGCCCTGCTACGAGGCTGCCTACCTCTCTGTCAAGCTCGACCATGCGTCCTTCTCCTTCCGTCGCGAGCCGCCGCCTCACAGCGCTCTGCCGCGTGCGACCTCGCGTCGCTCGTTTCCTTGGGTCTATCGCTGTTGGTCTTCAAACAAGGACACGCGAGACCCATCTACTTATGTTTCGGATGTTGTATTGCTTTTCGCTCGTGTACCACATCCCTGCCCAGGAACACAGATGCGTCAAGATCCCCTCGCCGACAAGTCCTCCTCGGAGTTTGTGATGGTTTGAGTCCTGACGTTGAACCCAAGTCCGACAACCGAAGCGGGATCCCTCAAGTACGCCGACATGGAATCGGAGGATGTTTCATGCCAAGCCCTCCTTCGAGGGTCCGATGACGCCGTTACCTCAAGATCTCCATCCTGGAACGCCAAGACCAGCTACCCGAAGATCACGGACCCGGAGAATCCCCGGACGACGAGCTCTTCTACCTGAACCCGAAGACCGCAGACGCGACAAGTACTTCTTCCCAGATCCGATGCCCGAGAACCTGGACGCCAAGGTCGTCGACACGGATATGCCAAGTACTTCCTCGAGGACGCAAAGTTCTTCACCCCGGACGCCAAGACCGACCCGAGATGCGGACCGACAAGATCTTCGCGACGACAAGATCGACACCGACCAGGGCGCGTCCGATGTGCCTGACGCCGAACCAAGTCCTTCTTCCCGGCACGCCAAGCTCTCCTTCCGTGGCCCGAGAATGATCCCGATCCCGTTTCCCGTCGAACCCTGGACCCTGAGACCGAACCCCGGACCCCCCCCGAAACCCAAGATCTTCCGAACCCCATGTGTGAACCTTTCCTGAGCCCCTATTTTATAAATGCTATATATAAAACTTGTTGCATATTAATTGTTCATTTCGCATGCATATCATGTGGGTTGGGGGCATTATGCCGATTCACCTCATAAGTAAATATGGAGCGCATATGCGGGTTATTCCTGCCTATTAGCGCCTCCATTTAAATTTGAGTAGCGAACCAATGCCATGTTTTGCCTTGATAAGACAACATTTAAATTGCGGGGTTGTTAAATAACTTGAACTGTCTAATTAATCGTCGGGCCCCCGGTTCCGCTTAATACTGCCTAATTGCACAGCATCTGCATCATATCATAATCATGCCGGATCATCTGCCGTAGTATTGAATCTTGCACTCGGTGTTTCTTTTAGTGCTTTGCTTCTTCGCGGATTAGGCCGATGAGTTGATGCGAGTATCGACAAGTTCTCTAGATATGAACCTTCGGCAGTGTTTCCCAGGCGAGCATCTCTCCCCCTTCTACCTATTTTGCATTTATAGTCTTTATTTCCTCCTGTTGATCTATTGCTATCCGCGTCGCGATGCTTTAGTTTCCGTACACCAGTTACACCCCGTGCAGCCTCTATATTGCCTTGGACACCTCCTATTACCTATGTTTGGTAGATAGCTGGCCTTGCGAGTCGTAGTCGCTTGCTCAGGTGTGATCTCGTGTTGTCAAGTACCACAGTTGTTGGAATGCTGACAGATGTTTATGGTGGAGATGCTTACTGGTGGAGTTGATCATGACTTTAAATACAACTATTAAAATGCTAGATATAACTAATGCAGAGGCATCGGTGGGCAATAGATGTTATTTGGTTCTTCCACGCTCACTTGTGTCCCGTAGGACCCCGAGTACTTGATACATGTTCCTTGACTATTCGCACTATCCACATCCGGGAGGCCTTATGGAGCCCCCTGAGCCAGAGCTTGATTCATTTCTATTTCTTGGGGCCACAAAGTAGTTTGGGGCTTTATTACTATCCTGTACTTATGCCATGTTACTGCTTTATTTAAGATTGTGCGTGGAGCACCTATACTGTTTTGGGTCGCGCCACGTTTTCACGGTATCGACAAGCCCAGTCACACTTTCAGGTTCCCAGTCATTTACAGCCGTCGTCGCAAATCCTGGGTCCGTTCCGGAGCCGTCCAACTTCGTTGCGGGTAGCTTAGTGGGGTGGCCCCCTGAAATATTTCTGAATCCTGTGATCGCTTTGTCGTGAATGCCTCGTGGGGTTTTGAATTGGTTTTTCCGAGGTTGATCGAGTGTGTGTTGCTATTTGTGCACCCCTGCAGGGTAAAACTTTCTGAAAGCCGTGTCCGCGGTTATGGACGACTTGGAGCACAGTATCTCGATCATAGACAAGCATAACTAAAGTAGCGCTATAAATTTGACTTAATATGTGACTAGTAATCAGCTTCAACTATAACGGAATGGATAATAAAAATGCCAACAACTGGTGGATCGGTGGTGATCGGTGTCGTGCTGTATCTGCCTAGTAAGTATTGCAACTCCAATGAAATGAGATAAAAGTGTCAACAACTGTTGGGTTTGGGATTTCTCAGGACAATTATATCTGACTAGTAAATGTCCCAACTACAACGGAATGGTGATTAAAACTGCCCACTACTTATGCTATCATGACGGCCCACGCTATCTATATCTGACTAGTAAGTGCTTCAATTATAATGGAATGAATAAAACTGCCAACTGTGTGAGTTCCTTGGTCCGACTTCCTCGTTTGGTCTCGAGGGGGAAATACCAGGATGGGTTTGTTTGGTGTCAGCTTCAGGTTGGATCCGAATAGGTCTTTCTTACCCCTCTCTGATAACCGCCAGTTGTACCGAGTCTCTATAGGTGGTTTAGTGCCGCTGCGCTGCCGCTTCAGCCCACCATACCTATGTAGGCGAGAGCCGCTGAATTCTAGCCTCGCCGTGTACTGGCCTCAGTACTGACGCTCCTCTTTTTCCTTTGCCCTTTGTCGGAACCCCTTTTGTTTAGCAGGCTTGAGATCGACGTCGTTAGCAGGGTTACCCTTCCGGCTTGGCCTGGGCAGGGTTATGGACGCCATTGGTTATTCTTCAGGGCTCTTAGCCCCATTTGCATCTTGTCCGTAGATGGACGCTCTATCATTTTCAAGATGAATTGGATCTTTGTATTGTATATCTGTATTCTTGACTCAGGGAGTCGCTGTTGTATATATATCTATTCTGTGGTTCCCATCGAGGACTGTTGTGTAATGGTATTACTTCGTTTTCCACCCGCACGAAAGTGCCTGGTGGGCATCCTTGAATCGTTTCTATGCGGGTTTGGCGGAAAGGGCTAAAACTTGCATAGGGCCGATTTGAGGGTGTTACACTTGGTTTTATCCACTTTCTTGTGTTTTGCCCACACTTTGGAGTACTTTTCATATGATTTCTTGGACTAACCTATTAACAAGAGCCATAGTGCCAGCTGCCTGTTTTCTGCTATTTTTGGTTCTAGGAAAGTCAGAAAATGAATATTGTCGGAATTGGACGGGACAAAAGCCAAAGTGCCTATTTTTCCGGAAGTCATCAAGTGCCAGAATACGAGACGGAGAAGGTCCAAAGGCCGGCCACACCACCTGGCCGCGCGGCCAGGCTTGGCCCGCGCCAGGGGGTGGTGTGGTGGCCCTTGTCACCCCCTCGATCTCCCCTTCCGACTATAAGATGCCCTCGAGACGAAAACCCTAAGTACCCGATCAAAAATCAACGAAAGAGTCTATAGCCGCCGTCATCTCCATCCCTAGATCGGGAGGGATCTGAAGCTCTTCCCGGCTCCCTGCCAGAGTGGGGAATTCACCCTGGAGGCCTTCTTCATCACCATGCAAGCCTTTGGTGTGATGCATGAGTAGTTCATCCTTGGACTACAGATCCATGTAGTAGCTAGATGGCTGGTTCTCCTCCTTTGTGCTTTCATGTTTAGATCATGTGAGCTCCGTTCATGATCAAGATCATCTATTTGTAATTTTGCATGTTGTGTTTGCGGGGATCCGATGGATATTGAGATGCTATTTCAGATTGATTATTGATTCTATCATGTCTTTGTTATTTGTGATCTTGCATGCTTTTCGTTGTTAGTAGCTATCTTGGCCAAGTAGATGCTAGCAACTCTAAGAGTTAGTATTTATGCTCGATAGTGGGTTCATGCCTCTGGTAATCTGGGGAAGTGACAGAAATCTCTAAGGTACTAGATGTGTTGTTGCTACTAGGGAGAAAACAACAATCATTTGTTCATAGAACAATCGTATTGTTTACACGCAGTTCGTAAAGCAATAATCTGTTGCTTGCAACTTAATACTGGATGGAGTTCGGATGATAACCTGAAGGTGGATTATTAGTCATAGATGCAGTTGGATGGCGGTCTATGTATAATGTTGTAATGCCCAATCAAGTTCCAAAGGAGTCAAGATGATTAGTATATGCATGTATTGCTTTCTCGGTGTTTGTCAATTGTCCCGCTGTAATTTGTTCACCCAACATGTTATCTATCTTAAGGAGAGCCACCTCTAGTGAACTATGGATCCCGGTCCTTTGTCTTTTACATTCAATCTACAATCTTTTATTTCTTTGTGTTTATTTTCTGCAAACATTTACTTCTTTCCATTCGATACGTTTAATTCTTTGTTTTCCGCAAAACACGGTGAGATTGACAACCTCATCGCAAGTTGGGGACAAAGTTCTGTGATTGTGTTGTGCAGGTCTCCACGTTGCTACTAGCACCGGTAGTGCGCCCTGCCAAATGTCAGCTAGTAACACCTTTGGGGTGTTTCCTTGCTCCTACTGGTTCGATTAAACGTTGGTTTCATACTGAGGGAAACTTGCTGTTGTGCTCATCATACCTTCCTCTTGGGGTTCCCAACGAGCTCTACATCAACCACGCACCAGCACTTTTCTGGGCGTCGTGCATTGAGCCATCAGAGGTCGAGGGCTGAACTGTGATGCCATACAAGATGTCGCGACGTCCTTGGTAGAGCAAGTTGTCGGCGCTAAATAACACAACTCCCAGGATAGTCGCCATGCTATCTAGCACGATGCCAGCCAAAGCATCGCGCTATTTTGCATGGCGCCCTATTTTGTGATTTTTTTGAAATATGATTTATTTTATGCTCACCTTTCAAAAAAGAGTCTTTGCTATCTATATTCACCTTTTAGACAGAGACTCGTGGAAGAGTACAAGTACCACACCATACCAGTTAGGGCATGTACAATGGTTGATAAGACAATCTTATTATAATCATGGCAGTAATCTTGATATGACAACAAAACATGATGTACAATAGATCATTTTTAGTCTTATCTTCAGCGATAAATATCTCTAAATATGTGGTGAGACATATCGTGCTAAGAGATTATCTCTTGGCTAAGATAAGACATAGTTTTTTTTTATTCATCTCTCCTCCAAGTTAGCAATTATCCTACGTGACATTGTTAAGATAAGACCATTATACGTGCCCAAGCTGGCCAGCACCACGTATGCCGGTGGTTATTTGTGGTCGGAGGAGGACAATGTGTCCCAGCCCATGGTCGGTGGCTCATTTGTAGTGCTGTAGTGCTGTTCGCCAAGTACAGAAGCGTTGCGGGATATGCTGTAGTGCTGTTCGCATACAGTTGTTACGTACTTTACGTCAGCTAAAGTATCCAAATTCTGCATGCAACCACTGTCCACATAATTCATTGTGCTAGCCATCTTTTGGAATAAGTGGTGTAGCTCAACAATATGGTGCATGACATTCTCAAGATAGACTCCCCAAAAAAACTTGTAGAGGAAAGTAAATGAAGTGCTTCGACATAAACGGTAAAAAAATGAGTTTTTTGTGTGTTCCCCAAATGGATAACAGCCCTTCATTATAGTGCATCTAAAGGTCTCTAACAGTTTACACTAGTGCCCCCCAAAAGACTAGTAGTACATTCATATTAGTCAAGAAATCTGCACCCCAGGTTAGACAACTATAGTCAGGCCCTGGCCCAAAAGTTATTCTCAGCCCAATATCGAACAACGGTGGCTGACTCGGCAATCAGCATGTAATCTTTTTTTTTGCGAAAAATCATCCAATCTATTCATAATCTTAATAGCGGTACAAAGAAACGCAAAAGTAATAAAAATTATTAACATGTCTTTGGACCACCTAGCGACGACAAGAACACGAGCTAGCCGAATGTGTGCCACTGTCCTCGCCCCTCCCTCATCGGAGTCGGACAAAACTTGTCGTAGTAGAGCTTGTTATAGTAGACAGACGTGAAGCCATCATGCTAAGATCTCAAAGGACAAGCGCATGAGAGCAGCAACCGTCGGTGATAAATAGAAGTGTAGATCAGAAGGAACACTGACCAAATCCTGCAAAATCCACTAGAGACACACCTCCACACAACTTCCAACGATGTTTGACGCAACAACGAAGCGGGGGAAAGATAGGGAGGACTTTATTCCATCTTCAGGGAGTTGCCGCTGCCACAACTTTCTAAGTAGGACAAAAACCCTAACCGAACTGGAGATAATATCCGAAAACGGAGCCCTCCTATCGACAAGGTCTGGGATCCACCGTACCTCCATAGCCCTAAGGCCACATAAGGCAAGGAAGACCGGCGGCCGGCGAAGAGATGCAGTAACCCCTTATAGCCTTGTCTTGAGAGCTGGAAACCGCGTATACCAGACGGTCATCTACATGTAATATTTTGATGTGCTGGTATCTCAACTCAACAGCTACCAAGCCGATAGAGCCACGCCACCAGCGGTGATATCACACACCACAAAGGCTGACCAACATGGGTTGGAAATAATATTTCATAGATTGTGCATGGTAGAATCGATCTGGTACTAGTTCATGAATGGAGAAGTCTAGACTATTTCAAACCTTCACGTGGACTAATTTTTTGCAAGATGAATAGGAGATATCGTGTAGTAGCAAAAATAATTGTTCGATAGTGACATCCAACCCGTTGCATGAGGAATTATATTGCACTTAAGAGAATTTCTGCTATACAAGCTGATAAGTATTTGTACTAATGAATACACGCAAATAGCTACATTACTACTTCGGGAAGAAAAAGGGAAATATATTAGGTAGAAATATTGTAATCATGGTTTATTTGTTTTCTCATTTGTGCACGTGATGTTCTTATGAGAGAGAAAAATTGTATTTCAATCTTGATTTAAGGATTTACTTTTATAATTTCTAATATTATTTGGAGAAAATATTATTAATGTCGGGTGATCTTTTTTTGGTTTTTTTGGCTTACATTAAGCATGGCAATATATACAACACATTCCTTGTTCAACCATGAGAATTTCTTCTATGTCTGAATGCTAATATGAAGTAGTACATTATAGTTTTACCGTATCTCTATAATCCCTTCAATATATGGACATGTCAAGTCCCAAAGGTTTATCCATACGGGGGCTTTGGCCAGGGATTCTCAAGTAAATAAAATAATTGGAGTTTCTTTCAACTATCACACAAAGTTTGGAAGGCAAAATTCATTAAGTGTAACATGCCTATAGCTCATGGTTAAATGATTCTTTGTCAAAAATACATCTTCAAGATCATGCTATGTCTAACATGCCACGGATTTGAAAATGGGTGGTCAAAACGTCTTTTACATTCCATGCGGCCGGAGTAAATGAGAGGAAGTAATATGTAGATGACAGAAAATGAAAATTCCCACTACTTTGTTTTTTGTCCTATAATGTTGTGCGTTTTTGTGCATTTAATGATATAAATATTCATGACATACTAATTTTTATTATACATAGGATCAACCAAACGGAAATTCAAGGACGCACAACACCAATTAATAAAAAAGGAAAAATAATGAACATGAATAACTCATCTTCAACTTGAACTCCTCCTTTGACACCATCCAAGAAAACTCACTGGTCCTCAGAAGTGATGCTTCCTAACATGATCACCATGTAGCCCCTTTGTTGTTTCATCCTACCATTGAACTTATTCCAAAACACATAAAGATGATACCCTCGCATTTGCGAGGGCCAATGTGCTAGTTCAGGATAAATGGTAGATTAATCTTGTTATTCGCATAAGGGCTATGTTGGTCAACAACCATGATTAAAAATATATGTGAATCCTGGGAAGCTTAAACCAGTGCCGTAATAAGTACAATTCTCAATTTGGAGGGACGGTCCACCCCACACACCATGTACCACATAGAAACATACTATTTTCATTGGGACGGTGAGCTTAGTTAGCATATAACAAAATATACACTAAATAACAATTAACAGATAATTTCGTGCAAAAAATTTCCTAAATTGATGAGAGCACATATATCCGAGAGAGGACAAATTACTAAACTGAATGTACGAATACATAGTATAATCCATGCCATTTCATGTTCATCTGTGATTACCTTTTTTTTGCTATTTTAGTGCTGAGCATAGAGCATGCACACACATTATCAACTTATTATTGAACATGCTGTACCTTGCAAGCTACATTTATTCACAAAAAGACTACTTGAAACACCAACATGAATAGGACATATCGTGTAGTAGCAAAAATAATTGTTCGATAGTGACATCCAACCTGTTGCATGAGGAATTATATTGCACTTAAGAGAATTTCTGCTATACAAGCTGATAAGTATTTGTACTAATGAATACACGCAAATAGCTACATTACTACTTCGCGAAGAAATGGGGAAATATATTAGGTAGAAATATTGTAATCATGGTTTATTTGTTTTCTCATTTGTGCACGTGATGTTCTTATGAGAGAGAAAAATTGTATTTCAATCTTGATTTAAGGATTTACTTTTATAATTTCTAATATTATTTCGAGAAAATATTATTAAGGTTAGGTGATCTTTTTTTAGATTTTTTGGCTTACATTAAGCATGGCAATATATACAACACATTCCTTGTTCAACCATGATAATTTCTTCTATGTCTGAATGCTAATATGAAGTAGTACATTATAGTTTTACCGTATCTCTATAATCCCTTCAATATATGGACATGTCAAGTCCCAAAGGTTTATCCATACGGGGGCTTTGGCCAGGAATTCTCAAGAAATAAAATAATTGGAATTTCTTCCAACTATCACACAAAGTTTGGAAGGCAAAATTCATTAAGTGTAACATGCGTATAGCTCATGGTTAAATGATTCTTTGTCAAAAATGCATCTTCAAGATCGTGCTATGTCTAACATGCCACGGATTTGAAAATGGGTGGTCAAAACGTCTTTTACATTCCATGCGGCTGGAGTAAATGAGAGGAAGTACTATGTAGATGACAGAAAATGAAAATTCCCACTACTTTGTTTTTTGTCCTATAATTTTGTGTATTTTTTTGCATTTAATGATATAAATATTCATGACATACTAATTTTTATTATACATAGGATCAACCAAACGGAAATTCAAGGATGCACAACACCAATTAATAAAAAAGGAAAAATAATCAACATGAATAACTCATCTTCAACTTGATCTCCTCCTTTGACACCATCCAAGAAAACTCACTGGTCCTCAGAAGCGATGCTTCCTAACACGATCACCATGCATCCCCTTTGTTGTTTCGATGCTTCCTAACACGATCACCATGCAGCCCCTTTGTTGTTTCATCCAACCATTGAACTTATTCCAAAACACATAAAGATGATACTCTCGCATTTGCGAGGGCCATTGTGCTAGTTCAGGATAAATGGTAGATTAATCTTGTTATTCGCATAAGGGCTATGTTGGTCAACAACCATGATTAAAAATATATATGAATCCCGGGAAGCTTGAACCAGTGCCGTAATAAGTACAATTCTCAATTTGGAGGGGACGGTCCACCCCACACACCATGTACCACATAGAAACATACTATTTTCATTGGGACGATGAGCTTAGTTAGCATATAACAAAATATACACTAAATAACAATTAACAGTTAATTTCGTGCAAAAAATTCCTAAATTGATGAGAGCACATATATCCGAGAGAGGACAAATTACTAAACTGAATGTACGGATACATAGTATAATCCATGCCATTTCATGTTCATCTGTGATTACCTTTTTTTTTGCTATTTTAGTGCTAAGCATAGAGCATGCATACACGTTATCAACTTACTATTGAACATGTTGTACCTTGCAAGCTACATTTATTCACAAAAAGACTAATAAAGAATCATGTCAATGGAGCTTACCAAATCGTACTCTAGAAATCGCTATTAAGATATTTGTTTGGTTACCAGGAAAAAACGATATTTGTTTGGTTGTATGCTTTAAAGATCTATAACATTAATACAAATAGATGATATAGTTTATTACATTGTTAGAAAATAATTAAAAAGGAAGGAATTTGTATTACCACAATGCATGTCAACTTAAAACAATGCAAACTTATTAAAAAATATGCATGCAAAATTTATATAAGAGACCACTAGAGCTGACACCTAGTGATAATGCTACGTGCTTAAATATGTCAAATAAGTAACAGAAAAATATGTTCATTAATATTGTGGCATGATTTTTTCTAAAAAGTATAAAAGTTAAGTATAAAACATAAATATCTCTGCTTCTCCTGGGTCGAAAATTTTCTTGTGTCAGCCTTGGTTACAAACATCCAGGATAGGCTTATGGTCGATAATCCTGGTCTAGTAGATTCCAACAAGGGTAAATAATGTTGAATTAAGCATAAACTTATGAGATATGGTGTGGAATAAACACAGCTGGGTGAACAGTGTATGGTGGGCACAAGTATGACAGACGTAGCTTGGTGACACTAATACATGGTCCGGCATGAAGGAGCCCGGTGAAAACCAGGAGGCCGAACGTGATCGTCTTTTTGGACGGATTTGTTAGAATACAGATACATATACGTATACGAGATAGACTAGGACACTAAGATCATCTTGTACTCCAAATCTACCTACCCCTTATAACTCTATATATAACTCATGAGGATCAAATCAATACAATAAAATATTAGGGATTTAATATTTTTCACGTGGTATCAGAGCGGTAAGCCTCATGGCGCCAATCCTAAGACTTCCTCCACTTCTGCAACGCGCGCCGCCCCGAGGAGATTACTCCTTGGGGGCGCGGCACCCGGTTTCGACCAAAGATTAGATCCAATTTTAATTCCTAGTTCATAGATTAGATCAATTTTCAAAATTCCAACCTCTTAGATTAGATTAGATTAGATTAGCTACAAAATAATATCCCTAAATTCAGGACCATGCTCCTCCGGTGAAATTCAGGTGCACAGATTGGGCCGTCGGCGATCAGCAACTGCGGCAACACGCCTCACGGCAGCACAAAACCTGGACGACCCGGGCGGACCAGACGGCACGGCGTCGCAAGCGCCAAGCTCTCCAATCTCCACGCTGCCTGGTACTGCAACAACGTCGGGGACGACACCATCTACACACAGTGACGCGCGTGAATTTAAGTGACCCATCCATCGGACGAGCCGCCGGAGGCCGGACATCGACGCCGCCGATCCAGAAGCTGGGAGACGACCCGGAAAAGTCACACGTGCAAAGAGGGTGCGTGCATGCACATCCACCACGGTGCACGCGGGCCACAGAACGGCAGTCAAATCCAGATGGCGCACGAGCAAAAGCCAATCCTGCCGCATGCACACGATCCATCCAGAAAACTCCAAAGGCAATCACGTCACCTGCCATTGGCTACGTTGTGGTTGGATCATGGATGGTCAGACTCGATCAGACACGACATGTGGCTATACCCAGGCCCGCGCGACTACAGTAGCTACCACGGGATGACGACATCAGCACCAGGCGACAACACGACCTTCGGGCCATTGCCAAGTCTACACCTTCACCGAGTCGACTCGCCGTGCGCATACCGGAGGGACTTCCTTCTCCATCACACCGTCGATATACACCGCAAGAACATCAAGCTGTAGGACTACATCGACAAACTACAACCTACAAGATCTTCGTCGAGCACATCAATGGAGAATCGACATCAAAATCATCCACATGCCAGGCTGGTGTGGAACACGACTTCGCTTACTTCTCCGACATCAAGGCATCGACATCATTGTGGTCACAAGGGACGCCTTAAAGCGATGATCTACGTCACGCCTGCTAAAACATCACCGCCAAATTATCGCCAGGGTCTACATCAATGTGGTCTTTATCAACATTTTCGTTGACACATCAGCGCCGCCGCTATACCCGTCCACATGATGGACATACTACGACGCCCTCTGACAGTACATGTACTGCAAGGCATGACGACGGTATCGGACGCGTCTACGACCCCGACGACTGCATCAACAAACCGGCATCACAATTGTGATGCCCCTACGACCGCGAATACGGTTCTGGCAAAACCGTGTGTGCTTGGTGGGTTCCTTCGGTCATAGCAAAACCGGTGGTCTCACTTATGACCGCGTCCAAGAGACGCCCTGACAGTACCTCCATAAGGTGCAAAACAACCACAATCGCAGCTCCGTCAACAACAACAACAATAACAAAAAAATGCGCAATTTTTTGCGCCTCCGACAATGGCGGCCACACAACATACGACGACTACGACATCGACTACACCCACCTCGACCACGGCTACATTACGATCGGCTACCTCGACATCGACATCAAGAACAACATCTACAGCAACTCAAGAACTCCAATTAACAGCGTTCACATCGTCACTTGCGTCCACGCCACTCCCGCTATGACTACGGGAGGGAAGAGAGGCACCATAAAGGGACGCAATCACCGTCCCTAGGTGCCAGCCATTATCATGTCCACGCAGGTGATGATGATAAGGAGGTGAAGACGACGGAAGCACAAGCCTTCAAATCCAGTCGCAAGCGTCCGCTTCACTCCCGCTACGACCGAGGGGATGATGTTAGAATACGGATACATATAGGTATATGAGATAGACTAGACTCTAAGTTCATCTTGTACTCCAAGTCTACCTACCCCTTGTAACTCTATATATATCTCCCATAAAGATCAAATCAATACAATAAAATATTAGGGATTCAATATTTTTCACAGAGTTCACCACCAAAAGGTCCCTCCTAGCCATCACAATAGGGGGATAGAGAAACGTTGTAGCAGCATAGGACACTTATAGCCCATGTCCCGAAGCACCTTAGCCGCTAGTTTGACCTCTCTGAAGTCCTTGATGGGCGCGGGGTTTCGAAACCGATCTCTCAATAGAAATAAAGGCATCGTCTTTGTTGGCGTTCCTGACCGGCTCTGGCGGCGCCACTTTGGGGCGGAGAATGCAGAGGACCGACACTCACACCCACGGACACAACAGACGTCTCCCTCTCCGGCGATGTGGGTAGGAAACAGGCGGGCCGAGGCAGGAAGTGAGGCCTCCACTCTCTAGTGGAGGGGTCGCCGGTGCCGGCTCATTGCTCGTCCCACGACATCTCACCGCTTAGTTTTTGAAATGCGTGCTCGTATTTAGCTTCGCCACTAAAAGGGGTTCAGGGGAAGGGAGGCAGAGGGGGGCTCTGACTCCATAAATTCACTTTAGAGGACATGCTCACTGGGCGTTTGAATTTTTAAAAAGCATCAAATATTTTTGAAAACAATACCTACGCGTAGCCACTAATACTAAATGAAAATCTGAAATTTTTCATTGGAAACTACTTTGTATTTCCTGCGCAGCAAAAAAAAATATAACAAATTTTGGGAAAAGCAAAGGCTCATTCAAATTTGCACTGCTCACAGCCAGATCTGAATATTTCTCTCTTTTGAGAGGCCATAATACAATTTATTTTTACATGCCTTTTTGCACACGTGTATTATTTATTATTATCTACATCCCAGCATTTCTTTCGTATTTTTTGAATCTTTAAATTTGTATTTTTCAGAAAATAAAACAAAATCACGACTAAGGACGAGCGCCAAATTGACGTTCTCGCTTACTTCTTTCTCCTAGTGCTTTGCATCATCCGGACTCTGGCTATAAAACGACACGGTTTTGCATTTTAGTGTCCCTGGCGCTCGGATCAGATGGACCAATGTTTAAAGGACGTGACTAGGGAGTATCCAGATGCTAGTTAGTCCAACTCGGCATTCATCCTAAAAATAGAGAGTCTATCACACGCACATCACACGTGCATTTAATTCCATATGGAGATGAATTGAAAATGTCATAACTCTTAAACCACTTGTCGGAACTGCGGTCTGTTTTCAATGTTGGACCTGTCGTGATGAGATCTTCAAAAGTAGATCCCATTTGTATATGTTTCAACAAACTTTTTTTTGGAAAACAACTTAGTGTTATCTGAAAGCAACTTTGTACAAAGACTTGTTTACCTTATTTTTTTGTATTTTAAGTAGCTAACTTGCTGCTGGTGGTGTCTTAGTTGCAGCAATACCCGTAGTGAGTTGTATTTTATGCAGACTATAGTTGCTACCACTTCTCGAAATAAGTTTTTGCCACTCTGGTATAGAGTAGACAACTTCACATATGGGTATGCAACTTAGCACTAGGTGATATAAGATTCGGCAATAATGGGTATGCGATTTAGCACACATGTAAAACAGTAATTTACTATCTACAAGTACGAATTAGCAAATGTGTGATCAACTCTGGTGTATAATAGACAACTTCACAGATGGATCATGCAACTTAACACTAGGTGGTAGACAACTTAGCAATAATGGGTATACAACTTAGCACAAGTATGAAGCAAAAATTTACTGTTTATGCACACGACTTAGAAAATATGTAATCAACTCTGGTGTAGAGAAGACAACAGATGAGGTATACAACTTAGCACTAAAGGTTATACAACTTTGCAATAGTGGGTATGCAAGTTAGCATGTTTGTTATACGAACTTGGCAATATTGTGCATGCGACTTAGCACATGTGTGAAGCGAAAATGTATTGTCTACAAACACGATTTAGTAATAGTTGCTGTCACTTCAGAATAAGATAAACAATTTCACATACGGAGATATGCAACTCACACTAAAAGTATACAATTAGTAATAATAGGTATGTAACTTAATATCTACAAAACACGACTTAGCAAATATTTGAGAGACAATTTGTTGTGTGCAAAATACGAACCTAGCAAATAGTGGGTATGCAACTTAATATAGTAGGTGTACAACTTAGCAATCGTGGGTACGTAACTTAGCAAAATGTATGAGACAACAATTTATTGTCTATGAACATGACCTAGTGAATGCATGAGAAAACAATTTACTGCGTGTAAAATACAACTTAACTTATCACAACACGCTGATGATGAGTAAACCACAACACGCTGATGATGAGTAAATCATCCAAACTGGAGCATCACACAGAACAATCTAAAGTACATGATGCATGCCGTAGATAAGCCACAGAGGAGGAATAACTCACCGAGTAGTTGTAGTTGAGGTAGGAAGTCACCGCTGCCGCAGATGCGGTGCGGTGAACCCACAGCCATCCCATGGGAACGGGGCAGAGATGCCGGAGCCGTGGACGGAAGCAAGGTCGATCCAAAGCTCGAAGGGGAGGTGAAGGCGTCGTGGAGGAGCAGCAGGGGCCCCGCCAGGGTTGGACCGCGTCGCCATCGATGCTGAACCAGCCGGTGAATCCTAGGATTTCCGCCGGGGCCTAGCGGTAGCACGGAAGGGTGCATACTGGTAGAGGAGGAGACTTCGAGGTTGTGCTGAGGCGGTCGCCGTTGACTACCACCACGGGCATCCGTCGATCGAAGGAAGGCCACGGGAGACCGATCCAGGGGCGTAGGGCATCGCGGCTGCGGGGAATCGGTGGAAGAGGCCAATCTGGGTACTTGCCGGCGTGTGGAGGTGCCAGAGAGATGTTCAGGCGGCAGCCGGAGATGGCCGGGCAGCGCGAGCGCCCGTGGCGATTTGGGGGCACTCGGGAGTCGCGTGCTAGAGAAAGAAAGAGGAACAAGAGAGACCGAGAAACGAGTCGATGTCGGAACTCGTTGACGTGCATCTTGATCAGGCATCGGACGGCTACATAGCGAGTGCTCGTTCGTGTCATCTGGCATCTGGATGTTTTTAGCGTATGGGATGTTTAAATGTGTTTTGTTTTCCGTTTGCATTGCATAGTTCTGGGAGAAAAAAATCGAATATCTCTCTTAGCCATGTGGATCATGTTCTATAATATACTCTATCCTTTCGAAGTATAAGATGTTTTAGCTTTGTGGAGATAATCGTATCTAGACGTCTTTTAGTATGTAGGTTCGGAGAAATTCACTCCGAATCTACACACTAAAAATGTTTAGATAAACTACCTTCACAAATTTAAAACATCTTATATTATGAAACGGATGGAGCAGTATATTATAATAGTTGTTTAACGGGTACAACGCGAACATGACCATGCGAGGGTGACATTTTTTTCGAAACAAGGCAAAAACGTTTGCCTTTATATCTTCTATATCTCTATCTCTACTACTTATAAAGGCGCAAACTGGAATTTTGCTTCACATACCCCGCATAATACACACAGACAGAACAAACGATCGGGCCTACTTAACATCATCTGACTCCTGGGCTTAGCCTAATCCGATTCCTGGTGCGCCTAGCAATTAGCAGCATCGGACTAAAAATTATCCCTTGCATAGCGAACCCACGCCCCCGCCTCCCTCAACTTCATTGTTGGTTCCAAGAAAAAAAATGTTAAACAAGGAAACGTATCATTGAACAAGAAAACTGACTACGCCTATCAATTTCGCCATCACCACTCGGCATCCCCGTGATCCTGGATGACGCCATCACCAGACCCTGTATGCACAACTACACGATGCGCTTGCTCACATCGCGTGCCTAGAAGACGGTGCGCCCTCACCATGTTCCTGGACGACGCTGTTGCTGCCGCTTTCCTGTATGACGCCCTCTCCGATGTCCTCGCGATGTCCTCGCGACATAAACATCACCGATCCACTCATGATACATGATCAGCAAGGTAAGTTGATCTACTCTTCAGTGATGTGTTTCATCTGCCGTTCATGCCTGTTCTTCGTGATTAGCGGGATGGCTTTCAAGTCTGCTCGGTGATGTTATGATCATAGCAATCTGGTCTGTTCCTATTCCTCCTGGACTCAAACATGGAATCCTGGTCGATGCACAAAATCATTGGATTAGGACTCACACAACGCTCTCTACTCGCTTCTACCAGGATATAAAAAATAGTAAGTTTGCTATCTGTGTCATGTCTTTTCCACACAAGTGCCTGAATACTTCCTCCCATTTAACCTTGTGAGGGTTCCTCTTCATATTGAAGCTCTTGTGGCATTTTGATCAGTAGAAGTGGAAAACCGGATAAGCAGCTGTGAGAACTGATTACATGGCAGGCCACTAACCAAATACAAGAAGAATTGAAGCTATAGAAATTCAGATCCCACTTTCAAGGTAGGAATATCATATCTAAGAATTGTTGTACTTCAGTTGTTCATAAGGCTACACGTGCCTGGCCAAATCCAGTAAGAAAGGTAGGTTCAACTTCAAGCTAACATAACTGGATTGGCAATCATATGTGCCTTCCATTTACCCTGGTAGCTGGGGTTCTTGATTTTATGGATATGAAACAAGCCTTTTAAACATCAAACTATGAATTGCAGAATGTTCACGGTGTTTCTCAATAATCAGAAATAGAGATATTACTTTTTGCTTCCATGGTCCCTTGTACTCTGGGTTGGGAATGGAGGGGGCAGTCCATTCATCATCTTTCTCATCATCCGAATCCTCAGGCTGCAGTAAGATTAGTACGAACGTTAAAACACATTATTATGCATAATATTAAATATAGTGACCTATGCAACTAATACACCTTCTTAACATATATAGTGTACACTTCCTGTGAGATGGTTCAGTTATGATTGGTAGTACACTATGCGGTAATCTCTACTGGAATTTTGCTTCACGTACCCCGCATATTACACACGGACAGAACAGACCAAACGACCAGGCCTACTTAACATCATCTAAAGCCTGGGCTTAGCCTGATCTGGTTCCTGATGCGCTTAGCAATTAGCAGCGTCGGACTAAAACCTATCCCTCGCATAGCGAACCCACACCTCCGCCCTCCCCTCAACCTCGTTGTTGGTTCCAAGAAAAAAAACGTTAAACAAAGAAACGTATCATTGAACAAGGAAACTGACTACGCCTATCAATTTCGCCATCACCGCTCGGCAACCCCGGGATCCTGGATGGCGCCATCGCCAAGCCCTGTATGCGCAACTACACGACGCGCTTGCTCACATCGCGTGCCTAGAAGACGGTGCCCTCACCGTGTTCCTGGATGGTGCTGTTGCAGCCGCTTGCCTGTATGACGCCCTCTCCGATGTCCTCGCGACAGAAACATCACCGATCCGCTCATGATACATGATCAGCAAGGTAAGTTGATCTACTCTTCAGTGATGTGTTTCATCTGCCGTTCATGCCTAATCTTCGTGATTAGTGGGATGGCCTTCAAGGCTGCTCGGTGATGTTATGATCATAGAAATCTGGTATGTTCCTATTCCTCTTGAACTCAAACATGGAATCCTGGTCAATGCAAACAATCATTGGATTAGGATTCACACAACGCTCTCTACTCGCTTCTACCAGGATATAAAAAATAGTAAGTTTGCTACCTGTGTCATGTCTTTTCCACACAAGTGCCTGAACACTTCCGCCCATTGAACCTTGTGAGGGTTCCTCTTCAACTTGAAGCTCTTGTGGCATTTGGATCAGTATAAGTGGAAAACCGGACAAGCAGATGTGAGAACTGGTTACAAGGCAGACCACTAACCAAATACAAGAAGAATTGAAGCTATAGAAACTCAGATCCTACTTTCAAGGTAGGAATATCATATCTAAGAATTGTTGTACTTCAGTTGTTCATAAGGCTACACGTGCCTGGCCAAATCCGGTAAGAAAGATAGGTTCAACCTCAAGCTAACATAACTGGATTGACAATCATATGTGCCTTCCATTTACCCTGGTAGCTGGGGTTCTTGATTTTATGGCTATGAAACAAGCCTTTTAAATATCAAACTATGAATTGCAGAATGTTCAGGTTGTTTCTCAATAATCAAATATAGAGATATTACTTTTTTCTTCCATGGTCCCTTGTACTCTGGGTTGGGAATGGTGGGGGCAGTCCATTCACCATCTTCCTCATCATCCGAATCCTCAGGCTGCAGTAAGATTAGTACGAATGTTAAACACATTATTATGTATAATATTAAATATAGTGACCTATGCCACTAATACAGCTTCTTGACATATATAGTGTACACTCCCTGTGAGATGGTTCGGTTATGATTTTTACTACACTATGCGGTAATCTCTACTGGAATTTTGCTTCACGTACCCCGCATATTACACACGGACAGAACAGACCAAACAACCAGGCCTACTTAACATCATCTAAAGCCTGGGCTTAGCCTGATGTGGTTCCTGGTGCGCTTAGAAATTAGTAGCGTCGAACTAAAAATTATCCCTCGCATAGCGAACCCACACCTCCGCCCTCCCCTCAACCTCATTGTTGGTTCCAGAAAAAAAACGTTAAACAAGGAAACGTATCATTGAACAAGGAAACTGACTACGCCTATCAATTTCACCATCACCGCTCGGCATCCTCGGGATCCTGGATGACGCCATCACCAGGCCCTGTATGCGCAACTACACGACACGCTTGCTCACATCGTGTGCCTAGAAGACGGTGCCCTCACCGTGTTCCTAGATGGCGTTGTTGCCGCCGCTTGCCTGTATGACGCCCTCTCCGATGTCCTCGCGACAGAAACATTAGCGATCCGCTCATGATACATGATCAGCAAGGTAAGTTGATCTACTCTTCAGTGATGCGTTTCATCTGCCGTTCATGCCTAATCTTCGTGATTAGCGGGATGGCCTTCAAGGCTGCTCGGTGATGTTATGATCATAGAAATCTGGTCTGTTCCTGTTCCTCTTGAACTCAAACATGGAATCCTGGTCGATGCAAACAATCATTGGATTAGGACTCACACAACGCTCTCTACTCGCTTTTACCAGGATATAAAAAATAGTAAGTTTGCTACCTGTGTCATGTCTTTTCCACACAAGTGACTGAACACTTCCGCCCATTTAACCTTGTGAAGGTTCCTCTTCAGCTTGAAGCTCTTGTGGCATTTTGATCAGTAGAAGTGGAAAACCGGACAAGCAGATGTGAGAACTGGTTACAAGGCAGGCCACTAACCAAATACAAGAAGAATTGAAGCTATAGCATTTCAGATCCTACTTTCAAGGTAGGAATATCCTATCTAAGAATTGTTGTACTTCAGTTGTTCATAAGGCTACACGTGCTTGGCCAAATCCGGTAAGAAAGATAGGTTTAACTTCAAGCTAACATAACTGGATTGGCAATCATATGCGCCTTCCATTTACCCTGGTAGCCGGGGTTCTTGATTTTATGGATATGAAACAAGCCTTTTAAACATCAAATTATGAATTGCAGAATGTTCACGGTGTTTCTCAATAATCAGAAATAGAGATATTACTTTTTGCTTCCATGGTCCCTTGTACTCTGGGTTGGGAATGGTGGGGGCAATCCATTCACCATCTTCTTGATCATCCGAATCCTCAGGCTGCAGTAAGATTAGTACGAATGTTAAAACACATTATTATGCATAATATTAAATATAGTGACCTATGCAACTAATACACCTTCTTAACATATATAGTGTACACTCCCTGTAAGATGGTTCAGTTATGATTGGTACTACACTATGCGGTAATATGGATCACATGGAAACTAGGCAACCATTTTTCCTGGTGGAAAGCGTTATTAATTTTCTGAATCAATCTACACAAGCACGCACACCCTACCCCTATGAGCACCTCCGAGAGACTGAGCTGGCAGGTCTTGAGATTTACGAAGTCACCGCGGGCGCCTCGCTATCGACAAGAACGTCGCCTCCCACTAAAAGAATATTCCGCCTTTATGATACACCAAAGCATCTATCCTGGGGTTTGAACTCTGGTGGGCTGGGGGTACCACTGCCCTCCTAACCATCCAACCACGGGTGGGTTCTCAAGTGAGCATTAGTATCTAGCCTTACCGTAATATGTTACTTATACAATAGTTTTTTACAATCCACGTCTGTGGTTTGGCAGTACCAAGGGGCTTCAGCTTTTGATCACTGAAAGTAAATCATAGACTAACTCCAAGTTCATTGATGTGTATGGTAGTCATATATCTTACGTTCAAAGGGTGCGGGTATGTTTTTATTAGCTAAGTGATTTAAGTTTTTGCATGCCATGCACAGTGACAAAAGTTTTTTACCTGCGCCACACATCTTCTTATATAATGTGTGAGGATCCCATCTTCTTATACAACTATTTGTAGTTTCTTTATATCAATCTGTGCCACACAAACTGCCACACAAACACTATTTCAGTCTCATCTAATCGATCCTAAGGGCTATTTGGTCTATGATCTACTTCTAGGGAATCAAGAGTTGAGGTATTGCCAAACCACAAACATGGATTGTACAAACAATATTGTGTAAGTAACAAATAAGTTTGAGATGAACTCTACAAATCTAGCAGAAAAATCCATTAATTTAACACTTCGGCTAGATTTTTTGCCATCTTATTCCAACAAAACTCGGCTGGTGGCTATGCAGCTAACTTTTTTCCAAAGAAGCATAAATGAGGTTGAACATATTTTGCCAAAAGTGCCATGATGTCATGTCATAGCCTCAAATCATAAGAAAGCTTTCTTTTCTAACATTTAATTTCTTTGCGCCATTGTTTAGCGAAAAGAAAATTATGTAGCTTCGTTGTGGACTTTGATACCTTCGGTGCTTAATTTTCCTCACTTAGTAGTAAAATCTTTTAAGATATCAAATAAAGAATTTTGCAATTACTATAAGAAATAACAAAAAGATTGTAAAACCAATTTAAGCCAAAATGGCTCTCCACTCCTCTAACCAGACCATGTCCCAAATTGTTGGTTGTATCATAATTTCATAGTACCAGGAATTAAGGGTGCGTTTGGGAGCTATTTTTTAAAGTATTCTAAGAATACTATGGTTTCTGAAAATACCGGTTTTGAAGTGTTTGCTTTGAGCTAAAACTGCAGTTTCATATACCCCAATTTTATACTTTGAAGTGTTTTCTTTGAGCTAAAACTACAGTTTCACATACCCGAATATCGACAATACTGCAGTTTTTTGGCAGTATAGAAAAAAGAGGTCCAGACCTCTTTTTTACAAAACAGAGAGAGGCAAAGTGGATTCTCCTTAGCCAGTCTAGCCGATGGCCACCAATCTGACATCCCCATGCATCCGATAGAGTGCTATTCTGTTTGTGTTTACGACCAAATCAATTGTTCGATCTTATGGTTCTGTAGCTTCGTTTCATCCCTATTCATTTCAGCTGCCCATTTATCGAGCTTATGCACTCATGCAGTGTGACTATTGATTCAACTAATCACCGGCTAAATCTAAGGCCAGCTCTAAAAGCAGTACACCAATTACTATGTCAAATATTTTATAAAATAAAAGTACTATGTCATGGACTGAACGATAAATACAGGACTGCCAAACATATCCGTGTTTTGCCAAAACTTCGGTTTACTTAAACTATAGTACCTGATGCCGAGGCAAGAAAATATCGTGGTTTTACAATACTTCGGTTTAATGTTTACTGCCAAACAGAGCCTAAAGGTTGAATCTCCGATGCAGTTTTCAGGTTGTATCTCCTACACATTTTCTTTATGAAAATTTCACTGGAATAACTTAGAATGAATGTAAAGAGAGGAGAATACAAAATCCAGTTCAGTGGTCATACCAGTCTTTCGACGAGGAGGAAGCCAGAGAGGACGCGTTCGTCGGTGGTGAGCCCGGCCAGGGGGATGTCGGCGGTCAGCGACGCCGGAGGACCTTTCCCTGGTGGCGAAAGGAGCTCAATGGCGGAGGGTAGGAAAGCATGGGTGGCGGAGCGGAGGCCTATGCAGAGCCATCGATCGTCGGTGGCGGTGGCCGTGGCCGCAGACCCGATGGACATGAGGTCTGCCCCTCCAGCTCCGTTGGCGTCCTGGCCTTCCGCGAGTGCCGCAGAGTCTCCCATCACCAGGAGGAAGCGAGAGGGGGAGGAGGCCGCCGAGGCCAGTTGCGGGGAGGCAGGATAGCTGGGGTACGGTCACCGGCGGTGGGGGGGGGGGGGGGGGACGAAGAGAGGAAGGAGTTGCATAGGGACTATTGTGAGTAGGATGAGTGAGGAGTTTTTTTTCTTTCACCTGGATGAGACATAGGTGGGGAGAGAGCCGTCGGACATGCAGAATTTCTCTGGCTTACCTTTTATTTTTTTTCTGTCATAAGAGATTTAGAAACAAATATTATTCCTTCCATCTTAAAATAGTTATCGCAGATCTGACAAAATTTAGATAAATTTAGACACTATTTAGCATATAGATTCATCCAAATTTTGACATACCCATAACATCTATTTTGAGATGAAAGGAGTACATAAGTTTTAGAAAATTGTTGATGGATTTAAAACTATATCATAAAATATGATTAATCATGCAGATCATCACGTGGTCCTTGGATGTTAAATTTCATGAAGTATTTCACGGGATATCTTACCCCACACTATTGGGCTCATATGACAGATTTTAGAAGCAAATTTCTTTTGTTGGGTTGAAACACTTACTGACGATGCCATAAATTTAGCCCGTGCAGAAAGAGGACTAGACTTTTTCTCTAGCGGCCGATGCGTAGCGCCGCGTCAAGCATGCCCTTATAGCTTAAACAAGTGTTAGGATCGTATCGAGATTATGCGCATCACATTTGCTTATAATTTTAATTTAAAACTATTGAAATGTTTTTTCAACTGATTATATTGAGAAGTGTCTTCTCAAATTCTAATCATATAGGTCATCTTGTCGCTCATGGTTGTTAAACATAATGGTTCCCAAATAGGTATATTCCCTCCGTATCATTATATACGTGTTCTACATTTTTCTAAAATTAACTCTAATTAGTAGTTGTAAAATAATTAGTGTGCATATGACACATTTTATTACAAAGTTAGCTGTCAGTATAGTCGACTTCGGAATGAATGATGATATCGATGGTCCGAAACATTTTACCACAAAGCCCATGTAGGATGGTATCGATTGTTCCGAAGCATTTTAGCATTTTTTTTGTATAGAGCTTGTCCTTTTCTGAGGTAAGTATTGGGTAATGTTGTTTAATTTTCTATTAAAGTGTTGCTTTAAATTTAGATTGGATTGTGGTATTTTTGCACCTAATTGTACTATATTTTGGTATTTTTGCTTTGAATCTCACGGTGCACACTACAATTATGGGCCGTGAGACCTATCTCGTTGATTTAATGAACAAAAGCTACATAACAATCAACTCGGGTAAAAGTAAATAGAATTTTGAAGACATATGTTATATTTAAGAGACGTGCACGCTCATGCAAGATGTCCATATCGGCATGCCACCTCACCTGTTTTTGGTTCTATTTTTCTAGACAGACCGGCCTCCTAATTACTTTGAAATAATCTTTTTTCTACAAGGCTAACGGCAGATAATTGATTACCATAAAAGAACAGTTATGTAGTCCAACAGTCAACCGTCGTGGGTTCTGTAGTCCAACAGTCAGGGCCGGCTCTATGTTTTCCATCGACCCTAGTCAAAGTCGACGGTATGGGTCGCTAAGGCTAATGTGTATATAGACATATCAAGAAAAATTATCATATATGTATCTACTATCATTTTCAAAATAAAAGTTAACATCTAATCATACATTTTAGTCTCAAAATATAATAAGTACTATTTGTTGCTAGTTTGATTACCTCAAAGAAATAATTATAATGATAATATTGCTTCAATGCCTCACAAAAAAGCTTCTTCGGATATTTGTAGATGCAAAATCATTGAGTACAATCTCAAGATCAATTTTATCCAAGATATCCTTCGCAATCTCAAGTTCAGTCTCTCGTTTTCGTTTATTTCTTTTTGCAGACATATGTCTTGGCGCCATATCACCTAAAATTGCGAAGGAATCGACTACATCATGATCATGTAAAGAATTAAAAACAGAAATAGAACCATCAGGGCTGAGATTTAATATACTAGTACCAGCGGATCGAGGCATGTCGTCTGTGTCTGCCGTGTGACTGTACGAGGAGTGAGGATCAGGGCCTGTCCCCGATAGGCGATAGATGACCTGCGATCGAGTCAGGGCGGCAGGGCCCTAGAGATCGAGTCTTGTCAGATCAACGATCAGTCTCTAGGATCAGCGGCAGGGCCGTAGAGATCGCGACTTCGTGAGCCGAGGAGAATGAGCAGGCTCACACCTCTTCAAGAGTCATTCAGAGCCACCTTCTTTGGTCTAGTTTCATGTTCGGCTATAATGTTTCGACCAAGCACGGAGAAAGAGGGGTTATGATGGAAGACGGCGATGAAGAAGAGAACGATGATGACAACTACCGATCTATGTTCCCTGAATACGATGATACCGCAATGGAAGGCAATGAAGAAGAAGGAGGTGAAGAACGGGCACCAGATGAGCCTGATGATGATCTTGGTCGGGTCATTTCTGATGCAAAGCGAGGTTTCGACATAGAAAAGGAGAGGTTCAGTTCACGCAGGTGTTACTAGACCACAAAAAATTGTTGTACCCAACTTGTGAAGATGGCCAGAAGAAGCTGGGTAGCACAATGGAATTGCTAAAGTGGAAGGCAGAGACCGGTGTAACTGACTCGGGATTTGAAAAGTTGCTGGTACTAATAAAGAAGATGCTTTCAAGAAAGAACGAATTGCCCGCCAGTACGTACGAAGCAAAGAAGCTTGTCTGTCTTCTAGGATTAGATGTGCAGAAGATACATGCATACCCTAATGACTGCATCCTCTACCACGGTGAGAAGTACGATAATATGGATAAATAACCGGTATGCACTACGCTGCGGCATAAGTTCAGAAAAGATGATCCTAGTGATGTTGAGGGCGAGCCACCCAGGTAGAGGGTTCCTGCCAAGGTGGTGTGGTATGGTCCTATAATACTATGGTTGAAACGTTTGTTCAGGAACAAAGAGCATGTCAAGTTGTTGCGATGGCACATGGAACACCGTAAGAAAGACAGGATGTTGAGGCACCCCGCTAATGGTCGGCAGTGGAGAAAAATCAAGAGAGACTTTCCGGACTTTGCTGGTGATGCAAGGAACTTATGATTTGGTCTAAGTACCGATGACATGAATCCTTTTGTGGAGCAGAGTGATGTCTGCAAGAGCACAGATCGTTTTTAGCTAGTTTCAAAGTATAGATATTGATCCCACAGGGAGCCCAAAGGTAAGTTTTTATGGGTGAAGTCTCTATCACACCTAAAGTTGTCACAGGTCTTCGAATGAATTGACTGCAAGTGTTGAAATAGGAATAGGATTTTGATTAAATGAAATGTATTTAAATAGAACTAAAATGTAAACTTCAGAAATATAAAGCATAAAAGTAAAGAACGACTTGGTTGTTTGTTGTTTCCTTAAGATGGCAAAATAAGGCGCGGGGAGATTCAGTTCATGGTGATAGTGTCTGTGCCAGGTGGATGGATGATAAATGTAACAATTATAATCTTATAAGTATATGTGTAGGCGAGCAACCCATAATTAGCTGGAACTGCGCTTGGTAGATTTCATTCCAACCTCAATAATCCTACTAGCCCGTTACCAAAACCATGGTCATACACTAGAGGATTAAGACCCTTCAGGTCGCTTAGCAATTAAACTCCTTGGATCGGACTAATGCAATAAGAACAGTGGTTCCTCGTTATACTCGAGTCTACTAGCTTTCCATTGATATCCCCGTGTCACCCGGGGGTCGCCGGTCCACTAGCGAACAAGATCTTATCTATGTAAAACAAAGCATCATGTTGTCTGGGTCCTTAATTGGACAACAAGCATTAGGCATCCCAAAGATAGTCAAGCACACATAATATAGTAATTAGAATCAACCACAAACTAATGGAAAATATATGAAGGCACATCACATCTCACCTATCCCCTACATCTCCCACGCCCAAGGGAATTACTCACACATGAGAGAAGGACGGATCATCAATATAATTAAATAAAGGGAATCCGTCTTTGTATTACCGTGGAGATCCACAATAAGAATAGAAAAATATCCAACACAATTCAAGATGTGAAGAAACAATCTCAAACCCTAGTCTTGCAAGGTGGAGATCCCTCTCTATCTCTCAAGTACAAGTAGTGGCTATGGGGGTGTATTGGCTAGGAGGTCGAAGACCATGGAATGATATGAAGAACGTCTTCCCCTTCTTCTCCGGATTGCTTCTTTCTCCCTTCTGGATGGTATGGCGGCTTTTGCGCTGTGTTTTCATCCCCGGTCCCTGCTGACTCGTGTATTAACGAGCTCGTTGGGGAACCCCAAGAGGAAGGTAAGATGAGTACAATAGTAAGTTTTCCTCAGTTATGAAACCAAGGTTATCAATCCAGTAGGAGCAAGGAAACACCTCCAAGGTGTTGCTAGCTGGACTTTGGCAGGGCGCACTACCGGCGCCAGCGGCAACGTGGAAACCTGCACAACACAACCACAGAACTTTGCCCCAACTTACAGTGAGGTTGTCAATCTCACCGGTTTTGCTGAAAACAAAGGATTAAACGTATTGTGTGGAAGATAGTAATAGTTTGCAGAAAGTAAATAGAAAGCAGTAAACAGTTGTAGATTGATGATAAAAAAGGACCGGGGTCCATAGTTCACTAGTGGTGGCTCTCCTTAAGATAGATAACATGTTGGGTGAACAAATTATAGCGAGGCAATTGACAAACATCGAGAAAGCAATACATGCATATACTAATCATCTTGACTCCTTTGAGATTCGATTGTGCATTACAACATTATACATAGACCGTAATCCAACTGCATCTATGACTAATAATCCACCTTCAGGTTATCATCCGAACCCCCTCTAGTATTACGTTGCAAGCAATAGATAATTGCATTACGCATTGCGTGTAAAGTAAACAATACGATTGTTCTATGAACAAAGGATTGTTGTTTTCTCCCTAGTAGCAACAACAAATCTATCACCTTAGAGATTTCTATCACTTCCCTAGATTACTAGAGGCATGAACACACTATCGAGCATAAATACTAACTCTTGGAGTTGCTAGCATCTACTTGGCCAAGATAGCTACTAACAACGGAAAGCATGCAAGATCACAAATAACAAAGACATGATAGAATCAATAATCAATCTGAAATAGCATCTCAATATCCATCGGATCCCCGCAAACACAACATGTAGGATTACAAATAGATGATCTTGATCATGAACGAAGCTCACAAGATCTAAACATGATAGCACAAAGGAGAAGAACCAGCCATCTAGCTACTACATGGACCCGTAGTCCAGGGACGAACTACTCACGCATCACACCGGAGGCTTGCATGGTGATGAAGAAGAAGCAAGTGGTATGGACTCCGGTGTGATGTGTGAGTAGTTCATCCTTGGACTACTGATCCATGTAGTAGCTAGATGGCTGGTTTCTCCTCCTTTGTGCTTTCATGTTTAGATCTTGTGAGCTCCGTTCATGATCAAGATCATCTATTTGTAATTCATACATGTTGTTTTTGCGGGGATCCGATGGATATTGAGATGCTATTTCAGATTGATTATTGATTCTATCATGTCTTTGTTATTTGAGATCTTGCATGCTTTCTATTGTTAGTAGCTATCTTGGCCAAGTAGATGCTAATAACTCCAAGAGTTAGTATTTATGCTCGATAGTGGGTTCATGCCTCTGGTAATCTGGGGAAGTGACAGAAATCTCTAAGGTACTAAATGTACTGTTGCTACTAGGGAGAAAACAACAATCCTTTGTTCATAGAACAATCGTATTGTTTAATTTACACGCAGTTCGTAAAGCAATAATCTGTTGCTTGCAACTTAATACTGGAGGGGGTTCGGATGATAACCTGAAGGTGGATTATTAGTCATAGATGCAGTTGGATGGCGGTCTATGTATTATGTTGTAATATCCAATCAAGTCTCAGAGGAGTCAAGATGATTAGTATATGCATGTATTGATTTCTCGGTGTTTGTCAATTGCCCCGCTGTAATTTGTTCACCCAGCATGTTATCTATCTTAAGGAGAGCCACCTCTAGTGAACTATGGATCCTGGTCCTTTTCTTTACATACAATCTAGAATCTTTTACTGCTTTGCGTTTACTTACTGCAAACTTTTACTTCTTTCCATTCGATACGTTTAATCCTTTGTTTTCCGCAAAACACGGTGAGATTGACAACCTCATCGCAAGTTGGGGACAAAGTTCTGTGGTTGTGTTGTGCAGGTCTCCACGTTGCTACTAGCACCGGTAGTGCGCCCTGCCAAAGCTCAGCTAGTAACACTTTTGGGGTGTTTCCTTGCTCCTACTGGTTCGATTAAATCTTGGTTTCATAACTGAGGGAAAACTTACTGCTGTGCTCATCGTACCTTCCTCTTGGGGTTCCCAACGAGCTCTACGTTGAAAGTCGAGCGCATCAAGATTTTCTGGCGCCGTTGCCATGGAGTCAAGGACATCTTCACAAGGGGAGTCCCTCATAACCAATCTCTTTACTTTGTTGTTTTTGTTTTGGTTAGTTTTCTTTTTGCTTTGTTTGCTTGTTTTGTTCTTCAAAAAACACAAAAAAATTAGTTTTACTAGTTTGCTTTCTTATTTGAAAACCCAAAAAAATGACTACTCTTGAAAACACTAAGTTGTGTGACTTCACTAGCACCAACAACAATGATTTTATGAGCACACCCATTGCTCCACCTGTGGCTGAAAATACTTTCTTTGAGATAAAACCTGCTTTGCTCAATCTTGTTATGAGAGAGCAATTTTCTGGTATTAGTAATGAAGATGTTGCTTCCCATCTAAGTAACTTTGTTGAACTTTGTGAGATGGAAAAGCATAGGGATATAGATGGTGATATTATTAAGCTGAAATTGTTTCCTTTCTCTTTGAGAGGAAAAGCTAAAGAATGGTTGAATTCCTTAACTAGGAATAATATTGATTCTTGGACTAAGTGCAAAGATGCTTTTATTGTAAAATACTATCCTCCTGCTAAGATTATATCCATGAGAAGTGAAATCATGAAGTTTAAACAACTTGATAATGAGCATGTTGCTCAAGCTTGGGAAAGAATGAAATCTTTGGTAAAGAATTGTCCCACTCATGGACTGACTGCTTGGATGATATCCAAACTTTTTATGCAGGATTGAACTAGGATTCGACAATGGGCCTGAGTCAGTGATTCGAAAATTTAATTAACTTCATTTCCTTAATCTCAATCTGGATTCGCGTGGCAAAAATGATGATACTACGGAAATCGGAATGCCCCCCAAAAGGGGAGGGGCATCGCCGAATCTAACTTCCTTGTTTAGATAATGTATGAATAGGCCTGACTAAATCCTTGTATGGCTTCCTCTATTTCTCTATAAAAAGAAATATGACCAAGAGTGGTTCGAATGTATATAGAACGAATTTCTTTTTCCATCTAGAGAAAGGTTCCAAATGGAACTAGTGAATGTGTATGCCGAACGTAGGCAGGTATACCTGACCTTTGATATTAAGCTATGATCTCTCTTCTCTCTCTTGAAGTTCCCACAAAGCGACTCTGAACCTAAGACCGGGTTGTGGGATGTCTTTTGATATTAGAAACTAATAAAAACGCAATTTGATAGATTTTGATATCCCTATGATAGGAAATGAAAGAAAAGGTCGAGCTTAAGGGATAGGTATGATCCAACCCAAATGCAGACTGGAAAATGAATCTAATTGATCTATTAAGCATAATAGAAATGAAATGAATCCATGTGAGCTACCTGATAATAGATTATTCATCAATCTATCCACTTGAATCATATAGCTATATACTAGTTGGATCTTGCTTCTAGATATGATTGATTTACCAGGTTCATCACTCCCAGCGCTTTCTAACCGAACGACTTGTTGGCTCGGGTTCCTTCTCTCCCTTGAAAGTGAAGACATTAGCAAGAACAGCAGATGAAAGAAGATCGGAGTCGTGAATAGGAGAAGCAAAGACCGGTTAGGCCGAGAGGAAAGAAGCTTGAACAATCCAAAATTTCTGTTAATGCCAAAAATGCTAATTACTTTTGTAATGGCAATTGGAATGATATTAACCCCTATTTATTTATTATCTATGTTACGCCAGATGTTCTATGGATACAAGCTATTTAATGTTCCAAACGCAAATTTTGTGGATTCTGGACCACGGGAACTTTTTATTTTAATCTGTATCTTTTAGAGTCCATCCTCACACAGTTGAAATGCAGCTTCTCCCTTCTCCTTTCCAAAAGCAAGTGGATCTCATAGCCTCAGACAATTCGAAAAGTAGGTCTCAGTCTCATTTTCAGATGCCATTTTCCACCGGAAAGAGAATCCCATATTCTTTAAGCCAAGCCGCCAATCCTAGGGTCAATGCAGAACAGGAAACCATTGCTATTTGAGCAGTTAGAGAATCTAAATTCCACTCATTTAGAAATCGATCGACCTGAACCGACTCCCAAATCTCAATTGCTTTGGCTCTCTCTCTCCCTCCCTTTCGCCGCGTGCGCCGTCCATTCCACTCGTCCTTGCTTTTTTGTCTTCTTCCTATCGGTCCCAAGGTTAAAGAAATAGGTTCAGTGGTTCGACCTCCCAAAGGTTAAAGAAAGACATCGATATTAAGACCACTCCCTCCGGATGATGATATGCCCCAACCATCTATAGCCCATGGTTCTTTACTCGGGAATTCGGAGAGCGGGGAAGGAACTAGGGCGGGCATAAGCTCACCAATTAGGATGCGTGATTGACACATCTTTTTTTTCAAATGATCAGGGATTTTCCTTTGGGGCTGGGAGGGTAACAACCAGGGAAGGGCACCTGCTCTCCAATTTCGATTCTTTGTTATCCGTACCGAACTTATCTGTTCCAAACGCGAGAGTCATTCTTTCGATTCAGTAGAGTGATAATCCAAATTTTAGGAGTATACTGGGCGAATTCTTCTAAGAAATAAGAAAAGTAGGGCAATAGTTGACTCTTCACACTTACCCTGCTTCAGCTGATTCCATCAGTTTTGTACATAGGGCGAAGACCGGGCAATTTCTTTTGCTTGGGGCGAAGCAGGATTTGACTAACAGAAAAATAGGGTTTGGTATTTCTCGAGCCTGGTTTGCTGCTTGATTGGAAGGCAGGCCCAGAAGGGAGGACCAATAGCCCATCCCAGCATTGTGACATTTGAGTGAGGTACTTCCAAAGAAGGAAATTGAACACTCAAAGTGGAGGTGCCTAAAGCAAGATTCTAAGTTCCACGACCCGATGCTGTTATCTCATTCTCCGCTACCTCCTTCGGTGGGTCATCCGGCATGTGTAGCTGTTTTTATTGATCTCATGTATTATTTATTTTGCTTGCTTCTTCAACTACCGAGCCTTCTCCCTCCCTTGGAGGAAATATGTCCATTCGAGGTTGTTTTTTGATCTTAGAAAGTCTGGGTTGGTAGGCCGGGCAGAAGAGAGAGAAGGTATTATTTTGTCAAGCTCAAAACCATGAGCTAATCAGACAGATGCGAGTGACACCTCCGTGGAAGTAGGATAAGCTCGTAGTCTTCCTTACAGGTGATGTTTTACTTCAAGGAAACTTTTGGATTCAGTTGCTGGAGGTACCTTTATGACCATCACTTTGGGTGCTGCAACAAAACTTTTGGACAATATGATGGTTAATTATTCTGAATGGCATACTGAGAGGGCTCCAGAAGGTAAGAAGGTAAATTCTGTTGAGGAAACCTCCTCCTTGAGTGATAAGATTGATATTATTATGTCCATGCTTGTTAATGGGAAAGCCCATGTTGGTCCAAATAATGTTCCTTTAGCCTCTTTGGTTGCTCAAGAAGAGCAAGTTGATGTGAACTTCATAAGAAATAACAATTTTGGCAACAATGCTTATGGTAATAATGCTTATAGGAACAATTTTGGTAACAATAATTATAAGCCATATCCTCCCAACAATGGTAATGCTTATGGAAATTCTTACAACAATAATAAGAGTGCTCCCTCTGAACTTGAAGTTATGCTTAAAGAGTTTATTAGTAAACAAACTACTTTCAATAAAACTATTGAGGAAAAACTCTCTAATGCTAAAAGAAATATAGCATCTTTGGCTGAAGCTCAATCTACTTTGAATAAAATGGCTGCTAAACCTAAAACTAATGAGAATCCCTTTGCAGCTACCAATGCTATACAAGTAAGAATTGATGAAAATGTTAGACTATTAGCTGAATTACATGCTAAGTGGGAAGGAGAAGATGAAATTGCTAGAAACATTAGTGTTTCTACTATCACCACCACTAGTGTTGAGGCTAGTAATAGTTCTACTACTTTAGATGATAAAGTTGATTTTGATCTTGATGGTTGCAATATCTCTGAAGTTATCAAGTTCCTACAAAAGCTTGCTAAAAGTTCTAGTGCTAGTGCTATGAACATGGCTTTTACAAAACACATTACTGATGCTCTCATAAAGATTAAAGAATAAAAGATGAAACATAAAGCTTCTATTCCTATAAAACAAGAAGATGGTTGGGAACCCATCATTAATATGAAAGTGAATGACTTTGATTTCAAAGCTTTATGTGATCTTAATAGTAGTGTTTCTATTATGCGTAGAAGGATTTATGATATGCTTGATTTGCCTCCTCATGAAGATTGCTATTTGAATGTCCCACTTGATGCTAATGCTAAAAAGAAACTCATGGGGAGTCTTAATGATGTTCTTATTATGGTTAACGATTCCTATGTCCCCGTTGATTTCTATGTCTTGGATGTTGAATACAATGCTTCTTGTCCTATTACTTTGGGAAGACCTTTTCTTAGAACTGTTGGTGCCATCATTGATATGAAAGAAGGCACCATTAAATATCAACTCCCACTCAAGAAAGGTATAGAACACTTCCCTAAAAAGAGATAAAAGATTTCTTTTGCTTCTCCTATGCAAACAAAATTTGGTCTTAATGCTTCTTCATTTGAGAATACTTGATTCTTTTTCTTGCTTCTTATGCCTAACTTAAAGGCGTTAAAGAAAAGTACTTATTGGGAGATAACCCAAAAGTTTTAGTTGAGTCATGGAAGTTATTACCTCTGTAATAACCTCTCCTTATCCTTTTTATTTGCTTTTTGTGCCAAGAGTAACCTCTAATGAGAGTGAAGTAATGATTGGGAAAGGTTCTGTCCCGAAAACAGATTTTTGTGCTTCACCGTAAAAATTCCTGAGAGAGCTCTGTAAGTCGGATTGAGCTGTAATTGTTTGTGCTTCTGTCCCAGGTTGTTATCTAACTTTCGTTAGTTCAACACTTTTTGATTTGAGCAACATAAGGTCTTCGAAAAATTCGTCTTTACCTGCTGGTCCGTTTTGATAGATTTCTGCCATTTTCTGCATTTGCTTCTTGTTAGTTCCTTCTTGAGTTCCTTTGGAATTGAGCTTTTTGAGGGAAGTGCTACAGTAGCTAGTGTTCTAATGCAAGTTTATTTGGTGTTATAACTGAAACTTGAGACTTATTTATCTTAAAGTGCACTAATGTTGGTAATGAGATTGTGTGAAGTTTTGTATAAAGGAAAAATTTCAGGTGTATGGAAGGAATGAGTAATGAGATGAAGGTTGGACTAAAGCTCAAGCTTGGGGATGCCACGCGTGTCACCCCAAGAAATATCCAAGAATTACAAGCGTCAAAACTTGGGGATGCCCAAGGCATCCCCTTCTTCATCAATAAAAATCCCAGGTTTCTTCCAAACGCTTCATTTTTATTGTTTCATGCACAGTTGTGTTTTTCTTGGAGCGTCTTCTTTTTCGTTTTTGTTTTGGTTTTTAGTTTGCTTGGTTTGCTTAGTTTTCTGAATAAGTTGGTTGCACCCCCTCTTTCATACTTTGGTTTGCAAATAGTTTGGTTTGGTTTGGAAAAAGAGTAGGAAAGTTCATACTTATGTGGTAAAAAGAGCTTGTTTTTGACTTTGGCCTATGTTTTGTCATGACATGCTTGATATTGTTTTGGCTTTATGCTTAGTATTCTTTGCTGTAGCATGACTTGTTATAAACAATTTAGATTGCTTAATGTGCCTTGGATGAATCATGCGTTGTTTTAGCATATTAAAGCATAGTATAGTGGTATTCTCCTTTGATGCTTTATTTGGGTTGACTTGGCACATGCTCACACCATGTTATGACTATCTCAAGTCACCATAGCCTTTATGATCCTTTAGTTTTCAACTTGTAGTATCACTTTATGCTTTGATCAATGATGTTTTGTCGCTCTGCATGATTATGGCCATTATTGCTCTCTTAGTTTGTCGCTCCCAGTCTTTTGCTAGCCTCCACAACAAAGTATGAGTTCTACTCATGCATCCGACTCCCTAAACCAAGTTATTCCAAAGAGGCCACCATACCTACCTACTAGCTTATGCTATTCCAAGTATATTCATGCTTTTGTTTACCTTTCACTTGTTATGAGAAAACTAGTGATTAAAGCTCTCACAAACTTGATGGCACACTTTACTTTTCTTGCCCTTAGTAAACTTGAACCATTGGGTCCTTCTTTGTTGCGTATATGCTTGCGCTTTATAAGTTGAAATTAGCAGAACCATGTACCATGGGGAACGCTTTCAACATTGCACTTGTACTCTGTACCTCGTTGATATCATGTTCTTTTGCTTACGGATCCCGGCGGTGTGAAATAAAAGTGGAACTTGTAAGATCATGGAGTTTGTATGTGTGTTAGAGAAACGCCTGGGCCGCTAGCCTAAGCCATGCCTAATCATGGTGGAAACTTGCAGCATCACCATAATGAGCACTCTATGAAGCATCCTCAATAAAAACCTATGCAAATAGCAAATAAAAAGATCGCTGAGATTCTCATTGTCTGCTTGCCTTGTCATTTTGGTTATGGGAAAGCTCCCGTATCATGTGCAAGGGGTACCCCGTTGGCGGTTCTTAATGATACACATATACTTACAATGATAAGAGCTTACTCGTGACTGAAGTTGAGTAGCATGAGGATCGGTCTTCGTAAGTAAGGGGCATGAGATTTCGGTTTATAATTTGTCAAGCATATCCTCTTAGTTGTGTCACTTTAACCTTAATCACCTTAAAGATGCTTATGATAGGGGCAATGAGAGCTGAAAGCTATAAGTACCATAATTTTTGGAAGCTCTTTATGAGACTTGAATCCCTACTTCCTTTTACAAAAGGCCTTTCTTCCACCATTATATTGAGTCTTCACCTTCTATCTTTATGCACCTACTTTGAGAGCATAGTGGCCATTCTTAGTTCTATGTGTATTGTCCCAAGACTAGTTGATTGATGCATACTTTGATATTGCTTGTTTTAAACTATTGTATCTAGTCACTCTTATGAACGTTGAAGGTGTCCTATGCATTTATATTTGCTACTCTATTGAGGGACAAGATGAATACTATCATGCTATGTTTTCTTTATGTGAAACAAACAAACGTCTTGCAAAGCATTGTTATTCATGAATCTTTTGTTTGTGCCTTTTCATGTTGCATTATAGTTTCTTTGTTTATTGCTAGAACTTTGTCTTTCATGTTATGATTGAAGTACTACGATCCCAGCTTTGAATGTTTCGCAATTACTTTGATCAAGTCTTTGATGGTGCATGTCACCTCAAAAATTATTTCTTTTTATCACTTACCTACTCGAGGACGAGCAGGAGTTAAGCTTGGGGATGCTGATACATTGCAAATGTATCTATAATTTTTGATGTTCCATGCTTGGTTTTATCCACTTTCTTGTGTTTTGTTCCAACTTTGGAGTACTTTTCATATGATTTCTTGGACTAACCTATTAACAAGAGCCACAGTGCCAGCTGCCTGTTTTCTGCTGTTTTTGGTTCCAGGAAAGTCAGAAAATGAATATTCTCGGAATTGGACGGGACAAAAGCCAAAGTGCCTATTTTTCCGGAAGGGATCAAGTGCCATAATATGAGACGAAGAAGGGCCAGGGACTGGCCATACCACCTGGCCACGCGGCCAGGCCTGGCCCGTGCCAGGGGGTGGTGTAGTGGCTCCTGGCACCCCCTCGGCCTCTCCTTCCGCCTATAAGTTTCCCTCGGGACGAGAACCCTAAGTACCCGATCAAAAATCCACGAAAGAGTCTGTAGACGCCGTCATCTCCATCCCTAGATCGGGAGGGATTTGAAGCTCTTCTCGGCACCCTGCCGGAGAGGGGAATTCACCCTGGAGGCCTTCTTCATCATCATGCAAGCCTCCGTGTGATGCGTGAGTAGTTCATCCTTGGACTACGGATCCATGTAGTAGCTAGATGGCTGGTTTCTCCTCCTTTGTGCTTTCATGTTTAGATCTTGTGAGCTCCGTTCATGATCAAGATCATCTATTTGTAATTCATACATGTTGTGTTTGCAGGGATCCGATGGATATTGAGATGCTATTTCAAATTGATTATTTATTCTATCATGTCTTTGTTATTTGAGATCTTGCATGCTTTCCGTTGTTAGTAGCTATCTTGGCCAAGTAGATGCTAGCAACTCCAAGAGTTAGTATTTATGCTCGATAGTGGGTTCATGCCTCTGGTAATCTGGGGAAGTGACAGAAATCTCTAAGGTACTAGATGTGGTGTTGCAACTAGGGAGAAAACAACAATCCTTTTCTCATAGAACAATCGTATTTTTTACTTTACACGCAGTTCGTAAAGCAATAATCTGTTTCTTGCAACTTAATAATGGAGGGGGTTCGGATGATAACCTGAAGGTGGATTATTAGTCATAGATGCAGTTGGATGGCGGTCTATGTATTATGTTGTAATGCCCAATCAAGTCTCAGAGGAGTCAAGATGATTAGTATATGCATGTATTGCTTTCTCCGTGTTTGTCAATTGTCCCGCTGTAATTTGTTCACCCAGCATGTTATCTATCTTAAGGAGAGCCACCTCTAGTGAACTATGGATCCTAGTCCTTTTCTTTACATACAATCTACAATCTTTTACTGCTTTGTGTTTACTTACTGGAAACATTTACTTCTTTCCATTCGATACGTTTAATCCTTTGTTTTCCGCAAAACACGGTGAGATTGACAACCTCATCGCAAGTTGGCGACAAAGTTCTGTGGTTGTGTTGTGCAGGTCTCCACGTTGCTACTAGCACCGGTAGTGCGCCCTGCCAAAGCTCAGCTAGTAACACATTTGGGGTGTTTCCTTGCTCCTACTGGTTCGATTAAACCTTAGTTTCATAACTAAGGGAAAACTTACTGCTGTACTCATCGTACCTTCCTCTTGGGGTTCCCAACGAGCTCTAGGTCGAAAGTCGAGCGCATCACTACACTCCACGAAGCAGTAACTTATTTCAGCTGCTGCACACAACGACATGGCAACATAAATAGTAACGGCAACCGATAATGCCCAGATGAGGAGGAAATCGGTACCACTTTCTGGCCTAATCTTGAGCCCTTCTATCTCACAGCCTCTCTGCTCCTGCATCCCCTGCATCTGGCGAAGCTCCCGGATCTCCAGTAACCGGGTGTATGTGCTTCCACTTTATAAATTGTGGTTGTGCCATTTGCATGCGGCACAATCCCCGTAGATTACATTTAAACAAACCACCAATGTTATAATACACTAGTAGAAAAGGGGTCTTTGGTCCACGGTCACGTTCCCAATCCGGGACAGAGATCTAAATCGAGGTAGAAATTGATCTAAATCACAAATTCTTCCACAAATTAATCAAGACAGAGATCTATATCGAGGCATTTCATTAATCCAACCACAAATTCTTCTAAACAAAGGTCCGATTTCACATCCTACATTAATTCAACCACTAGTCAACAATTTCACTTCCGCTGCCGCTATCCTCCGAGCCGCCGGCTTCCTCGTCGTCGTTGGACGGAACCTCCCTGATTTCCGCATTGTTCACGATACGGAGTACCTCTTCGAGGTGAGCGGCGGCGATGACGGTGTACTTGGTCCGTCCAGGGACGGACCAGAACCTCTCCCTCCCTTCTCGGTTGCAGAGATCCTGGTGCACCACACGCCCGTAAACGATGCGGTTGCCAATCTTGGCCTTTCGCTCCTTCTTGAATAGCGCCGGCCAGTACGGGTTGGCTACCGCGTACCAGGGTAGCGCCCTCTTCAACGCGGGCATCTGGCGGCAGCGCCGCAATTTCTCTCTCCATTGCGGCTCCGCCGGGGATGAAGAGAAGAGCCACTAGCACCCCCGCATACTTGATGCGCCATCCGTGGGGCACCGTCGCGGCCAGCGGCGCGAGGATGTCGAAGTGCGCGAACATCACCGCCTCGTAGAAGTTCAGCGAGGGCATCTCCATGGCGGCACGGTGGAGATTGGACAGGGAGTGAGGGGATGGACGACGAAGCGACGGCACGGTGGAGATTGGAGAGGACGAGGGGAAGGAAGAGAAGTACATGGAGGAAGAGAAGTAATGGGGACGTGACACTGGGATATGGCTGATACATTGCAAATGTATCTATAATTTTTGATGTTCCATGCTTTGTTTTATCTACTTTCTTGTGTTTTGTCCACACTTTGGAGTACTTTTCATATGATTTTTTGGACTAACCTATTAACAAGAGCCACAGTGCCAGCTGCCTGTTTTCTGCTATTTTTGGTTCTAGGAAAGTCAGAAAATCAATATTCTCGGAATTGGACCGGACAAAAGCCAAAGTCGATATTTTACCGGAAGACTCATGGAGCTAGAAGACGAGACGGAGAGGGGCCAGGGGCTGGCCACACCACCTGGTGGCGCGGGCTAGTATAGGCCGCGCCAGGGGGTGGTGTGGGCCCCTCCGGCACCCCCTCGGTCTCCCCTCTCGTCTATAAGAGCCTCCCGATGCATAAACCCTAAATCATCAAGCCTCCACCCATGAAAAGTTCTGCAGCACCGCCGCCACCGAAGGGGAGATTCGGGGGACATAAAGTCTCTGTTCCGGCACCCTGTCGGGACGAGGAAGTGCCCGTGGAGCCATCTCCATCGACCTCCAGCGCCATCTCCATCACCATTGCTAATTCCCATGATGAGGAGGGAGTAGATCTCTCTCAAGGCTAAGGGTTCTACCGGTAGCTATGTATTCATCTCTCTCTCTCTCTATGCATGATCATATTGTGACCATGAGCTTTGTAATCAAGTAGATCTACCTTGCTACTCAAGTGCTTTAATAGATCTCTGCTCTCCCCATGTGTATGAAAGTGACAGCGTGCACACCATGGTGGCACTTAGGCTAGAGATTACAAATACTTGTTATCCGTTATATTTGGAGTTGGATGTCTTTATGAAATTGTGGTGTTTGTTGGAACCATCTAGTGCTCAAGGTGATAGTGTGGGGTTATCTAGATGGGAAAGGCTTACTTTGAGGTGTGCTGTTATAGCCCTACCATGGATTAGAGTGTCCAACCGGAGAGTAGTTAAGAATAGTATCATAAAGAGAAGATATTTATATGAGAGTGTTCACTAGCGAAAGTATGATCCCTAGGCCTTGTTTCTAAACATTGAAATACCGTTTGCAACTAGATATGTTACATGTTTGCTTTCTTCCACCTTTATTTCAGTTTGCTTTTAGTCTCTTCCATGCGATCAAGCTATTTTCTGGCACCGTTGTCTTATATCCATACCACTTGTATTTCACTATCTCTTCGCCGAACTAGTGCACCTATACACCTGACAAGTGTATTGGGTGTGTTGGGGGACACAAGATACTTCTTGTATCTTGATTGCAGGGTTGCTTGAGAGGGGATACCTTTGACCACTTCCTCCCTGAGTTCGATAAACCTTGGGTGATCCACTTAAGGGAAAACTTGCTGCTGTTCTACAAACCTCTACACTTGGAGGCCCAATAATTGTCTACAAGAATAGAAGTGCGTAGACATCAAGCTATTTTCTAGTGCTGTTGCCGGGGATTCAAGAAGAAGAAGCTCCCACGTCAACCACGCGCCAGCAAGTATTTTTTGGCGTCGTTGCCAGGGAGGTAAGGTAAAAGGTACTCACATCCTCCGGTGTGAGTGCTCGAAGTTATTTCCTTTAGATTCTGCAATTTTGTCTTTTTGTTTCTTGTTTTTATTTTCACTAGTTAGGCTTAATGGAAAACAACAACAAAATTAGAGAGCTTTATAGTATTTATCTTGAGTTAGGACATGAAGTGTTTGAAGAGAAAATTAAAAAACCTATGGAACTTTATTTGCATGCTAATAGCAATGTTGTTAGTATGAATTCTTTGGACACCATTATTGCTAATGCTATGGAAAAGTCTAAGCTTGGGGAAGCTAGTTTGTATGAAAATGATCTTTTTAGTTCCCCAGCTTTGGAAGATAGCTATTCTATTGCTTATGATGATACCAAACCTCCAATATATGATGATTACAATAATGCATATGATATTTTCAGTCCACCTACTATTGAGGAGAAAATTAATTATGATTACAATATACCTCCTATATTTGATGATTATGGTGATGAAAATAATAATGATAGCTATTTTGTTAAATTTGCTCCCACTACAATTAATAAGAATGACTATATTTATGTGGGGAGTATTAATTCTTTTATGCATGAGGCTCATGATAAGAATGTTTCTTGTGATAGTTATATTGTTAATTTTATTCATGATGCTACTGAAAGTTATTATGAGAGAGGGAAACATGGTTTTATGCATCTTAATAATATTAAGTTTCCCCTCTTTATGTTGAAATTTTTGAAGTTACACTTGTTTTGCTTTCCTATGCTTGTTGTTTTGTGCTTTCATGACTTGTTTCTTTACAAGATTCCTATGCATAGGAAGTGGGTTAGACTTAAATGTGTTTTGAATTTGCTTCTTGATGCTCTCTTTTACTTCAATTCATATTTCTTATATGAGCATCTTCTCAAACTATCAAACCTAACTTAAAGGCGTTAAAGGAAAGTACTTATTGGGAGATAACCCAAAAGTTTTAGTTGAGTCTTTGAAGTTATTTCTTCAGTAATAACCGCGCCTTATCCTTTTTATTTGCTTTTTGTGCCAAGGGTAACCTCTAATGAGAGAGAAGTAATGCTTGGGAAAGTTGCTGTCCCGAAACAGATTTCTGTGCTTCACCGTAAAAATTACTGTAAAATATATGTACGTCCTTTTGAGGCGTGAATTTTTGTGCTTCTGCCCCAGGTCGTTATCTAACTTTCGCTAGTTCAGCACTTTTCGATTTGAGCAACAGAAGGTCTTCGAAAAAATTCGTCTTTACCTGCTGGTCTGTTTTGACAGATTTCTGCCATTATTTGCATTTGCTTCTTGTTGGTTCCTTTTTGAGTTCTTTTGGGGAATTGAGATTTTTGAGGGAAGTGCTACAATAGCTTGTGTTTGAATGAAAGTTTTATTGGTGTTGTAACTAAACTTAAAAACTTATTAACTTGAGTGCACTAATGTTGCTAATAAAGATTGTGTGAAGTTTTGTATGAAGGAAAAATTTCAGGTGTATGGAAAGAATGAGTAATGAGATGAAGGATGGATTAAAGCTCAATCTTGGGGATGCCACGCGTGTCACCCCAAGAAATATCCAAGAAGTACAAGCGTAAAAGCTTGGGGATGCCCAAGGCATCCCCCTCCATCAATAAAAATCCCAGGTTTCTTCCAAACGCTTCATTTTTATTGTTTCATGCACAGTTGTGTTGTTCTAGGAGCGTCTTATTTTTCGTTTTTGTTTTGGTTTTTCGTTTGCTTGGTTTGCCTAGTTTGCTGAATAAATTGGTTGGACCCCCTCTTTCTTGCATTGGTTTTCAAATAGTTTGGTTTGGATTGGAAAGAGTAGGAAAGTTCACGCTTAAGTGGTAAAGAGAGCTTGTTTTTTACTGTAGCCTATGCTTTGTCATGTCATGCTTGGTATTGTTTTGGATTTATGCTTAGTGATTTTTGCTGTAGATGACATTTTATAAACAATTGAGATTGCTTAATGTGCCTTGGATGAATCATGCGTTGTTTTAGCATATTAAAGCATAATATTGTGGTATTCTCCTTTGATGCTTTATTTGGGTTGACTTGGCGCATGCTCACACCATGTTATGACTATCCCAAGTCACCATAAGCCTTTATGATCCTTTAGTTTTCAACTTGTAGTATCACTTTATGTTTTGATCAATGATGTTTTGTCGCTCTGCATGATTATGACCATTATTGCTCTCTTAGTTTGTCGCTCCCAGTCTTTTGCTAGCCTCCACAACCAAGTATGAGTTCCACTCATGCATCCGAATCCTTAAACCAAGTTATTCCAAAGATTCCACCATACCTACCTATTAGCTTATGCTATTCCAAGTATATTCATGTTTTTGTTTACCTTTCAAATTAAACTTGTTATGAGAAAACTAGTGATTAAAGCTCTCACGAACTTGATGGCACACTTTACTTTTCTTGCCCTTAATAAACTTGAACCATTGTGTCGTCTATGTTGTATATACTTGCATTTATTTGTTGGGGATTAGTAGAATCATGCTGTCATGGGGAACGCTTTCAACATTGCACTGGTACTTTGTACCTAGTTGATATCATGCTCTTTTGTCTATGGATGTCATCGGTGTGAAATGAAAGGGGAGCTTGTAAGTCCATGGAGTTATGTATATGTGTTAGATAAACGCCTAGGCCGCTGGGCTAATCCATGCTGACATGGTGGAAACCTGTAGCTTAACCATAATGAGCTGTCTATAAAGCATTCTTCTTATAAAAAAAGTGTCCTATTGAGAAAAAAGAGAAAAGAGAAAAAAAGAGATTATGAAAAGAGGAAAGAGAGAAAAAAGCACCATATTCCCATGGTAAATAAGAAGATTGCTGAGATGCTCGTTGTCTGCTTGCTTTGTCATTTTGATATGGGGATTCTTCCGTATCATCGGGCAAGGGGTACCCCGTTGGCAGTTCTCTATGATACACATGTACTTACGATGACAAGAACTTACCGGTGACTAAACTTGAGTAGCATGAGGAGCGGCCCTCGTATTCAAGGGCATGAGATTTCTAACTTATACTTCGTTAAGCATGTACACCATAGTTTGTTTAGTTTAACCTTAATCACTTCAAGATGCTTATGATAGGGGCAATGAGAGCTGAAAGCTATAAGTACCATAATTTTTGGAAGCTCTTTATGAAACTTGAATCTCTACTTCCTTCTATGAAGGCCTTTCTTCCACCATTATATTGAGTCTCCACCTTCTACCTTTATGCACCTACTTTGAGAGCACAGTGGCCATTCTTAGTTCTATGTGCATTGTCCCAAGACTAGTTGATTGATGCATAACTTGATATTGCTTGTCTTCAACTATTTGTATCTAGTCACTCCTATGAACTATGAAGGTGTCCTATGCATTTTTATTTGCTACTCTATGAGGGACAAGCTGGATACTATTATGCTATGTTTTCTTTATGTGAAACACACAAACCTCTTGCAAAGCATTGTTATCCATGAATCTTTTGTTTGTGCCTTTTCATGTTGCAACGTAGTTTCTTTGTCCTATTGTTAGAACTTTGTATTTCATGTTATGATTGAAGTACTATGATCCCAGCTATCAATGTTTTACAAATACTTTGATCAAGTTTATGATGGTGCATGTCACCTCAAAAATTATTATTTCTTTTTATCACTTACCTACTCGAGGAAGAGAAGGAGTTAAGCTTGGGGAAGTTGATACATTGCAAATGTATCTCTAATTTTTGATGTTACATGCTTGGTTTTATCTACTTTCATGTGTTTTGTCCACACTTTGGAGTACTTTTCATATGATTTCTTGGACTAACCTATTAACAAGAGCCACAGTGCCAGCTGCCTGTTTTCTGCTGTTTTTGGTTCCAGGAAAGTCAGAAAATCAATATTCTCGGATTTGGACCGGACAAAAGCCAAAGTCGATATTTTACCAGAAGACTCATGGAGCCACAAGACGAGACAGAGAGGGGCCATGGGCTGGCCACACCACCTGGTGGCACGGGCCAGGCCAGGCCGCGCCAGGGGGTGGTGTGGCCCCCCCAACACCCCCTCGGTCTCCCCTCTCGCCTATAAGAGCCTCCCGATGCATAAACCCTAAATCATCAAGCCTCCAGCCACGAAAAGTTCTGCAGCGCCGCCGCCACCAAAGGGGAGATTCGGGTGTTGGAGATATGCCCAAGAGGCAATAATAAAGTGGTTATTATTATATTTTTATGTTTATGATAAATGTTTACATCCCATGCTATAATTGTATTATTAGGAAACACTAATACATGTGTGTTTTGTAAACATAAAAGAGTCCCTAGTAAGCCTCTTGTTGAACTAGCTTGTTGATTAATTGATGATCATGGTTTCCTGATCATGGACATTGGATGTGATTAATAACAAGGTTATATCATTAGGAGAATGATGTGATGGACACACACCCATAGTAAGCGTGGCATAAGATCAAGTCATTAAGTTCGTATTGCTATAAGCTTTCAAATGCATAGTAACCTAATCCTTCGACCATGAGGTTATGTTAATCACCATCACCGGATGGATACTTTGATGACATCAAACACCGCTTCGTAACTAGGTGGTCATAAAGGTGTCATTGGGTATTCTGAAAGTATGTGTTGAAGCGCATGAACCAAGATTGGGATTTGTCCATCCATATGACGGATAGATATGCTCTGGGCCCTCTCGGTGGAATGTCATCTAATTAGCTTGCAAGCATGTGACTAGGTCACAAGGGATGACATAACATGGAATGAGTAAAGAGTACTTATCAGTAACGAGGTAGAACTAGGTATGGAGATACCGATGATGAAACCTCGGATAAGTATAGTATCGCATAGATACCGACAATGAAACCTCGAATAAGTATAGTATCGCGTAGTACATATTCACGAACCGTAGGGTGACACACTTAAGGTTCAAAGTTGTTTTAAGTCGATATGGAATGTGCGTTGGAGTCCGAATGTTGTTCGGAGTCTCGGATTGGATCCGGGACATCACGAGGAGATCCAGAATTGTCCGGAGAATAAGATTCATATATTGGGGATCATTTTCTGAGTTAGGAAATGTTCCGGAGTATTTGTATGAGGATTCTAGAAGGTTTCGGAATGTTCCGGAAGGTTCTGGAAGATTTCTTGGAGTTTGCTTGAAAACCAAGAAAGGATCAAGGAGTCCTTGTGGGGTAAGACAAGGAGTCGTGGGGAGGGGGGGGGGGGCAGGACTCCTCCCCCACCTCCCAATCCGCCAGCCAAGGAGGGAGGGGAGTCCTACAAGGACTCCCCCTCCCATGGCGCCTCCCCCCTTTAAATAGAGGGGTGGGGGCGCCACCTCCAAGCCCCTCTCCACTACTCCAAATCTCTGGCGCCTCTCTCCTCCTCCTTTCTTCTGCACAGGCATAGGCGAAGCCCTGCAGAATTCTCTACTCCACCACCACCACCACGCCGTCGTGCTGCTGGGATTCCGTGGAGAAGATCTACTACCTCCGCTGCTCGCTGGAACGAGGAGAGGAAGGTCTACTTCGACTCCGCACGTGTGACTGACTACAGAAGCGCTGCCGGAACGCGGCGCCGGAAGGATCGTCCACTCGATCTTGAGATCGGCAAGTGATCGACTACATCAACCATGAGATCCAATCTCGTAACGCTTTCGGATCTACAAGGGTTAGTACCGATCTATCTCGTTGCACATGTCTAATAGATTAGATCTTGGCTTTTATCTAGATTAGATCTGGGTTTTGTTCGTTCTTGCGGTAGAATTTTTTTGTTTTCCATGCTACGAACCCATCAGTGGTATCAGAGCCGTATCTATGCGTAGATCTGTTGTACGAGTAGAACACAATGATGTTGTGGGCGTTGGTGCTTGTGCCGTCTTTTGCTTTGTGTACTTTGCATCTTGCGGCATGGTGGGATGAAGCGGCTCGGGCTAACCTTACATGTCATCGCACATGAGACTTGCTCCACGCTTGACGTGTAACTTGCTTTGCACAAGTGGCTTTCCGGGTGTCTGTCTCTCCCACCATAGTATAGATCCAATTTACACTTTGCAACTTGATAGCACTTGTATCAACGTTGTGGTTCATGTTCGTAGGTAAGATCCATTCTTATTCGAAAGCCCCAAGCCACGTAAAACATGCAAAGAATATTAGAGGCGTCTAACTCGTTTTTGCAGGGGTTTTGTGATGTGATATGGCCATCATGTGATTGTGATTGTATTTGATGTATGCAATGATCCTTGTTGTAATATGGCAACCGGCAGGAGCCTAATGGTTGTCTTTAATTCTGTTAAGACCTGCGTGTCTATTCATCTTGTAATAGCTTTATTCCAAGTAGTTGTAATAGTTACTAGTGATGATGGACAACCATGAAGCGGCGCCACTGAGCTTGACGCAATGCTGGTGATGATGGAGATCATGTTCGTGCTTTGGAGATGGAGATCAAAGGCGCAAGAAGAAAGGGCCATATCATATCACACTAAATATGAATTGCCTGTGATGTTAGTCCTTTATGCATCTTGTATTGCTTAGATCGCGATGGTAGCATTATAAGATGACCCCTCTCACTAAATATCAAGTAATAAAGTGTTCGTCCTTAGTTGGCACCGTTGCTAAGACTCGTCGTTTCGAAGCATCTCGTGATGATCGGGTGTGATAGACTCTATGTGTGCATACAACGGGTGCAAGCCAGATTTGCACATGCGGAAACTAAGGTTAACCTTGATTTGCCTAGCATGTACAGACATGGTCACGGAACACGGAATACCGAAAGGTAAAGCATGAGTCATATGGATGATATGATGAACATGTTGATTGTTCGCCTTTAAAGCTACATCATCTCGCGTGATGATCGGACTTGGTGTAGTGGATTTGGTTCATGTAATCACTAAAACAACTCGAGGGATGTTGTTTTGAGTGGGAGTTCATTTGTAATTTGGCTTAGTCGAACTCAATTTATCATAAACACAATCAAAGTGAATTTGCATAGTTTGTTGTAGTCATTGGCATCCGTTCACCACCTTACGCTTAGTTATAGTTGAGATAGTGGAACTATAGAAATTCTGGATATTTACTTTACGAACTGGTATCGTATTGTTTTGAATGTCAAATTTAAAATTTATAAGTCCTATTGCAAACTTTCAGCAAACTCTATTTACTCCGCGAAGTTTAATAAGTAGTATTAAATCAAGAGTAACAATTCCAGTGTTAGTATCTAATGTATCATGTTTTCCTCCATGATTCTTGATACTCAAAAGATTGTTTTTAATATCAAGTTTATCTAAGAGCTGAAAGCAATGTTTCAGAAACCATCATATGTGAAAGGTATTGCGATATCTAAAACAGTGTGTTGGTTACAACATGATAGAGTATACGCCCTCATATTTGATGAGAATTTGTGAAGGTTGGAGACTCTAGTCGTCCTAATCCTCCAAAAGGTTTTGAAAAAGAAACATTATACTCGCAATTCACCTTTATAAGCTATAGCAGCTTGATCATGAAAGATGTCATGATAAGGATGAATAGAAGATGTAAGTAAAATGTTTACTACACTAATAGATTACTAAAGAATGGATTTTTTGAAAGAATGCCAAACATTTTATGATGATGATCCACTTCAAAGTGCAAGTCCAAAGGTATTAGTATTTGACTATATACACTTTGTACTATGTGTCATGTGAATGACACCACTATTGATGTTGATAGATTCTTTTAAAAGAAAAAGGAATTACTGAAAGAGAATCTATAAAATATTTGGAAAAAATTATAAGGTTGGAGATGTCCAACTTGGGTATATAAAAGATATACATGTTATGGTTGTATTCCTTGCCTGTTAAACAATGTGGCTCTTAGGTATTGGATACCAAATCGGTTGGTATGAAGTGTCATACAAGACAACGCAATTCATGAACTACAATGGCCTAAGTAACTAGCAAGAGAATGAGTGATGATGTTCATCGAAAACAAATAAAGTGTTATTGTGTTTTTCGTTGTCTTCAAACCTAGCCTTCAAGATTTGTTTTAATAATTGTTATTTTGTTCCGGTATTATGAGAACAATGGTTGTTCAAATAATTACCGTATTCCATAAAGGATGGATGAACTTTTACAAGTCTAGTGGGAGAAATCACATCCATAAACACTATTGCTAAAATGTCGCAAGACAAATGATTGAAAGATCACTTATGAAGTGACATCACTGTTTAAATTATATTTGAAAGAAAACATGAAGAAACTCCATGTTGATGGAATTTTGGAGTCTTTTGGTTTTGATCAATTGACGCTGTGAGACTTTCCTTGAGATAATTGAAACTCCGTCCATAGGCCAGAGAGGAACGGATGACTAGCTTATTGGAAATTATGCATACTGATGTGCATAGTCCATTATGTGTAGGCATATGCGATGGATCTTTTTGCTTCATATGCTTTCTCCGAAAATTTGAGTGAATATATCTGTATATTTACTTAATAAGGAGGAAGTATGAAATATTTGAAAGTTGTTCAAAGACTTTCAAGATGAAGTTGAAAATCATTGTAACAAGAATAAAAGAGTTTATGATTGGATCATAAAGAAAGATGTTTGAGTTACAAGTTTAGCAAAACACCTAAGATTTGAGGAATCGTTCCATGGATTTGCATTTCCCAAAACACCATAGGAGTATGGAGTGTTCGAGATATGTAATGAAACCTTGTTTTACATGGTAAGATCAAAGGTGTCATTTATAAAAATTCCATTATATTTTAAAAATTAAAGCTTTAGTGACTACCGCTTTTACACTGAAAAGAGCTCCATCGTGATCTATTGAAATGACACCATATAAGTCATGGTTTGGGATAAAACCCGAATTGTCTTTTCTTAAATTTTGGTATGTTATGCATAAGTAAAATGTTTACAACCAAAGTCGGATAAGCACGTCTTTGTAGGTTATCCCAAAGAAATTGTTGGGAATTTCTCCATAACGCCGAGGACAAAAGAGTTTGTCGCTTGGAACGTCAAGTTTCTTGAGAAGGAATTTTTCGTGAAAAGTTAAGTGGGAGGACAATAGAACTTTGATGAGGTTGTTGAACCTTAGCTATATGTGCTAAGTAGCGCAGCGCCGGAAAGTGTCCCGGTGACGGCCACAATGCTCATGGCTCTCGTGATTACAAAAGGTGTGATCTCGGAGATTAGAGTTCCTATATAACCGTGTGGGTCGGTAAGAATCAAATGGTAAGATTTGATAAGCAAGTCGTTATTGTTTTGACAATGATGAACCGACTACATGCAAAGAAGCAATGATGGGCCCTGACTCCATAAAATGACTAGAAGTCATAGAATCCGTGATAGTATCCATACACGAGAAATCAAGTTTCTGAACTTAAAAGACCCTCTGGAAAGGTGCAAGACCTTACAGTCGTATATGGATCTATAAATAGACATGGATGTTTCACATCCATGAAATAGTCGACATGTCGGAAAGAGTTTACGACAATGTTCAAGGAATTGACTATGATAAGATTTGATCTTTCATAGCGATATTTAGTCTGGACGGATTAATGTAGCAACCACTACATATATTTTGGTATATGGTAGATGAACAAACAAAACAAGTTCTTCTAATAGAATGGTTACCTAGGACGTGTACATGACACGATCCAAATGGTTTTGTTAATTCAAAGGATGCTAAAAGAGTATGCAAAACTTCAATGGTTGAAGTAAGCATAGCGGAGTTGGAATCTTCACCATGATGAAACTGTTAAAAGAGTTTAAATTCATCGGAGATGATGAAGATGCTTGCATTTGCAAGAAATTAAGTGGGAGCGCTGAGACATATTTCTAATACATTATGTAGAGGACATATTGTTTATTGGAAATGATGTATCTTGTATTGACACAGGTTAAGAATTTCATTTCGATGAAAGACTTAGGCATAACCCAAGAATTAGGCATCAATGTCTATATGGATAGATTGAGGCGCTAATATGGTTTTGCCAAATGTACATAGATAAGATGTTGAATGAGTTCAATATGGAAACAACAAGAAAGGTTCTTGACGCACGGAAAGGACTGAATCAAGATTCGAGTGTGTTGACACGAGATTCAAGTGTTTTGACACTTGGTGAAATCACAAGAATATTTTGATCAATCATTCTTTGAGATGTACACATCCAGATATGTCCTATGCTCTAAATGTTATGAGCATATACCAGAATGACTCATAAGATGATCATTGGACAAATAGTAGGGATATTCCTATGATCTTTGGAAGAACTAAGAATATATTATTTATATAGTGGTGACAAATAGTTCATTGTAAATTGTTACATTGATACTAGTTTTGTCACAAATTAAGTTTATCTCAATTTAAACTATGGGTGGCACGATGTAATGGAAAGGAAGTTCCATAACGGATTTGGTTGAGTACCAAAGTTGAAACATTGTGACAGATACTACAACAAAAGGCTAAGTATATAAACTGCTATAGTAGCAGCAAAGGAGGGCATTTGTGTTAAGTAGTTTGTTATCAAACTAGGTGTGGTTCAATGTGGGCTAATACTATGAAGATACATTGTATGAAAATTGTATCAACATGATTTAATCCCAAGAAACTAAAGGTCTCACCAAAGGACCAAATTTATACAATGCCATCTCATTGGAGAATGAGTAATGCGTAGTGACGCAAGGACATGCAAATGCACACGGACCTGGAAGTGTCAGATCCGAAGATTATGTTTACCACTGGCAATAGTGTCTATACAACACCAGAAAGCCATAGGTGTTGAATGCACAAGTTTTTAACTAGATTATTGACTCTAGTGCAAGTGGGAGACTGTTGGAGATATGCCCAAGAGGCAATAATAAAGTGGTTATTATTATATCTTTATGTTTATGATAAATGTTTACATCCCATGCTATAATTGTATTATTAGGAAACACTAATACATGTGTGTTTTGTAAACATAAAAGAGTCCCTAGTAAGCCTCTTGTTGAACTAGCTTGTTGATTAATTGATGATCATGGTTTCCTGATCATGGACATTAGATGTGATTAATAACAAGGTTATATCATTAGGAGAATGATGTGATGGACACACACCCATAGTAAGCGTGGCATAAGATCAAGTCATTAAGTTCGTATTGCTATAAGCTTTCAAATGCATAGTAACCTAATCCTTCGACCATGAGGTTATGTTAATCACCATCACCGGATGGATACTTTGATGACATCAAACACCGCTTCGTAACTAGGTGGTCATAAAGGTGTCATTGGGTATTCTGAAAGTATGTGTTGAAGCGCATGAACCAAGATTGGGATTTGTCCATCCATATGACGGATAGATATGCTCTGGGCCCTCTCGGTGGAATGTCATCTAATTAGCTTGCAAGCATGTGACTAGGTCACAAGGGATGACATAACATGGAACGAGTAAAGAGTACTTATCAGTAACGAGGTAGAACTAGGTATGGAGATACCGACGATGAAACCTCGGATAAGTATAGTATCGCGTGACAAAGGGAATTGGTTTCGTATGTAAATGGTTCTATCGATCACGAAGTCATCGTTGAGTATGTGGGAGCCATTATGGATCTCCAGGTCCCGCTGATGGTTATTGATAGGAGATGTGTCTCTGTCATGTCTACATATTCACGAACCGTAGGGTGACACACTTAAGGTTCGAAGTTGTTTTAAGTAGATATGGAATGTGCGTTGGAGTCCAAATGTTGTTCGGAGTCTCGGATTGGATCCGGGACATCACGAGGAGATCCGGAATTGTCCGGAGAATAAGATTCATATATTGGGGATCATTTTCTGAGTTAGGAAATGTTCCAGAGTATTTGTATGAGGATTCTAGAAGGTTTCGGAATGTTCCGGAAGGTTCTGGAAGATTTCTTGGAGTTTGCTTGAAAACCAAGAAAGGATCAAGGAGTCCTTGTGGGGTAAGACAAGGAGTCGTGGGGGGGGGGGGGGGGGGGGAGGACTCCTCCCCCCACCTCCCAATCCGCCGGCCAAGGAGGGAGGGGAGTCCTACAAGGACTCCCCCTCCCATGGCGCCTCCCCCCTTTAAATAGAGGGGTGGGGGCGCCACCTCCAAGCCCCTCTCCACTACTCCAAATCTCCGCCGCCTCTCTCCTCCTCCTTTCTTCTGCACAGGCATAGGCGAAGCCCTGCAGAATTCTCTACTCCACCACCACCACGCCGTCGTGCTGCTGGGATTCCGTGGAGAAGATCTACTACCTCCGCTGCTCGCTGGAACAAGGAGAGGAAGGTCTACTTCGACTCCGCACGTGTGACTGACTACGGAAGCGCTGCCGGAACGCGGCGCCGGAAGGATCGTCCACTCGATCTTGAGATCGGCAAGTGATCGACTACATCAACCACGAGATCCAATCTCGTAACGCTTTCGGATCTACAAGGGTTAGTACCGATCTATCTCGTTGCACATGTCTAATAGATTAGATCTTGGCTTTTATCTAGATTAGATCTGGGTTTTGTTCGTTCTTGCGGTAGAATTTTTTTGTTTTCCATGCTACGAACCCATCATCGGGGGACAGAAAGTCTCTGTTCCGGCACCCTGCCGGGACGGGGAAGTGCCCCCGGAGCCATCTCCATCGACCTCCACCGCCATCTGCATCACCATTGCTGATTCCCATGATGTGGAGGGAGTAGATCTCTCTCGAGGCTAAGGGTTCTACCGGTAGCTATGTGTTCATCTCTCTCTCTATGCATGATCATATTGTGATCATGAGCTTTGTAATCAAGTAGATCTACCTTGCTACTCAAGTGCTTTAATAGATCTCTGCTCTCCCCATGTGTGTGAAAGTGACAGCGTGCACACCATGGTGGCACTTAGGCTAGAGATTACAAATACTTGTTATGAGTTATATTTGGAGTTGGATGTCTTTATGAAATTGTGGTGTTTGTTGGAACCATCTGATGCTCAAGGTGACACTGTGGGATTATCTAGATGGGAAAGGCTTACTTTGAGGTGTGCTGTTATAGCCCTACCATGGATTAGAGTGTCCAACCGGAGAGTAGTTAAGAGTAGTATCATAAAGAGAAGATATTTATATGAGAGTGTTCACTAGTGAAAGTATGATCCCTAGGCCTTGTTTCTAAACATTGAAATACCGTTTGCAACTAGATATGTTACATGTTTGCTTTCTTCCATCTTTATTTCAGTTTGCTTTTAGTCTCTTCCACGCCATCAAGCTATTTTCTAGCACCGTTGTCTTATATCCATACCACTTGTATTTCACTATCTCTTCGCCGAACTAGTGCACCTATACACCTGACAAGTGTATTGGGTGTGTTGGGGACATAAGAGACTTCTTGTATCTTGATTGCAGGGTTGCTTGAGAGGGGATACCTTTGACCACTTCCTCCCTGAGTTCGATAAACCTTGGGTGATCCACTTAAGGGAAAACTTGCTACTGTTCTACAAACCTCTTCACTTGGAGGCCCAACAACTGTCTACAAGAATAGAAGTGCGTAGACATCAATGGCCCACTAAACTCGTGAGTCGTGACACTCGCAACAGGGGAGCTCTCGGTGTTGCCAGTTTGTCCAGAGCAAGCATGACCAATCATGCCGCAGAATAGACTACTCGTGGATTGCTCTCACGAAAGACCATCCCAATCGTCCAAGTGCCCCGATCGAACGGTATGTAACAATCGTCAAGCAGAACAACTGTGTTAGGGCGTGCCTTCTAGAAGACTCGGTCTAATGGCCACCCATTGGGGGGCTAAGGTTAGGGCTCTCCTAAGGTTAATTAGGATCCATATGTGGTTTGTGAAAAGAACACACATGCAATCACACTTGGTGGATCCATGTGTGGTTTGTCAGAAGAACACACATGCACTCACACTGGGTGGATCCATGTGTGGTTTGTGAGAGGAACAGACATGCAATGACTCTTGCTGTGGTTCATGAGAAGAACACACATGCAATGACATTGGTGGATCCATGTGTGGTTTGTGAGAGGAACATACATGCAATGACACTGGGTGTGGTTCATGAAAAGAACACACATGCAATGACACTGGTGGATCCATTTGTGGTTTGTGAGAAGAACACACATGCAATCACACTGGGTGGATCCATGTGTGGTTCATGAGAAGAACACACATGCAATGACACTGGTGGATTCATGAGAAGAAAACACATGCAATGACACTTGTGGATCCATATGTGGTTTGTGAGAATAACAGACATGCAATGACTCTTGCTGTGGTTCATGAGAAGAACACACATGCAATGACACTGATGGATCCATGTGTGGTTTGTGAGAGGAACAGACATGCAATGACACTGGGTGTGGTTCATGAGAAGAACAAACATGCAATGACACTGGTGGATCCATATGTGGTTTGTGAGAAGAACACACATGCAATCACACTGGGTGTGGTTCATGAAAAGAACACACATCCAATGACACTGGTGGATCCATCTGTGGTTTGTGAGAGGAACAAACATGCAATGACACTTGGTGGACCCATGTGTGGTTAATGAAAAGAGTAGACATGCAATGACACCGGTGGATCCATGTGTGGTTTGTGAGAAGAACACATATCCAATGACACTGGTGGATCCTTATGTGGTTTGTGATAAGAACAGACATGCAATGACTCTAGATGTGGTTCATGAGAAGAACACACATCCCATGACACTGGTGGATCCATGTGTACACTCTAAGAGGAATAAACATGCAATGACACTGGTGATGTGTGGTTGATGAAAATAACATACATGCAATGACACTTGGTGGATCCATGTGTGGATTATAAGAAGAACACACATGTGATCACACTGGGTGGATCCATGTGTGGTTTGTGAGAGGAACACACATGCAATGACACTAGGTGTTGTTCATGAGAAGAACACACATCCAATGACACCGGTGGATCCATGTGTGGTTTGTGAGAGGAACACACATCCAATGACACTGTGTGTGGTTCATGAGAAGAACTCACATCCAATGACACTGGTGGATCCATGTGTACAGTGTGAGAGGAACACACATGCAATGACACTGGGTGTGGTTCATGAGAAGAACACACATGCCAAGACACTGGTGGATCCATGTGTGGTTAGTGAGAGGAACAAACATGCAATGACTCTTGCTATGGTTCATGAGAAGAACACACATGCAATGACACTGGTGGATCCATGTGTGGTTTGTGAGAGGAACATACATGCAATGACACTGGGTGTGGTTCATCAAAAGAACACACATGCAATGACACTAGTGGATCCATATGTGGTTTGTGAGAATAACACACATGCAATCACACTGGGTGGATCCATGTGTGGTTCATGAGAAGAACACACATGCAATGACACTGGTGGATCCATGTGTGGTTTATGAGAGGAACACACATCCAATGACACTGGTGATATGTGGTTCATGAGAGGAACACACATGCAATGACACTGGGTTTGGTTCATGAGAAGAACAAACATGCGATCACACTGGGTGTATCCATGTGTGGTTTGTGAGAGGAACACACATGCAACGACTCTGACTGTGGTTCATGAGAAGAACACACATGCAATGACACTCGTGGATCCATATGTGCTTTGTGAGAAGGACATACATCCAATCACACTTGGTGGATCCATGTGTGGTTCATGAGAAGAACACACATCCAATGACGCCGGTGGATCCATGTGTGGTTCAGGAGAGGAACACACATCCAATGATACTGGTGATATGTGGTTCATAAGAGGAACACACATGCAATGACACTGGGTGTGGTTCATGAGAAGAACACAGATGCAATGACACTGGTGTATCCTTATGTGGTTTGTGAGAATAACAGACATGCAATGACTCTTGCTGTGGTTAATGAGAAGAACACACATGCAATGACACTGGTGGATCCATGTGTGGTTTGTGAGAGGAACACACATGCAATGACACTAGGTGTGGTTCATGAGAAGAACACACATGCAATGACACTGGTGGATCCATGTGTGGTTTGTGAGAAGAACACACATCCAATGACACCGGTGGATCCTTATGTGGTTTGTGAGAAGAACAGACATGCAATGACTATAGATGTGGTTCGTGAAAAAAAACACATCCAATGACACTGGTGGATCCATGTGTACACTATGAGAGGAACAAACATGCAATGACACTGGTGATGTGTGGTTCGTGAGAAGAACATACATGCAATGACACTTGGTAGATCCATGTGTGGTTTGTGAGAAGAACACACATGCGATCACACTGGGTGGATCCATGTGTGGTTTGTGGGAGGAACACACATGCAATGACACTAGGTGTGGTTCATGAGAAGAACACACATCGAATGAGACCGGTGGATCCATGTGTGGTTTGTGAGAGGAACACACATCCAATGACACTATGTGTGGTTCATGAGAAGAACACACATCCAATGGCACTGGTGGATCCATGTGTACAATGTGAGAGGAACACACATGCAATGACACTAGGTGTGGTTCATGAGAAGAACGCACATGCAATGACACTGGTGGATCCATGTGTGGTTTTTGAGAGGAACAGACATGCAATCACACTTGGTGTGGCTCATGTGTGGTTAATGAAAAGAGCAGACATGCGATGACACCGGTGGATCCATGTGTGGTTTTTGAGAAGAACACACATCTAATAACACCGGTGGATCCTTATGTGGTTTGTGAGAAGAAGAGACATGCAATGACTCTAGATGTGGTTCATGATAAGAACACACATCCAATGACACTGGTGGGTCCATGTGTACACTCTGAGAGGAACAAACATGCAATGAAACTGGTGATGTGTGGTTCATGAGAAGAACAGACTTGCAATGACACTTGGTGGATCCATGTGTGGTTTGTGAGACGAACAAACATGCGATCACATAGGGTGGATCCATGTGTGGTTTGTGAGAGGAACACACATGCAATGACACTGGGTGTGGTTCATGAAAAGAACACACATCCAATGACACTGCTGGATCTATGTGTACAATGTGAGAGGAACACACACGCAATGACACTAGGTGTGGTTCATGAGAATAACACACATAGAGGAACACACATGCAATGACACTGGGTGTGGTTCATGAGAAGAACACACATGCAATGACACTGGTGGATCCTTATGTGGTTTGTGAGAATAACAGACATGCAATGACTCTTGCTGTGGTTCATGAGAAGAACACACATGCAATGACACTGGTGGATCCGTGTGTGGTTTGTGAGAGGAACAGACATGCAATGACACTGGGTGTGGTTCATGAAAAGAACACACATGCAATGACACTGGTGGATCCATATGTGGTTTGTGAGAAGAACACACGTGCAATCACACTGGGTGGATCCATGTATGGTTCATAAGAAGAACACACATGCGATGACACTGGTGGATGCATGTGTGGTTCATGAGAGGAACACATATCCAATGACACTAGTGATATGTGGTTCATGAGAGGAACACACATGCAATGACACTGGGTGTGGTTCATGAGAAGAACAGACATGCGATCACACTGGGTGGATCCATGTGTGGTTTGTGAGAGGAACACACATGCAACGACTCTTGTCGTGGTTCATGAGAAGAACACACATCCAATGACACTGGTGGATCCATATGTGGTTTGTGAGAAGAACATACATGCAATATCACTTGGTGGATCCATGTGTGGTTCATGAGAAGAACACACATGCAACGACACCGGTGGATCCATGTGTGGTTCATGAGAGGAACACACATCCAATGACACTGGTGATATGTGGTTCATGAGAGGAACACACATGCAATGACACTGGGTGTGGTTCATGAGAAGAAAACACATGCAATGACACTGGTGGATCCATATGTAGTTTGTGAGAATAAGAGACATGCAATGACTCTTGCTATGGTTCATGAGAAGAACACACATGGAATGACACTGATGGATCCATGTGTTGTTTGTGAGAGGAACAGACATGCAATGACACTGGGTGTGGTTCATGAGAAGAACGTACATGCAATGACACTGGTGGATCCATATGTGGTTTGTGAGAAGAACACACATGCAATCACACTAGGTGTGGTTCATGAAAAGAACACACATCCAATGACACTCGTGGATCCATCTGTGGTTTGTGAGAGGAACAAACATGCAATGACACTTGGTGGATCCATGTGTGGTTAATGAAAAGAGCAGACATGTAATGACACCGGTGGATCCATGTGTGGTTTGTGAGAAGAACACACATCCAATGACACTGGTGGATCCTTATGTGGTTTGTGAGAAGAACAGACATGCAATAAGTCTAGATGTGATTCATGAGAAGAACACACATCCAATGACACTGGTGGATCCATGTGTACACTCTGAGAGGAACAAACATGCAATGACACTGGTGATGTGTGGTTCATGAGAAGAACAGACATGCAATGACAGTTGGTGGATCCATGTATGGTTTGTGAGAAGAACACACATGCGAACACACTGGGTGGATCCATGTGTGGTTTGTGAGAGGAACACACATGCAATGACACTAGGTGTGGTTCATGAGAAGAACACACATCCAATGACACCGGTGGATCGATGTGTGGTTTGTGAGAGGAACACACATCCAATGACACTGTGTGCGGTTCCTGAGAAGAACACACATCCAATGACACTGGTGGATCCATGTGTACAATGTGAGAGGAACACACATGCAATGACACTGGGTGTGGTTCATGAGAAGAACACACATGCAATCACACTGATGGACCCATGTGTGGTTTGTGAGAGGAACAGACATGCAATCACACTTGGTGGATCCATGTGTGGTTAATGAAAAGAGCAGACATGCGATGACACTGGTGGATCCTTGTGTGGTTTGTGAGAAGAACACACATGCAATGACACCGGTGGATCCTTATGTGGTTTGTGAGAAGAACAGACATGCAATTACTCTAGATGTGGTTCATGAGAAGAACACACATCCAATGACACTGGTGGATCCATATGTACACTTTGAGAGGAACAAACATGCAATGAAACTGGTGATGTGTGGTTCATGAGAAGAACAAACATGCAATGACACTGGGTGTGGTTCATGAGAAGAACACACATAAGGAGACACCTTCTATCTTTCGTAGAAGCCCAAACCTTTGCTTACCCTGTCTGCTACTCCCTGATTGGTTGTCACAGTTGTCACGCGGATCGTGCACACCAACCGTTGATTCAATGTGATCCAACGATGATCGTTGCACACGTCGTGCCCTTCACAGTACAATGTGAGACAGCACGGACGTCTCCCTCGGCAAGACTTCTACAAGAAGGAACACGATGTCGTCCATGGAAAAAGTCATTGAGCGGTCATGCCATGTTTAATCAAGTCTGAAAAGCCTACTACTACTACTACTACTACTACTACTACTACTACTACTACGCCACAACACATGCATCATCGAGTGCACGGTCGTTGATGGATAGCTGCAATTTATTGCCACTTGATTTTAATAAGACATATTCCATTTTTTAGGCCGTGGCTCTCAATCTCACTTCCAACTGGGCCCGACCGTAAGAAGCTTGCACGCTCTAGCCGGAGGCCGAAGATCTGAGCTCGACGAGACCTAACGTCTCCGGCTTCATCGAGTAACTCGTAGCCATCAACACATTCCTCTACCCGATCTAGCACAACCCCACAAATCTTGCCGTACATCCACCTACGCCCCCTCTACATTTCCACTTTTAACTATCGCCAATTTTAGGGTCATGTCAAACTTGCTACATAGAAATTGTGTATGCGCCCTTTGCATGCGGCTCAATATAGAACTTCCATGCATGGCCCGGGAAAAAAACGTGATGTACCGTGCGCGTGTCATGGTGCACGGTGCAGTAGACTTTGCGGCGCGTTGCACGGTGGTGCAACGAAACGTGCCTTGCTTCCATCGACCTTAACTATAGAGCCCCTCTCCGCACACCCACTCTCACTCCCGCTCACTCTCCCCACGCAACCCTCTCCACTGTCCCACCAGCGGGCTTGTTCGTCTGCGGTACCAAAGTTGGCAGGCCAGCGCATGGCGGTACCTAAGTTGCCTGAAATTACCGCGTTTCGAAAAGTTGGGCCGCCAACTACTGAGAGGGGCCATTTCGAGGAAAACTCATCTCACCCCTGCCAAATTCAAACATTCCGTTAAACTCCCCCGTGAAGTAGATGGTCGGGACCCTCATGTCGGTCATCTATCCTTGATGCGGGCGCCAATGCGGCAACCTCTTAGGCAAATCTAGAAGCTAAGTGGATTGGATGCGTTGACCAATTTCACAAATCCATTCCCAGCTTTCCCCTAGCACTGGCGGCGTCGGAATCCACCCTCGAGGCAGGACGATCCCTTCGGACATTTGACTTCCGGTGCCAAGTTGCTACGCCTAGTTGCTGCGCCTAGATGCTGATCCCGAGCTCCAATGGCGCATGCCGTAGCCTCCGTTGCGAGGCTCTAGCCCACCTCCGCCGCCGACGAGCCGAGCAGCTCGGAGGATGGCAGATCCTACTATCAATAAAGAAGAAGTTCTGTCTACAAGTGGGTGATCTACCCTTCTCTTTGCTATTCGCACTAGTTACAACTGCTAGCTGGCTATTGAACCTCAAATTGTTTGTTAGCCCAACGCTGACAAACATATTTTGTCCACAGTTTTCTGTCAAGTGGGATCTGCGCAGACCCCCTTACCTGGTTACGGTAGTCCTCTATAGGTACGACTCTAAGGGCAAGAGGTATGGACACCATTGTTTCACGATGGAAGAAGCGCCTACGCAGATCTGCACTATATCTGGTATTGTTGCTGCTCTGCGTAATCATGTTGAATTATGGCCGAAGCAGACTGCAAAGTTCAGCTTCATGGATGAACATGGCATCATGGTTCCTATAACGTGTGACAGTCAGCTAATTGGGTTGATGAAAAGGTATGCTTCGGCTACCATGTTTGAGCTGAAATGTGATGTACTGGATGTGGAAGCTGCTGCAACTGGGAGTCGCCCTTCTATTCTTAGACAGGGTGGTTGCTCGAACCCAATTAGCTCCTGGTAAGCAAAGGTCTCTTGGGGTTCGCATGTTTGTGCTGAATTGTAATTTTTGTTTTATTTACTCTGTAGATATTGGGCAGTTATGCAACAGTCTTGTTTCTTTGACAGGAAACGCCGCAAGGTTAGAAACATGACTGCTGGGTCAGTCATTTTGCTGCCCGAAGAAATGAAAAACGAGTGGAAAGATGTCATTTTGCTGCCCGAAGAAATAAAAA